>CM073557.1:3124166-3845833 GCA_037074615.1 Leucaena leucocephala | reverse complement strand
TTTTTCACAAGAAGAACTAGCAGCCTTGTTTTCTTCAACATTCAGCGCATGCTCACGTTTGAAGAAAACAGACTGGTCTTGCAGATGGGTGGGCGAAGGCTGGATTATCAAGTATTTCAGTTTTAGATAGTTGTCCCACTAATCTAAGGACTTTGCGGCGTAATGATTGTATGGGATTTAATCCCCATTTACAGGCATTGCCCTCCTTTATAAATAAAATAGAAGTTTTATCTCTTCTAATAAAATATTTTTTATATGTAAGATTTGATTTAAACTTAAAATATTATATTTAAAAACTCAATTATCTATTATCAAATATGATAAATTTTATTAGTTTTTTTTTTATTTGACAACACTTACAAACACATAACCGCTCTTATCTCAATTCTCAGTCATAGATTTAGGGTGTGTTTGGATTAGCTTTTGGAGAATAGATTTTGAGAAAAATAGATTCTGGAGAATAGATTTTGGGAAGAATAGATTTTGGAGAAAAAGTGATTTTAAAAATTGGAGATATTTGGCTGATTAGTAGCAGAATCACTTTTCTATAGATAATTTACTAAAAATGACATAAAATAATATAATAATTACATAAAGAATAAATTTTATTTTAAATTTTTTTATTTAAGTGATTATAAAATAATACATATACATATGTATTTGAGTAAAGTAAAAATTTATAATATTTATCTTAATTTTAATTTTTTTTCCACTAAAAACTTTATTAAAGTTAATTAATCTAGATGATTGTCAAAAAATATAGAAAATTATAATTTTTATTTGTAAATTTATCTTTTATCTAAAATTTTAAAATAAAAAATTAAAATTTTAGATTTTAAATAGATATTTATTTTTGTTTTTTTTATAAAATTTAAATTACTGTGCAGTGGACCAAAAAACTACACAAAAATTTAAAATAATAAAAATCCACACACACAAAACGAAAACCAAAAAGCTACAGTGGACCTAAAAGTAGCTGAGAGAGTAATTACTCACAAACTATGGTTTGAAAACTCAAACCATGATTTGAGTGTTAGAATTGATTTTTTTTTAAAAAAAATACTATTTGGCATTTATTTTCAGAAACCATAATTTTATCTACAATCTATTCCTAAAAGCTATATCCAAACACACGCTTAGATGGATCCCTTAAAAAGACTATAATTGATGGTGATGATAGTACAAAGGCTTTGCGATTTTTTCTCCAATTTGTTAACCCAAATAATGGACAAAGTTCCTTTTAGTTTGATTAGAAGGAATAACTCTCATTTTAGCAACCTATTCTTTTGTTTATTTACAGATATTTTGCTATTTTTTTGAATAATGGAGAATGTCAACAATTGGAGATAACGTTGACACTACGTTAATCATAACCACGAAAATTAAAAAAAAAAAGTGTTAAAATTGAACACGTTTTTGGTATAAAATTAAAATATTTATATTGGCCGGCCGTTTTCTTCATAAACATTAATTTTGACGTTTGGAGTTTGGTTTTTGGACGCGGATAGATATAATTGGTTCGATTATTAATTATCAATTGTTAATATAAGGATGATCTTACGCCAACTGTTAATTATATTATCCTCTTGTAGTGTTCCTTTTCCGATTCTGGTGTTTGGTGGTGAGGTTTGGAAAGGCTTGTGGATTAAAAGTTAAATAAATATCTTTTAAACGTCTATAAAAATTTATAAAATAAATTATAATTTTAAATTATAATTTCAGATAATTAAATTTAAATTTAAACTATAATTTTAAATAAATTTAAAGAAATAATTTTTGAGTAAAAAAATAGTTTATATATTGTTCAATAACTATTTAGTATTTTCTACTAGTGGTCTCCTTTCGTTGTTGCTAGAGTCGCTATTTTCACTAGTCATCATCATCTCGTCTTCAAATCTATAAAGGAGGCAATGACAATGGCAAATCTATAAAGGAGTAATCACGCAATAGGAGGCGACGCTGATAGATCTATAGAGAAGACAGCTTTATAGGTCACATAAAGGAGGAAGTTGCCACAAAATTTGTTTAGAATGGAGGAAGAAGGAGAGTAGGCAACAACATAGAGAAATAAGGAGAGGAAGAAGGAAATGAGGTGGGTGGCAAAATGCAATGTAAGAGAAGAGGGGAATAGAGAGAAAGGAAGAGAAGAAGAGGAAGAAGATGAGACAAAATGATTAGATGATTATAATAATAAATATTATTTATGAATTATTATTATTTCACTTTATATATATTATAGTAATTTACTAATTATAAAATTTATTTTAATAATAATTATTTAAATATTTATTTTATTTAAAATTACTTATTTTATTTTTTTAATTTTTTTTTCCTAAAAGATCTTCATTTATTCTCCATATCAGCTATACTAAAAGCTAAAACCAAAGCACTCTCTAACAACACCTCTTGCAGCTTCTTAGGTGTAATGCTTTTGTCAGTTATTTAACCCACATATTCTCCCTAAAATTAATCTTAAATTTATGTTCTTTATTATGTCAAGTTATTTTGTGAATGAATTGCGAAAACATTAATTTCTTTAATCATATATCATCAATAAAGTTGTTGTTTTGTAGCTCATGAGTGGTGATGATTGGTTCGAATATTTTAAAAATTAAATCCATAACCCATATCTACATCCAAAATTATTTATAGTTAATAACTCAGGATGGAATCAAAGTCAAAATAATTATTATTTCAAATAAAAATACATAGAATATTTTCTACGCATGAATTAATGAATTCTACTAAAATTGTTAAACATATGCTTTGGATAAAATTTTAAAAATATATTTATAAAAAAAAATTAAATAGTTTTTAAAAAATGATTTTTAGAGAAAAATTTATAAAAGAAATAATTTTAAATAAATACGTATTTAAATACTTATTTTTAAAAATACTTTTATTATTAATAAATTAAAAAAATGTATGAGTATTAAATGAGAAGAGATAAGATATTAAAGGAGAGAGGGTATACAAAAAAGAAGAGAGAGAGTGTGTAAAAAAAAGAAAGAAAAAAAGATATAAAAAAAATATGAGAAATGATATAAGAAAAAATATGAGTAATATAATAATTGGTTAGTTAATAAACTCTTTTACTATTTCATAAATTACTCTAACTAACTTATCTAAAATTTTAGTTTTAAACTATAATTTAATTTAAAAATTTGATTAAATAAATATAATTATTTATTTTAAAATTTATCTAAATCTAAATTTTATCTTAAAAAAAACTTGTAAAACTATAGTTTCCGGCCATAATAGAATTTTGTTTTGAAATATCAAAACTTTACCTCTTACTTGGGTTCCAAAAATTTCTTCTTTGTAACCAAACAAGATCTCTATATATCATGGGGAAAACACTTAGCTCAAATTTTTCTTTATACCAAAAAAAAAATCCAAACGATAAGAAAATAATAACTTGCTTGATCTCTCAACTTCATTATACTCACAGGGCAATTGCTGTATATCATCTTTTGAACTACTTGGATATATTTTTGTATTTAAGAAAATAATTTCACACATTCTCAAAAAAAAAAAAAATTCAAACAATATATTTGAAGAAGTATTTTTAAAAAAACAACGTCAAATGATTTTATTTTTTTTAAAATTTGAAGCATAGGATCCAATTTCATTTCAAGTTACCACACAGTCTACTTGAAATTTTGAATTTCAACTTTCTAGAAGCTTAAAAAAAAAAAAAATTGGTGTCATCCGTCAAGCAAAAAAGAAATGAAGAATAAAATTGAAAATTACGCAGTAAGAACACATTATTCACCCAAACCCAGCCCCATGGCAATTTCTACACAAAATCCCACCTCAAAAATAGAAATCAGAATTCACAATGAACGGAATCCAATTCTCTAGTTTCGAACTTAAAATTACCAAATAGCAATAGAAAGAGAGGAGAACTTAACAGAAGGATCAAGAAGAAGAAGCACCAGTAGCAGCTACATTAGGCATCAATCCAGAAGCTTCTTCTTCATCGAGGAACAAATCATCGGTCCTCCTCAACGCCGCGTGCGCCACCAGGAATCCCGCTCCAATCAAAAGCGCCACCACTATATTGAGAGTCGCGTTGGTCAAGAGCAGCAGAACGACGGTCAGCACCGACATCACGATCAGAACCACACGGTCATCGATCAGACGCCGGGCAATGACCAGCGGCTCGTCGCGGAGGAAGTAGAGGAACAGCCAAAGAGCCAGGAGTACGACGAGGACGATGAGGGAGATCGGGTGCCAGAGGAGGCTGAGGAAGAGAATAATGAGTACGACGATGGCGTAGTTCATACGGAAGTAGCCGATGTTGAATCGAACGCGGGAAATAGCGTCGGGGACACCGGCAGGGAGGCCAAAGGATCGGAAATTGAACATGAGCTTCCATGGGCGGCGAGTTCCGAGACCGGCTTTGATTCTTTGCTTGGCGCGTGAGATGAACTCGAGGTTTGTGGATGGAGAAGACGAAGTAGGTATGGTGCCATAGGTGGTCATGATTCTTCTGATTTCGCGGCACTAACTTCTGAGAAACGAATCTGAATCGGAAGAAGAAGAAGGGAAAGAAGGTGAGGGAGTTGAACAGAGGGAATCGATAAACTAAGGCGTCGAAACTGCAAAAGGGGAAAATAAGCATAAAGGGTACCTTTGGGATTATGATTTTTATTTATTTCTTTTTTTTTTAATTTAAATTTAAACATAATATTGTTGGGTGGGCTATAATCCCTATGATTGGGCAATCAGAGGTTATAAAGAGGTACAGCTGTCTGTAGACTAGAGGTCTAGTTTCATAACAAACAAATGAACATATTCCTCCAAATGAATAAAGCACAATTTAGTTCGGTTATTCAATGGATCAGACAAGAAATGGATAAAAAAGTGCACGACATATAGATATTGTATTTTATTATTATAGAAAATGAAAAACAATAAATATGACATTTTAAGTATAGTCTACATTTTTTTTTGATACAAAATATAGTCTACATTTTGATTTGACACTTTTTCTTTATTAGAAAAGGATCTGTTTGGAAATTCTGTTTTTTACACAGGTGCCTATGCATTTAGAGTGGAACCATCTATACGTGTGGTAGGATGAAAATATTTTTTATAAAAATAAAAATAAAAATATAATATATGTTAAAAATATGTTTTAAATATTTATTTGTTATGATGTAAATGAGCATATAATATGTATATATTTTTAATAATTTAAGGTAAACTGATTTAAAATATTTTTTATAACTTAAAAATGGTTAAAATTATCTAAAATTTTATAACAGGGTAAAATTATTTAAAATATATTTTTATTTTTATCATCTCATTTATTAAATTTTTTGATAAAACTAAAATAGTTTAAAATATTAGAAGTTAAAGTAAATTTGATTGTATAGAATATTTCACCCTCCTTTCCTCACTTCCACTTCTATAGGATCAAACATGACCCATATGATTAATTTCTCTAATTCTGTAGAGATTATTAACTTTTTCATGAGAATCACCCTTAGAAAGATGTTATTGACTGGCTGGCAGGGTATGTGTTGGTCAATCATATTTGTTAGCTGCTTAATTACTACTTTGGTAAGCTCTCTCTCTTATAATATGAAGAGTAATTTTTCTATCATTAATTAACCACCGTTTACTCTATATGAGCTAGTGATTGGTGGGGGGGGGGGGGAATTAGACCTTGTTAGTTGTTGTTTGTGTTTGTACATGTTGTGAATGAATGAATTCCAGTTGGCATTTAAAAAAAAAGAGTATAAAATTTTCTTTGGCAAACAAAGTGTCCATGCCCTTTTTCTATTCTTTGTCTAAACTTTTATGTTTTCTTCATTTGGATTCTTTTTCCCACTTTGTCCTTTTCTTTCTTTAAATCTGATATCAATCTTCATTCTTCTGCCATGTCTATGCCATTAGAACTACATAATACTAAAGGCTCAATCGATCGCTTCCTTTAATTTCCCACTACAGAGAACATGTGGGAATAGCTCTATTTTTGTGATAATAAACTCATTTGTCTAATTATTATTTTTTTTTGAAAAAATAAGGAAATGTTTAGTAAAAAAATGAAATTACAAAAGGAGATGCATGCGAACTAAAAAACACGTGCATTACTCGGTAATTACATCAAAATATGTTCAAAATGTTAATAATCCGTCTAATGTAATCAGATAGTCTTCTAGTAGAGTAAGCAATTTTGAAGGGAAAAGATGTGATGATCCAAAATATGATTCACCAATTGCAGCTTCTTAGTTTAGAGAGCCACTTACCAGAACGGTTCCATGAGGAAGGAAAGCTTGCGCGCATTGAGTCAAGGGGAATCAGAAGCCAACTTCACTTGGCAAAGATGACACAGTCTAAGGACATGATCCAAAGTATATAACAGTGTACTCACAAGCAATGAAGTATTCCTTCTTTGCCTTTCTAGATTAGTTAAAAGACACTTTTTTGAAGACGAGCCAAAGGAAGCTTATGAATGCCAAGCTACTTCCCATCTAGCATCTTTGCTAGCCAAAATCCTCACATAAAAGCCTTCGTAGACAGAAGATGCATGAAAGGAACTAGATCCTGTGAGATTCCAATGACAGGCTTCTCATTTACCATCCCTTCCATTTCCAATGCACGATTTTTATTAGCTTATGGAAGGAGCTTGATTAATTCCCTAGACCTAATAGATATGTGAATGTGTAAAAAGGGGAAGGTTTGAACAAAGAAGAGAAGGGATTTTCCCCCTAAAGAGTAACAAAATGATAATTTCACAACTTTATTTTTTAATATTTTAAGTAACAACTATCTCATCCAATCAATTTCATAACTTATCAGATTTATTGTAATGAAGATTCCATGTAGTTGAACTAAATGGGCTAGTTAGGTTTAACTAGTAAAAGGGTAAAACATGCGATTATTTTGAGCGTGTTTAATTATTAAGGAGTATCATTTTATTGTTATTTCAATCATGACGCTTGAAAAGACATCCTAACTCTTGGGTGCCTAGGTTTATACTTGAGGATAATAGACGGCTCACCTTCTATGATACTAGTATCGCTTAGAAAGAAAGGAGACTTTACCCTATCCATAGATTGTGGGTGAGCTTAATCTCTTTTAAAAAAAAATTTATTAAAAAAAATATTAAAAATCGCATAGGATAGTAGAATTTTAAGAGAATTTTTATATTAAGAAACTCTTATTGTTATTGTAATTAAAAATAGACCAAGGGGCGCCGAGTTAAATCACAGCTTCACATCAACCAAGTAGAGATTGTGAATGTTGTGCTTGGTGCATCGTAAATGACATGTGCAAGAAACGGAATAGAAAAAAGAAAGCTCGTTCATAGGGGCGCGTGTTTAGAAAAAAAATTAAAAAATAACTTATAAAAAAATTCAGACAACTTTGAAAAAATAATTTTAATTTTTTTTAAAAAAGTAATTATATATAAATAAATATTTAAATAATTATTATTAAAAATTTATAATTAAAAAATTATTATAAAAATATAATTTTATTAAAATATAAAAGATGAGAAAGAAAAAATAATAAAAAAAAGAAGAAATGGTAAAAAGAAAATAAGAGAGTGAGTAAAAGATAAGAGAGAGGAGAGAAAAGAAAGAGGAGAGAGAAAATATAGTATAAAAAAAATAATAGTAAAATAATAATTAGATAATTTATAAAATTTTTTATTGTTTTAAAAATTAATTTTAATAATTTATTTAAAATCTTACTTTTAAATTATAATTTGATCTAAAAATTATTTTAAATAAATATAATTATTTATTTTAATTTTTTTAAAGTAAAATTTAAACTAAAAAACTTTTAAAGTTAATATTTTAAAGATTTTCTGTTGCTGACACATATAGAAGAGGGAGTTGAAGAAGTCCAGCGTACGGCGTCGTTTGATCCATTTATTTTATTCGGTATGGGGTCCCACAATTCCAACCACTCGCCGATAAGAAGCACGTTGGACTATTATGAGGATAAGACCACACTAACGGGGTGGGCACGGCAAATTACAAAGACCCCGTGTCTCCTTTGGAAACTCCGAGAAGAAAAGAGCATATAGGAAATCTTCCTTTCTTGTTTTTTTTTTGTATTTTTGTAATTGTCGCAATGCTTTTGTGTTTCTCTAAAATGGATTAATGGCCTGAGACTCGTAGAAGAAAATAACTTCCTCACGGTATGCTTCATTAAGAAATGGTTTTTATCCTCTTTGAGCTTGTCTGGTGGGAATCGTAATGTGATCGAACAAGACATATCCTTTTTGCTGAAGCCCTTTTCTTTTATCACTTACAAAAACTTGTAGATATTCCTACTTTCTCTTATTTTCCATCCTCTTCTTTGTTCTTTCCCTTGTCAGTGATATAAATGCAAAGTACCTTTTATATTAATATCACTTGATTAAAAAAAAGAAAAGATAAAAATAAAGCTCACATATCAAGCAAGCAGAACAGTAAGATTTATGGCTTCGATTGTATGATTGATTATTTCTTCAGTAGCTGCAACAATCTCGTCAAGTTCGTAAGACTCTGTTGCAGAAACTCACTAGTTCCAGACCCACCGGAGTTTTCAGTTGAGAGTTTCAAACACCAAAATCCATGTTTGGTTTGCGCAAGGATGGATAGTCAATGCCATTGATCATTGTTAACAAAGTCGCTCCCATCTTTTTTACTACTACATGTAACCCTTTCTTCCATGCAATTTTATTTTTTAAGTATATTTAGACCCTAGATATAGATACTTCTTCTTATAGAGAGTTCCAATGGGCTTGTCTCAATTTTTGGGCATTTTAAAGCGCTCAAAATACCCAATTATGATAAAAAAATTATTTTTTTCTCAAAAACAATATCAAAGTTTCTAAGTTTATTTAAGTTAATTTATTAAAATTAATTTCTAAATTATCAGCTCTAATTTTAAATAGGCCAAAAATAGCCCTAACAAGCAATCCTGATTGGAGACATAGAATTACAAGTAAGATGCATTAATTGAGCTAAGAGATTTGCTTTTATATATGAATTGATTAAATAAATTTTCTATAGTAGTTTAAGGACCCCCTTGTGTTCAAAACAAGTGGATTCCTGTTAGTTTTAGGGGATGCGTTAATGCCTTATTTTCCAAATTACAAGAAATCAGCTCAAAATACCTTATTTTTAAATAAATTCCACTTATATTCAATAAATAATGATAGCTGTTAATTAAAATTAGTATATATAATAAAAAATTAATTTATATTTTATAAAGATATGAATTCAATTTTTATTATTATTAAAAGAGTTTTTTTAATAAATAATTTTTATAAATTTTTTATAAATATTTTTTTAGATTAATTTTTTATATAAAAATAACAAGAGAGAAATAAGTAAAAGACAAAACAATGACCAAGTAGGGAAACCTATTGTTTGAGACACGTGGCCATGAGGCTAGGTGAGTTACATAGATAATAGCACATGAAGTCATTGTATTTTATATTATAAAGGCAATTATATTATGATCAGCTGTTCTATGTAGTTACTTTTCTTAACATCAATTTAAAGATTAATTTATCATATTATAATAAATTAGTCTATTTTATTAAAATAAATTTCAATAATATAAAATATTTTTTGTTAAATATATATATTATTTTATTAAAATTAATTTTATTTAAATTATTATTAGACATTAAATATATATATTTTTTCTAAAATTTAAATTTGAATTCACCATTAACACTTTCTACTAAATTATTTTTTTTGGGTACAAACTTTCTACTAAACTTAATCTTATTGGTAACTCCTTAATGTTTTTTTGTTTGTTTGTAGACTTTATTTGAAGTTACTTGGTAGAGTTGATCAGCCCAAAGACTGGGCACACACGTAATTGCGGCCACGTCGACGTGAATCATTTACGGATATTGGATTCAATCCCACTACCCTCCACCTGACATAATCAATTCTAAGTTGACACTTGGCAACTCCGCTTCCACATCAGATTCATACTTTCGTTCTGGTCCTCTAATTTATTATTTATTAAGTCCTTAATCACCCAATGTAATGATAGCCTCATGGGATTTATTATTACCAATTAACTATTTAATAAAACATTAAAGTCGGTGGCCCCATAAAAACAAATTTTGTAATTCAATAGATCTTCGATCTTCAATCATTACTATTTCTCTATTCAACAACATATTCCAAAATTTTGCGACAATTCAGCTCTTAATGCATCTTTCGTGGGAAAATCTCCGATGTTTCTCTGACATGGATTTTAGTTCGAGCTCCCTGGTAATGACTCTCATTTATTCTGCTTTTTGCCCGCCTTTCTTTTTCACATCAAGATTTTATGTTTGCTTCAAGTGTAATTCTTCTTTTTGTTTAACATCATGGATCCACGCTTGTTGTTGTAAATCATTTGAATAATTTTAATCCGGTTTTTAAGGGAAATTCTTCTTACTGAATCCTCCTCTCTCTCTCTCTCTCTCTCTTGTTTTCTTCTGTTGACTGGGGAAAGGATCCGAGGTCGAGCTTGACAATCGGGGAGAAACTCTGTTTCGTGTTCTTGCCGTTCATAGGATTATTCGAGGCTTTGGCTTATAGCTTGTCCGGATGCTTCAATATCCAACCCCCCAAGAAAAAGATCTATTCCACATTCGACGATTTAGTCCTTCTTGCTAGAAGTTCTCCATGTTCGTTGCTTTTCTCTGATCTCACTGATTGGTATAGAAATCCTGCTTCTTACAATTTTAACCTGGTATTCGTGCAGTTACTGTTAATGAAATTGAGGCTTTGCGTGAATTATACAAGAAGTTGAGTTGTTCAATCATTGACGATGGCCTTATACACAAGGTAACTGAAATTGTCGAGACTATATCTTTGAACATTGGTGTTGATATTATTTGTCAGAATGCCTTTTTTAACTCGTCTTTGTTTTCCATCTGAAGGAAGAGCTTAGATTGGCGCTATTGAGAACCTCAAGTGGCGAGAACCTGTTCCTTGATAGGGTATGTTCATTCTGACAGATAGGTCCCCTAGGTCTCTATGTTATCACTTGAGTAATTATTCTGTTGCATGTATTGCATTCAGAATAAGATCCTCTATGCGCATATGAAGCTACATACTTGATTTGAAGTTCAAGTTGAACATATTGTTATTCTTTCCCATTCTTCCTATTGAACTTGTTAAAGCGAGTCCATTTCTTGTTGACTTCTCGTTTTCAGGTATTTGATCTCTTTGATGAGAAAAGAAATGGTGTTATAGAATTTGAGGAGTTTATCCATGCTCTTAGTGTCTTCCATCCTGCTGCTCCTCTGGAAAAGAAAATTGATTGTAAGACTTCAATAATCACATAGCAGTAGCAGTTGTTTCCTTTATATGATCCAATTTAATAATTTATATTAATAAATATCTATTGTCTCTTCTGGTTTGCTTGCAGTTGCTTTTAAATTGTATGACTTGAGGCAAACAGGATATATTGAGAGGGAAGAAGTAAGTATCTTGACGTTCCCAGGAGAGGCTATTGACTAAAGTTTGTACAGTTATTATGGGTTAATAATGCAAAAATTAAACGTGTGCTATTGGTTATAGCAATCTCTTTGCACAGCATCAATTTTATTTGACAAATATAGTGGAGAAAGGTGGCAGTTTCTTTGTTATATCCATAAAGACCTTATTCTGTCCAACATAAAAGCCATTGTATGATCATGGTCATCTGAAATATTAGATATATCTTGTGACCCTGTAACTTTTGCCAGGTTAGGCAAATGATGGTGGCCATAATGTCAGAATGCGGGGCGCAACTAGAAGACAACGTTCTGGAAGCTATTCTTGATAAGGCAAATTTTTTTGTTTTCTTTCTTTGTATTCTCCCCTTCTTTGATTAGAGTTTTGATTCTTACATTGCCGTTCTTTATCAGACTTTTCAAGATGCTGATGCTGACAAGGATGGTAAGATTAATAAAGAAGAATGGAAGGAATATGTTGTTCGGCACCCAACACTATTGAATTACATGACTCTTCCCAGTCTGAAGTAATTTACTTTCATCCCCTGCCTCTCCTACATTAATTTCAGTTGCCATCACAATTGTCATAATTGAATTTTTATTTGGTCATCGATGCTTATTGATCAAAAGAGAGTAATTTACCTATATTTTATAATGGCGCGCATGGTCAAGAACTGAATGCAATCTCTTCCTTTTTGTAACGATGCTTGGCTAGGGACATCACCACATTGTTTACTAGCTTCATTTTCAACACAGAAGTTGAAGATATACTCTGGCAACTTCCAGGCAACGATAAACTATAAGAGCGGAAGCCGGAAGCATTTTCTGTTACGCCGGGATTGTTAATTTTGTTAGAAGGAATATTGTTGTGATTCTGCAACCCCAATGTCAGTGGCAACTTATGGAAGTTAAAAGGGAATGAAATGGATCACGAATGACCATCTCAGAAGTCATTTCCGCTGGAAACCTCTTCGGCGGCAAATGACCACAGGCTAACTCAGCTATTTTTGTGTTATCTTTGCCCACATTGCCGGATGTGATAAACTCAACGACTCTGCCAAGATTTTCACAAGCATATGAATGATGATTCCAGAGTCCAAGGGTTATATTGCCATCCGCGGCCCTGTATTTTTCCTGTTCATTTTACTTTTATGCAATTGTATAATATTATATACTATTTTGTTATAGTTTTATTTATAATGTTGGGCGAGGTATCATAGTTTCTAGGTGTCTAAATTTATGCCTAAGGGTAATATACTGTTCGTCCTACCCGATATTAATATCACCTAAAAAGAAAATAAATTTCATCTTACTTTTAGATTATAAGTAAATCTAATCTCATTCTAAAAATTTTTACATCAAAAAATAAATATTACTAGGTTTATTCTGATTGTCCAATTCAATTGGAAATAGTGGTCCCAACATTAGTCTTGACCATGGCTTGGCTTTTTTGTCACGTGCCTTCATGATATCATTGTTGGTTTTTTGCTACAATGTTAGATCCCCAGCGTTCTATATTGACTATTGACCGTTTAAATATAAGATTTAAAGTTTAAATTCATATAAATATAAAAAATACTTTTAGAAAAACTATCCCTAATTAGGTCTAATGCTTAAATTTTAGTCAAGATAGTCGTGTTAAAAAAGCAGTAGTGAAAATTTTGTTTAACCATTTTATTAAAATCAGGCAAAAATAAGCCCCATTTAATTTGGAAAAAACTTTATTAATAAATCAAAGATGCCAATATAAATTTACTGGTCTGAACTCTAAACACTCGATAATAAACTCCTTCACAAACTTAGTTAACCCTGAAACCGTATGAAGTTCAGCCGGATACCTACTATGTAAACATCCCTAGGATCATAATCTAAACGAATCAGACAGAGAAACTAAAAAGAACAAAGGGGAAAAAAAATACTTCTTTTCATACCAATAGAGGATGAAAGATACGAACGTTACCCTGAAAGAAGGATAGTAGACATGAAACTTAATTTCCCAGGAACTTCTCTGGAGATACATCCTTGGAAAAGGGTCAGAAATCCAGCACAACTTTTGCAGTGTCTCCCAACTAAAATGAGATAAAAAAATTAAATATAATTTTTGTTTGAATCTCACAAAATAAGCCCAGAAGTAACTTAAGACAATTTTATTCGCAATTTTAGGCTTTGAAACGATCCCTGGGTGGATCATCATGATGATGGGTAGCAACGTGTTTTAGCACGTTATGTTGAAATTTGAACGACTTAAATCACACGGCATTGTGAAACAGGATACGAAAGCCACCGCCAAATGACGGACAAATCTTCATCCCCCAATAAATAAGCCATTGGATTTTTTCCCCTGCAAACAGTAAATTTTCCATCTTTCCTCAAGTCACTCTTCATCATTCCCCACTTGGTAAAACATGCTTTGAATAATATGGCTGAACAATCTTCGTCCCCAAATAAACATCATAGGATCTGGCTACTTGAAACAATGAATTCCCATGTGATCTTCCTGTTATTTTTTACACGACTCCGTCATTACCGGGAATGCAAAACATACCCTTCTAAGGATGGTTGACAAATCTTCATCCCGGAATAAGCATCTTGAGATTTTGATCTTTCCAGAAATTTATCTCCCACATTAGTGTCAAAAGATACAGGCCTTTCCCCCCCCCCCCAGATCACCAGTATGGACAAGATTCCAAGCGTCCAATCTGCAGCCCATATTAAACAAATATTAGATAAACATGTAAGGCAGGTAATTGAATATAATGTGGTACAGATAGTTCTATGGGAAAATTCCATGAAGCATCAAACTTGAAAGAAGAAGGGAAAGATGAGTGACAATGTTATGAATATATTCAATAGAAAAAACCACCATAAAAAAAAAACAAAGAAAAGAAAAGAAACAACATACAGCGATCATTTCTATGACAAGTGAAGCAAACTTCTGCACAGTTACAAGAACTAGTATTCGGACAAACTCTTAAATTCTGCTCCCCAGCCCTCTGGCATCCGTCACTCTTATTTAGCTAATCCAATTAACTCTTCAAAAGATTCACATGAAACCAATTGCCTATGTAGGCAATTGTTATTTTCTAATTTAGGGGGCATTGATCGTTAACCACACAATAACCTTCATTCTCACCAGGGAACGGGCTGTTTATATTTACTGAACGTCAGATTAATATCTTAGAAAACTGACATTCAGAGTCAGAATTTAAGTTTGAGTTAGCTAGAAGTGCAAAAAAGACAGCTTCAAAACCTAAAGCTACATAAGCAAGCCCCAAAAATACTCTATTGCTCCTTTACCCTCTGGCATCCTGACTCAATTATTTTCATCACATCAGTCTCCAAATTTGCCTACATAGAACTCCTTGAGAGAAAAAAAAACCGACTAGTGCAGTAACCCACCACTGGAAACAAATTCGATCCAAGCTTCTAATGCATCAAAGTTGACCAGGTGGTCATAAGATCAATAGGCAAGCAAGCATTTAACATCTCATTGGAGAACATAGATTGTCAAGTATACACAAATCAATTGTTAACCTCGTCTAGCTCATATCAAAAAGACTAACAAGGGGACCAAAATTGTATGTGGAATTCGAGCATCCTACAATTTCCAGCAAGCTCCAAGTAAACAGCAACAAAGTCTAGCAGCTGCTACACAGCCTTTGCAGCAACTCATTTTATTTCCAATATACTTCACTTATGTCTCAACAAAAATAGGACAGCGGGATTGAAACAAGAAACAGTACCACAGTGCAAACAACTGGCCCATTACACTAATATCAGAATACTCCATCAGTGCCAGATAATTTAAAGTTTGAACATACTCTAAATGATGAAAGATAAATCCTTTGTTCTGGTGCTAGAAAAATAATCAAGAGTCCAGAAAACTTAAATAGGGGTCTAAGGGTATAATGTGTTAAGAATCCAACAAGATCTCACATTTATCCTAACAAGCAAAGGATAGGTTGCTACTCCTACAGTTGGCTAATGACAATCTCATAGTCAGCAATGGAAAAAAATTCGGCTACTTATAGAGGTCTCAATGCATAATGTATTAAGAATCCAACAAGATCTCACGTTATCCTAACAAGCAAAGGATGGGTTGCTATTCCTACAGTCGACTTTCCCGCACAATAATAAAGAACAGCACTCTCAGCCAGCAATAGAAAAAATTCGGATTCTTAAAGGGGTCTAAATGCATCATGTGCTAAAAATTCAACAAGATCTCATGTTAGCCTAACAAGCAAAGGGTAGGATGCTATTCATAAAGTTGGCTTTACTGCTCAATAATATAGATTGGTGATCTAGCCAGCAATGGAAAAAATTCAGATTCATATGGATTATGAAATCAAAGGTTTCAATTAACTTTAGATTACCGTTCTTTTTAAATTATAATTGCAGATTCCTCACCACTAAATCATGTTCAAGGTTATATGAAAGCACTAGAAGCAAAATGCGAAGATGATCAATCCCATAGCCCAATTCAGGTTGAGACCAAGCAACATGCTAGCTGCTAAACCTTACATGAAGGCAATCAACAAGGTAACAAAGTAAAGTCTATTCGTTACATCATTCAGACCACTAAAGAGCAGCAGAATACTTGCCTATGAGCTTCAAATCAGCTGCTGGCCTTGAGACATACAGCTGGTTCACAATCCTTTCTTCAGATATTCCAGTGTTACTAGTAACATGTGGTAAACTTGCGAGTAAAGGAGAATTTCACTAATGAAACATCAGCGGCCATACAATATGAAGAATGCGATGCTCCATGAGTATGAGAGATAAAAACTACCAAAGGGCTGTTTTTCTCCTTCAAAATTCATAATATGATAAAACTAATATCATCCCACTTAATCTCCACCATCAGGTAGAAATTTCTGCGAACTTTATATCCCAGCTTACAATAACTCTCAAATCAACCAATCAGTGGTCAACTTCAAGTGAATTGTTCTTAAGAATACTATTATGATCGGTAAAACATGACATTTTCAAGAAACTAGCTTCTCAACCAAAACAATACTTCATCACTTATATCAATCTTCAATCCACCGTCTACCAATGTACAGCCTCCAAAATCAAATTCAACACTATATCTGATGGGAAAACCAAACAGAAGCTCAAAATACCTCATAGCTGTAGCTTCTCCATCCAAATTCTGGTTACCCTTGATGGAGAAACATTGCAGAATACTTTATTCCTCAATAAGTACAGAAAAACACAGGGCAGTTGCGCATTTCAGCTGAAACCACCAATAATACCACCTGCCACTTCAATCCAAAAGCAACATACATGCTCCATACCAGCAAAAAGCCGTAGTTACCATTGGCAACTTAGCAGGGAGCATAAGGAACAAAGAACAATTATGTATTTTGGAACCTAAACTAACATTAACTCCAAAAAGGACTGCAACCACCACAAATACAGAGCTAATCAATGTACCCTAAATCATAAATCTGTATTGAAAAGTCCACAACTTATTCTCCAAGAAATTTACATCTTATATATAGAGACCAAACAATATAAGCAGCCTAAAGTCATTGAAACTCCAGATCTCTCCACTTGCATGTTCAACACTTCCCTTGCCAGTTGCAGGAGCACAAATGTAATTGTCAAATGATACTCACCGACGACAAAAAAACTCAGCACTGGGGGTTAGGTGATCATAAATCCATCTGATCCCAAAATAGTTGGATATGCATGTTAATCTATCATTCTAACCTATCGTACAGCATGCTCCACATTCTCTGTCAAAAATCTAACTACTCACTCGGTTTAGGTTATCCAACCAGAAAGCATAGCCTAAAATGATTTTTGCACCAATATTCTACAGATAGTGATCATATCACTAAGAGATGTTCCTTCAACAATCAAACACTCCATTTGAAAGTACCAGTGCCAAAATCACCTTTTTTATAATCTTTTCATGAGCATAACTGCTCATTGAACTGCAATGGCAGGACTTTAACAAGAATTATTGACATTAAGTGTACATACAAACTAAAATATCTAATATGAAGTCTTCTCATACTGCTCTGCAAGCATGACAAACTTGTGAAACATTGGACTTCATCCACATGATTCAGCACACAGGATTAGTGGCACCTCCTTAAACTTATATTACTATCCAGTTCCAGGGTCCCACCAGGATGTGAAGACTTAAACCCAAATGAAAGAATTATAATAGAATATATTGAGAGAGTAAAAAAGTAAGATAATGATGCAAATAATAAATATAACCCCATAAAAAGACAGATAAGATTGAAGAAATCCATCATAATAAAGTATCATTTCAGATATATTGCAGCAAGATAAACATTATGGTAGAAGCAAAGCAACACTAAAACCCATATGCCAGTTTAGAACTAACAATATATCCAGATAAATGGCCAGTGATGTGAACATAGAAGGGCTTGATAAGTTGTTTCAGCCATTCCCTGACAGAAAGTCAAAGAATAATACAAGAAGCTGTTCTTCATCTCCATCAGCAATCCTAAGACCTCAACGACGATTCATGCGAGCCTTCTCATGATGTCCCCATGAAGCACCTCCCTATACAGCAGCACATACATATCATGAAACCCACACACTGATAAGGGGGGATTCTAAATCATAATTTAGAGCAGAACATACCATATGAACACCATATCCATCAGGATATGGAGCTGGAAAACGGCCCTCAGGGCTGCCAAACTTTGTCCCATAGGTCCCACCTTCATAAATGATAGCAAAAGTTATAAATAGAAAACACAATGGGCAATAAAATAAAAAATAACGTCTCTACACTATGTAAACATAATGGACCCATAAAATAAAAAAATAATATCTCAACGCTATAAATTAGTATAGGTCGGGGATGTTTATTTATTTATGATCAATGATTTTAATTTTCAGGGTTATAATTTAAGGCTTCAAAACAACTACTGATGTGCATCATTTTTGGGTCTTCATAGTTCATAGTAGATGAGTATCCAATTACTCTGGACATTTTATTACATAACCAAAATTTTAATAGTTTCAAGAGTAAATAGTGTCCACCCCATCACCCCAATATTTATTCTCTTACTGCATACAACTATTATACTACATGTTGTCCTAGCTCTCATAGTTTTCCTTAACAATTTACAACTTGGGATAATATAATATCTTCTCACTGCAAGAGAAAAGAAACAAAAGATATCATTCTTCCTAAAACCCATATTACCAAGTAATACACAGCAAGCATATATCTAGCAGAGGATTATCAAAGTGCCGCAAAAGAAAGAAGTTACGGAATGATAGAGTAGAAGCAAATCATACCAGCACCACAATGTCTGCCGTTGGAACTAGCTAACTCAGCACGTAATTTCTCGACTTCCCAAGCCATGGAAGCCAAATTTTTCTCCATTGCCTGTCTCTGTTCCATCATCTCTATGTTTCCTTTCTTTTCATAATCAACCATGGTTCTAGTAAACAATAATTTCCTTGTTATGACTTAAATTTAAATTAGTGTTGCAAAAAAATATACCACAAAAGGGCACGTGAACAGAAAATAAAACCCCATCAGCAATTGAGCCACACACCTCGCACGCATAAACTCTTGACGCATTCCATCGATCTCAGCCCTCAACATAGGAATTTGTTGATTATCGGTTTGTAACCTCAGAAGATCTTGGGCAAGTGTCTTAACCTTCGCTTCAAGATCCTTGTTAACATTCTTAAGTTGCTGAACTTCAGCTCGTAATTGTATAGCCTCATTTTTCAAGGGCTTAGTTGCCCGAAGATCAGATGCCAACTTCTGTCTTTTCTCATTAAATTGCCTTGCACGCAGGTCTCCTTCTGAATGAATTTCAGCAATGGCAAGGTTCATCCTATGAAGTTCCTCTTTTGCAGCTGCAAGGTCCCGTTGAAATGCCACTCGGTCCTCAAGCAGCCTTCGGTTATCTGCCACTAACCTCCGGATTTCTGCATGCTGAATTTCAAGTTCTTCTTCAAATAGAGCTGGATGAGGCGGCATAGGAGGGCGGTGCAAAGGAGGCCTTGGAATGAAGAGTCCTTCAGGAGGGTAGCCCCGCCGATCATTGATTGGTTCTCGGGGACTACGGTTCCTTCCAGACATTTGAGGTTGCCTAAAAGGGCAGACACATATACAATTACAGGCATATTAACTTGTAATAACTAAGGAATACAATTCAGAGTTGGGTGGGAAAATAAAAACTTGACACTAGAGTCTATCAGAGAATAAAGCAATGAAAGTTATGTAATCGCAGGCTCTTGAATTAAAACATTAGGTTTAATTGAACGGAGGACATATAACCTCTAAACAATTAATATAAAGGCATAAAAACTCGCAAGAAGACATATGAATTAAAGAGAAAATCCACATTGTATATGCAAAGTTTAACTTACAAAATCGTTTTTATTGAAATCTTAAGTGAGAAAGTGAAGGAGAGTTCAGAACCTTGAAGGTTAGGTTTGGTGTCTGAGAGGTGCTTCTCCGATTGT
The DNA here is from genome assembly GCA_037074615.1 of Leucaena leucocephala. Classification (NCBI taxonomy): domain Eukaryota; kingdom Viridiplantae; phylum Streptophyta; class Magnoliopsida; order Fabales; family Fabaceae; genus Leucaena; species Leucaena leucocephala. Next base: position 3,825,897 of record CM073557.1, on the reverse strand, counting down.
ACAGAGAAGAGGAAGACGAACAGATAAACGTACGTAATCGCAGGCGAGGATAGGTGGAATCAACAACCTTGGGCAACAGACGCACGCCTTCGGAACTGGGTTTGTGCCACACCGCCACGGATTGCCTATACGGCTCGTTTCATGGATCAAAGCCAAGTCAATTGATGATTTGAGGATGCTTCTTTGACTCAGCTCAGAGGTCCTAGACTTGCGGTTAGGGCTTAAAATTTTTGTTTTATTGGACTTTCCACCAACAATAAGTGTAGTACTTTTACTAAACCAATTAGCTCCTCCTGTAAACAAGAAGACAGAGAGGTGGGAGAAAGGCAGGAGATGTGAGGCCAATGGATGGGCGTCCAAGGTCAACAGTTGGGTATTAATATAAGAGAGTCCGTTTCCAACTCCATAGTCCATAGCACTTACCCATTCTTCTTCTTCTTCGTAAGCCCAACAATATTTTGCCTTTCATTTCTCAAATAGGTGTAATGCAATCCCGTCAAAAACACAAAAAGTTTAACTAATCGTCCCTAAATTTAAATAACTAAAATATGAGATATATAAATATTTATGACATATTTAATTCTTAAAGCATATCACTTTATTACTATTCCAGTCACAATATTTAAAGAAATATTTTAACTGCCGAGTACTTAAGTTTAATCTTGATGTCAATTGACTGCTCACACTGTTCAATATTAGTATCGTTTAGGAAAAAAAATCTGTCATGTCTTTAGATCTTAAGTAAGTCTAACTCCATTCTAAAAAAATTTATATAAAAGAAATACAAAAATTTAATTTAGGGAAGTTAGGCGAGGCTCAACTAAGCTAAAATTTGTTTTTAGACTCAAATAATATTTATAGAAATATTTATAAATTGCTTATCAATAAAACTCTAATATTGATAATGATATTTAAACTTATTACTCGGTGAGTTATGCACTCTTTACTAACTTGACTAATTTTTATTGATACATTAAGAATATATATTATTTACAATAACAAACAAGTGGGAACGAAATTGAATTGTAGCATGTTATATAAATATAATCAACATCCATAGACCATGACTAATAGCGTTTCCTTTGGGATACATATTGAAAAATATGATATGTGCATTGAGTAGAAATGCAAATGTGAGATGGATCCATTGCCTTTTGTTTTATTTTATAAAAAGCTAGTTATTTAAAGTAGATCAACGATGATGATTACTTCAAAGATTATAAAATAGGCCAACTCCAAAACTTGAGAAAAAAATTATTCTTGAGAATGACTTCAAGCTCTTTTGTGAAAAGATCTCGTCTCTTCCAAGAATCATACTACAGAGATCTCATCTTTATTAGAAAATCAACTTTCACTAACATCCGTGAATTATGGGGGCCAACAAAAACCTAGAAAATAGGTTAAAGTAAAAGTTAGATATATTTGTGCTTTGACCATGTAAAGGCAGTACCTTGAAGTCTCAAACTTCAGAACTTATTTTATTCACTGATTTATTTTGGTCTAAGAAATTTTGGGTTGAACCCACATCGGCTTTGAAAGCTTGAGGTCTTGGCTCTACCACTACTTCCACTGTACAAATCAATTTGTTACTATTCAATTTTAATAACATTGAGCTATTCAAAGTAAATGGAATAATCCGTATTCAATATATAATCAATAAAAAATATCAAAATAAATGAGTATCAATAGGCCTATTGTCATTTCACCATGTATTATCATTATATATTATTTACTTATTATAAGACTTTTTACCAATTATATTCTTTTATCAAAACTTTATAATAATTTTTCCTTTCATTCTTTTATTTCTTTTATTGAGACTTTATAATAACTTTTCCTTGCAAATAATATAAGTACCTTTTAAATTCCTGAATTTCATATCTAGTTAAAGGCTAAAGACGCAAATGACCTTATAGTCTAGTACATTAAAGCTTTTTAATAAGTAGTAAGTTGTAATATGATTTTATTTATAATCTCATATCTGCCCCTTTAATTTCTTTTTGTTACAAAATTTTTTAAAAAGATATTGGACTCACTCACGATATAATAATATGGTAAAATCTCATTTCTTTCTATATGATACTAATATCGAGTAGAGTAAATTATTAATTATTATAAAACGTAAATTTAGGCATCAAGAAGTTATAATATTTTTTTAAACGTCATAATTAGAATTATAATAAAATAATATTTTTTAAAAATTTAATATGCTATAAATAGTTATATGCCTTATATTTTTACTACCTGAACCACGAAATGATGGAAATTTGCCCCTTTAATTAAAAGCAGAGAAGAAGAATGAACGAATGACTTACAATAACCCATATAGTGCCAACTGCTTGAAGTTGATGGACCAAAGTGATGGGCTGTGGGCCTCCTTTCATTACTAACTTTGCTACTTCAATAATCTCAAACTATGAAGTGTAAATCTTGGACCAAAGTAGAACTTGGTAACGCAAGCCTGTAACCCAAGTGGGGGCATTAGGGTGATGGTACACGGTTCTGGCATCGGTTGAGCTGGTGGTGCATTAGTTGGCCTACCTGTTCCAAGTGGGGAGGTGAATCTTGAGGTCCAGGCAAAAGTCAGGGCCTCGTGATTCCTAGACAGGAGAGTGCAACGCGTGAGGCTGGTTTCACAGAGCAGCGAGTACCTCTGGCTCTCTACAGTGGAAGGATAACAGGTTGCTACTCCTCTAGCTCATGATGCCAGGTGAGCCTAACTGCTTGAACCATCACTCTTTTAAAATATTCAACCTAAAAAAAAACTATAAAGTGTAAATTGTTGTGGTTAAGAGGTCTGAGCAGACATTATAGTTTCTATGTAAGTTTAAGTTTTCATAGGAGATATTATAGTTTTTAGGTATTTAAATTTATATTTAAAAGTAACAGACAGTTCGCCTTATCTGATATTAGTATCACATAAAAGAAAGGGAAACTTCACCTTACCCTTAAATCATACGTGAGCTCAACTCTTTGGAAAAAATTTACAGTAACAAAAAAATATGCAAATTGTATAAAACAATTATTAAGTGCAAATAATGCAGAGCTTAATTTATATGAACTTCGCACAAGTGTCCCTTTGATTGTCATTATATTATGGGACCCATAAACTATTATTGCCCATACCCTCTATTCTTAAAAGAAAAACAGAGAATAAAAGGACAGGAAAGCGTGAATAGAAAAACTTTGATTTAGAACAAGATAAGAGTGATTCCCCTTTTACAGTCAGCCTTTTTCATTACCTCTATGCATATACTAGGAAGGTGAAATTGGCAAGAAGCTTGGGTTAAAGGTAAATGCCTAATTGGTGGGCCCACCAAAAGATCAAAACTTTGCCCTTTCTCTTTAATTAATTATTGTTTAAATTGTCTTTTAAGTGTGTTAGGGGACAAATTCATTAGGCTTAATGAATCTTCCCACTCGTGTGTTCATTCACATAAGCCAACCCTTCCTTCTTGGTCCCCTTTATCTTTCTGCAAGTGTCCTTTTCTTCTTCTTCTTCTTCTTATTATTATTATTACTGCTTCTTGTACTGTGCCAGTTTTGAATAAGTTACTTCATGATGATCTTCTTTGACCAAAAAGAACCTCAAGATTCCACTCTTTTCACCCATATTGGCATTCTCCTTTTCATTCTTACTGTAGGGAAGTTCACAATTGTGTCTTCTTCTGCATACCATCTGCATGTGAAACATTCAACTTTTTGAGATTATCTAAAAGACTCAAACTATTCATACAAACTATTCATACACAAATATTTTAAAGAGAATTACTATAATCTTAAATAATAGATTTAATTATCTAAAATTTTTAATGATAACTAAAAATCTAATAATAACAAGTTATGAATATTTTATCTTTAGTTTTATGAATATAGCAAGGAACTATATATTACTCAATATAAGAAAGATTATGTTGGATAAAGAAATCTTATAACAAAAATTAATTATTGAAGTAAGAAAATCAATTCACTTAAATTTTTTATAGAATATTGCATATTATTTAATATAAAATTTAGTATCTGGTAATAAAGCTACAACATTGTTATTACAAAAAAAAATTTGATAAAGAAGCAAAAAAGAGTTACCTATTATCCCAATACCTATCATCATTGCCCACCTAGCCCGCTCATAAAAGGTGGGGCTTGATCATAGGTTTGACAAAAACAACTAAATTCAAAGCCCATTTGGTCATGGTGGCAGTTTCTCTGTTAATCCCTATACAAAAATACTAATCCCAACATCCCAAATTATCTTTATTTTGAACAAGCTATATATTCAAAGCAAGGTACTGTACCAGATGTGTTAAAGTGGAAAGAAGAAATTAAACACTATGTGTGTGCGTGTGTATAAGTTAGTATATTATAAAAATGCATACCTAACATATCCCTATTTTTAGGCGGCTTGGCTAAATTTCCAAGTGCTTTTTGTCGACCAAATCAACTCAAATTTTGACTTAGGTCACTACCTCGGAGCATCTTTTTTCCATTTGTAAGGCCAGATCTTAATGAAAGAATGTGCAATTATAAGAATCCAAAACCTAAGTCCTAAGGAGTGCTATAAGATATTAAGATGTGAAAATCTTTGTTTACAACAGGCAAACCGGTTACTAGGTGAGAAAAGTAAGAAACAAGAACAGTTTTATTCAACAGACAAAGAGGTTTAATGGATTTAATTTATGGGACTAAAGAAGTTGTAATATTCTGTTGTCTCCTCACCAGCTGTCTGATGGTCTATTATGTCTCTTCAGTTTTATATGTCACCACTTTTTCTTTTTTAATGTTAATGGCTGCTTGGAGATTGTGAACAAGCACTTGCATCATGAGCAAGAAGACAAACACTGAGATTTGGAACACTTTACTAGTCAAATTCTTTGCTTTTTTTGATATGTCTTTTATAAGTAATTGGTGATCAGTAACAAACTTATTAGGAAGATTCAAGTTTTATACCTTAAAAATTTCTCGTGAATGGCAAGATGGTTTCAAAATCCTACAGTTTGGTGAGTCAGAATTCACGTGAACTTACAGCTCAGGGAGTTTCAGTTTCATAAAGCATATCGTAGTTTTTTATTCATGACAGTTAAGACAACCTGTTGCTTTGATATAAATAATTAAATTCAGAAAAGATCAGAATTAGATGGGTTTTATTTCCCCTCTCTAATCTGATGGAATGTGTAGAGCTTTATCTGGTCCCATTAACTTTTCTCTCTCCCTCTCCGCCAATTATAAAGTTTTATGCCTTGTGATTTTGCTTTTGCTCCTACATAAGGACTACATAACATGATTAAATCATTTATATTTATGCATTTATCTCTTTCTTTATGCATTTCTATCTAAACACACTACATGCATGTTCAGCTTTACATTAAAAACCATCCAAACCAAACGTTTAGTAGTTTTCAAGATAAAACCAAACACGTCCTATAAAAATAGCCCGGTGTACAAAAAGTTTCCATCAAATGAAATTTGAGGAGGGACATATATATATATATATATATATATATATAATTTTATCCCCACAAGTGAAGAGGCTATCTTTAACATTTAAACCCTTGATCTCCAGATTATATGGCAACACTTTTATGGTTATTCTGAGGCTCACCGTCTATATGCATACGATTTTTAATGATGTACAGAATCCCAGACTAGAAAAAGTAGAGAATAATCAGAAACTAAAAGGTGAAGAATGATGATTACCTGAATTGAGTAATAAATTGGTTGAGGAAGATGGAAGCTTCAAGCCTGGCCAAGTCAAGACCAGGGCACAGCCTTTGTCCTCCTCCAAAAGCTGTGAAATTGCAACTGCTCATGTCTTTGTCCTGTCATTAATTAATCCTCCATTTTATCAGTCCAAATTTCAATTTGATCTCTATAATTTAAAAACTTAGAAAGAAGAAGAGGGTTTGTGTGATGCTTACTTGCCACCTCCAAGGATTGAATTGGTAAGGAGAGTCATAGTTTTGGTGATCTAAATGAACAGATCTAAAATATGCAAAAGCACACCAGCCTTTTGGTATCAAATGTCCTTTTATCTCAACATCTTTCATGGCCTTTCTCATCACTCCTACTATAATATTCCCCATCCTTAAAGTTTCTGTAATCACCTGCGCAAAAGTACAGAGATTTGATCCAAATGCATGGAGAACAATATATGGGAAAAATCAATCATTTGCTTCCTACAGTTTTACCCCAATTATAGCTCTGTCTATAAACTTTAACTCTAGGTAATTTAATTTTTATAATTTTGACTCGATTCAAATTTATTATTGAGTTTTGACTTGATATAACTCTACATGTAGTTTATCTATTTAAAAAATTATTCTCTGAGTTAAAAAAAATTATACCTTATAATCTTATTTTCTAAAATACAGACCAATATTTTAAATTGTTAAAATTATAGGGATTGAGTTACACCAAGTCAAAATTTAAGGACTATGTTTCAACTAATTTAAAATTATAAAAATTGAATTGTACTAAGTTAAAATTCTAAACTGAGTTACAATTGAGTAAAAAATGTAAAAATTAAATGATTAATTTTTCCTATATTTTTTTTTGTAAAGAGTCTTTGATGAGGAGCTATGTGCCTTACTGTTTGAGTAAATGGTAATGATGATAAGTAATCGCTCCAACCTAAAGGTTCTCCAAGCTGGTCTTTGAGTTTCTTAAGCTTCATGTTTTCTTCCTGTGGAACATTCAAATTAAATTTTAAAATCATATATAAAAGTCTAGTCAAGATATCACAGATCCTTTACTACGTGATAGTATGAAATGAAAAATAGAAAAAATAAAAAATAGATTTTTTTTTGTATGTGAAATGTTTCTGAAAAGATATTAATAAAAAAGAATAAAGTAAAAAAAATGTTAGATATATAAATACTTTCTTACAATAAAAAGAGAATATTTTTCTCATAGAACAATGAAATGGATCAAAAGATGGTAACAAGTGACTTATCCTTACAGCTAGAGAAGACAATTCAAAAGCAATCGATTATACAGAAATAATGAAATGGATTTTCCAATAATATGAATGTATCAAGTTTGGATGTGTGATGTTGGTCCTATCATATAAGGAATTAAGGATAAGCTCTTGCCTCTTATGGGGTATTATGCCAAATTAAGTTTTTGCGTGTTGCATTAAATTTGAGATAAGCTTTATTTCTCAAATGATTTTATTATATATTTTATATTGATAGTTTGAAGAAAAAAATATAGCAGAATTAGGAATAAAAAATAAATAACTCAATATGAATGGGCGTAAATAATAGCTAGTACTCTATGAAGTAACATATAGGATACTTTATAAAATTGAAGAGAAGTTTATATAATTTATTATTAATAATAGGCTACAAGATACATTTATTATAATATCAATAAAAAGTTATATATTTATTATGTTATTAACTAAAAATATTTAATATTTAATAATAAATATATTAAGTTTGTATTATTCACAGATGAGGTCTCTCTAATATTTAATATTTTATAATAAAATCCCTAAACTTTTAAATTTATGCAAACAAAGGTATGACATACCGTTAATTGTTGCAAAGCAGGAGGGCATTCTGATAAATATTTGACAGCTAGGGTCATAAGAACTGGTACTGAGTCCTCTCCTGGGATCATCATATCAATCATATTGTCTGCTATTAAATCATCTGTTAATTGCTCACTTGCATCATTCAGTAGCACATCCACTATATCTTTTGCAACTTTACAGATTCCACTCTTTCGTTTTGCTCTGATAATCCTCTGTATTAGTTTCACCATTTTCTTCTTTGCCTGAAAAAAACCAAAGCCTGTTTGGTCAACCATGAAACAGTAAAAGAAGGGATCCGGTGTTCAAGGCTTCCACTAAGTAGAATTTAGGGAGAGACAATATCCTATGAGTGGAGAGGTTATTTCGAGGATTTGGACATATGACTTCTATATCCCATAACAATAGCCTTACTATTACTCTAAGCTTAATACACAAGCCTACTATTAGGTAAGTTCAGATGGACAAACAGATGCATGTAGTGTTACCCATGACCTCTAGGTCATATCTCAGCAACTTTTTACCATCATTTTGAGACTGGCACTCAACCATGAAACAGTAAAAGGGAAGTAATCTTGTGATAATCTACTTGCCTGTAAAGATTGATGAAGTTTTGTGCCTGGGAAATTTATGGGTAAAGACATGAGGCCTGATATGAATTCTTGAAAATGTTTCATGAGAAGCTGCATTTCTTCACCTGGATCCAAGCTAATCAATGCCTTCACTAGTACTTGAAAGGCAATCTGCAGAAGACAGAAAAGAGAAAGCACTTGTTGGGATCTTAAAAAAAGAAAGAAAAGTAATGTGGGCATCATCATGATTGAGAATCTCATTATAATTCATGGAAAAATGATCCTGATCTTCAACTCATAAAGACAACTGTAGTTTTCACTTTCTAGCTAGCTATATATCATCTTGAAACTCAAATACAAGCCAGAGAGACAATTCAAACACCAATAATTACTTTCACACAACTACTCATGCAAGAACATTATGACAGAGAGAGAACCAAAGATGATTATCACAGAACAACTTCAAAAGAAAAATATTAAGGGAGAGTCTTTTGATTTTTTTTTGGTGTCTGCTGGAACTCTTCTCAAGAAGTAAGCCACCGTAAGCTTGGAGGATAAATGCTAAAGTTTCAAACTTTGAAGATAGACTGTAACCCCAACAATACGTGTTGGGGGGGGGGTGAGAGAAAGAGGAAGACAGACAGAGATCAGGGAGAGAGAGAGAGAAGGGAACAGAAACGAACGTTTTTGGTTTCATCTTGTATGTATACGAGGCTGTCGTCTCTCCATTTTGCCATTGATTCCTGGACATAATCTTGCATATCTCTGGTGATCTGAGCTTTAAGTTGATGAGACTTGAAGAAAGCCCCAATGAGTCCATGTATTCTCCTCTGTAAGCTTCCATTAATGAGCAAAATAGAGGACTCTCCCATCAACACAGTGAGAGATTTTGGATATGAAGGAACAAAAACCTTCGAATCACTTTGTAGAATAAACTTGTTAACCTCTGCATCTGTCGAAACTATAGTGGGGTTCCCAAATATGTGCGACTTAAACACTTTCCCATACCTGAAAATCCAGAAAGATACTATCTTTGTTATCAAACTGAGAAAGCATTAATTACTCTGACATGAACTACAGATATCTGCTAATAATAATAATAATAAGCTTACATGTGGCGTCGTTTGTCCATGAAGCTCTCAGGGCGATCAGAGTAAGCACAAGAGACGAACTCAATGGTTTCTCCGATGAGAGGCCAACCAAGAGTGCCTGAAGGAAGCTGATTTCTGTACTTTGAACTGAGTCTAAACCTGTTATTGTAGAGCATGACAGTGAATGAGAGAAAACATACCGTCACAAACACAATCCAAATACAATCCATTATTATTGTTCTTTCTTCTGTGTCTCTATGGTACGACTAGATTGGGCTTAAATACGCGTAATCATATATGGAGGACAAACAAATCACAAGGTTTTTTTAATGGAAGAATGAGTGTGCATGTGTGTGTGCAGGCGTGCAAGTGTGTGTGAGAGAGATGTAGGGGTTTAGCTAACATGTAGTCGTGTTAAGTAGGATATTTATATAATAGTTAATGCATTGAGAAAAGTATAATGAGCGAAGCTAATATGGATCTTTCGCTTCGCTTCTTCTTTCATCCTTTTTATTTTTATGGTAAGAAAATTGAGGTGAAGTAGGTTTTAGAAATTAACCAATATATTTTAAGACTCAAAAATTTTTATAGATATATTTATAAATTATTTAACAATATTCTCATATTAACAATAACATTTAAACTTATAATTTTATAAGTAATGAATAAATTTAGTAACAAGATCAATTTTGGTTGGCCATCAAAGAGATTTAGTAATTCTTTTTTACTGCTATATGGACTTCACTGGGTCAATAGTATAGCATATTTTAATGTTTCCCCCTAAGAATCTAGGTGAGAATGTCGGTTTTAGAATAATACCTTGTTATCTGTCACAACTTCCAAGATGGTGCAGCCACAGACCTATTGAATGAGAGTGAGCTAAGAGTGACATATTTGATATTAGATTAATAATTCACCTCTGCTTCGGTTAAAGTATGGAACTTGTTTTTGTAATTTTGTGGGGAATCAGATGTATCTACTTATTATGGAAATCAAACAAGCAACCTAAGAGGCTATACATAGTAAATGTGCTACCAAAGGTTTCATAGGATGCTATGAAGCGGGTATATGCCTCTGATTTTGCCCATGGTTTTGGCCAAATTACTTTAGATACAGTCAGTGGTAGCACAAATTCAGGGTTTTCACTTAGTAAAAGAATTAGTCAAATACTCTGTGATGACAGCATATTTCTTTTTGGGTGGTACATGTGGTGAGGGTTAGTGTATAGATTCATATTCTAACGGCTATATAGCCTAATGATACTAAATTCTATATTGCTTGCAAAAGGTTGTGACTTCGATAGAATAAAACTAAAAAGGAGAGTAAACCGACCCACTCGTTTTGATGGGCAAAGCAAAGGAGATAGAGGAAGTGCCCGCAAGGGTAGTTGGAAGTTGGGAGTCCTCGTGCCTACATGTGAGTCTCAATAACTCTAACCACATTGCTCCATCATCATCATCTTCGGGATTTCTTCAAAATTATGGAAAAATTACATCTACGAACCCATATTTTAAAACAATTGGCTTAAGAGATTTTTTGAAAATCATGATTACTTTCAAACATTAAAAGATACTACTAAATTCTAATATTGTTATTCCTTTAATATTAAGTATAAGAACTAGTTGTGAGGTATATTTTAGATTTATTTTTAAATATAAAATTTTTATATCTTTAAAATATATGTATATATATATTAAATTAAGGTTTCCAACATAAATGATTAAAAGGGTAAGTTAAAAAATCAACACATATTGCTATAAATAATTTTATTAATCAATTATTTTATTTCTGGAAATTAGTTATCAATTTGATTTGTTACAATTAGAAGTATGGGCATATTTTAGAGAGAGAGAGAGAACAACCTTCCTAATTTTTAAAGTTAAATTTAAAATTAACTTTAATTCTTAAAAATAATCCCGACTTCTAAAATCTCTTAATTTCAACTTCACATGAATTAAAATCAATTTCTTTCAAAATCTGTTTGAAAGTAATGTATGCTCTTTTTTTTCAAAAAAAAAATAATTTTATAATCATGTTCTTTCATATCAAGCAAAATTTTACTTTTAAAAAAAAAAACTCTAAAGCTTGATTGAGTCTAAGTTGATGGAATGGGATGTCATCATTGCATTTCCTTGACAACTGGATTAACTCTCTAATCTTAATTATAATTAGCTAATGCCCGCATGTGCGTCTCCATCTTTACAAATATTAATCTCTAATTATTGGAATGATTCTTAGTTAAAGCTACATAGTTGAGTGTTAGTATGTTCCTTTAATTGGTCCAACCACAAGGGCCAATTGTGTGGGAAAGCAAGCGTATTTATTAAAAAAAGCAAACCATTTGTTTTCCAAGGAAAGATTTCACTAATCTGTGGGGTAACCCCATGAAACTATGATTAAGCTTTTTTATAAATCTCTCTTTAATTAATTGTCCCCACTGTTCTCTTTAATTTTCTTTTTTGAAGATATTAATAATTCCACAGTGGCCCATTTCTTGATTATTAGCGTTTTCTATTGCTAAAATTCAATTCATGAGCTTAGCTTTAATCCCAGGGATCAATGGTTAAGTAACTTGAACCGAGGTTTAAGCGCCTAAGTTCAGTGTTTCATACAATAAAATAATCATGGAAATGGGGACTATTCGGCGCGGTCTAGTACTGTTTTTGAGGATTATGTTTTATTAAATGAACATGCGTCGATATGTATAAGAATACAGAAAAGAACACAGATTCATTTGCATATGCTCACAAGTTTGAGAAACTTTGGAGCATAATCTGCAGATTCTAATATTTTAAGGAAGAGAATGACGTATTTGGGGGTTGGTTTGGTAATGGAAGTTTGGATGTTGAAGAAGGGAACACTGCACATACCAAGTGTCTTTGTCCACATCCATTTTTGGAAATTGTGTACGTGTATGTATGCTTGTAAGTTGTACTAACTACTAAGGCCATGTGGATCTCTTGTTTCAGTGCAAAAAAAAAAAAAAAAACTTAGAGAACACGCACAACATGGGAAATTGGAAATAATCAATGATGTTAGAGACAAATATTCATGCATAGACGCCCGGAGATTAAGTCTAGTTGGCCAAGGATTGTTTTTCTATTTTTTTAATGTAACTTCTCTAAGTAAATACAAGAAGATAAGGCCATTTTGAACATGTTTAGGGTGATATTAAGCTACTATCATGAGTCATATATCGATAAAATAGAGTAAAATTTTTTTAAGGTTTTATACTTTTCAACTCTAACAACTAACTTTTAAATGTAATTGAAGGTTTCGGGCGTACTTGAAATTCTTTGCTTGACTCACTAGATACCCACACGTAACTAAAGCACCCTGTATAGACTCTGGTTCGTTTTCACAACAAATGCACCGGAAGAAAATGTAGAAACGTCAGAAACAGAGGAGGATGGAACTTTCTATTCTTCACAAACTTTTTCTTCTGTCCGTGTATTTATAGATTGTGGGGAAGGGAGTTAGATAACTGTATCTAACTCCCTCATTTTTAAATTCAAACATTCCCCTTCAACTGCTTCTCACAGTTGGTTCTCTCCCCTGTTCCTCAGGGTCAGGTTTGATCCACCATGGGTACATCGCCCGTTTCCTTACAATAATTCTCTTTATTAGGAGACTCCGTTTCTCAAGCAAGACTCATTATCATAAATTTTACAACAGAAATGTTAGTTAGAGTAAGGGCATTATAATTAAGCTTTCAGCTATCGAATTCTAATGACTAACTTTTTGGAGTGTCCTCATCCCCTTGTGTAAGACTTTTCTAAGTTGATGCCATACCAATGAGAGAGCCAACGCTCCTCTCCTACTACAAAGACAGAATTAATGTAAGATGTTATTTTGCCATATGCTGGCATATAACTTTGATGGATGCCGAGGAAATTTTCAGTAAAGTCGTTTTTTTTATGAGGTTATTTTGAAATTTTCATATGTACCCGGTCTTGTATCTTGAGGTACATTAATGAAGTAGGTTCTCCCACATGTACAATAGTTGCCATGCTCTATTGAAAACACAGATGATAACTGCTTAGATAAATTTTAAAGGATACCCAGTTATCCAAACAAATGAAAAATAATAGTAGACCGATTCATTTACAATTGAGTTACTACTGAATCTACCTTGTGATTTATCAGCACAGCAACCAACCTAACAGATCAAATTACCACCAACTTCTTGAAAAACCATCTAATCACAAAGTCAATGGTCCAAAACATGAGCAAATTACGTTATCAGACAAATTGGGAATCTGTACATCGATCAATGTCAATATCCGCAAACGTGACAAAAGGAAAGCGTTGAAAAATCAATTCAAGCCCATCTGAATTCAAATAACATGTTATTTAGGTGATGAACACCTAGATACTTGGAATAGACTTGGCCCGGATGATATGCTTCAGAACAGCTTTCTCTTCATCTAGTTTCCGCTTCTCTTCAGGATCTTTTGGTTTGACCTTTCTTTTCTCTTCTAAAATCCACTTGAACAATTCGCGCTGCTGGTTCTCCGGAATTGGCTGTCGTCTGATCACTTGCTCTGTAATGGGCAGTGAGGACACAGGTGTCTGTACAGCAGGGGCTGTAGTATCTTTAGTTGAACCGGCAGTGGCATGCTCTTCCTCCTCCACAGGTATATCTTTCTTCTTCGTCCTTACAAACAAATAAGCTAGAGTTGAAACAACCATCAGATAACATCAAGCAACCAAATAAATATATGTCAACAGGTCACTCAGTACAAAATAAGCAGACTAACATAGGGATCAGAAAAACACGTCTCACTTCTCAGAGACTAATAGACTAGGCTGCGACATACTAGCTAGCAGAGTTATCACTTCATCAAAAGCTACTTAACATCCTCTCATGCGAATGTATAAAAGAAAAAAGGAGACAAATAACTGTAGTCTAGTATATTCAATTTTGTGGAAAATCGTTATTTAGTTATAACTTATAACATCATCAATATAAAATCTGTAACAAGACATGCTATTTATAAATCATGAACAGTATGGCTCACCTTAGATATCATGAAATGCAAGGGAAAATATGTCTAGTTAGAGAAGAAAGCATTGAAGAGAATTTTCAAATACTTCAGTTAAACAAGTCGATGAGCTGTAATGTTAGGCATGATACTTGAAGCTAAATATTTAAACTTCACATAAAATCTATCAGACTACGTAGCCCCAAAAATATTGACAAATGCAATAACCAAATTTGTAAAACTATAAGTTGTAATAGCAGTGCCGATTCAGCAAATATTAAAACATGGGGCAACTGTAGTATACAAAATAAAATCTATCAGACTCCCCAAAAATATTGACAAATGCAATAACCAAATTTGTAAAACTATAAGTTGTAAGAGCAGTGCTGATTCAGCAAATATTAAAACATGGGGCAACTGTAGTATACAAAATAATGCAATAAGTCCGTCTTATATAGGCCTTTAATCTTAGAACTTTACTTCTGTTGCATTTATACTCATATGTGAAGGCTAAAGTGATTGCAATTTTGGTTCTTTTGCTGACTTTAGAAACAGATAAACCATTTACTCACTTCCATAATATATGTAGTAACTTGTAAGTACTGAAAAGTAACATTTGAAAGACATGTCCTGTGCCTGATGCATCAAAATTTATTTCATTAGTTGGTCACACTGGTATGTCCAATGCTTTTTTAACTTCTGATCTCACTCCTCACCAGCGCACCCTCATCTCAGAAGTGAATGTTTCTTGAAAAACAAGTATATAGGAAGTGGTGAATGCATTGAAAGGGATACAATGGAGTATCAAGAACAATGATATAATGCAATTAATCTTAACAACATTCTGGGACAATGAACAAAGAATCCCCCAATATGATAGCCTCAGTGAATTCACGCACAATTGAAACCACATAAAGATATTAATATTTATAATTCCCATCTAAGTTATATTTGACATGTTACGTTTAAATCGCTAAGTCGTACATCAATTACCATCCCCAGAAAGTGATTTGTAAGAATTGTAAGAAGGAAGAAAAAAGGTCTATATTTGCTCGCCTCAACTAATATCATAATGTTAATGCTGGGGCTCTTTTAGCATGTTGACATTAAAATAAGGAATTTCCAGATATAGAAGATTTACATTTATTGTCTTTATTCTAATATCTGTCTTGATTCCCTCCTCTGATTATGATCTCTAAAATCATGGGATTATATCCCTAAAATCATGGGATTATTATTATGTAATCAGTATCCCATAATCATAGAGATTCTAGGAGCCATCTAGCCATAAGTTTAGGGATTTTACATTAATGCTATGTCTGAATCTGTATCTATATATATCAGCCTCAAAGATGAATAAGAACAAGACATTCTGGCATCAAAATCTTCATAGCAAAATACAAGTACTGATATATCTCATATTACCAGTCCAACTAATGCCAAGTCCTAGTTTTAAATTTACCCTTCTGACTAATTCAGTGAAGTCATACATTCCAATGACGCCATCTATGATGAAAATCTAATAATTAGATTTTTCTACCATATCCTGAAAGTAAAACAACAATCCGATGCAGATTTAAAAGAAAAGAAAAAACATGGGGAAAAAAATTTCAAAATCTAGATTGGGGGAAAAAAGTAAAAAAAAAAAAAACTCGTCTTTATCCTAGCAACAACCAATCATGCGCACGCTATTATGAAAGCAAGCAATAACAAAATGATGCATCGTCTCTAGCATAATATCTAGAAACCCCATTTCATTAACTTCCA
The DNA here is from genome assembly GCA_037074615.1 of Leucaena leucocephala. Taxonomy (NCBI): domain Eukaryota; kingdom Viridiplantae; phylum Streptophyta; class Magnoliopsida; order Fabales; family Fabaceae; genus Leucaena; species Leucaena leucocephala. The sequence goes on along the minus strand of CM073557.1, from coordinate 3,809,951 downwards.
CATCACTAACAAATAACAGCTAAAATCGTGGCAGACTAGAACAATTTTTTTCTAGTTGCCCATTCAGGTGAAAGAAAATGACCTCCAATTGCAAGATTTACAGCCAAAAGCATGGGCCAGACGAATTTGTAACGACGAGCAAACGATTCCTTGGGCGGCGGCGGCGGCGGCGGCTGCTGGGCCCCCATCGCAGATGACAAAGACGACGACATTGGCGAGGAGAACGCCTTCGCTTTTTGATGCTCTCGAGCTTGCTTCAGTTGCTCTGTATTCAAAAACACGAGCAAAACAATAATCAGATACTAAAACCCCAAAATCAGCAACTTGAAGCCTAAACAATCGCTTTCGCAAATTTTGGAAGGAAAAAAAGACAAAGGAGAGAAGAGGGACATATTTGCTTGAGGTGAAAGACAAAGGTGATGTGACCTTTTCGAGGCTTGTTAGTGTAGAGCTTTGGTCCTTCTCCTCCTTCACTCATTGCGTGGATGTCGAAAGCCGCTTTCCACCATACACGACCGCTCTGCGCCTCCGAAGTCCAAACACAGCGAGATTCAGGTCGGGAACTGAATTTTCCCTCTCTAATCTAACAAACTCTCGGAGTTGACGCCATTTTTTATTTTAATTTCTATCGAAATTATTTTTGAGAAAATTCCTCTGGCTTTTTGGGTAATTGGATGAAAAATTAGTAATCTTGAATCAATATCACCCTATTAACACGAATTGATTAATATCAATACAAATATAAACATCAACATTGATATCATTTTTAATTTTGATATCATTTTTGTACAAATAATGTGATTTATACATGTATTAATATATTAATTCTTAATTAATTGATCATTATAAAGATTATCAATTTCAATTTAAACATGAAATTTACATAAAACTTGTGTTTAAGGTTGTAAAGTCAATTATTGCAGAAGTTGTGTTAATAATTTTAACCCAAAAACTTCAATTGAAGGGATAATATTACCTGCTTTAAACAAAAGAAAATTTAAGAGAAATGTCTCATTTAAGTTCACCTTTTAACGTTTTTGAAGGTTAGTATTTATGGATTAGATTAAACAATTCAAATTTTTTTTGGTATCCTTTCAATTTCTGATGGTCAGACTATCATATCAGTCTGAAGAAAGCAAGTTATGAAGGGGCTATTCTCAACGATTGTGGTATGAACTGTGATCAAATGTTTGGTGGTACAGGGGTGCTTTTCTCCCCATGTTCTATGATTCTTGAACCAAATAAACTTGAAAAAAAACTCTACCACTATTCTAATATTCTTACAAGTTGACGCTAGTTTCCAAATAGATAAAATCAAATACACATGAAGGTAGAGTCAGTTATAATAACAAGGCATTAAGTGTTACTCCATTAGTCAACTTGCTATCCGACTCCAATCATCTCAATGGGCGACCACCATAACTTCTCCCCCGGAAACCTCCATAACCTGAAATATTGTGGTAGAGATGTAACGGATGATGTTAGAAACTCAGTGAACAGAAAGGTACTAACACATGCTTGCACAACAGAAAGCAATCATGTTCTTAAATGGATTTAGTTATCTGAAATTCAGGGGAATTCCTTCCATAAGTTTTGGCCAATGATTGAGATCAAGGTAACATATCAATGTATGCATAAGACTATTGCCGTTAGAATAGGGAGGAGGAATCAATACATGAATAGTTACAAGCAAAATGCAAACTTAATCATAACTGATGCAGTCAACTAACCTGAAGGTGGAGGAGGTGCTCCACGTGCCATTGCTGCCAATTCAGGACTCACTTTCTGTCCAGCTTCCTCAAGTATGCCTATAAGTTCCTTTGCGAATCTAGCATTCGCAGCAGTAAAGAATGTATATGCAGTACCCTTTGCGCCTGCTCTCCCAGTCCGACCAATGCGATGAACATAGTCCTCAAGAGATCCTGGGAAGTCGTAATTTATTACATACATCACATCCTTCACATCTGTCGAATGTCAATAACGATTAGGATGCAGTTATTGGTGTAAGATTTAAGTTACACTTCAAGTGGCAGTTTCATAAATAGGCACACGAGAGCAGAGACAACTATTAATGCAGAGAACATTCTATATTGTATAGCCTAATTGCAGGTCAAATTGTTCTTCCTAAAACCAGCTAACAACTGCCACCAGATTGATCAACAAAATTATAAATCAATTAAACTTTGTCAAATCAGACAATTTATGTATGAAGAGATATGCCATTTATGAACAAAAATGCCGAGCTGAACTGTAATGTATTGTTTGGTACGCAGAAAAGTATTTTCTAGAAAGGAAATAGGAAATGCACCATTTCCTTTCTAGATGCTTTTCCTATTTCCCTTCTAAAAACACTTTTCCGTGTCCCAAATATTGCCAAGGTGTAAGGAGCATAAACCAAAAAGCTAGAATAGCAAGTTGACATGCAACTCTTTGTACAGGTACTAATGAGTCGCTTGCGTAAAAGGAAGTATACAGACTATAAGGGTTACAATATGTCAATACAAGGACACAAGACTAATCCTTGAAAATGGCTCAAGGGAAGATAAGAAAAATTAAAATAGCTTTTATTTAAAATATAAAATTAGAAAAGCTAGAATAACATTAATTATTAGATATTGATTTTATTACTTCAGCAAAACTACTGATACGTTCGGCAACTGGAATCAAAGCACCATTTCAAGACGAAGAAAGTTCACAATGTTGAGTATCATGTATTTGTACCTAAACCACGAGCTGCAACATCTGTTGCAGTCATAATAGGACTCTTTCCGGATCTGAACTCTGACAGCACCCAATCTCTTTCTGCTTGACTTTTATCTCCATGTATTGAAAGTGCTGGCCAACCATCCATGCGGAGCTGCCTGGTGATCTGATCACATCCTTTCTTAGTATCCATGAATATCAGTATTCTGCTGCCATCCATGATGTCCTCCAGCAACTTCACCAATCTGGAAATAAAGAAAGTTAACTTTAGCACATGGTTCCTTGATATAATGAGGAATTAAGAGACATATCAATAAGATAGAACATAACCTACTTATCGTATTTCTGCTTTTCAGAAACAATGTCAACATATTGACGTATTGCATGGTTAGCTTTTAAATCTGGAGAACCTATAATCACCTGCATAATGGTACGAGTCGTTAATTTTATTTTCAATAAATTTATTGCTTTCACTTTCACAAAAAAAAAATTCATTTAACAACAAAATCACGTCTTAATATAGTAAGATCAAAACATAAGTAGTTCAATATATGGAAAATTTAGACACAAAAACTGATGAAATCTACAAAGGTAAGAATATCATACTTTGTATGGGTTATAAAGGGACTGCCTTGCCAGCTGCTCAACCTCCTTTGGCCAGGTAGCACTCCAGCATAATGTTTGACGGTCTGGACGAATCTGTGTAAATCAAGAACTAGAACCCAATCAGATACTTAGGAAACAAACAGGTTCCAACCAGAAGCTACACTGACTCATTGATTAACATGAACTCTTATGGGGGACAGTGACCTTATATCTGATGATGGATAACTTATTCTGAATACTTTCCACTTGTAGATTCGTCAATTCTTTCTTATAAATTTCTTATTTAATGAACAAAAAGTACTTACTACAAGCAGGGTAACTCTCTGCTTTTTCAAAAAAAATTAACGATCACAAATTCCAAAAAGATGAAACCATCGATAATGAAGACAGACAAACAACTCTACAGCAGCAATTTACTCCTTATACAAAATACACAGCTCTTGCATTCCTTGAAAATTTAATTTTTCAAAATATAAATAGCATAGTAGCACAAGCTCAACCTGGGCGACAATCTTCCGTAGCTGAGGCTCAAAGCCCATGTCCAACATTCTATCAGCCTCATCCAATACAAGGTATGTAACTCTTCGTAAGTTAGTATGATTTGACTCAAGCATGTCAATCAACCTTCCCGGAGTAGCAATTACAATTTCAACACCTGATCCAAAAAATAGATAAATATATACACAATTATGACAAAATAAATCACATGACTTCATTATAGCCAGGGAAATCAATAAACCCATGTCATGGGTCTGCAATACTTACTTCAACACCTACCTTTCTGGAGATCCCGCACCTGAGGTCCCTTAGGTACCCCACCATATATGCATGTACCCTTAATCCTAGATGATGCACCAAACTTAGTAGCCTCTTGCTGTATTTGGACAGCAAGTTCACGAGTTGGAGCCAAAACTAGCACAATTGGTCCGTCTCCAGGTTCTGAAATAGAAGTTATTAAAATATTAGATGACAACACAAACACAAAGGTTGGTGGCAGAGACATGTTAAGGAATGTTTACACCCTAAAAACAAAACTGATCATTTCAATTATTTCAATCACCTACCTAGAATAGGCTGGGCATTAATATGTACGATTGCAGGCAGTAAATAAGCAAGAGTCTTCCCTGATCCAGTTTCTGCTATGCCTATGAGATCACGCCCCTTCAAAGCCATTGGCCAACCTTGAGATTGAATGGGTGTGGGCTCAACAAAACCAGCTTTTGTAATTTCTTGCATAACATACTCTGGATTAAATCAAGTCGGCAGTATAAGCATACTGTTATCATCCAATAATGATTTAGAGAGGATATGTCCTCCACCCGAAACTTGATAAGGTGGAACGTTAATGGGGAAAAAGAAAAAACTAGGTACCTGGGAAACCAGCAAGGTCAAAGCTTTTGACTGGTTTTGGGACATCTCGACCTTCAACAGTTATATCCCTCTTCTGCCGATACTCGTTAACCTCAGCCTCAGTCATAGCCCTCACCTCTGGTGATTCAATATAGAAATTCTTCTCAAAATGAGGCAAGCCATCCAAATTCAATTTCCTTGGGGATCCACCATCATTGTAATCCCTCCTGCTTGAGGAAGAGTGGACAGAACCACCGTAACCAGTGGGAGCACCCAGCCCCGAATCACTAAGAAAAGAAATGAAGCTCCTTAGCAAAACTCTTGGCTCAAACGTAAGAATTAAGATAAGCCTACCTAATAAAGTTGAACCCACACATATAACACTTCTAAACATCCATGTAACTAAGATTATCCCATTAAATCATTTATTTCAAATACCAGTGAATGTAACACGAACTCAAGAGGGAGTTATTGATGTTTCCCGGTGTGTAAACCCTAAAAAAGTAGCTCAACTCAAAAGAGGGTCAATCTGAAAATCAAACAGAATTAATTTTCCTTTCGGAAATAATTTGTCAGATATACTACTGAACGTAAGAATATTGCTATGTAGGCGGGTAGAAGAAACAAAATTTAGCCAAAATGGGGGAAATAGCAAGCAGAAATTAAATATTTTCATTGAAACACAAAATGAGTGTGCATGCTTCCAAGATTAATTAAAATATCGGACAAGAGGGGGATAAAATGGTAAGGGGAAGTACAAGCTAGAGAATTTAGTGTGAGGGTAAGCCGCTGTTTTACCTTCTCCGGTCACGGTAAGAAGTAGGGTCCCCAGACCGACTATCGTAGCGACTCATAATTCGTTGATGACGAACGCGATTCGCGACGACTCTGTGTGCCGAAGTTGCAGGTGCCAGAGCACTTGGAAGGAAGGGCGAACAAAGCGAAACCTCAACTACAGCGTCTCTCTCTCTCCCCTACCCTCTCTACCTCTTGCAAGGGGGGAAGCTAAACCTACCTTGTCCACACGGAAAGAGTATTGCAAACTCCAGTGACTGGAGGACACGTATACACAGAGAGAGCCTTTCTGCAACATCTGGTGCGTCCAAGTGTATCTATAGCAAATTCATGTTTTAACGGGTTTTTATTAATAAGTTATAATTATAATATTATTAGTGCGAATAAATCATAATGAAAATTGGTGAAAGTTGTATTTAAAATTTGGATAAAATGCGCACAATTCTTTATTGTGCACAAATTCATTAACTTTAAATTGAATAATATAATATTTCATATTTTAATTATTAAATTTACCCTTATTGTTAAAAATAGCTATTTTTATCATTTTATAATTTTTATATCATTTTATTTTATAACATGTCATTTAAAAAATGATTTGATATATAATTTTAAAATATATTAAAAATAAAATATAAAATATTTAAATAATACCTCACATTTAAAATATAATTTAAAATATTTTTAAATATTTAAAATAAATACTTATAAAATATAAAATATTTATTTGATCATATTTAAATAAAAAATAAAAAATATTTAAAATTATATATAAATTTCTAAGTGTTATGTTTATAAATAAATATAGTATATAATAAAAAAAAATATAAAAATTATGATATAGTAAAATTATTAACTTTTAAGGTATGTGTTTAATCAAAATATGAAATATTATGATATTTGATTTAAACTTTTAAAAATTATGGAAGTGATATATAGTTTTTAAAAAAAATTTATGTATTTAAATTTTAAAAATTTTATTGATAATAAATACATAAATTTAAATATTGATATATTTTACATATGAAATTTTTACTAATTTTTTTAATTAATAAATTTTTAAATAAAGATCCTTTACCAATTTTTCTTAAAATGCCACTAAATTATAGTCTAAAAGGACATTGGCCTTGAAACGTTAAATATAAATATCTCTTTCTTTCTTTTTTAACAAATAAATACCTCTTCTATTTAAACATTTTTCTATACTAAAATTTTTTCTTCTATTTAAACATTATTTTACCATAATCAATCAAAAGTTTACCTGTGGCATTGGGCTCCAACTTTTGACCAGAAGTCAAACGGCCCACGGTGATACGAAATGCAGAATTGAGTTTTCGTTTTTGGGACCCTTTTAAGAAAATCAAAACAAAAACTTTATCGTCTCTGCTCTGTGCAGAAATATCTTTCTTCGGGGAAACTTGGAAGCTCCGTGTAAATGGCGTCCCATGCTACTACCTCACGCTTACAGAACTCCTATCTCTTCCATGCTGCCCATAAAATGCAGACACTCTCTGTATCGTCTCTGAGCACGAAAGCTTCATGGGACACAGAACAGAGGCTTCCTTATAATCCCAATGCTCCCCGAAAGCTCAAGAAGAACACTAACACTCTCAGCCAGACGCCAATTTTAAAAACATCTCCTTCACTTAGTTCATCTTCCCCAACTACATGGACGGAGAAGTACGTTTCTGATCTTCTGAAGCGTAACAATCCTGATACCCGGGAAGGTATTTTGTGACCGTGAATTGTTGTTGAGTTGGTTATCTTGGTTAATTTCCTACTATTTAGTCTTTGTGCTCTGTCCGAAGAACCGGGGAGATATCAGAAGGGAATTTAAATTTATGTGATTTATTTCTCCTTTGTTATTATAGAATATTGACTTATTAGGCTAACTATTTTAATTGGGTGTAAAAAGTGCCTCTTGATGTTTGTTTTAGCTCAGCTTGGAATTCTTTCTGTTAAAAAGGAAATGCCTCAAATAAGTTATATATGCTTACAAATTTATGTTGTTTGATTGCTTGAATGATGTAAATTGTGTTGGATTAAAACATGCATGCTTGTTTTATTGCAGGTTCTTTTAAGTTCTGAGTGTTCAAAGGTTAAGACTTTATTTTAAAAACCAGTATCTTCTTATATCATAATGGGTTCTTACCTTTAATACTTTTTATCTGATATTTAGCTATAATTATTCATCATAGCTGTTTCATTTTGTGTCTTTTCTTTGAGAATTTTTATCTAAATGACTCTGAAGCATTCAGTGAGTGCTTGTTTAAATTTTTTTTATAGGAAATACTGTAGAGCCAGACGAATCCTACTTGGGATATGAGAGATGGTTACCAAGTCCTCCTAAAGTAGTGAAGCCTAGATCTGTATTCAATGCAGCATCCTTAGCATATATTGGCGATTGTATATATGAGGTCTGTTCTGATTTCTGCTTTAGTACCACTAAATACCATCCATGAATAAACATATTGAGCTGCTTGTTTGTCTCCAATTTTGAGATGTGTGTGCACAAGAAAAATAATGTAAAAAAAAATTACCTAAGCGCACATGATCAAGCGAGTTGTGTAATGAAGCCAAATTTATGAGGCAACGTAGTTTCAGCAGCTCCTTGGTGTACTTGGTTGGAGTGGGATGCTTGCATATTCAAGGGCATCTCTTTGCCCCTACCCTATATTATGAGATGAGAATATGCGTATGGCTTTTGCCAAGTGCTCTAATCATTATTGTTTTATGGGCATTTTTATTTCCAATATGAAGAGAGGTTAGAAAGTTGGACTTTTTAGGCTTTGGTCCGGCTTTCTTTCAGTTTTGACTGTTTTGGAAGATTTCTTGTGATTCTTTCAGTTTTACTTCCTTTTTCTTTCTGGCTTTGGGGTTCCTTATTTTCTCTCATATACTATAAATGAAGTAATCCTTTCATGTATAGTGAAGTGTGATAATCTGCTGATATGCAAGTACTTTGTAAAGAGTAAAGATGTTAATTACTGAGGCACTGTAATCCCCTAGAAAGATCTTTAGGATCAATATTACATGAATGCCATGAGTGTTTAAGTGAAGATAACACTTAACACGACATGCTTCCCATTGGAATGCATACGAGCTTTTAAAGGCATATAAGTCAATTTTCTCTTCACTCACATGATTTGATCTTCCAGCTTCTTGACGACTGTTTCAATTGAACAAACTTGTTTAGTTTATCTTGGACTTGCTGAATTCAAACAATTGTTCTGAACTTTATATTCCTAAATAAATGTCTAATCCTCATTGTTTGTGAAAAATGCAGCTGTATGCTCGCAGGCACTTTTTATTTCCTCCCCTAAGCATTGAAGAATACAACGACCGTGTGATGGCACTTGTACGCTGTGAAGCTCAAGTATGATAGCTGTGGAAATTCAGAGTTTAATTTCCTTTTTAACTTGTTTTACTGATTGAAAATATTTGAACATGGAAAGGAGGCAATAGAGCTTTCCTGATTTCTTTGAACTCTTCAATCTAGTTATCTCCCTTCATTTTTTTCTTCCTTTCTCAGCAATAATATTTTTTTTCTTATGAATTCTGGAGATGCCTTTTCCATGCTTTTGGCTGAAACCTGAGATTTGATTGATTGAAGGAAAACTTTATAAAATTTGGCTTTAGTTGGTTGATGATGCTCTGCTGGTTATTAAAAGCACGCACTTTTTATATGACATATGACAAGTAATTCATGTTTGCTGCAATTCAGGATGCGTTGCTCCAGAAACTTCTTAACAGTAACTTCTTATCTGAACAAGAGAGGTTAGAAGATGTTATTCTAAGCATTTTATCTCTCTCTCTCATCATTTTGGAATTTTGTCTGCCAATTACTTTCTGCACTTTATTCTGGCTGTTGCCCCAATTTTAAGCTTCTATACATTATTCTAACTTTCTCTCTCTCTCTCTCTCTCTCTGGCTAACATAATTCTACCTTTCAATCATGTGCGTTATGTTTGCATAAGGTCCTCTAATTTTCTCGGTGGAACTTAGTTTATAAGGTCCTCTAATTTTCTCGGTGGAACTTAGTTTGCAAAAGTTTCTATGTTTGGCTTAAACATGTTAGCCATCTCTATTGCAGGGACGTGCTTCGATGGGGAAAGAACATTAGTTCAAGCAAAACACGGACAAAAAAACGTGCTGGCGCAGCTGTGTATAACAGGGCATCTTCACTGGAAACATTAGTCAGTCTTCAAATTTTGACTTGAGAATACATCTGTTTTGAAGTTTCAGTTGGTTTTTGTATTTATACATGTCTGTCTATCTTCAAATATTGTCCATTTGTTATTGCGTCACATAACTGTTAGGAAAATCTCACAGTAAAGTGCTGTCTTCAAAATCTAAGACTTGTTTGTAGCCTTATCCCTAACTCACATATTCATTGAACTAGGTTGGTTATCTCTATTTGACTAATGTGAATCGCTTGGAGAAGCTAATGTCAGAGTTGGGATTTTCAATTGACTCTTCAGCATGTTTCAATGTGGAAGGAGCAATAGTAAGTTTAATTATTAACTGACTTACTTTTCTTGTCTCTTTTTGTGGTTAAGTTTTTGTTTTCCAAATGAATTCAAATCTAGGATGGACCCCATTCCTATTCTTACCCACTAACTCTAATTATTTTTCTGTCATCTCCACTCTCTTAGTGATTAGCTATGGAGAAGTGATTTTGCACTGTACAAGGTAAATATGAGAGGAGTTTTGTCTCGTGAAGCACAAAAGCACTTATTTTAAGCTGACTCAAACAGCTACTTACTGTTACATGGTTGGTTCATCCTGTGATTGTTGTTTTTCTCCTTTCCAATTTTGGTCAGGGAGGCTGAATACTGGATAAAGAAACAGTCTTCAACCAATCTTCCAGAAGATAAGAATATACAACATGAATGATGTAGTTAGATCAGCCTGCACATGATCTCAGTTTTGATCAAATGAATTCTCCATTCACTTATGTGCAATAATAGATGTTGTATTGCTCTCCAACGGTATGATTATTTACCATGCTAAAGATGTGAAGCTTCTAATGTGAAATTGCTGTACAAATACTGTGACCTTACAGTTTCTCAGTATTGGAGAAGCATATAAAATATTTATCATTCTTTTCATCTTACCTATTTTCTCTCTAGATGTTTCAAACCATTCAAGCCAGAGTCTCTCAAAGCTCTAATGCGTACTAGTAACCTAGCAGTGATTGGAGATCTGCAACATTGTTTCATTTCAGTATGCTTAACCCACATCAAGATTCTTGCAGGGACAAACAAAATGAATACTAATGATTTTTTTGCATTTGAATTCTACATTTTAGATTTTGCATTCATAAAAGTCCTTTAGAGAAAATGTGTGATATAATCACACACACACACACAGAGCACCATAATAAGGAAAATGGAAAATAATTGAAAGAGAGAACCTTAATGCGATTACCAGCTGAAGTTGCTAATAGATGGATGCTTACTTGGAACAAGTAGGGAAGGAGGGGCAAACAGCCAAAGCATTCTGGATATGCTTCCTATTTATTTAGGCCCTTGCTGAATGTGTGGCATTCCTATGTCAATGGAAGATTATATGTTTGCTTAAGTTTCCTTGCCTGAAAAAACAGAAGTTAATTACCTAATTTCCACTTTCAATTGATTTTATATTTCAACTATTAAGTATTATCTGGCTTGGAGATATATCTGCTCAAAACAATTAATTCATGGGTAAAAGCATTAGATGTGAAGCAAGTTTCTTGAGAACAGTATCTCTGCTTGCAGGGTAAAGTGTGCATCTATCCCTTCCTAGACCTCCACCTAATGGGAGTGTTATACATTGGGTCGTCTGTTTTTAACTATGCTATAAAAGGCAAAGGCATGCATTTATTCTATACTGCTCCTAGTATTAGCAACAGAAGGTAAGCATATTCTATAATTATTGAAAGAAGAAAAAGTGCGTAAGAATGGAGGACAAGTGCCATATATGTAATGGTGATCCATGCCAAGAAGTTAAGTAACATGGTTGTTCCCTTTCCCTTTCCCGGAGCTCACATTCTGTTTGTTGGAGGCATTATTGTCAGTTGTTATGTTTCGTTTTTGTAGTTGATTGAGCACATGGTACCAAGTGGTCGTTTTCTGTTTAGTTAGCTCCATGATAGTTGAATAAAACAGTCCACGTTTTCTGTTGCAAAAAAAAACAGTCCACGTTTTTGGAACATGGTGCTGGTCCCATCTCAATTCCCAAGCAACTAAACAAAACAAGAATCACAGGAAAATATCTTAACAGAGCATATACACGTATGGTAAATAATTTATCGTATCTTATAAGGATATGAATTCAATTTCTACTGTTGTTATGATAGTTCTTTTGATAGGTAATTTCATAAATTTTTCATAAATATTTTATGAGTCTTAGGGTTATGTCTTGACTTTAGTAAGGGATGAATATAAAGTTACTTTAATTTTTTTATTAAAAAAAGAATAGATTTTTCAAGAAAGGAAGAATGATAAGTGTGTTTTTGTTACTTCTTACCGGAACATAATTAGTGATTTCGTATTATGTTTATATTGGGAAATGCAACAGCAAACTTCAAAAAACTTTCTATTCCAAGTAAAGTTAGGTGGACTTGATTTATCTGCATTCAATTATTTAGTTTGAGAATCAAAGAACAATAATGGTTAGTCTTAAGAAGGGTTATTTATGAAATTTTGAGTTTAAGTGTATACAAATGTTAAAAAAAATTAAAAGAATTATTATCAATTAAATTTTACAGTATTCAAATATAATATAGTTAAATAGTTAAAAAATTACAAAAAGGTGTTGGTAGTTAAACTAGAGATGTATCACTTCAATAAGTCAAATTACATTCGGATATCAAACTTTCAAACAAGAATAACTTAAACAAAACAAAACAAATAGTTAGAGGAGACTAATTAACTTTATAAGCATTTTATAGTGTAATTTGGTAACATTACATTGGCATCTCTATTTACTATTGGTAAATAATAGCTAAATGTATACTTTAACCAAATAGCAAATTATTTTAAGAAAAAAATTAGAACAATTTTTTATCTATTTTGTTATTTTTAGTTATGTGAAATTAAAAAAAAAAATGGAGAACAGTGTTTAGTAATGACAATTAGGTAAAATAACCCTATCTCACGACGCTTTCTGTTCTACCGCTTAACAAGCCAGTCGCGAGCCGCCGTCCATAGGTGTCGTCGACTTGTTGCGTTGAATATTGAGGTAGCTTTCTTTGTTTTGATCATTTTCTTTTCTTTTTCTTTTTTTCCTTTTGGCTTTCTCAAATCAATCACCGTCAAGCTTTTAAAAGCTTCACGAAGCTTTTAAATTCTTTGGGGCTTTTATAGATGATCAACAATTACTTTTCGTATGATTATCATTATTTTGAATGCCGGTCTTAACGGTGGTTGTGGTAGGGAGGTTATGGTTTTCTCATTTGTGTTTCTCTTTGTGTGGTTTTGGAACTAACGGGCACAGTGATTCGCGTTCATTCAATTATTTTTCTTCCTCAGTTGCCAATTAGAATTCCTTGCTGTTTAGTGCATGAGCGTGGTATTCAGCAAAACTACATCATCAGAAATTGGGATTTTAGGTTTAGTTACACAGTGCATTGCATCTTGTTTGATCTGGTCTGTGTTTTGTTACTAATTAATCTATTATAAGTCACTGGAGCCTCTCACAAGTTGAGTCAGGTTTATAAATTTAAGGGCTCTCCCTCATAATAGGCTTATAAGATTACATTTTTTTTCCCTTAATGATTCAATCGAGTTGTTGGGTCAACCAAATCTACACTCAGATCACCACCACAAGCATATTATTTTTGGCTTTACCAAGGTTAAGTTGCAGAAAAACACAACACCCCCTCTGGTTAAAAAATAAAAAGCCTGTAGAGAGATTGTGGACGTGTTCAGAAGGTGAAGAACTGTGAGGAAGAACAATCGCTGGACATAGACATCAAAATGATACTAATTGCGTCCAACTGCAAATTTTCTTTCTTTCTTTTTGGTTCCCGAGTGAAGCCTCTCGCTTCCTGTATTATTTTCCCCCCTTGTAGCTCCCATGAGAGCTGGTTGTTTAGTTGCTTGCTTCTTGTAAGATGCATATCAAGAACAATGGAAAATCAAAAGTCAGCATCTTTTCTTACCCTTGAACATCTTATTATTCATTCTTAATACCATATCTTGGGTTTTATTTAACTTTGTTTTTGGTTCATGTTCATGTTCCTAGAGAGTTTAATACTACTCCCTCCTTATCATTCGAGCTCGTTAGCTTTTTCAAATAAATTAATAAAATTATATAAATTAATTAATTATAATTAAATTAATTTTTTAAGACAAATTTATATTATATATTATAATCTAGTTAAATTAATTAATTAATTTTTATATTAATTATAATTAATTAATTTATTTAAATTTTTAATCTATTTAAAAAAAATTATTAATTTTTATATCCAGCTCTTATATAAATAATGGAATTAGTAAGATGATAGGTTATTCATCTTGTTAAGTTTCTGCATGAGATTGTGAGAATGAGATTCTTATTGTTGGCTGAGTCTTTGAAATCCAAATTTGGCCATATCAACACCTACTTATCAATGAGAAATTGAGAAATGAATCAATGATATTTTATTTAGTACCAGTGTTATACTTTTTTCTTAATATTTATTAAATTATGGATTATTGAGTAATGATTGGAGGTACTAAACTAGTGAATCAGCTGGTCAATAGATAGGTATATACCTCTTAAATGGTGACGGGAAATAAGGAAAGAATTATACTGTTTCTAGACATGTCTTATCAAACTTCTTAATAAACTTAATTTTCTTAAAAATAGATATTAGTCATTTTGTGAAAATGACATTAGTTGTTAGTTGGTTTTATTCACTAAAATTATTTATTTGTTTGTGCTAAGGCTTTTTATTTATTTTATTTCCATCTCAATCAAATAAGAAATATAAAACCATATTAAGATATCAAAATAGAACCCTTGGGAGCGCTTTCGCGGGATCTCACTGTAGATGACGCGCCTCCGTGGCGGCTTTACCTTCTTACATGTTCCATGTTCTCCATTCTAGCTCATTCTTACTACACTTTCAACCTCAGATGCACGATCTAGAAATTTTCTCGTTAGCTTTTCTCATCTTCTTCGTTGCTGTTTCTCTCATCGTCATTCCATTCTCTGTTTTTAAAAAGCCATCTAAAACAGAGCCGCAACACGAAGCCAAAACCCAGAATCCTGAAAGTCATGGACTGACAACAGTGAAGCATTCCCTGTCAGAATGTGCTGACGAAGTTAAACTTCATCACCCCAATGATAATAACCCGACCCATTTGACCCGTTCTCTCTTGCTCGAGGTATTGCCATCTGATTCTGCGAAAAGGGCCACCTGGTTGGATGATAAAAGTTGCGGTTGCGAGGAACTGAACTCGACCTCTTCGGGTCTGGACGTGGAGATTGAGGATACAAGGAAGGAGCAAAGAGAGAAGAAGAAGAAGAGGAGGAGGAGGGCAAAGAAGAAGAAAACAAATTCGCTAGCTGAAGATAGTTCTGAACATGATAAGGCTGAGGAAAGAGCAAATACGGGTTCGGATATGGGACCCCGGAAAGAACCCGTCTTTTTGTACCCGTTTACCTCCTCTAGTAGTGCTATGCAGAGAAAGATCAAACATCAGTATGATGAACTCGTGAAATGCCACCAGTCGAAGAAATTGACACTGGCTCAGGTTTTTCCCAGCTTGCACTCTGTTTTTGTTTTTCTGTTTTCCTTACATGCTATGTCTGATAAGAATCAAATACGCAGATTTGATCAAATTTCAGATTGTATTCAAACATAATAAAGCCGTTGCTGCATAACAACCAACAGCTAATTAACTTCTAACTAATTTCCTTCCTTTCCCTATATTCATATCTCAGTATTTGTGATTCTTTGTTTCATACTAACGAGTTATTGCTGTATCAGATCCGTTGTAGATTGCAATTTATTCTCTGTTAAAGTTCATTGTTTTATCCTGAATTTGTCTGCTACCTTACCCTGCCTATGAGATAATACAACATGATATCTCAACCTAGTTTGGTCTGTGGAAATAAATTTGTCACCTTTATCTCACAATTTTTTTGCCCCTTTTGAGCATTTATGTTTCTTCGTTTAAGCGCTTGCTTGGTACATTCTTGTAGACGTGTGTATATGCTACTTCTATTTCTTGGAATTAGAAAAGAAAGAAGATAATATTTCTGATAATATTGAACACTAGCAGAACTAATCACCAAACAAAACGAAAATTATAAGAACTAGTTTGCCAAAGGACTACATAGATTTTCAAGAGAACTCTCAATTCTCAACTTCTTTGTTGAACTGTAACATTAAAAAAATGCTCCTTTCTCTAGTAGGTTTAGGTAGAGGAAAATTTTTGGACACCTGATGTCCCATGAGAAATTTTCTATGAGGAAAATAAAAGCTAGTTACGTGTAATATGTGCTAGTCTATGTGAAGGAGGCACATGTATGAAGCGTGATAAAATTTTTGTGAGACTGTGAATGTTCAGTGTGAAGTGCGCTGAAAGTAGATCAGAGACCTTATAATGGATTTAAGGAATTAGGTTTTCTAATCAAATTTATACTTTAAACATTTACTGATAAATTGAAGATTTCGATGACTCAACTTGGATGGGCAGTAAGTCATTCTCTGCTCCTTCGTCTGTTGTCAAATTTTGATCTCAGGATGCCTTTATTTGTCAGAATATAGATTTGCATTCTAAGTGAGTACTAAAAGCTGGTGGATATGAGGATAAATTTCTGTGGGTACATCGTGACCTAAAGATCATAGGTTCAAATCTTAAAAATAGCCTCTTCACTTTTATGAGTAAGGCTACATACATTTGTCTCTCTCTAGATCCCACCTGGTGAGAGCCTTGTGCACTGGGCCGCCATTTTTTATATGTGTGATTTTTGAGATCTAGTTGCTTCACATTCCCTTCCATCAGTGTATTAGACTTGAGTTCTGGTAAGGAGCAAAATTAGCTAAGCATACATTATATATTGTTCAAAGGCACCTGGTTCTTTGTTAGCTCAGTTTAAGAGCACCATTTAATTGTAACTAAGAGGGCTTTCTTTCATTGCATGGAGTCTAAGTGATTAACACTTTGGTTTGCTATGAATTTTTATATTTGATGATGATTCTTGATGAGTTGATTTAAAACAAACAAATACAATAAGAAAGAGTACACAAGAAAAATCTGGAACCATTTTCTTCTCAATGAAAAGTACTATACTGTTATGGATGTGACATGTGAGAATGAATGTAAGATTTTTGCCTTGTGAGGTTGTTTTTGTTTCCATTATTCAATAATCAAAATGTGAAATAACTATTATATTCCTATTTGTTTCTTTGTATTATTAGTTTTTATCTAGGGACACATGACATTTCACATTTAAAAAGTCATTTTCTTTATTCATTCCTTTTTTCATTTCTTTCCATTCATAAACCAAACGAGCTCTAATAACCGTGCCCTTTCTTTTTCATGGTACATTCAACTTTTGAAACATTTTTTAAAATGAGACAAATGCATTCAGTTTATCAGTATAAGCACCTTAAAAGTATATAACCCTGCTCTTTCACAATGCAGGTGGTAAAGTTTGCTAATAGTTTGATTGAAGCAAGGAATGAACTACAGCACAAGTATGTCCAAAACTCCAATTTTATTCTAAAGCGTCTATTTCAATGAGTTTCTTTTTTCCATGTGTTATCTTGGAAGTTAATTTGGGATCATATAAATTTCTGCCTAGTTATATTTCTGCTGTCATTCTTATGCTTTCATGCTTTTTTACTCTAACAGGGCTGATGTGATCAAACGGAAATTTGTAGTAACAAAAGCTTTACTGGTTAAGGCAGATAGATCCTCCTTTGACCGATTTCGTCAACAGGTTTGCTAATAACCTGGATTCTCAGCAGTAGAGAGAAAAGAGAGAATTTGAACCTTATATATGGTCTCTCTACTCCGTGTTACAGGCTGTGGACCTCGTATATAGTCTAACTACTTCATGTCTTAAACTTTAACTGAATGCATGGTCGTATGACTGTGAAAGATCTAATTTGATTGGTTAGATACGTAGAGGTCTGAGGGTGAGTTTTGGAGTAACGGGAAGGTTGTTATCATGTGACCTTAAGGTCACAGTTTCAACTCTTGGGAACAACCTGTCTGCTTGTAAAGATAAAACTCCGTATAGCTGTCTCTCTCCAGACTTTTTATGGGGGAAGCTTTGTGCACCGCCATTGAGCAACTGATTCTTTAATGTTTCAGATATACAAGCTGGAATTGGAACAGAAGCGATTAGAGGAGGATACAACTGTTTACAATTGGCTTCAAGAGCAGCTTAAACTCTCCGCAGCATACAAGAAGGTAAACTCTGTTTTTACTTTTAGAAGGATCTGTTAGTTTTCGCTCCCTGCGTTCGCCTGGTTCTTGTAGCAAAAATATGTTGATTATGCTCCTTCAGTCCTAAATGTAGAGGTAGATAATTAATTAGTAGAGATTAAAGAAATTAGTTTAGTTGTTTATGAGAAATGTGTTAGTTTCCTAAAATACCTCTGTAGTCATTTGTATTAGAAACTATTGCCAGATGGGAACCCCTTTGATAAATGTAGTTAATAGGGATACTTTAGAGAACAAATTATAAATTTGGAAGACAAATGAATTGTGGTATTATATTTAGGACAAAAGCAAATACTTAGTAATGGAGGAATATCATTTATTTTAGGGTACTTTTTTTTGATTTCAGGGAAATCTTCTAATTAAGTCATTTCTGTAGAAAGGAGAGTAATTTACCTTATCATTAAATTTAATGATAAACTACCTGCTCAAAAGGTTAAGTATGGAAGATCTTGTGCTTTTGTCAGCTTCTGTTTTGTTTTTTTAAAAAGAAATCTTTCATTTTGGGTAATAAAGTAACAGAAATCTCACATGTACGGTTTCTACTTGAAGATGCTGGAGATTGGAGCTTGTATGGAGAAAGCAAAACCGGGTAAGCTGGAGGAGGCCACAGAGGATGACTTCGACAACATTTCATTCGAGGAATTACTAGCACAAGAAAAGAACGATTCATTTTGGTTAGTTCCATTTTCCTCAAGATTTTACTTCTATATTCATGGGAGCCATTTTTTCACAATAAAATTTTGGTAAAACTTGTATATGTTTGTTATGAAGTTCTTCAATTACAAAAAATACATGAACAAACTTTTTGAAAGACTGAATCATGCAGTGTTGTGTTGTAAAAACACCTCAGTTTAGTAATTTTATTGGATAGAGCTGGCTTGCAATAAACATTTATGATCATTATTATTATGTTTGTGCAGGCAAAAACATGGGAAATCAAGAGGATGCTCAAACTAATATGGTTGGTTGTGCTAGGTGACTAACTAAGAGCTAGTTTAGTATGTAAATTCAATATCTATAATATGGTACTGTCACATGAATGTTCTATTTTCCTTTTTGCTATATCTTCCTGTGCCATTATAGCTTTTTCTATGAAGTGCTTGTACATATATAGATACAATATCATCATCTGAGTTTTTATTGTGCAAGGTATTTTATGACTACTCAGTTTTTCTTCCAATGGATGCAAAATATGAAATACCATGAAAGGGGGTTAATAAGTTTGTGTTCAAGTTTCTGCTGAACAATTCTGAGCCTTTACTTTTATATTATTAAATTAGATAAATTGATTTAAAAAAAATGATAAATATAAGAGATAAAATAAAAAAAATATTATATTAAGGATCAAAATCTATTCTTAAATTAGGTTTTATATTTAATACTGGGTGAGCACTATTTTTTTCATATAGATTTAAGATTGACAGTGTAAAATTTGATTAGAGAATTTGACACGATGAAATGTCGTTAAATTTTAAGAGATGTTGGCCATTTTCTCTCTCGGAATATTGCATGAGAAATTCGTGAGAAATAGACATATTACGCTGATATCAAATTTTGTTCTCTCCAGTTCCTTACCTATAACATATCAACAATTCAACGGCTAATAATGGCATCAATGTAAAAACCAATATTTAATTTAATAAGTAAAAAAGGTATGTTATCAAATAAATATTACCATCAATTTTTATAAATCAACCAAAAGTCATAATGTAATTAATAATTATCCTAAATAGCTACTCATCATAAGTTTCATCATCTAACCCAACAACCTTCATCACCTCAACTAGCGGTGAAAACAAATGAAATACTTTTGAAACTAAATATTTCCAAAATCAAGAAATTCAATTGGGAAAATCATTGAGTCCTAAGGAGGAAGAAATGCAATCCCAAAAAATTTAGTAACATGTAATGTTCCTGTTTGGCAAACAACAAAATTAAAATTTTTAAAGGGCTTTTGACCGAAAATTTTAATTTGGAGAAATTTTAAAACAAACAGTCATATTTGTCCAAAAGAGTTTTTGAATTAAACTATAGTTTAAAACCAATATTTTGAATAAACTACTGATACTAGCTTCTGGAATAATAAAAGAGATTATAGACTATCAAATTACTATTTTACTTATATTTTTTCTCATACCCTCTCTTTTCTCTTCTCTCTCTTTTTCTCTGTGCTTCAACTCCGCCTCTGTTGCCCTCTTTCCCTCCATCTATGGTTGTTGCCGTTGTTGGGAGAGAAGAATGCCATCGTCACTTGAGAGAAAGTAGACTTCACGGAGGAGAGTTTCCATCACCATTGCGTCTTCTCCTCCCTCTGTGTGCAAAAATGTTGTCGCACAGGTCGATGTTGGGTCTTCATCTGCGCTGCTGGTTGCTGTGGGTATGTTGCTCTCCTCATCTGTACTCGTCGTCATCGGTGGAGGTAGTGCTCTGAATGCTTCGCTGTCTTCATCGGTAGAGAGATAATAGGAGAAAGAGAGAAAAGAAAATATATTTTTTTATAATAATAACCATCCAAACATTTATTTTTTTTATAAGCTTTTTTTTAAAAGTTGTTCAAAAGATATTTTTCATAAGCCATTTTTTAAAAGCTTATCCAAACAGACCCAATGACAAGTTCTGAAATAGGAAATAACAACATATCTATAGTGTTTATAAAAATTTTTGATGATATATTGTATTCCTTTCTTTCTTAAGATCACATAGTGATTTTCTCAATTCAGTTTTAAGGAAAGAAATGAAATGAAGTGGTGTAGGAGAAACCCTCTCAAAACGCTGCAGATATTGGAGCCCCTCTTGCATCATCCCTTCCAATTCTGTGCATGACTTCATCAACCACCCTAAGTACTTGGAAACCTTCGCCACCTGAAAATACATGTTCAAGAGTATATCAAGGGTGACGATTATATTACTTTCCTGTAAAGATTATCAAATTTAGATACTCTCACTCCTTTTAATTATCCAAATTACGCAAGTCATTTTTCAATCCCTATTCGAAGGAGGTATGTTTGCATATATTTTTCTTCCCCCGCTTTCTCTTTCTATATATCCTTGTTATATATATATAGCTTTATTATTTGCTTTCTGAATGTTTTAGCGATCTGTTGGAGATAAGTTTAAGAAAGCATTGAGACATCATTGTAGGGAACGTGAAATGAGGAGATAAAAGGGATTGAAGAAAGTGAAGTTGATAACAAGAGAATTCAACTATGATATAGTTGTAGTAATAGGGTGGTTGATGAAGTCATGCATAGACTTGGAAGAGAGAATGTTTTCTTACCCATCTTTTGATCACAAGTCTATGATGCAAGAGGGGGTCCTTTATTTGCAGCGTTTTGAGACGGCTTCTCCTACACCACCATCATTTCATTTCTTTACTCAAAACTTAATTCCACAGTTTTGGAAATATTTACTTTCAACAGCTGAAAGGGCAACCACAAGACAGACTATACAACTGGTTATGGTATTATTGAAGGCTATTGTTATTGTTTATATATATATATATATATATATATATATGACTATCTGAATTGGTCAATACAAGTAGTGTCAGACTCAATTTATCGACGGTAACTTTTTTAAAAATATTTTTTATATTTATATAAATATAAATTTAAGACTTTATATTTAAGCAGGTAAGACATGACCCTTTGTGAAACTGTAACATTAACAAAATGTTCTTTCTATAGTGGAAGAAGAAAGTATGTAAGAAGCGTGTGCAAAACTTTGATTCTGTTGTGTTCAAGAACTACCTAGCTTCAAACTTGATATTACAAAGCAATTGTTTTTGTTTTTTTACCGATACTAAATTATATATATATATATATATATATATATATATATGATGACGACGAGGAAGACAAACTATATCGAAAAATTTAAGGAATTTTGAATCAAAGTTTGATCGTGGATTTGAAGGTTATTTTTTTAATAAATTATTTATGAAAACTAGCATATGCTTTGATTAATGCTTGATATGAATTAATTTGGGGGGAGGCTCCCCTCCCCTTGTTTGGGTATATAAATCTTTTAGGAGAGGATAGAAAAATTTTCTCAAGCTTTATTTCCTTCCAAAATTGCCCCAATTTTGAAGGGAGGGATAATATTTTTATTTTATAATATTAATATATATATAATTTTTTAATATCTCAATATTATCTATATATTATATTTTATTAAAATATTCTATAAAATAATATTAGTTTTCGATAGAGCACAATGGCGTCATATGATCCATATAGCTGACCCCATTTAATAGGATAAGACTTATTGTTGTTGTTGTTGTATTCTATAAAATAATATAAAGGTAAATTTATCTATATAAAAATATTTGTCTCTTTATTTTTTGAACTAAATAAGATAACATAAAAATTTCTCCCCTTTAATATTACTCTAAATAAGATAATAATAAAATTCATTATCTTCCCTTTTCTTTTCTAGAGTCAAACACAACCTAATGAAATTGGAACTATAGTTCACTTGTTTCGAAGTTGACGGCAAAATTATATTGATAATTCTATTTTATATATCAACGATATTTAATTTGAATTTCAAATAAATGTTCTCTATTCTGTAAGTTAGTTATATATACAATTTTATATACAAATATAATTTACTCCTCTAATTCTTTATATAGAATCTTATTAGGAAATTTTGATATTAAATCTCTTAAAATTTTCTATCCTTAAAACATATATTCCTCCAAATCGTCTCTAATATAAGTTCGTCTAAACTTTCGAGAGAGTGCTTATAAAGCCTATTGTCATCATTTGTCTAATTTTTTAAAATCCCAATCAATTGTAAACCCTAAATCTTAAATTCTAAAATTTTAAACTTTTAAACCCTAAACTTTAGACTCAGTTGAATCTTGATAGTTTCAACAACAAGAATTTCTCTCTTTTTTTCATTTATTTTTTATTTAATATATGATGTCTTTTATTAAAATTTGTACTTCACATAATCTTTTAAATTATTATTAAAAATAATATTTAAATATTCATGTCATTTATTAAATTATATTTAATAATAATTATTAAATATAATTTTAGAAATATAAACAACTTGATAAAATTAATAACCTTTAATAGTTATACTTCCATAAGTGATTTTAATAAATAAATCCAAACATATAATAACATTCCTCAAGGTCACTTATATTATAAAAAAGCATTCAAATAGAAACCACAATTAACCATTATCATTTCTAATCAATGTCATTATAAAAATTAAGATCATCTAAAATAAATTTTTTAATCAAGGGGTATGCTATGTGGAGATAGTTTTTTAATTAATTGAGAATTTTGGATAATATAATTATCTAAGGAAATCTGAATCAAAGGTTAAGTGTTGATTTTGAAGATTATAACTTGATTTGGTTAAGGAAATTGAGTCAAAGCTTAATTATTGTTTCAAATTTGACCAAAAGGTGTCAATATTTGATTGGTTCAATTAGACAATTTATTATATATATTAATGAGATTATTAGTCATATTTAATTTAAATTTGAAATAAATGCTAGCTATTTTATTAATCAGTAATATATATATACATATAATTATACACGAACATGATTTATAAGAAGTTCATTTGGTGATAAATTTGGACCTTATTAGCTTGAATTTCAAATAAATGCTACCTATTTTGTTAATTAGTAACACACACACACACACACACAAACAGACTTCTCCTTCTCGATCTTTAGAAGGGACAGCCATATGCTCAAAGGTCATTATCACAACACAATCTTTACAAAAAAAAAATATTTCTTTATATTCATTTTAAATTTTATTTCTCTGTTCTTATATATATATATATATATATTAATTCCATCTTAAAACGTAGTTGTTGTTAAATAATAGACTGTTAAAAATAATAAATGAAAGTTTTGATTCTTTTCATCTTATATATAATTTATATTTCTAAAATTTCATGGATTGAATTTAGAGCAATGTCGTCCCTATAACAAGTACAATATTAAATTATCTAACCAGTGTGCCCTACTTCTTCATAGTCCTTTGAGTCATAATATAAACGTATCTCTCTGTTTTTGTTTTTTCATTAAAGTATGACGATAAACAACATTTTGCATCACAAAAAGCTATTTTGTACAATAATGTTACACAAAGTTATTGTTCCTAGTCCTCACATCTTGGAATCCCTAATCCAGTGACACTGATCGACTCCTCCTCCTCCTGTCCTCAGAATATCTGGCTCTCCTCTTAGAATATGGCGCTTCATAGAGACGGCTTTTATCTGTGTTGGATTAGTATTGAATAATATGCACGCACACAATCGGCCATATGCTCCACATACTGTTGGATTGAGGCTCGGAGAATTTTCATAACTTCATTTATTTTTTCTCTCCGTTCTCGTATTATTCCATCTACAGAAACCTATTATGATATATAGTGGCCAAAAACCTTTCTTTTTATATTACATTTTGGTATATATCGCTATTGCGTACTAATTGATTCAGTAGTATATCCACAGAAGATTATAAATTCAAAGCTGCCAAATTTTTCCCTGGCCAATTATTTAATGAATATTTTTCTATTCGAACGTGTGAGCGCGCATATATATATTCATTGATTGCTATATATATGGACTACATATCTGTTGCTATATGTGATTGCAGGGAAGTCATATAATCAATGGAAACAAAACCGAGAGATTCACTGAGTGATTTACCAGACGTCATTCTTCATCACATATTCTCTTCTCTTCAAGTCAATGACATACTCAAACTCAGTCTTGTCTAAAAGGTTCAGTAGAACCCTATGTTCAGAATGCCCTCCTTCTGCTTCTCTCATGATTCTGATCCTTATAACTGCTCATGCACACATGTCTCTGATTTCATGTTCAACACTGTTCTCCTAAATCGTCCTCATAATTTGGGAACAAGACGAATCTCCTTCTCATCTTCCTGCAGAAAACTTGAACATAGCAAGCTTCACAAGCAGTGGATGATCCAATTAGCCTTCCATGTCGATGAACTTTGATTACATACTACCTTTGATCTTTTTCAGCCTTGGCAAGTTTGAGTCCTTGAAAGTTCTCAAACTAAACATGAACCAACTCTGCTCAGAGATGCTTCCCAAGAAGAAACTCACTTCTCTCGAAACTCTTCATATCGAATCCATTAAAGCCGATGGTTCATTTGACGAGTGGATCTCTCAGAGTTTCCCATCCTTGAAACATCTACCCCTCCGAACAATCTACAATTGGGATCAAAAACAGGAGTTTACAATACGAAGTTCATGTTTGGAGGATTTAGAAATTCATAATTGCTATTGGTTCAGACTTGTAAGGATTATCACAGAGAATCTACGCACCCTCAATTGTTGCCTTGTGGAAGATGTTTTCTAATATTTTAACAATAAGTTTGTACTTGAGACTTGTGCGCCAAATCTACAAAGCCTCAGCTGGGTTGGTAACAGGCTTCATCATTATGAAGAAGAGATCATGGTCCAAAATTTTCAGGTCATCAATATCCCTAGATTGTTGATCATGCGGGAATCAAACTGGTTTGTTCTCAAGCGTTTATTTAAAGCTATGCATTCGGCAAGAGAACTACATATAGATACGCAAGTGCTGAAACAATGGGTGATAATACATAGGGGAACGATGGCCGAGGTTAGTTCATGAGTGAGTTTGAGGTCCATTTTATAGTCTATAATCTACAATCATAGAGATAAAATTAATACATAATTATAGTAAGTTTCATATATAATAACAAACTTTGGAATATTTCTTGCTCTTGTAGGATTATGATGGAACACTCGTTGAAAACCTTCGCCACCTGGAAATACATGTTCGAGAGCATATTAAAGTTGAAGATAATATTAAGCGTGAGGATTATATTAATTTCCTGGAAATATCGTTAAATTTAGAAACTCTCACCCTTGTGAATTATCCAAATTACGGAAGTGATTTCGATCCCCATTTAAAGGAGGTAAGTTATCTTCAATATATATACACACACCACTAGTCATTTTCAATACTCTATCTTTTAATTAATTTGGATAGATTAAAAAAATTAAAAAATACTTTAAAATAATTATATTTATTATTTTTTTAAATTAATTTGTATGATTTATAAAATTTCAAAAAGATCACCTAACATATATTATATTCATTAATTTATTTAACTTGATTAATCTACTTCTTAAATTAATCAAATGGTTCTTGTATTAAGAACAAGATAGAGTAATATATATAAATTTATTTGTATGTGTGAATGTTTGTTTTAATGTTTCAGCGATTTATTAGAGATATGTTTAAGAAAGCATTAAGATATTGTGGGGAAGTTGCAGTGAGGACAAGAAATGGACTGAAGAAAGTGAAGATGATAATAAGAGAGTTTCCTTATTATATGGTTGTTCTAATAGGTTGGTTGATGAAATCATGCCTAGACTTGGAAGATATGAGTCTGCATTATCCATCTTGTATTCATAGGTTTATGATACATGAGGGGCTCCAATATTTGCAGAGTTTTGAGAAAGCTTCTTCTCAACCACCTTCATTTCATTTCCTTCCTGGTAATAATAATGCTTCAATTACTGATCATGATGTTGTAATTCAACCTCGATAAAAACAAATAAATAAAAAATTCAACCTCAAGCTAGTGAGGAGTTTAATATGATGGGTCAAATGATCATACCGAGGAATGATGGGCTATTTAGGATTTTTTTTTTTTTTTGGCATGCTATTAAAGATTCTGAGTAGTAGTTATATTCATGGTTATCTTATGACTTTTGGTTGACTTATAGAAATTTTGTTACTTAATATTAAATATTGGTTGTTATATACATTAAATTGTTTATGTCGATCCCAGGGATGGACTTAGGAGAGAAGAAATTTTGAAATTTATGTAATGTATTCTATTTGTCACGGAAATCTCACAAATGTATCCATGAGAAATAATTTCTCACCAAAATATTTCGAGTGAAAATGACTAAAATTTGTCTCTACCATTTATAGTTTTTTTGTTAGCGTCGGCACCAACAAAAAAGGGAACAACCAATCTGAGTTATGTCTAATGATACTGTTCTTAAGAGTTATTTCGCGACAATCGACAACATAAAGCAGTACTCCCCAAGATTAAATGGATTCTTCTTGTAGAGACAAGAGAACATAATCTAGCGGAAGGAAATAAACTCAGAGAGAGATGGATAAAAGAGCACGAGCGTTATTTTATATATTTTATATATCAACTGAACCAGTGCAATGTAAGGTCGCATCTTTCTGGTGTCAACGATTCTTTTCCCAACAGCCATAATGCCAACGTTAATAAAAGAAAACTACTATTAATCTTTTAAATTCATGTAGACTCTAGGGATTTGGAGACTTTCTATTTAGTCATTAAAAATATTTCTGGATAAACTAAAATATTTTTCACAAAAAAGTGCCTAATATCACGCTCTATCTTACGCGTAGGGAAAATTGCCAGATTTCAACTGAATTTTTTATTGATAGCCTATTATTGTGCGTGTGAGCCCACCTTCTAAGCCCATTTACTAGCACACAATTATAACTTATTATTTATACTCTTAAACCTTCATTCTCCAAAGCAGTGTGGAACTTTTAGTTTCTTTTTCACACCCACTTTTTCACAACATTTTTTTCCTTTGAAATTTTTTGAGGGAGAAGTTTTTCTCTGAAAAAAAATCTGAGAGAAACTTGCAAAGGCTTCTCCTCAACCACCTCCATTTCCTTTCCTTCATCAAAATTGTATTCCACGGTTTTGAAAATATTCACTTTTATTATTATGATTATGTTCAATTCAAATATTAGCTCAACTGAGATGGCAAATGACATCAACCTCTAAAGAAGATAATATAAGTTCAAAATTCAAGAAATATTGTTCGCTCTATAAGTTCATAGATTATGTCAAATAATAAAGTGATAAGAAATTATCATTCCCATAGAGATTTGTTTTGAAAACTCAATCAAAAAACAAAAGAATTAGTGAATTCAATTAATTAAGTTTAGCTAAAACCAATTTTGGATGAATGAGTGAAATTTTTTAGAGAACTATTTTTAAAATTAGAAATTAATAAAAACAATTGATTTTTTGACTTTAAAGGTAAAATATAACCAATGATTATTTATCTCTGTTGTATCTTAACAATAGACTAACATCCTCTCAGAGATGCTCTTAATGAATAAATGTGGTAATCTAGTGTTCAAAGAGTACTTGTAAAAGCTTTATCAAGTAAAAAATAAGTGTTTAATTTCATTAATTGATCAATATCTTATTACAATCAATAAAATCAAATTTTTAAATCCAACTCTAATGACTATGCAAACTTCAAAAGTATATCTCTATCTTACCAATAAAACTATTCATTCATCAAGCAAACTTCAAAGCGATTCATAATTATGTTATGACTTTTGGTTTACTTAAAAAAATTAATGTGGTTTATCTTACATATTAACAAATTTTGAGTGCTAATAAAGGATGGTATAGTTAACAAGAAATTTGTTCATATATATATATATATAACCTATAAAATTTTGCTTTATGAATTTTGGATAATGTATGCAATCTAAGGAAATTTGAATCGAAGTTTGATTGTGGGTTTTGAAGATTATTTTTTAATAAATTATCTATATAAACTAGCATCTGGTTTGATTAAGGAAATTGAAATCAAAGTTCAATTATTTTGGGTTTGATTGAAAAATCTCAATATGATTTACTCGAACAATTTATTATAGATTAAATTGACTGATAATTCTATCATATCTATTTATTTATTTATTTATCAAATACCCGATATAAATGATATTTGATTTGAATTTCAAATAAACACATGTATTATTAATATATATAGTAATTATTATATATGCACATGTATTTTATAACAAACCTGTTTATTATTAATCGCAATGTGATTTACTGGAACAATTTACTATAGATCAAATTGATTGATAATTCTATGATATCTGTTTATTTATCAAACACCCGAAGTAAATAATATTTAATTTGAATTTCATATAAACATTTGTATTATTAATTAAAAATATATATAATAATAATTGTTATTATATATATACATGTATCAATTATCAACTATACTTTTAAAATTTTATAATATTCAATTTAGTAAAAATGAATGTGGGTCTATTTAAGTTAATACTTTTAATTTTTTTATCTTCAAACCGCAATCAATAATACCAATACATAATTTAACTTTAATTTTTTAAAGATTTTAAATTCTACTTTAATAGGATTACTTAACAATCAAAGTGAATGCTCAAAATCATCATCATCAGGTAATTTTTTTAAACCTTTTCTTTTTCAATTTTTCGATCTTTACATACATCTAATTAGAATAGATTCTGGTATCCCTGATGCATACTAATTGATTCAATAATTCCTATGAAAAGTTTTTAGATAATTTTTGTTTTAATTTGAAGTAATGTATGGGATAGTTTTATATTAACTATTAATATTGATTTTAAATTTAAGACATATTTCTAATATTTATTAAAAAATTTCTAAATTACTCTAATGATACTCCCTCAACAATAATCAAGTAAGAGAGAGAGTTAAGGAGTTAAGGAAGATGATTAAGGTGTTTTAAAGAAATTATATCCTATTAACTAATTTAACTAACTTATTTAACTTAATCAAATTAGTTAAATAATTCTTATATTAATAATTGGATAATTATCAACTTTTTTTGGTATTAATGTGCATGTGGGTTGTGGGTATATATATTCATTCATTGCTATATATATTGATTGTATCCCTTGCTATGTGTGCTTGTAGGGAGTCAGATATAATTAAGCATGTAAATAAAACTCAGATTATTTACCGAGTGATTTACCAGATAACATTTTTCATCACATATTCTCTTTCCTTTAAGTCAATGACATTCTCAAACTCAGAATCTTGTCTAGAAGCTTCAATGAAAGCCTGTGTGCAGCCATCCCTTCCTTCTGCTTCTCTCACGATTATGATCCTTATAACTGCTCATGATGAACACTGTGCCCCAGAATCGTCCTCATGCTTTGATCATTAACCGAATCTCCTTCTCATCTTGCTGCAAGAAACACCAACATCGTGAGCTTCACAAGCGGGGGATCATCCAATTACTTGAAGCCTTCGTGTCGTCGATGAACTTTCTCTTGATTACTTTCTACCTTCCATCTTTACAAGCCTCTCCAAGTTTCATTCCTTGAAGGTTCTCAAACTAAACATGACCGTAGCGTACTTAGTGAAGCTTCACAAGATGGTAGTTGCTTCTCTTGAAACTCTTCATATTAAATCCATTCAAACTGATAATTCAGTTAGTGAGTGGATCTCTCGAAGTTTCCCATCCTTGAAACATGTATTCCTCCAAAGTGTCATTGATTGGTCAAAAATACAAGACTCTGCACTACGAAGCTCAAGTTTGGAGAATTTAACGATTTATTATTTCTTTTGCTCCAAACCTGTGAGGATTATCACTGAGAATCTACGCACCCTCCATTGTTTCATTCCTACACATCACATGACCAAGTTTGTACTTGAGACTTGTCCACCTAATCTGCAAAGCCTCACTTGGGTTGGTGCTGCTACTCTCCGCAGGCTTCCTTATGATGAAGAGACGTTCCAAAATTTGCAGGTCTCCACTAACCCTAGATCGTTGATCATGAAGGAATCAAATTGGAATGTACTCATACAATTATTTAAAGCTATACGTTCTCAAAGAGAACTACTTATAGATACGAAAGCTCTACAAGAAGTCAAGAATATAGTGGGTGACAATACTACGCACACAACGTATGGGAATGCTCGAGGTTAGTTCTCATGATTTTGAGCACCATTCAATTATAGAGATAGAATTAATTTATATATTAGTCATATAAGTATCATATTTCCCTCCCTTCCTAATTTATGGCAGATTGGATTTTTTTTTCTAAATATAATATCACAATTCATTTTATTTCTTAAAATAATAATTTTTTAAATTATCTATCAAGGTGGATTCAAGTGATTAAAAAATAATATTTTAAGAAAATTAACACACAGTCATTACAATTAATTAATTTAACTAATTTTTTTAATCTATTTAAATTAATTAAATAGATATTATAATTATGAATGGAGGCAATAATAATAAACTTTGGAATATTAGTTGATGAGGTGTACATAGACCTTCGCCACCAGGGAATACATGTTCGAGAGTATATTGAATGTGAGGATTATATTACTTTGCTGGAAAGATTATCAAATTTAGAAACTCTCGCCTTTGTGAATTACCCAAATGAAGGAAGTGATGATTTCAATCCCCATTTGGAGGTATGTTATCTTCAATACACACACACACTTAGCGTGTCCTCTCCACCAATAATGTGTGTGTGTGTGTGTAACTTTGATTTGTATGTGTGAGTGAACTTTGAGAAAGCATTAAGAGATTGTGGGGAAGTTGAAGTGAGGAGAACAAAGGGATTGAAGAGACTGAAGATGATACCAGGAGTTTTCTAATGATATGGTTGTTGTAATAGGGTGGTTGATGAACTTGTGCGTAGACTAGGAAGAGACGAGTCTTCATTATCCATCTTGTATTGATAGGTTTATGATGAGAGAGGGGCTCCAATATTTGCCGTGTTTTGAGAGGGCTTCTCATCATCATGATCTTGTAGTTCAAGCTCAAGCAAGTGATCAGAGTCTGATTAAGATTATAGTTAGAAATACTTCTATGCTCAATGAATATCATATCATCTAAACTCTGAAAAATCAAATTATAAGAACTCCGTACATTTTAATTCTAGTTAACAATATCTAAAATAAATCACATTTTATTTTATTTTTAAGAAAAAATGAACTTTTTAATTAATAGACATTATATTAATATCAATTTTTTCTCTCTTGCAAGTTTTAACAACTAATAACAGCTAGCACCAATAAAACAACCCATATTTAATAAGTAACAAAATACACAATTAAACAATTATTATACTCCAAAAGTCATAACTACCCATTACTCAATATCCCAAATAGCTACTCATCATCCCCATCAAACTAAAATCATATCACCTAAACCTTGTAGTTAGTACTCATCATCTATATAATCAGGTCTTTAATGTCGTTGACCTTATAACTTCATAGCATAAAAACTTATAACTTAATAGCATAAAAACGCTTCAAATATAAATATTAAAAAAAAAATGAGGTCTTCAATGAGAATGCTATATGGACTGTGGAGAGTTGAGATAAACGCATGATCACCGAGTAGAGGAAACATAAGTAAATGCATGCACAAATACCCCAACGACCATCTGATGGAATGCCTTATGTTGAGTCACATTGGCATTTGCTTCAAAATCTACTACAGCAACATTTGGAAACAAACTAATTAACAGTACACCTGCTATTCTAACATTTATAAAAATAATTTAAAAAAAGAAACTCCGATCAAGGGAAAAAAGTTCCCTTCAGTATCTGCTTCAAGTCTTTCACCTTCCTACGGCCTCTTGTAGTTTGAGCACTAGCCTTCTGTAAATCAGTCAATCTTCACAGAAGAATAGATCTTGCGGACAAACCAAAAGCAAGCGTAGAAGCCAATAGTCCCAGTCAGAACAAAGAAGGCATACGAAACAATTATCATATACCCAAAGTACAGAATGCCTGAGACGAATTTTGTTATCTCCAATTTGGTAAAGAAGTAGAAAATCGAGTAGAGGAATAGGTACAGAGCAGAGGATCCAGCAGTGAGGTAAGATCTCCACCACCAATTGTAATCTTCGCTGCACAACTGGAAGTAGCACAGCACGATTGTTATCTCCGCGCAAGTAATTAATAGAATGACAAACACTACGAAAAGGAAGCCGAAAATGTAGTAGAACTGATTCAGCCAAATTGATGTCAAGATAAAGAAGAGCTCGATGAACACGGCACCAAATGGGAGAATGCCTCCAACAAGAACAGAGAAGATGGGTTGCATATACCATGCCTGCTCAGGTATCTGCCTGGGAATTCTATTGGTTTTCACAGGATCTTCAACAGCTGGCTTCTTAAAACCCAAGTAACTGCCCACAAATACCAAGGGCACTGATATACCGAACCAGAGGCAAACAAGAGCAAACATTGTTCCAAAAGGCACTGCCCCAGAAGATTGCTCCCCCCAAAT
Organism: Leucaena leucocephala; assembly: GCA_037074615.1. Classification (NCBI taxonomy): domain Eukaryota; kingdom Viridiplantae; phylum Streptophyta; class Magnoliopsida; order Fabales; family Fabaceae; genus Leucaena; species Leucaena leucocephala. Next base: position 3,776,947 of record CM073557.1, on the reverse strand, counting down.
TATAGCATTCAGCACAAAGAATACAGAGAAAAGAATGCCTGGAAACATGAATGCAGTTTTTAAGGTATTCCTCTTCCATTCTGTGCCCTTGAACATTTTGTACAAACGTGCTGAGGAGTAGCCAGCACCTAAGCCCATAAAAACCCACAATAGAACCATGGCTGTCATAAGACCTCCCCGATTGGATGGAGATAAGAATCCTAGCAATGCAAATATCATTGTCACAAGTGTCATTCCAAAGATCTGAACGCCAGTACCAACATAAACACAAAGTAAATTCGAATTGTTTGGTGGCCTGAAAGTATCTCCATGGAGAAGTTTCCATCCGGTCTCTTCCTGGGCCTCATCTTGGGTTTCTAGCTGGTTATAATTGGAAATATCTTTGTAGAGAGTTCTCAGCATGATCATCGCTACCATTCCAGAAAGGAAAAGAACAATCATCAGAGAGTTAATGATGGAGAACCAGTGGATCTGGTCATCATTCATTAGAAGATATGTATCCCATCGAGATGCCCATTTGATTTCACTTTTCTGGGGGGAAAAAGTCAAGCCTGAATTAGTGTAGCCAATCACAGATGAGGTGGAAGAAGAAGATAGTGGCCAAAGAAATTATCACAGATACCTTGAAGGAAACATCATAAGTGAATACAACATCCTTGTTTTTTTCTACTTCTTGTGGGACAGTGCTACCTTGTATTAAATTCTTGGTGTCTTTATTGCATGTTGTTACTTGTGGATTCTTCTCATCCCATTCCTTGTATTCATGATTGATACTGCATGCAGTAATTGAATTCATATGGGAAGAAAATAACGCACATTAAGTAGTTATGAAAAAAAATCAAGAAGGAAGCAGTCAATGTAGAAGCTCAATATTTTTGAACTGATTTCAATAAAGACCAGGGATCACAATATGTTAAGAGCATTGTTAACAGGCATAAAATGCATAGAGGTATGATAAAATGAATGAGGGAAAAAGTAAGTATCTCACGCCTTTCTTCAAAATAGCATGAAAGACCTTGTTTTATCTTCAAACAAAAGAGGCGATACAAGAGGTAGAGAACGCACCTGTTTGGGGTTACTTCAAACCCAACAATACGAGCAGAATCAGTTTCAGGATCCTCATGATACATGACTCTAAAACTCAGGTGGTTATTGATAAAATATTTCTCCTCCTTGCTCTGCAGGTAAATTGTAAATTTGTAACAACAGAAAAAAGATATTCCCATAACGAAAGTGTTTTCCAAGTTTATACCCCTTGATAGTTTCCTTTGAACCCAACACGAAACCCATGTTCATATGTGGTTGATTGACCTCCATCCCTCCTCTGTCTAAGAACGGCAACTGGAAGATTATCCAAAATCCTGCATGTTCATTTCAATGATTTATTGATCAACGTAAGCGCAGAAATCTGAAAGTTTCATGAGTAACTTGTGTAAGCAAGGATAGACACAGCAAAAGACAAGCAGGCAGTCAAAGAAATCTTTTAAAAGCATAAAAGGGCTTACACTATATAGAAATAGCAAAGCACCAGAAAATATACGTTCATCACTTACATGTTTACTCGATATTCATCATCAATTTTTTCTTGAAAATTCTTTGCAGACTCAGCATCCAATGTTACCCGACAAGCTACAGTACAAGATTGTTCCTTCCTCATTTTAAACTGAAAAGAATAAATCAATTTAGGTTGTAAAATCAAAAGAAGAAACTACTGTAAAAAAAACTCTTAAAAGTCTAATTTCCAAGTAAATTGCTAGCTGAAAAATCAGCAACAGATATGTACCGAATATACTGAATTTTCAATGCGATCCCCTCGAAGAACCTCTCCTAAATTTTCTGCATTGTTCACAATCTTCGGGGGTTTGCAGTACTTCAAGAAGTAGTAGTCATACGGAAGTTGAGTCTTCGTAGATGATAATTTGTTCACTTTAACAGACAGAGGTTCATCCTAGTCCCATAGCAGAAAAAACGCATCAATATTTTCAGGATAATATGACGAACCCAAAAAACAGAACGAACAAATTAAAATTAAAAAAAAATCACTGAATCATCTTGATAAGACTCGGAAAAAGGTTCAATAAATACCACAATTGGAAGTTCCTAACGACAGAAATCATTTATTGAAGCAAGGGGAAAATTCATTTCACAACCAGAAAGGCGACAACTGGAGCTATATTATATGATTTTCTCACTTTATATCCATAGCTTTGATAACCCTGTTTTTAGTTTGCCGTACATCAATCAATTGAAACTACCAAGACTCGAACTCAAAAAGCTAACCTAACCCCCTAGGACTCCTTTAATTCCCTTTCTAACAGACACCCATACAACCAATTCACCCGAACAAACACTCTTCTACCAGAAATGACAGTCATTTCTAGCCCGAACTGGTGTATCAGAACAACCAAATAATCAACGATAGCCTGAGGAAAGACGTAAGCAGAAACTGTAAGGCAAATAGGATCATTTCTCATACTCGAATCTCGAACAAACACAAAAGAAAGGACATAGATCAGACCTAAAACCCTAGATCCAACAACTTTCAAATGCAAAATTAAAGAACCTTCAGGATTCAAAGAAATTCAACGACCAGAGAGAAACAGGTAGTGCAGAAAATAATCAAAAGGAGTAAAGGGATTGAAGGAGTGTACAGTATGAAAATCTCGAGGAGCAACGCCGGGAAGGTAGAAGGAGTGGGCGAATGAGATGAAGAAGAGAAGGAAGAAGAAAGCGGTGATCGTCGGAGAGGAGATGGTAGGCATCTTGGTCTGCCTCTTTTGGGGCTTCAATCAATGGAATGAAAGGAACGAACGAGTCACTGATACACAACAAATGGAGACTAGAAAGTAGAAACTATGACCCAGCTGAAAGACGAGTACTTCGTTTCTGCTGCTTCCGCTCACGTATCCGGATACGTGAAACGCGAGGACTCGAATTAATTTGTAAGGAAGGACCCGTGTGTGTATAAATATAAGTTTTATTTTTATACAAAAATGCACTTTATATTTTTATTATTTTAATATTTATAACAAAAGCTAATTATAAGATTTTTAGTGTAAATTTGAATTAAAATCTGGCATTTTTTCTTGCATCCATGCAAAATCTAAAAGAGGAATATGAGTAATATCACTTTATTTCTTCTTTTTTAACGGGTAATCACTTTATTTCATGTTGATTTAAAAAAATGCAGTTTATATTTTTATTATTTTAATATTTATAACAAAACTCTAATTTTAAGATTTCTTTTAATGTAAATTTTAATTAAAATCTGGCATTTTTTTCTTGTATCCATGCAAAATCTAAAAGATGAATATGAGTATATCACTTTATTTTTTTAAAAAAAAAAAGGCTAATCACTTATATCATGTTGATTAAAAATTAGTCTAAAATTAATTTTTTTAAATATAATTTTCAAAAAATAATTAAATAAATTTTTAGTTAAAAAATCTTAATCTTTTTTATATACCATTCTACTCTTAAATAGATGAATTAGATAACTAACTTATAAAATTTAAAAAAATAATTAAATTAATTATTATTAAAAATGATAGTTACTTTTTTAAAAATAATTCCTTAATCATTTATATTAAACCTCGATCAGAACTTTTATTAAAATATATAATCGATCAATAAAAATAAATTAAAAAAATTATAATTTTGATAGATAATAAATTAAAATCTTAAAATTATGATAAGAATCAAATTAAAACAAATCTTTTATCTAACTCAAATATTTAGATGGGATGTGTAGTCTTGCCAATGAACGCAATATTGACTAAAAATTCAAAAAAAAAAAAATGTAAGGCATTCACATGAACATCAAATATCTTGGCAACAGTCAACATTCATTAATACTGCATTAGTAAATATGGCATCATATAAATATGTCCAAAAGGGCATATATAACACAAACAAAAACATAGATATATAAATAGTTTTTTTTTTAATTTCAAACAACATTTAAATTTCTAAAATCTTATTGGCCTCCAATGAAATTCTTAACGGAGGTTGACTAATTAAATAAAAACCTAGGCAAAGCAAAAACATAAATCCTTGATAGATGATAGGCTTCGCCCCGCGGTACATGGCCTGAACATATTCAGCTCTGCCATTTTCCTCTCCTCATTCTCAACCTCTTCATATATTATATCCATCATTCGCCACATCTGTGTATTTCACCATAATAACCATAAATTAATTATTTCATATATCATTATTCTTCCATATCTCAATTAATTCATGATTATTTAAGACTGAGGATGCGGATATTAAAATCACACACAATATATAAAATTGGAAAAATTAATTCATTAGGTGATTCTGGTTTTGATTTGATTGTAATTCGGTGTTTAAATTTTGATTCAGTGTAACTGAATATTTATAATTTTAATTTAATTAAAATTTGATTATTGAACTATAACTGATTACAACTCAAATCCTAAAATTTAACCATTTATAATTTTAGTGTCTGAGTGCTTCATTAAATATATAATTTTATTTTTTAAAATATAGAAATTAAATTATATCGAGTCAAAATTTAAAAATTGAATTACGACCGAATCAAAATTATAAAGATTTAATTGCACTAAGTTAAAATTTAAATATTAAATTATAACATATCATTGAAAACTATATGGACAAAAAGGGTAATGTTGCCTACAAAATTCGTTTAAATATTTTGTGGCCCCAAAATATATCAAAGAATTAATTACCTGTAAGTTACCTCCTCCGTGGCCTCTGCAATCATGAGACAAACTAACAATTGTCCATGGATCAGACGGATTCCACTGGAATTCAATTGCCTTGTGCCTGAATATTATGTGCACACACACACATGTATGAACTTTAGAAGCCAATTGTTTTTAAACATTTTAATGACTTCGGATATATATAATTATGTGAATCTTCTAAAGTTTAGAATGTTAGAAGTTAGCATAAAAAAAAAAGAATGTTTGAGGTTGATAAAATTAAATACAGGATATATAGTATAGAATATTCAGTACTATATACCATTGTCAAATATCAGACAACACATCAGCAAAATACTGTTGAATTAATAATTTGTCCTGTATACTGATTTTGGCATAATAAATAAATGTAAATATAGAATATTACAACGTAGCTTGCATATATAACTCACCTATGACCAACATGTCGAAAGAATAAACCAGGAGGAGCCCTTTCTTGTCCCAGACCAGCAGAAGACGAAGCTCTCCCAACCTATATATATATACATATATATAGAGAGAGAGAGAGAGTAAGATGTTTCAGGAAATTATTAAAAAAATAATAATTTCAAGTATATTTTTCTTGAATGGAATTTTCTTTCACTGAAGACAACAACAACATCAGATTAGAGATAGTGTTCTCAACATAAGCTGATGGCAATGTTTAAGAAAATGAAGGCCATTATTGATTAATTAATAATTAAATAATTGAGAGAGGGTTCAAACCTTTTGACAGTCCCAAATGTTAACAACACCATCATCCCCAGAAGTGCCAAATACGGATGACTTATCTGGAGACCACTGAGAGTTCATACACGAACGTTTGATTTAATTTGAACGCACTTAATTTTAATCCTTAATTAAAGTACGATAAATGTTTTAGTTGAAATGGGGTGTGTGTGTGTGTGTATGCATGTACCTGAACACAAAGGATAGAAGCGTCATGTCCCCGGAATGTATAAACAGGATTACGTCCATGGGGATTTACAAGGAATCGAAGATCATACAAATGAACTGACCTATCAGCAGAACTGTACTTCAACATAAACAAAAAATACAAAAGTTAGTCAATGCTTTTTGCCTAAATAGGAGTAAAATAGAATATATGTATTACAATTTTGATCAAATTAAGGCGAATTAAAGGTGATTTAGGGTTAAAATAGGAGATCAGGTTATTCTATTTTTAAATATTTGAGGTTAATTATATAAAAGGATATAATGAAATTGATAGAGATATTATATGTAAAATACTAGATGGTTTAAATAGAGAAAAACTAACAAAATTATTAATGGCTGAGAAGTATATAATAAGCTAAAATTGAAGTTCTATCGAATTTATATAAAAATGTCAATACTATATGGTAGTGAAGCCCAAGCTCTAAATAGACAATAAAATCATAAATTTATGGGGGCACGTGGTCATCCCAAGAAATTAAAATATAAAATTTATAATAAATATATATAAAAAAGAGTTAATCTGGTGCCTATTGGAAAAAAAATTAGAAAATTATTTAAGATAATTTGATGCCTGATGAAGATAAAAAAAGTAAACTATTAGAGCCTTGGAGACACTGTTGATGAGAGTAATTAAATCAGATAATATCGAGTCATCTAAAAATAGTAAAAAAAAATTGAAGATGATAATCAACGAAATTATTAAATATAATATTTTGATTAATAATATGTCTAAAACTTTGATTAGGTGTTGATAAAACATAATAATATTCTGCAATACATATATAAAATTTATTGATGTTGTGTATAATAATTATTGCAATAATAATTAAGAAAAGGGTAAGTACATACCCAGTGAGAATATAATGAGTATTGAATTTATTCCATTCGACACAGTGAATATCTTCGTCGTGAGCTCCTTCGACCTGCTCACAAAAGAGTACATCATTTACAATATTTGAAGGTTAATTAATTAATAATTAATAATAATAAACAGAAGTAAATAAGAACCTTGAGAACGGAATTTGGCCTAAAACGCGCATCCCATATGATCAATCTAGAATCGTCCCCTACGCTGCAGAACTCTTGTGGACTAATTGTGGGTGAAACATATATAATCAGAAAGAAACAAAGTATAATTAACAAGAACTAATTATGTAATTAGAATACAAATGATGAGTAAAAGCAATTATATATAGAACAAGGTATACGTACTTTGCGGGGTTAAATTCGACATCCTCAACAGTATCAGTGTGTCCTACGAAGGTGGCACGTGGGGCCACAACAGGGTTGTAATAATAATTATCCCGACCAAAACGAGGAGGAATTCTAAAGTAGGGTGGTGTCGCTGCTAAAGTTGTGATTTCGTCATTCACACTCCATAACACAACATTCTTGTCCTTCCCTGAATTCATAAACAATAATTTCCCATCAAAAGTCCACAAATTTTGCAGCAACAACAACAACAATAATAATAATAATAATAATAATGCAATCTATCTCATGCACATACAATAATTAATCATGCAACATTTCCATCCCAATTCATATATTATAAGCAATTTCCACATCGAAGTCTCTATCTTTATTTTTTTTATTATAAGTAATGTCAAACATATATCCTCTTATTTATAAAAAAAAAAGATTCTATTATTAGGCTAATAGGTCATTCGTAGGTCTTTATATTATAACTCTATAAATTATACTGTTAAAATATTATTCATTTGGTTCTTAATTAATATATAAGACATATTTTTTATATTTATTTTTTTTTAAATTATCTCTATCAATACTCCTTTAACAATAATTAAATACTTAAATAATTAAATAAGAGAGTCAGTAAGAGAGTTAAGGAAGATAATAAGAATATTTTAAAAAAGATATAATGTCATATTAACTAATTTATTTAATATAATTAAATTAGTTAAATATATGATATATTAAGAACTATAACAGTAATACATTATTGGCCACAAGAAATTGAAATAATGGAATGAAAATTTGGTGTTGAAGAAGCAGAAATGTATTGTAAAAGATATTAAAGTGAGAATTATTAATGTAATTGAGAAGGAAACGATACGGACCTCCAGAAAGAACATAGGGTTGAGAAGGAGAAACAGCCAAAGCAAATTGAGCAACATCTGTGTGCCCAGCCAGTATCTGCAAAATGCATGGTGATCAAATATATATCCTATGAATTGAATGAATATATATATAGAAACTTAACCAAAACAGCCAAACATCCAAACCATGTTCACACTTATATACTCCTACAGCCGAGTTAATTTTGATTATAAATATAAGATATATTATTTATATTTCTTAAATTCTCTAAATTATCTATATATATATATTCTCTATAACAATTAATTAAGAGAGAGAGAGAGTTAATACAAAAAAATGTACGAGGAGGGGGGGAAAATAACACAACCAGAGTGGGCATGGAATTTGAAGCTCCAGGGATAACATGGCGAGCTGGTTGAGAGTCCATATCCCAAATCATTACCTGTTTCATATTCACAAGTAGAAAAAAACACTTAATTAATGCCCATAACTAACAAGCTTACATTGATTAATAACATCTATATAGAGATATTAATGGAATATGAGATTGAAAATCTCAATTTAAATGAAAAATTAGGCAGTAAAATTATCAGACAAATACCTCAGGTGTATCTGTGTGTGTTACTAACAGATTATTATGTTGTGGCATTTCCCTTATTCTGTTCACCTGAAAGACATCAACGCTAAATTAAAGACACTGTTCATTCATTCAAACCTATATATGAATATTAACTACTAGCATTGCACTATCATATATATATATATATACACACACACCTCTCCGGGGTGAATAATGGATTTTTGCTTCCTGATAATGGGGGAGCGAGCGTCTTCATCAAACTGATAAATCAATAAATCAAATTACTACAACAAGTACATTTGAATTACTACTATATTACACTAAAATGAAAACGGGTGTTGGTAATTAATGATGTTACCCTTCTAATATCCTCCGATGCAACCCTAGGCTTCATAATCTCACACTCTGCTATAACTAGAGTGTTCGGAGCACTCTCACCATCAGTCTGCAGTTGTATATATAATGGCAACAATAGTCAACAACTAAGAGAGAGAGAGAGCGTGTGCACATATAGATAATAATCACTGAGGAAACTCTTCAAAGCATGCTATAATTAACAATATTATTGCAAAGTAATTAGTAAAAGTTTAAGGGTTTGTTTGGATTAACTTTTGGAGAATAGATTTTGGGAAGAACAGATTTTAAAGAATATATTTGGATAAGAATAGATTTTAAAAATAGAGATGTTTGGATGATTAGTAGTATAATAACTTTTCATATTTTTAAATTACCAAAAATGGCATGATTTGGTTAAAAGTATAAAAGATGAGAGATGGTAGAGAAGAAAGAGGAGAGAGTGTAGAGAAGAGAGATGAGATATTGTGGAAAAGAGAGATGAGATATGGTAGAAAAGAGATATGAGAGAGGAGAGTAGGTGTAAGAAAAATTAGGTGTAAGATAGTAATTAGATAATCTATAAGCTCTTTTACTATTCTAAAAGCTATTTTCACTAGCTTATTTAAAATTATGTTTTTAAACTATGATTTTAACTAAAATCACTTCTAAACAAATATAGTTATTTGCTTAAAAAAAATTAAATTAATTTTTTTTCTAAAATCACTTTTTATATTCCCAAACACACACTAATAAACGCATGTATATGATAGGGGATGTCATTTAAGTCAAAAGGGAGAGCTAGTGACATTTAGTTAAAATTCTGAAAAGTGAGTTGTGAATATCAATCAATTCAGACAGTTGTAAACAGGAATCTCACTTGCAAAGTGAGAGCTATTAGCAATTGAAACTCTTGAATTTACAGTTATTTGCAACTCAATGTTTAGAAAAATTTGTCGAGAACGAAGCTAACTGTAATTCTCTCTATACGATACTATTATTCTTGCCTGTTCAGAAAGGTACAAGAGCTGTCTCCTTGTATCCCTAGTTTCATCAATTTGGGGCCCCCACCTGCGATCACAACAAGTTAGTACGTAGGATGTAAATCTTGAAGCATGTTTGCATCTATGTACACTCATGTCAAGATAAGCATATAAATATATATATTTTGATAATCTCTAACTAAAATCTTCAAATTAAAACAATAGGAAGTCAAGTTTTTAGGATACAAGAGACAATTGCATGTCCTTCTGGACGCATCTTGTTCGTAATAATAGATATATTTTATCAAAATCTCGATATTAATAGTTTGTATTTCCATCAGACCCTGTACATATATATAGGAGGTTAGAAGATAATATCTTCTTTGCTTTTGTATGGTTAATTCCATAGCTCTTTTCATTATTGATATGTTCAAATTTACTCGAGTTTTCAAATTCCTTCAAATTTGTAAATTTTAAATCGGAACTGAATGATACTATAAGGGCATGTTTGTGAACCTCTCAAATTATAATTTTAGAAACACTAGTACACTAAACTCTTTTTACATACTTACCTAAAATCAGTGCCAAAAAATTAATCCAAGCACCCTCTAAAATAATTAATGCTTTTTACATTATATGTGAAATATTTCATATCTAGCAAGCATTAATTAATTTCTCTATAACATCAATCTCGAACTAACTAATCATGATATAGGTAGGGGTGAAAATAATTAAATACATAACATTTTTCAGAAAGAAATTAATACACAGACTCTTCCTGCTAGGGAATACAAATAAGATAAAAGATTATAATCTAACAAAGGATTTATTAGTGTGTGTGTGTGTGTGTGTGAGTGATTATCTTCACAAGTTCTCGTATTAATTTCCAGCAGTGACTGTTACAAATATAGCTATATAATCATGGCTTAAGTAATAAACATCATTGAGGAGAAAAATTGTCTTCCAATAACAATTTCAGGGTATATTGGATGATTGAATAATTTTTATTTAATATATGTAATTATAATTTGAAAAGATTATAATATCCTACACTTCTTAATTGAAAATAAAATAAAAAAATTCCTACAGAGATGTAGCCCTAATAGTGTGCCCACTACCCAATACCACCACGGTCGCCGTCCACCACATACACAGCGGAGATGGAGGAGAGCATTGAGATGGAGATGGAGGTTGCGAGAGAAGGAGATCGACAACAGAGGGAGATAGAGATTAGACATAGAGAACAAGGACGACGAAGTATAATATATATCAGAGAAGAAGGAAGGCAATGGTTGCAAAGTACTAGATACAAAGGCGAGTGGTGGTGAAGTACCAAATATGAGATGAATAAGATCTGACATAAAGGAGGTCGGACTGTGAAGTAATAGATTAGAGGCGAAGGAGAAGGCGACCAGAGTTGAAGGAGATCGATGCAGGCAACTAGAGACAAGAGGGAGAACATTGCTTGCTGAGGAGGGAGGGCATTTTGGTCTAAAAAGTTTGTCTCGAGATTAAGTTTTCAAGACCGCCTGCCCACATTGTTTTTACTAATAATCACATTCATACATAGGTTTCACCAAACCCAAGTGACAACCAAATACAGGATTAGTGGACCTTTCTAATCCCAATTTCAATCACAACTCCCCTCTAATTAGATCAGGCTTATTCATGTTTTTCTCACACCTAGAATGAAAAATTGCTTTTCCCCCTAATGACCCGTCTAAACGAACATGAACAGCCCATGGTTGTGTTTGATTAAGGATTTTCACTGATAAAATGGCAACAAATGAAATATATGTTACTCGAACGCACAAGAGAAAATCCTCTTGTTGGTCTCTTTGACATACTTTGAACATTATTTCAGATCTCAATTATTTTTATTTTAAATAAAATAAATATATAATAAAGACGGTCTTATTAAAATAAGCAAACAAAAAAAATAACAAATCCAAATTAATTTTGAATGGTCCAAAAGGGAAACAGCACAACAAAACCATCAATTCCAGTGAGCAGTGGAGTCGTCTCTGAAAACACAGAAGCTTTTAATCGAATTCAAAACCAGAAAAACTGATCCATGCTCAAAGGATTTTCAAATTAATGGCATCAAGTAAATGAGACAGAAGAACGCATGATGAAGAGCTGTATTCAAAGCTCTCGTTCGTGTTGCGTTCTGGAAATTAATGCCCGAAGGAGAGAACCTTCAAACTGTAAATTAGATATAAGAAAATAAAATGAAGGAAAAGAAGAAGAAGAAGAACCGGCAGGTGAGAGAAGGCCAAGAAAGATTATGATTGATGAACCAGTCGTAAATGACCGGAATATTAAATTTCCAGCGATCATATCTTCTCTGAACATTCGTCGACACCGGAATGTCATAACTCCCCCTCATTTTTTTCTCTGATCTTCTTCTTCTTCCTCTTTCTTCCTTGCTCTCTTTGGCCTGATCCAATCGTTTCATGGTGTTTATATAATCACTGTTCAGATCTGAGATATCCAAAGTGAACCAGCTGGTTCCTTGTTCACTGTGACCAACCAGGAAAAAGGTTAGAAGAAGGAGGGGAAGGTGGGGCCCACATTATGTATCTGCATCTGAATCTGTTTCATGGATATTATTTCCATTCATTAGGGCTTGTTTTTTTATTTTACCTAAATTTAATGCATTATTAGGGTGTATTGATGTGGCATTATTACCTGAATTTCAATCAATTCATGCATGCACCAGAAAAATTGCCCCCATGATAAGGCTCCATTTGCATATGAAATATAGAAAAAAAGTTCAAAGGTTAAAAAAAAGAATTTGTTACAAGAGCTAAATAATTGGGCATAGAATTGGGGGAAAACTACATATTATTCACCCACTTACAAAAAAAAATTATTGATCCTAAATATATAATTTAGATAATAAATTTATTTTAGTTATAAATATAAAATGTAGCATTATTTAATTTATCTCTTAAATTTATAATTTTTTTTCTCTAAATATCTCTATAGGTTACATACATAGCATTTCTATCAAAGGTAAATACAATAAATGTAATTAAAAATAATATTGTTTTAAAAAAATTAATATATATTTATTATAAATAATTAATTATTTATAATATCTACAAATTAATTATCAAATTCTTAAACTAAAAATTGAAGGAGTATAATTTTGGGGGTTTGACCCTGGTGAATCTTCTGGAGCAGGTTGTTATGGGCACTTGGAGGAATGCCACAGTTGTGAGCTCTGGAAATATCTGAGATTTTTTTTTATAAAAAATCAAACAAACTTTTTTTTCTCCAAATTTGAATTCCTTTTAGCTTTTACAAAGTAAAATAGTCAAAGTTTATGCACATATTTATTTGACATCCGATGCATTAATGCAGAGAGATGTATATATATATATATATATATATATATATATATATTATTATGTTTTATTTGAGGGGAAAAGGAGGATACATTTAAATGACTTCAACTTGTTTTTTATATAAAAAAGATGGATAAATGATATTATAACAGTTTGATATAGAGAATATGCATGGAGAAAGAGTACTGAACATCAAATAAAAACTTTTAAATTTTTTTGATACAAAAATCTTTAGAATGAAATTGGGCTCATTTACTATTTAAGGGTAATATGAAATCTCCATTTATCTTAAACGATATCAATGTCAATGTCAGGTAGAGTCACTTTAAAACTCATATCTCTATTTTTTATGTTAAATCATACCCATTAGAATCTCATCCCCCTTTCTCAATTCCACTTGAACCAAGTTGGCCATAAAAAAATAATAAAATTAAATATTGAGTACATATTAATTATACGGTTATACCCACTGTTTGATATTAACATGTAAACAAGTGATAGCAAAACTATATATCCATTTATTCATTATACATAACATAAAATATATAAATATAGTTGTTAATGTGAGGATATTTAATTGATACATATTTTTTAAAGTGCTTCTTTATCAGCTTGGAGGCATATAGTGATTCTAGTGAGTCCCTATAAAACCGTAACTATAAATCATAGAGGGAGTTATTACATAAGAGTAATGTTATTCAAAAGTTGTTTTAGTTTTAATATTATTCTAGACAGTGTTAAAAAAAATAAAATTATTTTAATTATTAAAAAATTAATGTTACTTATTAATATTTTTAATAATCAAGGATGATATTGTTCATTTTTTTTAATATTTTCTAAAGAAAAAAAATTCAAAGGGGCATGGCTACTATATAGAAATTTCCATGCCTAAATCTTAGCTATAACAATTATCTCGATTTCGAATTTTAGCGTATGTAGAAAATTTTTGTTAGTAGATTCACTCACCATAGCCAGGTACTTGATGCTGTTCGGATCTATATATAGTCGGGGCAAAACTCTGATAAATTGGATGGGCAACCAAAAAAAATTATCTAGTTTGAAAAAACAGTTAAACTCAAATTGTATACTAAACATAATATTAGCTTTTATATTATATTATACTCCTAAATTTCTTAATATATGATCTAATTGAGAAATTGATCTTATGGTTATAAATATAAGATATATTTTTTTTATATTTATCGATTTCTTTTAAATTACTTCTATTGATACAGAACCTAATTATAGAATTGATTTTGACATTAAATATAAAACATATTATACTCCTCTGGTCATTAATATAGGACTTAATTAAAAAATTGATATTAAACCTAAATATAAGACATATTTTTTATATTTATTAATTTTTTTAAATTATCTTTATTGATACACTCTTAATAATAATCAAATTCAAGAGAGAGTGGATGGATTAAGGAAATTATTAAGGTGTTTTAGAAAAAAATTATTATAGTAATTAATTTAATTAAATTAATTAAATATATCTTATATTATAAATGGAAGGAGTATATATGATTTTATATTTGTTTAGTTTTATAGTATTATATATTAATATTTTGATTGTTTTGTATTTTTTTCTCTGAAAAATTATATTGTTTGTAAAAAAAACAAATTTGTTTTTACCAATTATCATTAGAAATAAAAAAGAAAAATAATAGAAAAGAGAGAAAGGAAGGATTAGATTGGAGAAGGGAAGGGGAAAAAAGGAAAGTTTATTATGGGGCTTCGTGTGTTTCATTCATGAACGGGACAGATCGAGACAGTCAAGGCTGCTTTTTAGAAAACGAAAGCCATATTGCTAATGTGATTGTTAGACCTCTCTGAGAAGATCGTCGTCGTCGTCCCATTTCATTTCTTATTTGGATGTTTCTCTGCTTCATTATTCCATTCTCCTTTTTGCTGATACGCATTTCCTTTGAAGCCTAACATATCAATGGGTACGTACGTCTCCAATCTCCATCGCCTTTCATCTCTATTCCCAAACCGATCGCTTTCTTCAGTTCTTTTTAACATTTCTGTCAACTTTTCGTAATTCGTGATCTGATTCCCACTCCATTCTCGTTTCCTTATATATAACCGAAACTGACAAAAACTCACAATTAACTCTCACGTACAAGCGTTTTCTTTATTTGTCTCTTCAACTTCTATGTATTTACTCAATTTCAAGGCAATTGCTCGGGAAGTTTTTTTTTGGGGTGTGATTTGATTAATTTTCACATATTCATTCATAATATGTCTTGAAATGCTAAACTAGTGGGTCCCAGTCGGGTTTCATCATAGCTTTTATACATTTTTTCTTGGTGTTGAAAGAATTTTACGTTGGTAATATTTTATTATGTTATATATATAAAGATGATAATGTAAATTAAGTGTGTTTTGATAAATTTTTAGAAAAAAAATTATGAAAAAGAGTTTTTTGGTAGCTTTTGGAGAAGAATTTATGAAAAAAAAGTGATTCTAGATAAATGAATATTTGGATAATTATTATCAAAATAATTTTTGTAATTGAAAATTAACAAAAATGATATGATTTTATTAAAAATAAGAGAGAGTAGAGAGAGTGAAAAATAGATAGGAAAGAGGAGAGATGGTGAAGAAGAATTAATAGAGAGAAGAGATGAGAGATGATGGAGAAGAGTGAATAGAGAGTAGAGAGGAGATATGAAAGAGGGGTGAAGAAGAGTGAATAGAGAAGAGAGATGAGAGATGAGAGATTGTGAAAAAGATAGAAAAAAGAGAAAATATGAGAGATAATATAAAAAAAGTAAGAGTAAAATAGTAATTGAGTAGTTCATAAGTTATTTTACTATTTCAAAAGATATCTTTATTAACTTATCTGAAATTATGTTTTGGTTCAAAAGCTCTTTTGGACAAATATGACTGTTTGTTTTAAAAAAAAATTAAACTAAAATTGAGGGTTTCCCAATCACACCCTAAAATAAACTAGTTGACTTGACCAAAACCACTAATTTATGAGCATAACAGGACTTTCAATGCCAATCTATCACGATCTAATTTTCAAACGTTCCCTTTTATTATACCTTAATTATAACCATTGTAATGTCCCAGAATGGGTTCTAATGCAGGGCAGATATGGTTACATGAACTTTGGACCCCCCCAATGAGCTAACTTCTCCAAGTTTCATGTTTGGAAATATTGGGCTGAATTTAAACTGATAAATTAGTGTGTTTTATTAGAAGATTCAGGGACTACAAAATAATATTTATATTAATGAATATTTTAACTTAAGAGTACCTAACATGGTAACCAAGAGTTATGCTATAAATTGAAATCCGTTCCAATGACATTTTCCGTTTTTTATCTAATCTTCCTCTTATGTTCATGGATCATTATTAATATCAATAAAAACAATAAAACTCATTTTTAATTAAAAGTTGTAGGAGCCTTGTGCTTGTAACTCTTTCATGGGCTAATAATGTTGAATATCTAATCATGCAGCAAATAGTGAGGCCTGTTGTTCTACTCAGCTTATTGATGGAGACGGAGCATTCAATGTTTCTGGAGTCGAAAAGTTCATGAAGGAAGTCAAATTGGGCGAATGTGGGCTTTCGTATGCTGTAGTTTCTATTATGGGTCCACAGAGTAGTGGTATGCTTTCTCTTAACTTTTTAAGCTAACTAATTATTTTATTTACCCAATCTCATAGAGGGTTTAACTCACGAAAGAGTAAGACATGTGACTATTTAAAATGTATTTAATTTTTAAGAGTACTACTTTATTATGGTTCCAATCACACCGGTTGAGGAGGCATCTTAACTCTTAGGTGTCTAGGTTTACGATTGAGGGTAATAGACAACTCGCCCTGCCTAATATTAGTATCGTCTAGAAGGAAGGTAGACTTCGCTTTATCCTTCGATCGTGGATGAGCTCAACCCTTTTCCAAAAAATTTTGTAAAAAAAAAACACTAATTATTTTACTTGCCTAAGAATATAATGATGGTGGTGATTGAAATTTAAGTAGAAATAAGAATTTATCATAGACTTTTGAACGCGTCCTATATTTATGATAAAAGACTTAGTAGTATGGGATATAAAATCTCACATTGTATATTACGTGATAGTCTATGGGTATTTAAGTAGGTCGGTTATTTACCTTAACATTTATCTTTTAAAGTAGGGTTCTTTATTCATGTCAAGTTGATATTTTGATATAGAACCAAAATAGAATATGTTATCTATGTTCATATGGGTGATGTAAGTTTTTTTTGTTTGGTCTGAGCAGGGAAGAGCACGCTATTAAATAAATTGTTTAGAACCGACTTCAATGAGATGGATGCTTTTAAAGGAAGGCATGGCTTTTCATTCCCAATTTACATGATTTTCTTGCTCAACGAGCAGGCAGTAACCTGATGGGATATATATGTGCTTGCTTTTCAGGTCTCAAACAACTAAAGGAATTTGGATGGCAAAATGTGAAGGCATAGATCCTTTTACACTTGTCATGGATTTGGAGGGTACAGATGGAAGAGAACGTGGAGAGGTGCTTCTCCAGCTATTATACCTTAACTTTATTGAATTAAAAAGGAAAATGCTAACGGCCAGAACCTACAAGCAAGATTAAACCAAACTCATGCTCTAGATTTGGTTGTTGATTTTCCTCTTGTATTGATTAATATTGCACTTTTTTCTGTCAGGATGATACAGCATTTGAAAAGCAGAGTGCTCTTTTTGCTCTCGCCGTTTCAGATATAGTGCTAATAAACATGTCAGTTCAGTTTTCTCCCTCTTCTACCTTTAGCTATTTGTAATACAAACCTGTTTTATAAACTTCAATATGTCTTGATATCATTTACTTCTTGTTCTATTTGGTGAATTTTCTTTCTTTGTGCAACTGATTTCTTTTTACATGTTTGTAAAGGTGGTGTCATGACATTGGTCGTGAGCAAGCTGCAAATAAGCCTCTGTTGAAAACTGTCTTTCAAGTATGTTTTGTCTAACTATTGACTACAAGCTGCCATTTGGAACTACAAAAAATTGGCTTTAACTTAAATGCATGCCTGTTTACTACTTTCAGGTTATGATGAGATTGTTTAGCCCACGCAAAACAACGTTGTTGTTTGTCATTCGTGATAAGACAAGAGTGCGTAAGCAAAAGTGCTTACTATTGTTCTTTGAATCTTTTCTGTTATTAAGTGTACCTTTCACTTATGTGGTTAAATATTTTCCATTTATAGACGCCCCTTGAAAATTTAGAACCTGTTTTGCGAGAAGATATTCAGAAGGTAAAATTATGATTTTTCATGTTAGTTCTCTGTATTGAATCTAGTATAAAGAGTTCATACTTAGCATTTAATTCTTTCCTTTTTTTCTCTATCTTTATTCCAGATATGGGACTCTGTTCCTAAGCCACAAGCCCACTTGGAAACTCCATTAAGTGAATTCTTTAATGTAATTTGTAGTCCATTCTGTTCTATTATCACTAAATTCACAGATCTTTGCTTGTATATATCATCATTCTATCAGCATTTTGTAGTAATTGTTTATATATGGCAACAAATTGTCAGGTTCAAGTTGTTGCTCTTTCTAGTTTTGAAGAAAAGGAAGAGCAGTTTAAGGAGCAGGTATGGATAGTAAAATAAACCGTTATCAAGACTTGTGCATCTCTGTGTCTGCATTTCTGAGTTTTGACTGTTGGATGAGCTTGGTTTTCATATTTTAAAAGATACCACACACACACACACATTTTTGACTTATTTTGGATCCTCTATTTTGCAGATATCAGTTTATTTATGTGATATATTTTAAATGTAGGTTGCCAACTTGAGGAGACGATTCAATCATTCTACCGCTCCTGGTGGGCTTGCAGGAGATCGACGTGGAGTAGTTCCTGCTTCAGGCTTTTCTTTTAGTGCACAGCAAATCTGGAAGATCATTAAGGAAAACAAGGATCTTGACCTTCCTGCTCATAAGGTGACATATAAATGGTCTAATGCTTTTCCATGAATATGTGATCGGTACCTAAGTAGGATAAGAAACCCTATTTAAAAAACTAGCTATTAAGATAAGAGAACTAATCTACTTAAATACCCCATTAAACAACTGCTGTAAAACACACTTACACTCATTTGAATAGATGCAACAGAGGGGAAAGAGATAGATAAAATTAAACAGAGATGAAGGGGAGTAGGAACGAACAGAATAGAGGGGAAAAAAAGAGAGTTTAGAACCAGGAGAGGGAGAGGCAAGCTGAAATTCTCATGGGGAGTAATTTTCATTTATCCCAGTATGTGATTACAAAGGCTAACTACTCCTATTTATAACTAATAAGAGAAATAACTTGCAATAATAATAATAATAATAAAAAGATAACTGGCGACTTCCTACTTGTAATATCCACTTGCAAAGGACTCAAAAACAACCACTCGCAAATATAATAATCCCACTTGTACCTAGCCACTTGCAAAAATAAAATATTCCTATTTGCTCTTTGTACTAGATTAAATAAATTTAGACATCAATTCTTTCTATGATAAATCTTTCTATATTTTCTAACAGCATCACATATTAGTCAATATAGAACTTAGTATCCTATATTAACAAGTTTACATCCACATGTTTTTATTTCATTAATTATCCTTGATTCACCAATTGCAGGTCATGGTTGCTACTGTGAGATGTGAAGAAATTGCCAGTGAGAAGTATGCTGCTTTCGCTGCAAATGAGGTATCTGCAATTCTTTTACCACAGTACTCTGCCATGGACATTATGACTGCCTTGACTGTTTTTGTTATGTAAATTTCTTTTTTCACAATTATTTCTCAGGAGTGGCATCAATTGGAAGAGGCTGTGCAATCTGGCCAGGTTCCTGGATTTGGCAAAAAGCTCAGTTCAATCCTTGGCTCTTGCCTTTCAGAGTGAGTATAATTCATTTTATATGACATCTCCATCATCACAAACTCATGTTCTGGATACTAAGTAATCTTATGGTTATAATCGGCAGTTTTTGCTTAGTGCTATGCTAGTTTAATACTTCTTCCAGTTCAAAATATAAGCCGTGATTAAAATAACTTCACGCATACGATGGAAAGAAGTAAAAAGTTGAATGATTCATTGAATTTGTAATGAAAATAATTACATTCCTTCCACCATTACCCCTATTTAATGCATTAAATTCTAATATAACATTAAATACTATGCATTAAGGCCTAGGGCAAAACGGGGAAAACGTCATTAATACACCCAGCAACGCCTAAATTCCATGTTTGGTTATTTAATATTTATTTTATCAACGGTTTTTGATGTGGCAGTTTCATGTATAACCATATAATGCTTCTGGGGCTATCTTTCAAACTGAACTGTAGTTTGAAATGATACGAGTAGTTTCTAAATCTTGATACTGTTGCATTCAAGTGTTGAAACATGCTATTAGTAAATATAAGAACTAGATGACGAGTTTATTTTGGTTATAAATATAAGATTTTAATCTATTTTATTTTATAAAATTATAATTTTCTCCCTAAAATATCTTTATATGATTACACATATTAAAAGTAATTCAAATGATGCACATGATTATAGGAGTATTTTAGAAAAATTAACACATAATTATTATAAATAACTGACTAAACTAACTTCTTTAATTTATCTAAATTAATTAAATAAATCTTATATTAAAGATATAAGGTAGTACCTAATAAAGGCATTAAATTTTATAGACATCTTACGATTTCCTTTTATTGTCATTATAATGTCGAATTTTGTAGAAGTCTCATAAGAGAACGCCTTGACGAGGATTTCATCTATATTGAGCTATTGTTTCATATATTATTAGGTATGATTTAGAAGCCACTTATTTTGATGAAGGTGTCAGATCTGCGAAACAAAAACAGCTTCTAGAAAAATTGTTGCAAGTACTTCTTCTTAACTTCATTTTTGTCTCTGTTTTTTGTCTCTGTTTTTTGTCAGCCCGTGATAATTTTGAGATTTGTAATGTGATTATATTACTTGAATGTCCTTTTTTTACCGTCAATTTCTTAGCTTGTCCAACCAGCATTCCAAACTGTGATGGGACATACAAGGTCTGAAATTCTGGAAAAGTACAAGGAAGCTCTTAAAAAGGCTTTGAAAGGAGGCGAAGGGTTTTCTGCTGCTGCCAATAGATGCACAAAATCTTTTATGGCTCAGTTTGATGAAGCCTGTGCAGGTATTTAGAAATATATTTATCTTTTTCTTTATTTATTTATAAATATATCTTTCTAAGAGAGACAATCATGTGTCGGGGACGTCATGTTGTGAGCTCTTAGCCCCAAAAATATAATGAATATTACCAAAGTAGCCTAGTGGTATAAGAGTTCCCTTGTAAGTAGATGTTATGAGTTCAGTCCTATTTGTAACTTTAGACCGTTAGTATTTATGTCTCTAATTAAAAAATAAAAAAATGTAACGAATGATTGGAAAGGAAGTAAGAGCACTAAAGATATGCTTGATCATGAAGTGGATCATGCACCTGAAAATTAAATCGCTAGCTTTTGGGTTCCATCAAAAATCTACTAAGAACAGCTAACCTAATGATTATTACTCCTCTCCTCTAGTACTTAATATAGAACATAATTAGAAAATTAATCTTAATTCTAAATATAAGACATATTTTTTATATTTATTAGCTTTTTACTAAATTACTCTGTTGATATTCTATCAATAATAATCAAATAAGAGAGGGAGAGAGGTAGTTAAGGAAGATAGTTAGGGTGTTTTTAAAAAAATAACTCATATTAACTAACTTAATCTAATCAAATTAATTAAATAGGTATTATATTAAATAGTAGAGGAGTATTATTTTTGTGGCTTGCAAACCTTACTTAAGTTAATGTGACAAATCCTTTCAGACGGAGTAATTGAACAAGCAAACTGGGATACATCTAAGGCAAGGGAGAAACTCCACCGCGATATTGATGCACATGTTGCTTCTGTTCGTGCAGCTAAGCTCTCTGAACTTACTTCATCATATGAGGTATGTGTTCAACATTGATAAGTAATATCTTCTGAATTCTCAAGTAATTATCTTCGAAGTGCAGAAACAACGGTGAGGTTTATTTATATGTAACTTGTTTTGAATTTTGCCGTAGTGATGCGTGGTATGTTTCTATAGATGAAAAACTTACCATTTAACTTTGAGAAAATTTCTGATAGCAGTGCCCCTGCAGGAAAAATTGAAAGAAGCTTTATCTGGACCTATTGAAGCCCTTCTGGATGGAGCTAATAGTGAAACATGGCCAGCAATAAGGAATCTTCTCAAGCGTGAGACTGAATCCACCGTATCAGGCTTCTCTGCTGCACTTTCTGGGTTTGATATGAATGAAGAAACAAGACGGAGCATGACTACAAGTCTAGAGAATTATGCAAAGGGTTTAGTAGAAGCAAAGGCTAGGGAAGAATCTGGAAGAGTTCTGATCCGCATGAAAGACAGGTCTCAAGGCTGTATACCTTTAATTCATCTTTCAATTAGTTGATGTGGGATTTGATATATTTGAGTGACTTACCTTGAATATGAAAGCAGGTTTACAACATTGTTTAGCCATGATTCTGATTCAATGCCTCGTGTTTGGACGGGGAAGGAAGATATTCGAGCCATCACCAAGACTGCGCGCTCTGCTGTATGACACCATTATGGATGTTGTTTTCTATTACTAGAGTTTTTGTATTGCACAATCAGCTGTTGAACCAAATTGTATTATTTGCAGTGCTTGAAGTTGCTATCTGTTATGGCGGCTATTCGTTTCGAAGCTGCTACTGCTGATAATATTGAGAAAACATTAGCAGTTGCGTTGATGGATTCTCCAAGTTCTAAGAAAGATAGAAGCATTACAGCAGTTGATCCTTTGGCTTCAAGCTCCTGGCCAGAGGTTCATCTTTACCATTTTCTGTTTATTCTCATGAATGTATTGAATTGCATAAATAATTTCATAGCCAGGTGTTTATGGAAACGACCTCTCCACTTGTAGAAGTAAAGTTACGTACATCTGTCCCTTTCTAAACCTCACCTGATGGGGCCTCATGTATTAGGCCACTTTTTACCTTTTCATTGAATTGTGAATTGATTAATACATAATTTTAGGCCACAAAATTGCATATTTTTGGTTACTTGCAACTTGTTGAGGTTTCAGAACTTCTATCTTGGGAGCTGATAAGCTTCTTGGACTAAATTCCTTATTCCTTGTGCAGATCCCATCTCCTAAAACCATGATCACACCGGTACAGTGCAAAAATTTGTGGAGACAATTCAAGACAGAGACAGAATATAGTGTCACTCAGGCCATTTCTGCACAGGCATGATGTTTCACACTTTTTATGGTAAAAATGCTTTTTCTTATTAAGTGTGTTTGTTGGGTTGACAAATATCACGAATGCTTTGCATATTCAGGAGGCCAACAATCGTAGTAACAACTGGTTGCCGCCTCCATGGGCAATTGTTGCTTTACTTATTCTGGGATTCAATGAATTTGTGACCCTTCTAAGGTACATATCAACTGTCTAATCCTCGTGTCTTTTTTATTGTTCTTTAGGAACGAGCATCTGGTTTCTCTTGCTCTCACAACATCTCCTCTATTCTTGAGAATCTCCATCACACCCTGAAAAATAAAGTGTAACCGCCCGGAATATGAAAGAACCCGCATCTCTTGAACGTCAAATATATAGAATCTCTCATACATGTCTAATAGTTTAGTACAACATACAGAGCTACACTCTACAACAGCATACATATATAACAAAATATCAAAAGAACAAAGGGATCTGCCTATAAAATATGTGGAGCGACACTGGAACAACATGCAGAACTATATTTTAAATATTTACATTAATCCACATGATCACAGGTAGCAGTCAAAAGCTTCTCTATTCTTGAGAATCTCATAAGATACTGTGAAACTTTGATCAAATAAAATAAGATTATCATGGAGATCCTTTTCTTAGGCACAGTATTTTAAGAATGATTTTTTTGTGACCTGAGTTTTATCTTCTTCATGGCAGAAACCCCCTGTATTTCGGTGTCATCTTCATTGGTTTTCTTCTCGGAAAAGCCCTATGGGTGCAGCTGGACATCTCCAATGAATTGCGCCATGGAATGGTGAGCAACTTGATAATATAAAAGAAAATCACTATGAGATCGCTAGGGAAGAATATAATTATAAAAAAATATTACAATATATGAGTAAAATGCAATGACAAATTCTGGTATAAGAAATGACAATAGATCCATACTGTTCATTTGTTATGAAATTTTTTTATAATTATTTCCTCTTTTAGAACATCGTAACGATTTTTCCTAATATAAAATTATAAATTTTGAGAAACAAATTAAATTAATTTTTGCAAGTGCGTGTTTGGTACTTTCAGCTTCCAGGAATGATATCCTTGTCCGCCAAGTTTGTTCCAACACTCTTGAGCATAATCAGAAACCTAGCAGAGCAGGCACAGAATCCTTCAACTAGCAACGAACCTCATCAGAGAAACCCATCTAAAACCATTCACAATTCTATCATTGCCACTAGTGATGATGACGCTGCCTCTAGTGCTTCATCTAATGTAACTTCTTTGGAAAAAGGACCCAAATATGAGTAGCCAACCAAGGTCACCATCTAAAGTCATTCAGTTTTGTGCAGGTTGCATCCACAAGCGACCCCATACACACACACACATATATATTCCAATTATGGGTGTTGTAGTTAGTTGGAGAAGCTATCTGCATTATCTTAATGGTTGTGCTGGTTTTTTGCATTATGTTTGTTTTCAAGAGTTTTATAATGTTATTATGAGTGCGCGTTATTGAAAAAAAAGGTTTTGATGGATGTTGATTTATTTATGTAGATTCTTTGAATTTAATTTGCTGCATGTGATGTGTCTATGTAGCATGGGTTTTGAATGAAAAAGAAGAGGTTGCTTGCCTCTTTTCCGATTTACCAGTTGTTTCACATGCATAGCTAAGTGTTATATCAATGCTTCTAACCCAAGAAAATATGATTATGTGCCTATTTGGGAAACTCCAAAATCAAAGTTTTAAAAGGGTTTATAGCTTAAATTTTAGTTTAGAAAAATTTTAAAATAAATAATCATATTTGTCTAAAATACCTTTTAGACTAAACTATAGTTTAAAACCATAATTTTGGATAAATTATTGAGACTAACTTCTAGAACAGTAAAAAAATTTATAGATTATCAAATTGCTATTTTATTTTTATTTTTTCTTATACGCTCTCATTTCTTCTCTCTTCTCTCTTCTCTCCTCTCTCATCTCTCATATTTTTAATAAAATTATATACTTTCTGATAATTTTTAAATTATAAAAGTTTTTCCAGTAATAACTGTCTAAATATTCATTTATTTAAAACTATTTTTTTTATAAGCTTTTTTTTAAAAAAAACTATTTTCTAAAAGATGTCTAAAAATATTTTTTATAAACTATTTTTTAAAATTTTATCCAAATAAACCCTATATGCAAGAAATAGTTGAAAGTCAAACAATAGTTGAATGATGTCAAGTGAAAGTAGAAAAAGCTAACAAAGGGTTGATAAAAATTGGTACTCCCTCTATTCCTCTTCATAAAAAATAACATTCAAAAAATTAGATAGAATGAATTAGAGACAACAGAAATCGTAAAAAATATAACTTTTTCCTAAAAATACCTTCGTTTATATGAAAGAGAGATAATACATTGGTATCAAATACAATGAAATGGGTAATATGAGTAATTAAATAGAGTTAAAATGGGAGATTAACAAAAAATTAAGATAACATCTAAATATCTCTTATAAAAAAGAATATATTATACCCACAAATTCTCTTTCATAGAAAGTAACGAAGGGAGTATCATACATATGAGTAATTAATTAAATAAGATGATAAACTTTATTTTAAAATTAGTTATTAAAATAGGAGAATTATGTCACCTATTCATTTATCAATGGCTAATTGCCCCATAGGCAATGCCGCCCACCACGCTTGAATCCTTGTCTATTGACTCATAAAAAATACCAATAAATATTGGTCTTTATGAATGTGGGGTTGTATCCGAAAACTATGGCAAGGCCGTGTTCATGGGTTGTGGATATGAATTATTGAGTGATTTGGATATTACGTACAGATGCTCGGTTTAGAATCGACTTCATAAATAAAGGATTAAATTATTGTTTCCGCCAAGAACAAAAAAAAAAAAGGGGATCATAAAAGGTATAAACTTTGTTGGAGGGTACTCTATAATAACAAAAATAAAATTATATTTAATCATTTAGGTCTAATAATTATTTCTTTTAATGTTTTACAGGATAAAAAATTGAACAATCAACCGCAAGAGGGCTTGTTTGGATATTAACCTTGTAAAAAAGTAATATTTTGTCAATTAATTTTTACACAAAATTATGATAAAAGTCAATTAATATATTAAATAGATATTTATAAAAAAATTAGTTTAATAAAATTTATTTAAATGATATATTGAAAAATTAATTTTAAAATGTTTAAATTAAATAACTAAAAAAATGCTTCAACTTTAACTTGAATTTTAGTTTAATCCAGAAGTTAGTTAAATCCTAAAGTCATTCCAAACATAATTTTGAGGTTAGGTTAACTTTTTGAATTAAAGAAATTAGTTTGAGAAAGGTATGCCAAACAAGCCCTATATATGTTAAGTTAGGGAATTAAAGGAAATCGTATGAGTAAAAAAACTTGGACCACAAGCCTCAAATATTTGACCAAAAGAAGGAATAATTCTTGTTTTGAAAACAGGAATTGGTGAAATCAAGATCCATTTTTATAACCAAGCAGTCATAAGTGGGCACAAAGCTTTGTGTTTAATTTTGGATGAGATGCCATTTAAGTATGACTTTCAGAGAGTTCTAATTTCCAAGTCTTTGGAAGAAGTGTCAATGAGGCATCGTATAACTAAACATAACTGCCGACTTATAATGAAATGTGGGGTTAAAGGAATCTTATGATCTTTTTATAAATTTTAAATTTATAAAAAATAATTTTTTTATACATTTTATTTGAAATTTACCTAAATATTTATTATATATTTTTTAATTTTACTCCTAACTAATTATATACTCCTCTCATCTCTTTTTGTATTTATTATCGCTCATATCTTTTTTAATTCATTACCTCTCTCTCGTTAAGGGTATAGTTAAAAAAATAATATATTTTTCATATATTTATTATTTTTAATTAACATAAATCAATTATTTAAATATTATAAATAGAACTGGAAGAAGCCTCCCGGTCCTATCTAGGGATGTGAGGATATTAGAGAGAGAGAAATTGCCAAGAATAGATTTCACATAAAACTTATTGTTTAGTGCTCACTTTAGTGTAGAAAAATCGATTAAAAATGCATTATTTTTTAGACAAAGATAAATTATTACTTATATATGGAATTATATAGAATTAACTTTATGTGAAAAAATATTACTTATAAATAGGACAATATGACTAAAGGAAGTTTAAAAATTTTACAAAATTTATACATGTTTAATGATATGATAATTTTTTTACTTATTACTTTTATTATACGGTTAAGACATATTTATATTATAAGTGGGGGGAGTATTTTTAGATTTAAAAGGACAATATTAATAGTATGATTTATAGAAAAATCAAATTTATAATAAAAAAAATTGGAAATCACAAGCTCAACAGAGCACAAATACAAAAGTCAAGATAACCTACATTTCATTATCAAAAAGAGCTCTACTAAGTAACATAAAAATAATACTCAAAATTTTAAATATAAAACATATTTTATAGTATAAATTATATTATAAACTGCTTTATTTTTAAGATTGGGGTATTTTTTTTTTGCAATATAAAAAGTGAAGAAAGCAAATTAGAAACAAAGTCAAAATTAGTGGGAAGCATATGATAGTGTGGCTTCATTTTGAAGAAGACATTACAGATCCCCAAGTTCTCTCTGCAATAGTCCGATGAATATTTGCGAGAGACTCTTCAGCTTTTTCAATATGAATCTGACATATATCAGAAGCCTTCAATATACATTACAGCTGCTTGAAAAAAAAAATAAGAAGAAAACGGTGATCATATCCCTTAACATTCAATGGATATATCACTCTCTCTCTCTCTCTCTCTCTCTCTCTCTCGTGTTTGTGAAGGGGGGGGTGTGGGGACGGCAACTCAGCAGTGTGAGATGTGGCTTTCACAATGCTTTTACAGTTGAAGACTTGAAGCACCTCTTCTTCTGTCTTAAATGCTCCCACCTCCTATATATCTCTGTATCATATCAAATTAACAAACTAATATACTAATATAGTAGATAGATTTATAAAAAAAAACTTGGTGAATTATGGATGAATTATGGACACTTAATTAATTAATGAATCCTGGATAATAATATATTAAATTAAACTGTTCCTACTTATTATGATAATTATACATTTCTTTTAAAAACAAATGCAAACTATGCTTATTTAGAACATAATAAACTTGGATAATTTTTAGAATAATATCACCTTAATATCTCCTGAACTTAACACAAATTCGTCCACATCAACGAATTAATTTTTCAATTACTTCAACCAGTAAGATGAGCTTCCGGTTGCATTATGTCATAAGTAGTTAACATGCTCATCCCTGGATTTACAAGACCACCAAACAATACCAACAATAATGCATATTTCTGTCATCAGTATTCTCCAAGTATGACTCCATAGAATTTAAAGCAAGCAAAAAGGAAAACCAACTTCTTTATATTTCCTATCCGCAACTTTTGTACCAGTTATTGATTGATTGAAGATCCATTTTTTCTGCTTTTTCTTTCCCGTCCTCTTCTGGAAAATTTCTACTGTTCTTTGAAATAAGAATGTTGGTTGAATACAGACAACGTAGCCCATTTAAAAAAATTAATTAATTTAATTAATATGATATATTTTTTTTAAAATATTCTAATTTTTTATTTATATATATAAAATATTTTATATTTAAAATTAAGATCCAACTCTCAAAATCTACGTTAATGATAAGAGGAGTATATCTAGAAGAAACAAGAAAGTAGCAAGACAACTCAATTCACGTATATATGAGTAGACCAGGCCAGCTAAAATGGCTTTACATATAGCTTTGGTGGCATATTAAATATGGAGCTTTATGACTCATAGTATATGCTGGTAACTGAGCTGTCCTTTAGAGAGCTGTAGAACATGATCACATAAAAACAATCTCCCAAATCCTACGGCTATCATCTCTTCACTCTAACCGTGGCATTCATTTCACCATTAAATGATTTGTCCTGTCCTAGTATCAGCACTCTTAAATATGGTAGACAGGGTAGCATTCTATTCTAATTTCTAACTCCTAACTCACTCTCACTTCTCACTAATTTGACTTTGCTTCCTCATGCTACTACTGATACATATGTATTTATCTTAATTCATATACGGTTTAGCTATAACATATATGTATAGTTTTGTGTGAGTGTATATATATATATATACGCACACAGTAGTATACATATATATATGTTATGCTCACAGAAAACACGGCCAACCAGAGGCAGCCAGGTTTGAAAAGAAACAGCTACTTCATTGAGTGCCCTTTTTCTGTGGCCCGTGAGGTTCAATGGCTTCAGTTAGTGCAGTCAAATTCTTGCTGTGTTTAGTTCTATGGCTCTTCACCTCTCCAACTCCTTGTCAAGGTTGAGTCCTTGGATTCATATGATATCATTTTCTTGCATCATTAGCCATATAGGAACATTCTGTTCTCAAAATTGTTCTTAATCTAGGATCCATCTTTTTTTTTTTTTTGGCTATAATCTCTATGGAAATAGAAGGCTAAGGGTTCTGATCTTGTTTTCCAGTGTGAATTACAAATCTATTTGGTTTTGTCTGCTTTGTGATCAGAGACACCAATATCTACAATGTTACACAGTGTTTACCCAAAGCACTGGTTTTTCCTACTTCATGGAGCTTCAGTTCAAGGGATCACAAACCCAAATCAAAATTCTCAATTTCTTATATCTTCAACATTAGCAGATTAATGGGTTTTGTTTATGATGATCACAGATTTACCCTTTTTTTCTTGAATTCCTCATGAAACAGAACCATCAGACAGAATTGCTTTCCAAACCTAACAGCAGCAATATATCAGACGAAAATTGACAAAAAGTAACCTGAAACATTGAATGCAGGTGAGAAGAACTTGAATCAAAATGGGTATCCATTCATCAAAAGGGCAAGCTCATTCTCATCATCTTCAACGATTTCAACAAGATTGAACAATGGTGGGTATGATTATATCATAGTAGGAGGTGGAACTGCAGGTTGCCCTTTGGCTGCAACACTATCACAGAAATTCAGAGTATTGGTTCTGGAAAGAGGGGGTGTGCCGTTTAACAATCCGAATGTGTCGTTTATGGAGAATTTTCACATTACCTTGGCGGATACTTCTGCAATTTCTCCTTCCCAATACTTCATGTCAACCGATGGAGTCCTCAACGCCAGAGCTAGGGTTCTCGGTGGTGGTAGCACCATTAATGCCGGCTTCTACACTAGAGCAAGCTCCAGGCAAGTTGCTGTCTTGATTATCATGGGTTTTTTTTTTAATTATTTATTAATACTGTTTTATCAAAATTTCTATGGTGATTAAGACAAATTAATTTATTAAAAATTAGTAACTTAAAATCATTAACATATATATAACTCTTAGAGAAAACCATTTTGTAGCTAGCTACATCTCCCCTCAATTTTTAATTTGGTGTCTTTATTGTTTATTCTCCATAATAAATTATTAAATTTTATTCTATCAGTATAATTAACTTTTATATAAAGATTAACATGGTTAACAAAGGGAAAAATGTAATACAGAATAAAATTAAAAAATAATAAAAAAAGAAACACCAAATTAAAATAAAAAAATATATAATTACTGCTAATGGTTCCAACTCTTAAATGAATTTATTATTTTTAAAGAATGAGTTATTTATTTTTCTAGAAAACTTATATACTATGGATTAAATTATTAATTTATTGTTTCAATAATATTGTACTTGTCTTTTTCTTTTCTCTTGGCTGTTAGGTATATTTTCTCTTTCTTGCTATTTTTGGGGGCAATAATAGTTTATGCATGATTGAAGAATATAATTATGAACTATATATATATGGAGGAAATTAAAACATATGTCACGTAGTAGTTGAGATAATTAAGAATTACCAACCCCACTCAAAAAAAAATAAAAAAAAGAATTAGTTGAGAATTTTATGACCACAACTTTTGGGTCACAATAAAGTAAATTCAATTAAAAACATTATAATTTAAAAATATTTAAAGGTAAAAATGTTCAACTAAAAGTCATTAATTTAATACTAAAAGTCTAAGATTCTTAATTATGAAACCTTGAAATAAATTTACTACAATAATTAATAAGCTTTTTATAACCCATTTATGTGCTTAGTATATAGTACACATCATTTTCAGTGCTGGATTTTCATATTAATTTATTTCAGAATTATAAGGTTAGGACTATTGATGAAATGTGTGGTGGAGAAAACTTTAGGTTCAATGGTTCCATACATCAATTGTTGAGTATAAAAAGGGGAACGAAACTATGAATACAAAAAATAATATTCATATTTTTAAAATGTAATAAATATTTTATAGTTAATACTTCTTTAATATTAAAAATATTTTTTAGGATTCCAAATAACCATGCCACTGACTAGATGTTGATATTGCTACGTATATCTCTCCCTCCTATTTTTATGAATTTCTATAACTCACAATTAATTGTCCAATTTTAAAGTAAAGTGCACGTTTCCTCCTAATTTTAAAATGATTTTTTATTTTATTTTAAAATAATTATTGCTTTAAAATTTTAATGAATTATTTATTATTTTTAATATTTTTAATTTCTGAATCAGAAAATATGGACTTCAATCCTATAACGAAGTGTTTGGAAATACTTCTTGTAATCTCTATACCATGTTATGCATATTTTTAAGATTAATTAACTCTTAAAGCAGGTCATTTAAGTCAACCCTTAGCTAACCATGCTAATAATTTATTACTATAAGAACACAATTTTGTTCAAGGATCTACAAAGGACAACGTTATTATTGAATTTTACTGCAATATATTCAGTGTCTTGAGTCTTTTCAGTTTTCAGTTTTCCCTTATGCTTGAGCCGCAATAGTAGCAGGGATGAGAGGGAATGCTGCTTATCATATATGACATTGGCACATAACCATTAGTCCATTACCCCCAACAACAAATTCGCTTATTACCGGACTCATCTTTTAACTGAGATTGACCCAGGCCTTGTAAATTTACAAACTTTGGACAAATGCAGATTTATAGAGAAGGTGGGGTGGGATGCGAAGGTGGTGAACGAGTCATACCCATGGGTTGAGAAGCAAATAGTGCATCGACCAAAGATCGCACCTTGGCAACGAGCAGTGAAAGATGGTCTTCTAGATGTGGGTGTCTCTCCTTTCAATGGCTTCACCTTCGATCATGTCCATGGCACCAAGGTCGGCGGCACCATTTTCGACCGTTTTGGCCGCCGCCACTCTGCCGCCGAACTTCTTGCTTCTTCTAACCCTCGAAAACTCTCCGTTCTCATATATGCCACCGTCCACCACATCGTCTTTGACGCAAGAGGTAAACAAACAAAAACAAGCATTGTATTGTTACAGAACATGATGAAATTATCATGGAAAAAGATCCGCAGTTTGAAATATTTATTGCCAAATGTACATGAGATTTGTTTAAGGAAGGTGTTGAGCAGGTGTAATTCTTCTTTTGCTATTAGCAAAACGTCTTTTGTTTTGACTATAAAATAAGACGTACAGCTCATCTTTCAGTGTGTAACTCCCAACTTATTTTTAACTATGCAAAAGTCATTCGTTTTATACACAAGTGAAGATAAGTTGCACCCGCTCAAAAACCTGATTCTTTAAGTAAATTTAGGTACTTTTAGGCAATAAATATTTGTATGGGGGATTTTTCAGCAAATTTTCCGATTATCATTTGTAATGTAGAGAGTTTTAACTGCTAATCATGTAGGAAAAAGGCCAAAAGCTGTGGGGGTGATTTTCAAAGATGAAAATGGGAAGAAGCATGGGGCGTTTCTGAGGAATAATAGGCAGAGTGAGGTGATAGTGTCATGTGGGGCTATTGGGACACCTCAATTGCTGATGCTAAGTGGGATTGGTCCTAAGGAAGAACTTGAAAGCTTGAACATCACGGTGGTGCATGACAACCCTCATGTTGGGAAGGGCATGGCTGATAATCCCTTGAACACCATTTTTGTACCTTCTAAAAGGCCAGTGAGGCAGTCACTAATCGAAACTGTGGGTATCACCAACAGGGGAGTGTACATTGAGGCTAGCAGTGGCTATGGTCAGTCCAAGGATAGCATCCACTGTCATCATGGTATCTTGTCTGCTGAGGTATGCTACTTGTTCTGTAAATTTACCAAAAGGAAAATGGGTTAAGTAGCATCCAACATGGAGTATGATTTAGTAGGACTTACTATTCTAAACTAATTTTTGGTGCATCCAGTACCCTGAAGTATTTTTCCAGTCACATCCAATATCTTAAAGTAATTTTTGGTACGTTTAACACTCTAAAATATTTTTTAATAGTACTCAATGTCATAAATTTAGGATACTCGTTGCTATTGAGAACAAAACTTTAAAGGTAAAATTGCAAAAAAAAAAAATTGTTTTAGGATAATGGGTGTGACTAGAAAAATACTTTAACGTGTTAGATGCAACTTGATACATGAAAAATTAATCATTTAGTCTCCTATAATTTTGATTCGGGCAACTTAATTCTCAAATTTAACTCGGTGCAACTTTGTCTCTCAAGTCTTAGTCATTTATGACTGGTTTATAATTCTGTCCCCAAAAAACTAGATATGTTTTAAAAATGAGGGACCAATGGATTCTAAGACTTAAGGAATTGAATTTGAAAAGTTAAATTATAGAAACTAAATTGTAACCAAGTCAAAAGATATTGAATTTAGAAGCGTTTCGTGTGTTGGGCTGGCTTGTAAGTCTATTTGGTCCAATTTAATCAATTTAGAAACTTGATATTTAATTCAGATCCAGTTAGCCTATATGCAAGTCAAAATTTCTGGCAACTGATAAATTTGTACTAATCCAAAGTTTTCATTTTCTTTACTCCATAATAAACCAGATTGGACAGCTCTCCACAATTCCTCCCCATAAGAGATCACCAGAAGCTGTTCAAGACTATGTCAAAAGCAAGCAAGAAATACCAGTTGAAGCATTCAGGGGAGGTTTCATCTTGTCAAAAGTAGCAAGCCCTTGGTCATCAGGTGAGCTCAAGCTGATCAACACCAACGTAGAAGACAACCCTTCTGTAACCTTCAACTACTTCAACCACCCTTACGATCTTCAGCGTTGTGTCGAGGGGATTCAAATAGCTACTAAGATTGTACAGTCAGATCGATTCACAAACTACACTATGTGTGACAAAGAAAGTACCGAGACACTTCTTAACTTCACTGTGAAGGCTAATGTTAACTTCGTACCCAAGCATGTCAATGACACAAAGTCACTAGAACAGTTCTGCAGAGACACTGTGATCACTATTTGGCACTACCATGGAGGGTGCCATGTGGGGAAGGTGGTTAGTTCTGATTATAAGGTTCTTGGTGTTGATGGACTCCGTGTGGTGGATGGCTCAACGTTTACCGAGTCACCAGGGACTAATCCTCAAGCCACTGTGATGATGATGGGCAGGTATGTGAAGAGAAAGACAATAAATTCTAAAGGGAAAATTCATCTTTTAGTCCCTATAATTTTGATGGAGTTGTAAGTCAATAACTCAGTTTCTATAATTTTACTAATTGCTTTTAAAACTATAGGGACTGAGTTATCCGGAGTCAAAGTTTAAAGATAGATTTACAATTATATCAAAACTATAGTGATTAAAAGATTAATTTTCCCCATTCTAAAGTACCATATAGTACATAGACATGCAAGGATTAAGATTTAGTCAAAGCAATCTAACTTGTGTGTTTGACATGCACAAACTTGAATGTTGACCACTGCATTTATTTGCCATCAAGTTCTCAAATGACATCTTTCCATGAGTCA
The DNA here is from genome assembly GCA_037074615.1 of Leucaena leucocephala. NCBI lineage: Eukaryota > Viridiplantae > Streptophyta > Magnoliopsida > Fabales > Fabaceae > Leucaena > Leucaena leucocephala. The sequence goes on along the minus strand of CM073557.1, from coordinate 3,741,849 downwards.
ATGATGTGATGCTGAATTAGGGAAAATGGCCATAGTTTATATTTCTATTAGAAAATCTGATAGCAAACACTTGATAAGTTTTATTCGAGTCTTGTTCTTTGCATAAACTTTCCCATTAGAAAATTATATGCATACGAATCTCTATCTTTTGCTTGCCAATAATGATTCTATCTGTTTGTTACAGGTACATGGGATTGAAGATTTTAAGAGAGAGGTTGGGGAAATCGGCTGGTATATAAGGAAGGAAAGGTGAATTGTGAAGATAAAAGTAGCAGTATTAGTTGTAGGATTGAAAATTAATATAGCCTATTTGTTGTAATTGTCCGTAGAAATGTATTAATTTTAAAATCTTGGTTCCTTGAGGAAGAAAAGCTTGCTGTAAGGGCAACTTTGGCCTATTTCTAAAATAAGTATTTTGGGTGTTCTTTTCTTTTTCTTTTGGTGTTCAAAAGCAGAAGTTGCTTTAAGGTATAAAATTTTGTCTGTCAAACTTATTTTGAAAGCTTTGGAGAGAAAAAGGTAGTGTCTGAGTATGGCCCTACTGTGCCATCTTCTATTCGTTTGTTGTGAAGCCATTGATACACAATGATATTGACAAATATAGTAATTACCAGTTATTCATTTATTCCATAATTTTCTTGTGTCAGTATTTCTGTATTTACTAGATGGGGATGATTGGAAGTTTGAACGTCTTCTGATTATGACTAACAGACTTTTCCAACCGCATTTCCCTAACCTCGATGCCCTTATAACAGTCTGGCTTATGAAGCAATTACCAATACAAATCTTATAATCAATATGAATATATCTATAAAAACTGTAAAAAGTTGCACAGTACTTACAACTCATGAATAGTAGTAGTGGGAAATGCAATTATAGCTTATTTTTATAGGGAAAATGGGGAAATCTCACATTAAAAATTTTAATGGTAATAAGAACTTAAATTAGAATACTAGTATTCTATGTTTACAAAATTTGCAAAATACTGGTGATTTTTGCCTATGAAAAATTATTAGGTCATTCTCACTAATAAAATTTTCAATGAGGAATTTCTTCCCAATTTTCTTTTATTTATATATTAAAATGAATGACCCTAAATTACGTCATTTCTCAAACTATATAGAATAAAATATCAAGGGAGAAAGTATCTCTTCACTAGAAGGATGCAAGTCATACACGTGTTCTAATGTTAAAAGATAACTAATATTTATTATGACCAACAAAAATGTAATTCAAAAAAGAAAAAAGAAAAAACTCTCCATTGATTGATTTCGTAGATGATTTTCTGTTTCTAGATCTTCTGGTTCATTGATACTTCAGGAGCTTTCGAATGATGATAAATGTCTCAATGTGAACAGATTAATTCAATAACCACAAATGTTTAATAAGCTTTGCTCCACAGGTTTTGTCCCCTCCAAATTGGCTTCTTCAGGATTTTGACTGTCCAGAAAAAGTCATTTCTTTACAACTCTTGCTCCTACCCAAAACGGTTTAATGCTTTGAGCCATCTTGCAGCTTAAAATATGGTCATCTTCATTTCATGAGAATTTATATTCAACTTGTGGGGAAGTTTGAAAATCCATGTTCACTAATGCTCCCTCCTGACGAACTTCGCAATTTCTGCCATTCCTTCCTATTTTTCTCAGTAGTAAGAGGCTCTGAAGCAGAATGCCTTCTGAAGGACTCAAATCTCTGGCCTGATATTGGACTGAGCAACTTTGATTCTGTTAATGCCTGAAAACCCATCATCTCACCCGAAAATTTCCCATCTCCATCGATTAGAAGACTCTCTTCATGGAAGCTTCTTGATCTCATAATGCTTGTATCATCATACTCACAGCAAACCAACTTCAAGGCCTGAACAACTTCACCCATGAAAGGGCGTTGAGAGACTTCTGGCTGCACACACATCGATGCGATAGCTGCAACTTTTACCACGGTTTCAAAAGACACGGTGCTCTCTAAAACCGGGTCTATGATTGTCTGTAAACACTCGTTGCTCGTGAGAAGCGGACGAACCCAAGCCACCAGGTTTTCTTGACCTGGTGGCTGTGACAAATCCACAGGCTTTCTTCCTGTTAGGAGTTCAACGAGTACAACTCCATAGCTGTACACATCACTTTTCACAAGAAGATGGCCAGTCATTGCATATTCAGGAGCCAGGTAGCTGCAACCAGCAAGATGTCAATAAGAAATAGGTTTTCATGATAATGAAATGCAAACAAATGGTATAAACAAGACACAAGGATTGAAAGGGATGATATTTGGTACCCGAATGTTCCCATAACATGCGTGGAGATGTGCTTGGTTCCCTCATCCAATGCTGTTCTAGCCAATCCAAAATCTGCAATCTTTGGTGTAAAATCATGTTCCAACAAGATGTTGCTAGCTTTGAAGTCTCTGTGTATCACACAGGGATTTGAATCTTCATGGAGATATGCCAAACCCCGCGCTGCACCGAGTGCAATCTTCATCCTAGCATTCCAATCAAGTGGACTATTTTTCTTGTCAGCACCTGGGAACATAGAGAACATTAAAAGAATCAGTCTCATGAAGAAAATCCATGAATGAAAATTGATGACATTCATGAACTGCTCTTTTTATTTATGCTTACCATGCAAGTGGGATTCCACACTTCCATTAGGGATAAGCTCATAGATTAAGCAGCGTGTTTGATTCTCCATGCATATACCTATCAATTTGACTAGATTTCTGTGATGAAGGCGGCTAAGCATCTCAAGTTCTGCTAAGCATTCGCGGCCACCATGATGATCATACCTTTTCAGAATCTTCACAGCCACTTCCCTTCCATCATGTAGAACACCTTTATAGACAAGCCCAAAGCCTCCTTCTCCTATTATTCTAGGAGCATCAAAGTTGTTTGTTGCTTTCTCCATTTCATTGAAAGTGAAGGTCCTAACAGATCCTGTATATATTATTGTTCCAGAGCTGAATGACATTAATCTAGAACCCGGTATGCTCCCATAAGTCAATGACTTAATAGCCCCTGCAAAATGCAAAGTTAGTTACGTATTCATAACAGATTTCATGTTATGTGAGATTTAACAGTAATCGTGGAAAACAAAGAACAAGAGCCTTTTTGGCAATGAATAGGATACCTGATGGTTTTGAAGATGATAGGATTGAATCATCTGGGAAATGTTCAGGGTGTTGAACACAAGAACCACATTTCAACAGATAAAGCCAGGCAGCTCCAATGAATAGAACAGATAGAGTTATACATGACAACACAATTATTATAATCATGCTTCCTCTTTCACTAGTCCCATGCTTTTCATTCACTGGTACATCTACTCCTAAAGGTTTCATTATTGTTCCATTGTAGTCATAGCCAGGGTATGGCACATCATCCAGACCAGAGACGCTTGAAGGAGAAGAAGGTGGAGATGGCGGAAGACCTGCACGTTTTATCCAAAAGAAATATACATGTTAATATCTATCTATTATATAATTAAGAAAATTGTCCCTAGAAACTAATGGCCTTACAACCTGCATAATGGACATAGAGCACTTCATAGGATCCAAAGAGGGAAGCGTCTGTGAGAATCTCCTTGTGCCAGAATTTCTTATATATTGAAAATGCTGTTGCATCATCGAAATTTACTCCTTCAGGTACAAGGTTTATAAGAACATTGGTTTTCTCTAATTGGTGATTAGCTGCATCAGCTCCCACAATGCGAACTTGGTTCCGATTAAGCGAAGCACTGGCTGCAATGTCTTCAGCTAGCTTTGAAACCAGAGGGAAAAACTTGTATATTGCAATGCCAAGGTCGAGCTTAACTTGTAGTGGCCAAACACAACCACAAGGTGATCCAGAAGGCGTATATGTAAGAGGCTCTGAACAGGTCACTGACATGCAATCTACAGATAAAGATGAAGATTACATAAATTTCTTGATGCGGTTGAAAAAGTAGGGACTGGTGAAATATATAAATAAGGGCAGTTTCAGGGTTAAGTATACCTTCATTAGGAGGTGGAGGTGGCAAAGACAAAACAGTTGATGGTGATAGATTATTCATATGCTTTGAGGATGAATGAAGGGGTAGAACTCTAGGCGAAGGAGAAGGAGCTGAAGAACAAAAGATGGAACCAAAGTGAGGCAATCAACAATCAGGGTAGATAAGAAACTATAATTATAAGTAAAAAGCAATGACAAGAAGAAAACTTAGAGTTTTATACCATTCAAGGGGACTGATAAAAATCCTCGTGATTGTGCAGGCAAATTCCTGGTCTTTGGAGCAGGAAAAGGAGGCTGTGCAGGAAAAACTGAATGACCTAAATTTCAAGAGAGTTTTCAGAAGAAAATTTCATGTGAAAATATTTAAAATTTCCATAACTGCTTTATCTTAAGTTCTTCCGACAAACATCAAACCTCCATGATGGTAAGTAGAGGCTGGGTTTCTGAACTTTCTTCTGGAATGGTGATGCTTATGATGTCGTGATATTGAAGAATCTACTGAACCATGAGGTAATGATTTTGCAGGTGTAATTGCAATACTTGCAGGAACTCTAGAAGATGGCTGTGATGGGAGAAGCGCAATACTTGAATGACTTCTGGAATGATGCAGATTGGTGTCTGCATATAGAAATTATCCCATTTAATTTAAATTGCCAAGGACATGAGCCTTTCCAGATATAAGAAGTTACAATGACCCCAATTGAAAGGGTAGTCATGGTTAAATAATAAATCCATCATGAAACACTTCAATTTATGAAGTTTTTAGACCTTACTAATGATCATAAACTTGTTCTGACTTTAATTCAACAGACAAAACTTCTTTCAAAGACAAGTGAAAACTATCTAAAGAACCTAGCATATATGTGAAAGTAACAAATAGACCATTACAGGAAAGTCACTCAATTTACAATCATATGGAAGAAAATCATCATAGGAAGTCACAAACCCATATCAGAATCAAATGTCGACGTCTAAGTTAGGATAATAGATCAATTATTTATTTCCTGTCTATACAATTTGACCAAGGGAACACTTACAAAGAAGATCCCAAGTTTGAGTTCAGCAATCTGAGTAACTATAACACACAACATTCCAATTAAGCTCATACCTCTATGCTCATGAAGTTGTGGAGCACTAAAAACTAAATGCAGCTTAAAGAGAAGAATAATCAGCTGCAACCCCATTTTCAGTTCAGAAGAATTTATAGATTCAAGTCGGAAGATCTCTCGACTTTCTCCAACTACCCAAGGAAGGGAAGGTGGTGAAACCAGAAGCATGTGGCTCGAAGTAGAAACTTGATATAACAGTAAGGAACAGTTTTAAAAGAGCTCTGCAAATAAAGCAGACTCACCAATGTCAACAAAAGAAAAGGAAAAGAAAAAAGAATTCCAGTAAGGACCCCAGAATGGATTAGGTGGGGATAAATCAAAGTTTTCACCTTTTTAGACCTAAAGCTCAAAATTTTGCAGACAAGAGGTTTTGGAAAGCATAGTTTCGTTGTTTATTTAGAAAATATAAGATCAAGAATAAACCCCAGCTTCACATTTCAGCATCATAGCACAGTAATTTCTGTGCAAGAGGTTAGTACTAGGTGGGGCTAATGTGTGAGGAGCGTGCTTGATTGATTGAGAGAGATGGGATCAATAAATTAAGCTAGTTAACCCCACACTGCTTGACTTTCTCCTAGGTTTATGCAGGCAATGATTCACCCAAAGCATGGTAGGCTGGGAGGCTCTGAAATCTTTAATGTTAGATATATATATAAAAGTTAAAGTTAGGTTTTTGTTAAAAATTTTAGGCCACTTTGTCAGTTATCTCCAGCTTTGAAGCAAGAATATGGATTGTCTTGCCCAATGGGCTCCAGGTTCGTGTTCTAATGCGATTTTACCTCTCTTTTTCTTCCCCCCAAAAAAACCAGAAACACTTCTTTATCGAATCAATAATCAATTTCTTATCTTCCCGTTTCCATAAGGGAAAGCGACCAATAGATCAAAATGAAGAAAGCTGAAGAAAGAGCAATGCTTGTTAGTTGTGAGTGTTCTGTGTTGTTTACAGAGACAGAACGTGATCGGACTTTACCGGTAGTGGAAGGAGACAAATATTATTTGATCATGTATGCATTCATGTTCAATCCACCACCCTGCAAGTATTTAATAGTCTGAGAAAATAATGAAGGTCCCAGGTATATGATCTGTGTATTTGGATGAACCAGCAACTTCTTCAATTATTATCACAAAGTGATAGCTTCACACATATGATCATTCAATTTCTTCCATTGTTTAATCCTTATCCTTTAAAATTGAGTTTTTATATAGAGAACAAAAAAAATATATGGCATTTTTTATGGCTTACTTTTTATCTCAAGTAATATCGGTATTTATTACAGTAGGACCCAGTGCTTATTTTTTTTTTTAGTTTTTTTGGATGCTTTTGTTACGTTTACTTTCATTCAATGATGATATTTACAAAAAAAAAAAAAATCTAGGCTTTTGTGAGCCCACAGTGCATTAAGATTTCACATGAACATGGATGGAAAAAAATTGTACCAAAAGAAAATATGGGTGGAAATATCTTTCAAATGTGTGTATAAATGTATAATGCATATAGATGATCAAAGTCATTATCAATTTTCAAATGTGTATATAAATATAACCGTTAGAGTGCTTCAGGTGTTTGGCCCAAATAAAGAAACTAACTAGTGATGGGATCCTTCCACATTCTAAAAAAATCTACATCTATTAAATTTGAGGTTTTAATCCTATTTCATCCTAAATATAAAAATTAATTAGAAAGATTATATTTATACTAATTATAAAATTTTAATTTATTATATTTTTTAAATTTATAATTTTTCTTATTATATTCTTATGTTGATTATATATATTAGTTTTATTAATGAGGATAATGAATCAAGATAGGATATTTTAAAAAAATTAATATAAATTTATTATGAATAACTAAATTAATTTTTTTAATATTTATAAATTAATATTTAATCAGTACTTGTTTTTTATACATTGATACATTTAGAACTGGGAGAGTAAGAATGATTAAAAACTAAGCTTATCAGCTTTTATATAATAACAATAACAATAATCTGTTAGACAAAAAAAATATGATAATGAATAATGAATAATAAAGAATTTTTGGGATAAATTAATAGGAATTTATAATAAGTCATTGTTATTTAATGTGGAGGGACAAGAGCACAAGATTTGGTAGTTTGTTTTGAATGCAGTGTCCTTATATTATTATTATACACGAAAATGACGTTGTTGACTAAGGCAACAATCACAAGCATTGGCCGCCACTAGAACAAAAATCTCTTTCACTTGTGTCCCCTTTGCCCCACCGAAAATTTAGAAATCGTATTTAAATTTCAATATTATTTTAAATAATTTACAGATAGAATTCTTATTGGAAAATTTTAATTAAATTTGACTGCTTTTGAAATTTAAATAATGGGATTTTGTGGGATATATATATATATATATATATATATATATATATATATATATATATGGACGCTTGAAGAGAATAATTGTCCAATTATGGAAAACAAGCTACTAATTAATTTCCTTCAACTACACATCAATGCAAGTTTTTTTAGGTACAAGATTTTTTAAAAAAAGATTAAGTTCACTTACTATTTAAGGAGAGGGTAAAGTCTCCCTTTATCCTAAGGCATATCAATATCGGATAGGGCGAGTCGTATATTATTCTCATGTGTAAATCTAGACACCCAATAGATATGATACCTTCTAAACGCTGCGATTGGAACCACAATAAAGTGATACTTCTCATAAATTAAATATATTTTAAATAATTATATATTTTATCCCTTCATCAATTAAACTTAAGAACGATGGCTTCTTCTTATTTTTTGTTAGTGATTTTGATTCCAGTTTTACCTATTAAAATGATGGTCGGAACTCTGAAACCATTTGAGATGTTATGGGCCTACATTAATTTGGGTATTTAAGATTATTGGGCTGTCTTTCAAAGCCCAGGAAGGCTTTGGTCTTATTCCAGGAAACCGTACAATTTCAAACCATCTCCGGTAAGAGCGACCAAAAGCCTGAAATTGTTGTATTTAATGTTATTTTTTGTCAAGACTTCGCACTACTCTTAGTCTCTTAATTATAGGTAAATTTAATTCTTTTTTTAAAAATTTTTAAATCTGTAATGTTATTTTTTGTATATAAAATGATACCACCAGACTATACTAGCTCACATGCATATACTGTACAATTGAAATTAGAATTATATGGGAAAGAGTAGATTATTATACTCATATAGGAGACCTGGCATTTTTTTTTTTGGGTGAATTATCGTACACAACTACTACCCCTAATTTTGTTAACTTTATTGAATTTTGAATTTCTTAAATTACGCATCACTTGAAAAAAAATAAATTACAATCATATCAATGAATAGTAAAATAATACTTATTTTTACTTTATTAATATATTATTTTTTCCTGTACAAGCATGATATATTAATTTATTAAAATCTTAAAACTGCTCTTTTGAATGAAATTCCAACCTATGAGCTATGATTTTCAGAGGTTTTCATAAAGTTTATTTATTTTCTTTTAGACTCAGCATCTACAAATATTTTTTTAAAAATATTTTCGTCAATATGTAATAATTCTATATTCTATTTATGATGCCTGCATCTAATAATTCTATACATTTAATATTTTTTTATAAGAAACTATATGTTATTTATACTAAATTATAAATAATGTGATTTCTTTTACAAGGCTTCACACAATGCTCCATCCTTAATTGGCTTGACCGACAGTTCAAGTCGGTTTATTCGGTCAAACTAGTTTTGTTTTCCTAATGATGGTTCCATCCATGCCTCTGCTGCTAATTAAATATCATTAATTAATTAGCCAATTTTTTTTAAAAAAAAATCCTCAATGTAACTGATTTTCGTTAACAAAATTATTAAAGTAGCAATCATGTATTTTTAATTTATTATGCATATTGCTAGTTAACAATCATATAATTGCACCATTTTTTGCGATAATACAACTGATTCTTAGTTATAATAATATAATCATATTTAATTTGAGCTTCTTTATTATGTAACTCTTTTTATTTTTAGTAGCTAGTCATTGTAGGTTGATATTATGTCACCACTTTGAGTTAGAAAAAGAACCTGTCTCTTAAAATAAAAGAAGATTTTATCTTGTCTTAGATTATGAGTGAGTTTAACTTATTTTTTAAAAAATCTTTTTTAAAAAAAACATGTAAGTTTTTTTTAGAAAAAAAAAGTTTGTGAATTTGGTACTAGTTCTTCATTAATGTCAAGGTATAATCATAGGGTTCAGAGAGTATTTATTGAAAACTTATGAGATTACTTATTAAAAGAGCCCTCACAATGGCAATAGGAATCGAACTCACATTCTTATAGGATACAAGTATATTTATTACTATCTGTGTCAATTATCATTAATAATTCTTAAATTTATTATTTTTAATGATGATGTTTTAAATTTTAGTACTTTCCTCACTATCCTTAGTATAGGTTACTAAATGAGATATTAATCATATTTTTTAGTAATGTCTCTAACTAAAATCTCATTAATTATATCATCTATAACTCCTTGATATTATTAGTTGATAAATCATATTTTATTATATTTATTATGTACTATTGCAGTAGTTATTATTATTTTGTGTTTAAAGATATCATATTAAATAAATGATAAATGTCATTTTTTGTATTTTTATTGCTTTCATTATTTATTTTAATTAAATTAAGTTACCGAGAAAGTATTTTTGCCTTGATTAGTACTATTAAAAATGGGTAAATTTTAATTTCCCCCTATTATTAACGAATTAATTAAAAATGGGGAACTTTTCATATGATAGTTTTGTGTGTTTTATAGGCTTCTTTCTGTCTTTGATGAAGAGAAACAGCATGAGAAGAGAAAGTAACATTCGATCTAACATGAGAACTGGATGTCTTTGTTAGGAATATCTTTAATGTTACACATTAGTTAGTGGTGATGTAAGATATCTTCAATGTTCAACTATAATATACTTATGCTCTTCTAGAATTAATATTCACATTATCATAAATTAATTCGCTAATTATTTATTTATTTTACATATAAATAATATTAATAAAACAATTTCTTTTACAAGTCACGATTGTTCTTTTAAATTCCTTCAATAACTGTTTTTTATGCATGTTGTGTGTGTGTGTATATATATATGGAATTGTGAAAATTGCGACTTTCAACTCTAAGTTCCAATTTAACTTTCCATTACTATATTTCATTTTATTAAGCTATTTCTTGTATAACACACAGAATAATTAAAAATAATGGGATCGCATTAATTAATTAATTAGTTGATATCAGATAAAATAAGCAAGGGAGGGAAGGTAAGGGATCAAATCGAAAATTGCAGGTAGCTGCTTTCATTTCATTTCATTTCATAAACGAGTAAGTCATTCATTTGCCTTTCACAACCTCACATCACTCACCTTGTGCTTTTCTATTTTTATAAATATAAAATATCGGTATTTTAAAGAATTTATATATAAAGTAATACTTAAATGCAAAAAAAATTGTTTAAATATAATATAGTAGTACTACTTTCATATAACCATATCAAAAAAATTTAATTTAATTAAGAATTAACAAAAAGATATTTAATTAAAACAACCCAATTAAATAAAAGCATGTGAGGAATTTAAATATGTATGTTATTTGAAAGTATTTATAGTGAGGTAGGTATTTGGTCCGAGAGCAAGTGGCATAGGCTTGGATCTAATAATGAGGAGACTTTCCGGACCACCGGAACATGGCTTTCATAGAATCGGATGCATATTTTATGAAACACTTTAATTAATTATATTGACTGATGTGATGCATTTATTAGGGTTAAAATTATACAAACAAGAATAAATCACTGAATAGTTTAAACAAATAAAAGGAATTTAAAAATTTTATTGCTATTTTTTTAACGTAGTGTAAAAGTTTCCGTTTTTGGGGGGGCTCATTATCAATGAGAGAAGATGGTAACTGTTAATATGAGTTGTCTTTAGAGTGCAGTAAGTGTTTTCCAAACTAAGAGTAGTGAATAAGCTCATTTTTTATAGTAAAGATTTCTGTAAGTCCAGAATGGGGGGAGGAAGAAGAAGGATTTGGGAGTGGCAAAGGCAAACAGAGAGGAAAATACGTCAAAGGAGTCTTAAGGAACTATAAAATGTAAAAACTGCTAAAACTTGAGTCTGCTGTTATTAATTTTTTACTCCGTATGTGTCAAAATGCCACTACATGTTACCATGTTGACGTTTTTTTAGCTCATGCAGACAAATTTTTTATGGAATTAAAATAATTTAAAAATAAAAATAAAAATAATTTTTATTATACTAAATAAAAAAATAAGAGATTATATTTCCCACTGTCATGGTAATAAACGGAGAATTACGATGAAGATGGTAAAAAGGAATTGATAAATTGGAAACATATTTTTGGTTAATTAGAGAAGTCAGTCTCATGATTGTTGAACATGGCCTTGTCTGTTCCCACAAGCTTATCCCATACAAGGGGGGAGAGCATTTCAATTGCCACGTCACCATTTCGATTATGTGGTAAACTCACCCCCACTTACACACTCCTTTTACGCGCCTTCCTTTCCGCCCCTTCTTTTATTTTAGTCCTATTTTACGATATTTTAAAAATATTCATTTCATTTTACTATTACATATACATAGCTAAACTGGAGACTTTTTAAGAGTGACTTATATTATAATTAATTATTATAAATTATTATTATAATTAAAAATTTAAAATATTTTTTTAGAAAGAGGTTTGTATCTCTTTTAATAATTTTTTAAAGATTAAAGAGAGATTATTAATTGACATTATTATTATAATTTGTAAATAAAAAAATTAAAAACATTAAGTCATATTGAATTAAATTTATTTTTAATTGAATTGGGTATCAATAATATTTTTAAAATTTTTTAATATCTAATTTCGTTTAACAATAAATTTAAGTTAATATGATTTAATAATTTCAATTCATTTATCTACAAGTCTTAATCAATAATTCTAATAGATAAACCCATAGTAATTTTTAAAAGATTTTAAATCCTATAATAATAATTAATTAATAATCTCATAAATTAATTTTATAATATTTTAAATTTTTTTAATTATAACAATAATTTAAAATATATTTTCTTCCTTCCCTGTACAACGCGTGAGAAATATATAATTACAAGATTTTAAAAGTAGTTGACCGTTTTGAAGAAAATAAAGAGTTCAGCGTTGGTCGGCGGTAGGTCTATACATAATGCCTATGGCCCGCTATATTCTATTCAACCCACAAGAAAAATATCCTGTCCAGCCTAATTTTTACCAGGTTAGGTACCGGGCATAGAGGCTGCCCTGCCCTGCTTTACCTATGAGCACCCCTTCTTTTATTATTTTTTTTATTTTTTATCTATCTTAAAAGGGAGAATATGATAGCTACTGGTGACTATAAGGTAATTTTAGAAATATAAGTAGGTAAGTTGTATCTTTTAATATTTATAACTATACTAATTTTTTCTTTTTTTTTAACTTTGTTAATTATCATATGATTACATTATAAATTATAATTATTTATTTTATTTTTTAGATGCTTTATCTTTGTCAATATTAAGGAGATTAATACAAAGTTATAATTACAAACTACTTAGATTTCAATGTTTATATTTTATATGCAATGGATCTCAAAATTTTAATTATTATCTTTGTTATCTTATTCTTAGTGAATTATAGATATTATTTAACTCTTAAAGACACATGAATATGGTATTATTTTAGAAATTCATAATTATAAATTTTTTTCACAACATGAGCATGACATCACGACTTGGGTATGCCCAACCCGCCCATACCCAGCCCGCTCATGCCCTGCCCAAAATTGTTAGGACTTTTACCGGGTAGGGCTGGGCATCGGGCTGCAAAATGCAGCCCATGCATTTTCTGGGCAGGGCACCGGGCAGGGGGCTGCCCTGCTCAGCCCTGCCCATGCATACCCCTAGTCGGCGGGAACGGTGGTCCATTGGTATAACTCAAGTGAAATATATATTTTTTCAAATGAAATTTATATATATATATATAAATATTAATTTTTCAGAAATCACAATGAGAATGATAATAATTTTAAAAAAATTACAAAATATATTCTATTCCAAAATTTTAAGCTGGCGAGTTTGTTCTAGGAAAACTTGAAATCAAACAGTTTATTTGTGAAAATAATTTCAGAACAAAATTTTACAATATTTACGGTAATAACACCTCTAATCAAGTTATTCTAGTAGTACTCATGACTCATGAATGGTCGGAACTTTATTTATTTTTTTAAGTAAAAACTAGATACCACTAAAATAAATAAAGAAATATTACAATGTTAATCAAAGACTAATTGCCCTTGTCTTGGAACTTAATCTCATGAACTAAGCAAATTATTGCTTACTAACTAAGAAATTTTATACCATTCCATATATCAATGTTTTTATATATATATTATATATAAAAAATACATATTCATAACTTATAAATACTCCCATTCATTTCAAAATCCGTACATACCTCATTCTAGTGCATGTCTCTTTCAAAACATGAAAGGACAATTCATGAGAGCAATAATGTGAACAAGATGGGCGTAAAAATGTCAATTATACACAAAAACAAATTCCATTCAAAGCATTTTATACTGAAAAAATGTAGCCTCATTTGCTGTTACGCAATGACTGTTGCTATATCCTGTCAGTATAATTTTTTATCTTTTTTATAAATTATATTTAATATATTTTATACAGATTAATAAAAAATTTAAATCTCATCAATTATATCATAAAATTATTTTTTTAATTGTATTTCCATTTAATATATACTATACATGATAGAAATAATATAATATAATAAATAAATGATAAAATAATATATTTGTATAAAAAATATCTCTATGACTAAAATAAATTTTATTTCTATATCCTATAAATAAGATTAGAGTAGGATCAATTAAAATAGATGAATAAATATTAATATATGATCATAGAAGTCGGTTTAAAGGCAAAAGAATTGTGCAATTCTATATTTATTTTGTTGTGCCATGAGCACAACCTTATATATACAAAGTACACAAATTATTAGTTTTTTGGTCAGCAGATATGTTTTTTATTTGATAAAAGTACACAAATTATGGAGTATAGTATGATGCCCCTAATTTCAAATTCAAACTTCGTATGTGTATTTAATTATAAAATTTAGATAGAAGGCTTGATTTTATTATAATTATAATATTTTGATATATTTTATTTTTTAATTTATAATTTTTTTAAAAATATTTTTATATAGATATATATATTTTAAAATATACATAATTAAAAAAATATTTTAAAAAAGTAATATATAATTATTATAAATAATTAATTTTTTAATTTATTTAAATTAATTAAATAGATATGAGGTAGTATAAAATAATTAATGAGATAGGGAGGTTGGTAGGAGATTCTGTACGCGCTCACTGCCGAGGTGGACACAGCTTTTGTCTCTCGTTGGAACGTTAACATCCTCCCTACCCTCACTATTCTCCTTTTTCTTCCTTAGCCTTTTCTTTTCTCTCTCTCTTTTTAATATATATTTTAAAAGATATATAAAATAGCCATTATTCCAAAGGGTACCCTTCAAATAATGTTGAAGAATCGAAAATTTAATTTGTAAACAAATGCCTTTTTTTCCTCCGTTCATACACCTTTTAATCTCCATCTCTCTCATAATTTAGAAGGATCACAAGCCCCTTTCTCTTTGATTATCTTCTCCACTCTCTTCACTCCTCTCTCTCTCTCCCTCCTTCTTCCACCTGCACTGGTTCCATGGCAGAGAGGATCTATCCTTCCGCCAAGCCTGCGGCGGCTAACGGCACCGCCACTGCCAACGGTGGTGCCGCTAATCCTTCATTTCCCGCCACCAAAGCTCAACTCTACGGCGCCACCAGACCTACCTACCGTCCCCAACCCCACCACCGCCGTAGCCGTCGTAGATGCTGCTGCAGATTCTGCTACTGGTTCCTCCTCACCATCCTCATCCTTCTCCTCATCATCGGCCTAGCCGGAGTCATTTTCTACCTAATCTACCGCCCACACCGGCCTACCTTCACCGTCACTTCCCTCAAACTCGCCTACCTTAACCTCACTTCCTCGTCTTCAACTCTAGACTCTAAATTCGACATCAGCGTCACCGCTCGAAACCCTAACAAGAACATCGCCTTCACCTACCAGCCCACCTCGATTTCGATTCTCTCTGACGGCGTCGATATCGGCGACGGCACGATCCCCTCTTTCGAGCACGGTAAGAAGAACACCACGATGTTGAAGGCCACGGTTTCGAGCACGAAGCAGACCGTGGACAGCGACGGTGCTGGAAAATTGAAGGCGAGCGTGAAGAGCAAGAGTGGATTGCCATTAGTGGTGAATTTGAAGACGAAGGTGACGGCCAAGATGGGGAGTATGAAGACGCCAAAAGTCGGGATCAGAGTGTCCTGTGATGGGATCAAGGTCGTTCCTCCGTCCGGCAAGAAGCAGGCGACGGCGTCAACTTCAAACGCCAAGTGCAAGGTCGATGTTAGATTCAAGATCTGGAAATGGACTGTTGGGTGAAGATGAAGAAGAATAGCGCCCAGAAATTGCTAAGAGGTGTGTGATGTTATGGTTATCGGTAATTACTTTTCATTTATTTTTCTTTTGTTTTTTTTTTCCCGATTGAAGTCATGCTTTTTTATTTTATTTTGTGGAAAATTTGGGAGATACTTAAATGTTTGTAAATTCATCAACCGAGATTGCTGAAGTGTAGTAGGACACAGTTGTAATGTATAATTTTCTAAGAAAGTTTTGTATTTTATGTCTTGACCTTTTGTCCACCCCATACCCATAGTATCAATTTTTTTGTCCTAATATTTAAATTAAGCTTGTTTAAATAATCCCTTTGATTTGTCTCGTTCGTTCATATTATTCTCAAACAATCCATCTTCATCTTCAATGCTAACATCGATCATTTAGGGCTACGTATAAACATTTATTTGATAACATAATATAGATGAAAGTTTTTTTTTTTACAAAAAATATAATTTTTAGTTTCTAAATTTTCTCTTATTACTCTTCTATTTTTTAATATAAATTATTTGTAATCTAAATATAAAATTTATTTTTTATATTTATTAATTTTTTAAAATTATTTTACTGATATAACAATAACTAAATAAAAATAAAATAAATAAGTTAAGATATTTTAAAAAAATATTTATATTAATTAATTTGATTAATTTTTTTAATATAATTAAATTATTTAAATATTTTTATATATTAATAATTGATATTAATATATGATATAATTGATAAGTTAATTTTAATTTTAAATATATAGTTTATTTTGTATATTTATCTATTTTTTAAAAATTATTTTATTAATATTAATAATAATTAAATAAAAAAAATAAATGAGTTAAAAAATATTATTATAATATTTTTTTAAAATATATTATATTAATTGATTATATTAATTTTTTAATATAATTAAATTATTTAAATATTTTTATATATTAATAATTAGAGAAATATTAATTTTAATTTTAAATTTAGAGTTAAAATAATTCAATCATTATAAATTATTGAGTTAATATAATTATAATTTATTGTTAAAATTTTTGACTCCTTTTTAGCGACTAAAATGGCATGTGATTTGACAGAGTAACGATCCCATATTTTGAAATAGACAAATTACAAGGAAATCAATCTCTCTACAGACCAGGACAAAATAAGAGTCAATCCCAAAATCAGCCATTTTGTTTAATAAACACATAAAAGTAATTACAACTTATAATAGAAATTTTCTCAATTTTTTTTTAATTAATATGCCATGTGGATAGGCAAATAGGTTTGAGATGATAATGGAAGAATGGCCTCTAATCCTGTTTAACGACAAGCTCTAATAGAATAATTACTTCCTTTTTCTGAAAGGACATATATTAATTAATAATCAAGTGCAAACCGCCGTATGAGTTCATTCATTCATTCATAATGGAATCATTATTAAAACTTAATATATTATTAATAATACATACACTATGAATCATTAATAACAATAATGGTATTTACAGACAATATCATTTTTTGTCTTACGAACACATGTTTAAATATATTTATTTATTTTTAAATTTCAAAGTATTTATTTTAATTAATTATTATTTATTTCATGTTTTTATTAGCAGAAGTAGGTGAGAGTGATTAAGGTTGCATTAATGAAGTGGTGGGGCCATGTGATTAATTGGAAGAGCATCCACGTGGATTGAGTGGGTGGAAGTGCGTTTCACGATGTTGATTGTGAAGTGAAAGTAGACGGAGGCCTTTTTGTTTTTGTACGCCTGCTTTAAATTCCTTTTTTTTTCAAAAAAAAATAATTATTTTATTTTATTTATTTATTCATTTATTCGTATATGAGATTATGAGGAGTTCAAGCTCATCTGAAAGTGTCGGTGGGCAACTCCAATCCTACCTCATTCCAGTTCAATTATCGACCCCTTCCCCACGCGCCTCTCCATTTCTTCTATAACCTCCCTCGCCACTCTTTTTTATTTGATAAAATTACCATGAAGACCCAACAAAAATATATAACCATTATTATATCAAAAAAATTATATAATCATTAAATTTTTTTTACTAATATCTCCCGCGTTTCATTCATTGTATTAAAATTAACTATTTATTGATAAAATTTTGTAGTGAGTATATTTTCTTTTCGATTCAATAGTGATTTTTCTTTTTCAATAGTTATTATTGTTAGATAAAATCACTATTAAATTTTAAAAAATAAACATAATTACTCAAAAATTTTGACACAAATAAGCGTTCACTTATTTTAATATTTTTTTAATGACTACTATATTTTTTTGAGATCTCACATTAATTTCCATTTTATTATTATTATTAATTTTTCATTAAAAATGTTACTCTCTTAAATCCTTTTATAAAACACTACATAAATTTTTATCCTCTTTTATAAGGCATAATATGAATTAGTTAATATATATTTTCATATTGGCCTTATCTAATTTTAGTTTATGTTTTTCGATCTTATGTCTCCAGCTTCTCAAAAGGTAGGCTTTTTTTTTTTTTTAAATAAAGATAAAGTTATCATTTATTCAGATAAAAATACTTTAAAAGTACTATGGGTATGTTAGATAATAATTTAAAAAAATATTTATGAAAAAAATAGTTTTTAAATAATTTTAAAAAAAATAATTTTTTAAAAAAATTTATAGAAAAAATGATTATAAATAAATGAGTGTTTAAATATTTATTATTAAAAGAACTTTTATAATTATAAAATTATTATAAAGAGTATAATTTTATTATAAATATGAGAGATGAAAAAAGAGATATAATGAAAAAAAAAGATGAAAGATGAGAGAAGGCGGAAAAAAAAAACAGACAGAAGAGATAGTGAAGAGAAGAGAAAAGAGGATATGAAGAAAAATGAGAAGAGAAGAGAGTGAATATAATAAAAAATAAAAAAAAATAATTTATTAATCTAAAACTTTATTATTATTTTAAAAATTAATTTTAATAATTTATCTAAAATTTTATTTTTAAATTATAATTTAATCTATTTTTTTTAAATAAATATAATTATTTAGTTTAAAATTTTTTAAATTAAAATTTAGATTATTTTTTTTTTACTTTTTCAAACAGCCACCATAACTCACTTGTAAAAAGCAAACGAGTTCATGTGTAGTACTCTGCTTATTATTAAAATGATCATATTTAATAAACTGAATGATTGGCTGAGGGCCCACTGCAATAAATGTACGAGAAGTATTTAAATTCTTTTTACTACCATTTTAACGTGAATTTTTTGTCTTGCTACTCAAATTTTTAAAAAGAATTGTAATCACTCACAATTTAAAATTATAGTAAATTTTTTTAAAATAATATTAATATTAAATAAAATATACTATTAATTAATTTTAAGTATAAATTTAAATATTTAAAAGGTAATATATTTTTTTAAATACTATAATTAAAATTATAAATTATATTTTTTAAAAATTAAATATATTTTAGATAATAGTATGTTTAACAGGAAGTATAGGAGGCTCAGCTTGTGTTTTTAAAACTTCATTTATGGTTTTATACTTCTTCATACCTTCCTCCTTCACCATTGAGATTTGGACGCAATGAGCTGCTTTCATTTGATAATAATTTATAATACTGCCTCCGGCACTATTTATAAATAATAACTATCTAAATTATATAAATTAAAATTAATTAAAAGTGATAAATATGTTAAAAATATAATTTATTTTTTAAATATAATTTTATTTATGAAGATGATGGGTGATAGAGAGGATGATTAGAAAAAAAAAAAAGAAATGAGAAAGAAGCATATAATCAATTGGAGGATAAAGATTAAAAATAGAGCCTTAAATTTTAAGATAAATCTAAATTTTTATTTATATATAGAACTAACACTATAAGAGAGTGTTATTGACCAGAGGCCCTCTATTATATGAGATAATTGACTGAATCATATTGATAAAAAAATTGATTAAAATTAATTAAAGATATTAAACATGTAAAAATGTAATTTTATTATAAAAAAAACCTTATTTATGGACAGCAAATTTATAATATAAAAAAATATAATAAGAAAATTACAATGAAAAAAGTGGGCAGAAGAAGGAGATTGTGCGTTGTAGAGATAATAAGAGTCTCTCATAAATAGAAATAAACAATGCCTAAAAATTATCTCTTACAAAAATCATATCCTACTATTAATGTATTAACTATTAATTTATTTGTTTTAAAAATATTGGAGATTCGTATGAAATGGTTATATTACATAAAATACCACTATAACCCTGTAATTCAGTTTTACAAATCCACACGTCATTTAGTAAATATCAATCAAATCCCAAAATAAACAGACGATTCATTAAACTGTCTCAAATTGTTTGCCCAATGTTTGTTAAGTACACAAATTTTATCATAAAACCAATCTTAAATGAGAAATCTGCCAAACACGAATGATATCTAAGTACGAACAACATTAGTTTGACTTGACTGCTAACAACATGGGCAACTCAATGGAACAAGCCTGGGCGGCCAAAATCAAGGAGCCAATCTAAGCCAGTGTCCATGCCTTTCATTATGTTTAGTCCAGAACGGATAGATTTGATGTGTTCCCAACAAGGATATGTATACTCATCGCATATCACACTCGATAGATTCCCCATATCCTCGATTGAGTCTGGCAATTCGTTTATTGGACAACTCGGCATGTAAAACTTTCTCAGACTCCTTAGCTCACCTATTTTGTCGGGTAATTTCCTGAGGCTCACGCAGTAAGATATGTCAAGAAACGTTAGATTCGTCAACTTTGTGATTGACCCTGGCATCTCTTCAAAATCAGAACAATAACTAATCCTTAGTAGTTCCAAGTTCTCAAGGTTCCCAATTTCTTGTGGAAGTTCAGTAAAATTGTGGCAATTACTGATGCTGAGCTTCTTCAGGGTGGCAATGTCACCGAGCCCAGCTGGCAACTTCACCAAATCTTTGCAATATTCGATGCTCAAGTCCACCAGATTAGGCATTGCCTTTGAGAATTCAATGGAACTGTTTTCAAAAGCCTTTCCCACTTCACACATATAAAGTGATAACTTGCACACGTTCTTCAATCTGCAAAGGGGAGGAACTGAAACCCCCTGCAATCTGATTCTTTTGAGAGTCCATAAAGACTTGAGAACCCCAAGGTTTTTTAACACAGTGGGACGGGAGCCATAATTGGTGACTATAAGAACCCTCAGGTTTCTCATTTTCTTAATGAACTCGGGTAAAGTGTATTCTGTAGTCATCAGATTCAAGACCATAACAATAGCTTCATCCGCTTGAACGTTACACCAATCTGGATTGATGCTTTGATCTGCATCAAATGTGAAAGAGGATGAATGAAAAAGCCTTGAATGCCATCTTCTTACTTCTTAGTGATATTCATTTATTAATGTTAAAATGTGCATTGGTTCAAGATCAAAAGAGATAAGCAAACCTGTTGATATTGACAGTATAGGAGCAGATACCCTTTTCTGATTTGGGTCCTTAAACCAGTTGGTAAAATAGGATAAGATGTGGGCAGTGATGCCTTGCTGCTGTTGCTGCTGAGGCCACCATTCTGGAGGACGATTCCCATTCATGTCAATGATCAGTCTTTCCCTAGTCTCAAATGGTTCTTTGTTGTTTCTATGTATGGCCAACTCTCTGAAAAGATCATGTTGCACGAGGAAGTGGTTATTGTAGTAATTGTCTTTAACCCCTCCAGCTATCCTGCAAAAACAGGAATGAAAACCGAAATGTAAGAAGATTAAAAAGCCTATGCATGAATTTGTCCTCATCTTACAGCCAAAGCGGATTGGAACCATATTGGCACAAGAAAATGTAAGAATGCAATACATGGATTTATACCTTCTAACTTTGATGCCAGCAGCCAAATTCAGGCTTGTTAATTCGCGGATGAAGGTCATTGCATATATGCCAAGTTCATCAAGGTTATGCAGTTCCGTCCAGATGTCAATCAAAGCAGAAACAGGTATCTTTTGATCTTCAGGAAATAACCCAAGGTCCATGAAACATTCCCTGATGGACTCATCTACCAGCAAATCCAGGGAATTTTGGAGATGGGCAAGCAACTCCGAATAAGAATCAAGAATAGACTGACCGCAAGACCATTCTAACTGCACCTTTTGCAGCTCCTCAATGCCCTTATCTTGTAGTTCACGGCCGATGAATTCAAGAGCAAGTGGCAGATGCTTACAACCTTTCACTATCTGCATTTCGGTCAAATAAATAAAATCGGTGACTCTAATTAAGGTTTTGACTTATGACCTTATTTCCTTTGTGTTTCAGAATACTACTATCATTTTTTCTTTTCCGTGTTATATACCTTATCTATAGTGACAATGCTTTGAATAATTAACTACTCTGTAACTATGGAGGAAGTAGTAGAGTTTTGACTCATCACAACTCACGAAAATTATTGGAAAAAATAAATGAAGGAAACTATGATATATGTCACCTGCCGGACAATTTCATGTGTTTCTTGGTCAGCTAAATCGATGTTGCTTTGTTGAACAAAGTGAAGGAAAAGAGCCACTGCATCATTTTCAGAAAGTTGTTCCATGGGGTATCGGGTAACAATGGTAATTGTAATTGGAACTCTCGAAGTCACGAGAATTTTAGAACCAACAAAATTTAACATTTGGTCCCTAAACTCCTTGACAAAATTTTCAGAGGCAGGCCAAACATCATCCAGAACCAACAGCACTGGATTTTCCCTGAACTCAGGCAGTCGGACTTGCAATTCATTGATTGCTTCATTGCCTTGAAATTGTGAACCCAAGGCCACAAAGAAGATGTTCTTGAACTTATCTAGTCAAACCAAAGAAATGAATGATATTCTAATAAATACAATATAAGATGATACGTATGAAGACTATGAGCATGTTCTTTGTCCCTGCAGGTAATTTTGGCGAACTACTCAATCCTATTCATAACCTAACATCAAGTACGTATTCTTGGCAAGATACTAGGAATCGTAGCACATAAGAAAAGAGGTAAGTATGGCGATTACCTTTGACTTGGGGATCATGACAGAGTTTTTTAGCCAGAGTGGTCTTCCCGGATCCTGGTAGGCCATGCAAATTCAAGATCTGCTCGTCCCCATGAAGAAGCTTAGACTTCAACTCCTTCATGAACGGACCATCCAATCCCACTGTAAATTCTGGGAATATTTCAAGATTACCCTAGAAAGTTTGTGTCCTGATTCTCTCAGACCCTCGAAATGAGATGCTTTGGCTCCTGAGGCTGCTATTGGCACCAGAACTCTTCTTGGATAGGAGCTTCTTCAAATCCCTTGATATCTGTACTTGCATCTGAATTGAGCAGTACCTTTGAAGGGACTGGTACTTTCCATCTAGCTTTCTCTGATAATATGGGGCAAGAAAGAAATTCCACCAACGGATTTTGTACTTGTCAAGAACCTGCTGGTTCGCTTCCATTATCTTCTTCAGCTGCTCTATTTCTTCATTTTGAAGATCATCCTTCTTATCGAGTTGTTCAATCTCTTTAAACAAACGACCCAAATCCATGTTGGTGGAGTTCAGAATTTCGCGGGTACTTTTGAACTCCAGACCTCTTCCTACAATATTTGAAAACTGGTCCGTGAACTGCAGAATAATCGAAGGATCTGCCATTCGTAAGTAGCTCGGTTTCAGCACCAGTAAAACCCAGACACCAAAATTCTCAAGCTGCAATCTTAATGAAGAAGCCTTGATTTTAAACTAGGTGGTGTGTAAACACAGTAAACGAGAACGAAGCTGATGGAGTGGTGTTGGTGGGGTCAAGTTACTAAATGGGCGTGGCTGAGCTCGAAGATTCCGTGAATGTTCCGAGTTATTTCCCGCTTCAGTCTATGCTTCTCGTGCGGGAAGTCAACCAAACACCCAATTGCTAAAAACAAAAAGTGAGAATAGTAAAATTTCAGAGAGAAAAACTGTCAGTTAAAATTATTTTTTTTTAAAAAAAGAAACCAACAGCCCTGAGCTAGAGAGGATTTTGGCCACTGACACCTTGGAACATGATATTTAGAGTTTAAATGTATGAGAATATAGAAAATATTCTTAAAATTTTAAAAAATAAAAAAAATTGGCTTTCATAAAAAAATTATAGTTTTAATCTTAAAATCATAATTCTAGCATAAATAATCAATTATTAAATTTGCACGAACTTTTCTCAAAGCAATAATTTTTTTTATTTAAAAACTATAGCTTAAGAAGTATCCCAAGACACTACTGGTCAAAAAGTCATAAACAAAATATTTTTAAAAAGAATTTAAATGATAAACTGGATTGGACATATATATATATATGGGGCACTACATTTAAAAAATCACATTCCATAACAACAAATTAAGAGAGACATCACATCACATCACATCACATCACATCACATCACATTTCAGGCATTTAAACTAACTAATTCACGTTTAAGCCCTTCAATTCAACGACACGCGCGCGCGCGCGCACACACACATATTGGTTTTGGGATATATTACGTAAGGAGTTCAACGAAGGTTTTCCCTTTCAGCAGAAAATTTCCAAGACAATGGAAGAAAACTATAAAACAATTATTGAAATATTCAAGACATTATTATTTCAGTCAGTCGGAGTCATAAATGCATAGATGTGCAGGGCATCTTTGTCAAAGACTTAGGATGTAAGCTTAGACGTTCAACTACTATAGACTCATGTTTTTATGGCTTTTAATTATTTTAATTAATTTATTTAAGCAATTTGTTTTATGAATTCTGATGAGACCATGAGAAGAGATAAACAAGTGTGTTGATAAATAGAGTATACGAGTATTAGAATATATTGAAAAAAAGTCTGGCTTAATCTATTTTAATAGGAAGACAAATCTAATATATGTCTATTTCTCTAAAATCTTATATGGTATCAAGGATGATTCCATTGATAAAAAAAAAAAAAGGAAAATACAAGAAGAAGAAAAAAAGAACTCTTTAACTAACTTATCAGCTTTATCAAGTTCTTCTTTGTAACATGGTGCAAGGCAGACATTCTAGCATTCAATAATGAGAACATGCTTATCCAGTGGACGGCTTCAAATATGCTACCAGTTCACCTCTTACAAGTATCTACATCTTGAAACACAAAGATTGCTATGGTTCTTATATATACAGTTGTCTTGTATAAATCCTGTAAGGAAAAACATCTATGAGAGAAAGTTATTAAATTAAATGTCTCCTAAAGTCTGTGTATGCTTACATCATGGGAGCCTCCAAGTAAGCCAACAGTCCCGTACAAGTTTACTGAGACAATTTGTTCAAAAGACTACAGAGAAAACAAAACAAGGAAAACAACAGAGAAGGATGAATAACATTGTTTTGACATGACACCTAAGTCATAACAACATGGCAAGTTAATGGAACAAGCTTGGGGAACCAACATCAGGAAGCCAATCTAAGCCAATGTGCACGGCTGTCTTTATGTTTAGTCCAGAAAGGGCAAATTTGATAAGTTCCCAGAAAGGATATGTATACTCATCGCATAAAACACTCTCTAGATGCTCCATATTAATGATTGAGTTTGGCAATTCGTTTATTGGACAACTCGTCATATAAAACTTTCTCAGACTCTTTAGCTCACCGATGTTGTCTGGTAATTTCCTGAGGCTTACACAGTAGGAGATGTCCAGAAACATCAGATTCCTCAACTGTGTTATTGACTTTGGCATCTCTTCAAAATCAGCGCAATAACTAATCCTTAGTAATTCCAAGTTCTTAAGGTTCCCAATTTCTTGTGGAAGGACAGTAAACTTGTGGCAGTGACTGATGCTGAGCTTCTTCAGGGTGGCAGAGTCACAGAGCCCGGCTGGCAACTTCACCAAATTTTTGCAGTATTCAATGTTCAAGTCCACCAGATTAGGCATTACCTTTGAGAATTCAATAGAACTGTTTTCAAAACCCTTCTTCACTACACACATATAAAGTGATAACTTGCACACGTTCTTCAATCTGCAAAGGGAAGGAATTGAAACCCCCTCCAATCTGATTCTTTTGAGTGTCCATAAAGACTCAAGAAACCCAAGGTTTTTTAACTCGGTGGGACGGAAGCCATAATTGGTGACTATAAGAACCCGCAGGTTTCTCATTTTCTTAATGAACTCGGGTAAAGTGTATTCTGTAGTATTCAGATTCAAGACCATAACAATAGCTTCATCCGCTCGAACGTTACACCAATCTGGATTGATGCTTTGATCTGCATCAAATGCAAAAGAGGATGAATGCAAAAACCTTGAATGCCATCTTCTTACTTCTTAGTGATTCTCATTTATTAATATTAAGAGTGCGCATTGATTCAAGACCAAAAGAGATAAGCAAACCTGTTGACATTGACAGTATAGGAGCAGATACCCTTTTCTGATTTGGGTCCTTAAACCATTTGGTAAAATAGGATACCGTGTGGGCAGGGATGCCTTGCTGCTGTTGCTGCTGAGGCCACCATTCTGGACAACGATTCCCATTCATGTCAATGATCAGTCTTTTCCTAATCTCAAATGGTTCTTGGTTGTTTATATGTATGGCCAACTCTCTGAAAAGATCATGTTGCACAAGGAAGTGGTTATTGTAGTAATTGTCTTCAACCCTTCCAACTATCCTGCAAAACAAGGAATAAAAACCAAATGTAAGATTAAAAACCTATACATGAATTTGTACGCATCTTACAGCCAAAGCAGATTCGAATAAAATTGGCACAAGAGTATGTAAGAATGCAGCACATGCATATATATACCTTCTAACTTTGATCCCAGCAGCTAAATTCAGGTCTGTTAATTTGCGAATGAAGGTCATTGCACATATGCCAAGTTCATCAAGGTTATAAAGTTCGGACCAGATGTCAATCAGAGCAGAAACAGCTATCTTTTGATCTTCAGGAAATAACCCAAGGTCCATGAAGCATTCCCTGATGGACTCATCTACCAGCAAATCCAGGGAATTTTGGAGATGGGCAAGCAACTCCGAATAAGAATCAAGAATAGACTGACCGCAAGACCATTCTAACTGCACCTTTTGCAGCTCCTCAATGCCCTTATCTTGTAGTTCACGGCCGATGAATTCAAGAGCAATAGGCAGACGTTTACAACCTTTCACTATCTGCATTTCAACCAACCAAATAATATCAGTGACTTTAATTAAGGTTATGAGCCGTAGTATGTCCTCCATAGAATACTACCATCACTTTTGGTTTTCCATTTTATACACCATATCTAAAGTGCCGGTGCTGTAGATAATTAACTACTCTGTAACTATGAGAGGAAGTAATAGAGTTTCGACTCATCATCTCTTATCACGTCATGAAAATTATGGGAAAGTAAATGAATCTATGATACATGTCACCTGCAGGACAATTTTTCGTGTTTCTTGGTCACCAAAATCAATGTTGCTTGGTTGAACAAAGTGAAGGAAAAGATCCACTGCATCGTTTTCAGAAAGTTGTTCCATGGGGCATTGGGTGCCAAGCGTGGTAATTGGAACTCTTGAAGTTAAGAAAATTTTAGAGCCTGCTGATATTTGGGCTCTAAACTCCTCAACAAAATTTTTTGAGGCAGGCCAAACATCATCCAGAACCAACAACACTGGATTTTCCCTGAACTCAGGCAGTCGGTCTTGCAATTCATTGATTGCTCCATTGCCTTGAAATTGTGAGCCCAAGGTCTCAAAGATGATGTTCTTGAACTTATCTAGTCAAACCAAAGAAATGAATGACATTCTAATAAATACAATATAAGATGATACCTATAAAGACTATGAGTATGTTCTTTATGTTCTTTGTCCCTGCAGATATTTTTGGTGAACTACTCAATCCTCTGCATAACCTAACATCAAGTTCATATTCTAGGCAAGTCAATGCATAAAATTGACAAGATGCTTGATGATAAATTTGATCTACATACTACGAATCTTAGCACATAAGAAAAGAGGCAAGTATGGCGATTACCTTTGACCTGGGGATCATGACAGAGTTTTTTAGCCAAAGTGGTCTTCCCGGATCCTGCTAGACCATGCAAATTCAAGACCTGCTCATCCCCAAGAAGAAGCTTAGACTTCAACTCCTTCATGAACGGACCATCCAATCCCACTGTAAATTCTGGGAATATTTCAAGATTACTCTTGAATGTTTGTGTTCTGATTCTTTTAGACCCTCGAGGTGAGATGCTTTCGCTCCTAAGTCTGATTCTTTTAGGCACTTGAGATGAGATGCTTTCGCTCGTTAGGGTGCTATTATTATCATCAGAAGTCAAGTTGGACAGGAGTTTCTTCAAATCCCTTGCAATCTGGGTTTGCATCTGAACTGAGCAGTACCTTTGAAGTGACTGGTACTGTCCTTCGAGCTTTGTCTGAAAATATGGGGCAAGCAAGAAATTCCCCCCGTGGATTTTGTACTTGTCAAGAACCTCCTGGTTTGCTTCTATTATCTTCCTCAGCTGCTCTATTTCTTCAGTTTCAATATCGTTGTCCTTGACGTATCGTGCAATCTCTTCAATCAATGGGCCCAAATCCTTGGTGGTTGACTCCAGAACCTCGCGAGTGCTTTTGTACTCCATGCCTCTTCCTGCAATATCTGAAAACTTCTCCACCAAATCCTGAAGAATCGAAAGATCTGCCATTCGTAGCTAGCTAGATCGGTTTCAGACACCCAAATTCGCAAGTTGCAATCTTTAATGAAGACGTCTCGATTTTAAACTTGGGTGTGTAGACAGTAATCGAGAAAGAAGACCATGGTCCTAAGGGATGTGGCAGAGCTAGAAAATTATATTCCGAGCACGTTCCTAGTTATTTCCCCCCAAATGCTACAACTTTTCCTTCACTCCTTCTCGTACAAGAAATCAAACCAAACTACACAAATGATAATAATAATAATAATTAAAAAAAGAAACAGAGAAGGTCGTGTGTGAAAGGCGGAAGATAGGTGATAGAAGTTCACGAATTGTGAATTGTGAAATTTTACGTAGATAGACATTAAGCTAAAATTATTATTTTAAATTACAAAAGGCACATGGGTAGCTAGGAATGGATCATTTTTTTAATGTTTCTTTGTACTCCAATTTTTTTAAAAAAATTAAAATAAATATATATATTTATTTTTAAAAAATTTAGATCAAACTATAATTTAAAATTAAAATTTGAGATAAACTATTAAATAATTTTTAGAATAGTAAAAGAATTTATGGATTACTAAATTTTTCTCTTACCCTATCTCATTTCTCTTCGTTTATATTTTTAATAAAATTATATTTTTTAATAATTTACTAATAATAAAAATATAATAATTATTAAAATATTTATTTATAACTATTTTTTTTATAAATTATTTACTAAATATTGTCAAAAAAAAAAATTTATAAACTCTTTTTTTAAAAAGTTTAAATAGGCGTTGAAGTCTATGATCTTGGCTTCAGTCCTGGCCGCTCCAGCATGCATGTGCCCAGGGAGCAATAATCAATGTGTGTGTGTGTGTATACATATGTATATATATATATATATATATATATAAGCATATATATCCTTATAAGAGAACGAGTGGTCCTAAATGGATGTGGCAGAGGTAGAAAATTATATCCCGTGACCGTTCCTGGTAATTTCGCCCGAACTGCTGCAAGTCTGCCTTCAGTCTGCTTCTCGGACAAAAAATCAACCAAAAGGATAAAAAAAAAAGAGTGTGAAACGCGGAAGCTGGCTAAGTAGCTAGGTGATTACCTACAATTAATTATGATTTATAAAATTTTTTATTTTAAATTACCAAACCCACAATAGTAGACTGGAATAGAGGTCTCGGGAAAGCACGCATTTTAATGTCCTTTTTTTTTTTAAATGAAGCTCATTATGCTCTTGTCTCCACTCTTGGCTGCTCCAATTTGCATGCCCAGGACGCAATATTCCATTACCCAAAAACAAAATCGAATGAAAAGGGGAATCTTGCTTTTATATATATATCACACACTAAATTCATAAAATCTATGACTGAGTCTGGCAATTCTCGTATCGGGCAACCCGTCGAGTAAAGATTGGTTCGATTCTGCCGCTGGCCAGTCTTGTCTGATAATTTACTTTAAGGTTTACAAAGAATGACATGTCCAAATATTGATGATTAAGAGCATTAAACCTGCCTCGTTACCCCCGGCCTGTAAAGTGGGTGGCACACAGTAGATTTTTTTTTTAATTAAGTATAAATATTTTTGACAATTTATTAAAAATATTATTAACTATTAAATTTGGGTATCTCTTCTAATAATAATTCTAATATTGATTTACTATATTGTGAAGAATTTGAAACTCATTTATTGTGAAATATAAACAATTTTTATATTCTTTTTTTTACATAAAATTTTTTAGAAAAGAGTTGGACTCATCTATAATCTAAGGGTAAGTAAAGTTTTCTTTCCTCTTAAACGATATCAAAATTGGATAAGGCGAATTGTTTATTATCCTTAGGTATAAATTTAGGTATCTAAAAGTTAGAATATTTTTTTAAGTACTGCAACTAGAATTATAATAAAATTATATTTTTTAAAGATTAATATATTTTTTCTGTCACTTGAACTAAGTACGAATGTTAAAAGTGATTATACTTTTATAAAAAAAACAGCAAGCTAAGGAACTAGCACACACAGTCAACTTAACTGACAATGAACACTGTACTTGGAAGCCCAAACATAGACTCGACAAGCCCATTATTCTAACACACAATTACTACAACTTAACGAAGCCCTTAAACCAAATGAAGCAACTCCAAGCTCACCTCCGAGGAGGTTATTTGATATGTTGAACAGAGTGCAAAACCCAGTTGAAAGTCATATATATATATATATATATATATATTAAGGCGCTTTCTTCACTTCCAAATCGAAATCTATGAAACCCTTGAAAACTTCCCAAACACCAGATGTATATTTATCGCATATCACCCTCTTTAAACTCTTCAAGTTCATGATGGAGTTTGGCAAGTAAAATGTCTTGAGGCAATCCGACATATACAGCTCTGTTAGCTGCTGCAACTCGCAAACGTTGTCTGGTAATTTTCCAAGTGCCCGGCAGTGTGAGATGTCCAGAAATGTCAGGCTCTCCAGCTCCGACACTGATTCTGGCATTTCTTCAAAATTATCACAGTAATTAATCCTTAGTAATTCCAACTTCCTAAGCTTCCTAATCTCTGGGGAAAGTTCAGTGAATTTGCGGCATTTCGTGATGCTGAGCTTCTTTAGGTTCACAATATTGCAGAGCCCAGCAGGCAGCTTCACCATATCTGTACTATCATCAATTTTCAACTCCAACAAATTTGGCATTGCTCTGGAGAATTTCATGGAACTGTCTTCAAAAGCCGTCTTCACCTCACATGAGTATAGTGATAGCTTGAGCAAGTTCTTCAATTTCCAGACCCATGAAACTGAAACATTCTGCAATTTCATTCTTTTAAGAGCATTTAGGTACCCAAGCAGCTTGAATTTCTTGAACCGGGTGGACCGCAAACCATAATTGGTCACTATGATAACTTTGAGGTTTTTCATTTTCTTAATGAATTCCGGCATCCTATACTCATGAGTACGAAGATTCAAAACCAGAACTTCAGCTTTAGCTGGATGAATGAAGCGCAAATCTGGAGTAGCATTTTGGTCTGCGACATATAATATAAATATATATATATATATATATATATATATAGCATCATCAATCAAGTACTGATGTGGAACAGAAAAGAGAGAACCAAATAATAAGAGAGAAAACAAAGAACCTGTAGTTATAGATAGTATACGAGCAGCTACCCGGCGCTGCATTGATGCTTTCAACGATGCTAAGCAGGCATTGATCCCTCGCTCCGGCTGTTGTGGCAAACATTGAGGACGAGGATCGTTCCCATTTACTTCAATAATTAGTCTTTTCATCTCAAATTTGCCAGCTTGCTCTTCTGAATATTTGATGGCCAGCTCTCTGAGAATATTATGCTGGGTCAAGAATTGGTTATCCACGTGATTTTCTGAATCGCTACTTTCAGTTACTCTCCTGCTTAAGTGACAAGATGAATCAGTGCGAATAAATTAATTTGCATTACTAAATAGCTCATGATGATGTTATATTACTGACATTTGAAGCAACCTATCAGCCAAGTTCATGGCTGTCAAACGGTGGACGAAGGTCATGGCATTTATGCCGTCGTCGTCTTGGTGATAAAGTTCGACCCACATATCAAGTAAGGCAGAAACGGGGATGATTTGATGTTTAGGGAATACGCCGAGGTCCATGAAGAACTCGCTGATGTCTTTATATTCTTGTGAACGCTGCAAGGAATCATGGAGACGATCGAGCAACTTTGAATGAGTATCAAGAACAGAGTAACCTCTCTGATCCCATTCTCTCAAGTGCTGTTTCCAGAAATCAATAGCCTTCCCCTGCAGATCACCTCCAATTATTTTGATTGCTATCGGAATACCTCCGCAATGTTGTGCTACCTGGAGGAGAGTGCGGTGGTCCACAGGCAAATTGTCAAGGGCGGTGGCGCCTGTTGGTCGAGCAAAGTGTCTTAAGAGAGTGAATGCATCTTGTTCGCCCAGTGGCGTCATGCCCACTGGGCTCCCTAATCCTGGGAGGGCAACTCTTGAAATCACCAAGATCTTAGAATTTGATGGCATTTCTTTGAGACACTGCTTAACCAGATCTTCTGAGCCAGGCTCAACATTATCCAGCACCAACAGCCCCTTCCTCTCATACCATGTCTCTCGCAACTGTCTGTTGAAAATATTTTAAATATTATAAAAGAGTGTATCAAAGAAAAAAATGTCTTTCTGATATAATTCTTTGTTGTGAAAAGGTATATTGAAGAAAAAAGAGTCTTTCTAACATAATTTTTCATTGTGAAAGGGTATATTAAAGAAAGAAGAGTCTTTCTAACATAACTCTTGAATCTAAGGGACATATGTCTAAAAGATATGTCTCGTGACTTTCTACAATCTATAAAAAGGGCTTCTTGATGATGAAGAAAAATATATAGAAAAAGAGAGAATGACATAAAGAATGAAACACTAATCTTTTGAGATTACTTTATCTTCCACCAGTTATGTTGCACTGTATTTTTACAAGAAGAGTTTGCTTAATCTTGGAGAGAGCCGCTTTTAAATTTGATGAGGAGTCGCGGAATATCTCTTAAGGACAGTGTCCTCAGATGCGACTCGAACTATAAACTTTGTTATTTTACAGATTTCGCCTACAATCTTAAGAGATATTTCCTACTTATTCTATATGGAAATTAGACCTTGATGAAAAGGAAAGGAGATGAGTCTCAATCTGCTGAAAGAGTAGTGGGAAGAAAATGAAGAAATTTGAACATGAAGCCAGGGAGATAGTGTTGGATTGATCTGAACATACCTTCAAATGATAACTCAAATTGATAGGGCGAAACTTTTGTTGTAGATCCAAGAAAGCAATATAAACATTGTTGCCCATGGACATCTTAAATTCAAGGGCATGTTCAATTGTATAGTCCATACCATCAAAGAAGAAGCAGTGCTTGAAGTCTAGGAAAATGGGTTTGATTTCTGGGCTTTTTGTGGGCATAACACTCTGCATCGCTTTGATGTATGTATGGAAATATATGATGAAGTACCGAAGCCTCAAGTGGATTGTGATGACCTTTGCAAACTGTGGATGGAAGCCTGATAATATCAGTTTGTGAGGGAGATGGAGGTATACACGCATGGTTTCAATTTTCAGGTATGTGCCAAGGTCATTCTTTCAAGCCATCCAGTATACCAATTGTGCAATCTAACAAGTACGAGATACTATGATTCTCATGCTCTGAAACTTGTTTATGGTTTCAACTTAATTGTCATAAAAAACTGATATGTTTGGCTTTTGAAATCTATTGTTTAAATATCCTAATGTAGGGGACATAACGGTTTTAAAAAAAACTGTAACAACGGTCATGAGTTTGGAGTAGGATTTTTGGACCGTACTATTTAGTTTTGAATATTTTAGTTTCGTGCATGGAAGTTGACGAAGAGGGTAAAGAAGGAACGGATGTGACTTGTGATGAGTTGGAAAATGAGATTGGCTTATTTAGTGTTTCTTTCATTATTTATGTGAATATTATGGGTTGAAGGTACCAATCGATTTTAGAGAATGATATTGGACCATTTAGAAAGTAATATAGCATTTGGAAAATGATTTATTTTGTGTGGTGACAAAATCTTGTGGGAAATTCTCAATCAATTAGAATGATAGTGGACGTATATATATTTCCCTTGGGTTGAGTTTTATGTTTTAATATTAAATACATTATTTGCTAATTGAAATTACCATGAGGCATTATATATGTATTAGTCATATTCAATTTTGACTGTGTTCAAAAATTTTAAATTCTATTTTGCAACAATATAATTGTGAAAATAAATGGCATGTGAAAAATTCTAATTTAATTAGAATGGAAAGAGATTATATGATATGAAATTTTAATTTAATTATAATTATTATTGAGAAGTCATTGAGATATAATTTGATATTTAAAAGTGTGGGGGTGTCTAAGATGTGAGATACCTTATAAAATTTATGAATGAAAAATTATGTGTATGTTAGCCTCATTTTATAATTGTGAAGTATGTTATGATTAAATTAAATGGAGACTTTATTATTTGTTGTTGACACTAAATTTGATTATTATCAAAATTTTATGTGTGGCTTAAATTAAGCTTTATGATGGAAGCATGAAAATTGGATCATTTATCTATTTGAGAGATAAATATGTTAGTTTTCATGATATTATTATTTGTGGATATATATTTATCTTAACATAAATATATATGATGTGGATGACATATTATAATATTATGCTATTTTAAATTTGAGTTTGAAAGCATGAATTAAATATATTTTTAGGTGTTAAAATCATAAAGGAATATATAATCTTGAAAAGTATTTCAAATTTTAGTTTTGAAAACTATAGTGTCATTATTCTTTATGATAATATTATATTATTTGAGGGTGTTATTTGCTCAATTTATTTATGCATAAATTATGAGAATTTGGTGCATTAGAATTAATTCTTATGATATAGTATATAATGTGTGGAGGATTGATCATACGCACATAAAAATTCAATCTCATTAGGAGAATGAAATATTTAAGGGGTACCATAATTATTGGTATCATGTATAGTGAAATCCTACTGTATTAAAATACACGGATGATAAGTGGTGATTTATCTTGAGTATATTACTATGTAGATTGAGCAAATATAATCACTATCCAAGCAGTGAATATTGAGATGCTCTAATAAGGTTATTGAGATACCTTAAAGGCACCATGAATTATGTTACACATTATAGTAGATGTACCGCTGTATTAGAAGAATACAGTGATGTGAATTGGATCTTAGATTCAGAAGGGTTAAAATCTACTAGTGATTATGTGTTTATTCTTGGTGGTAGTACAGTTTCAAGGAAATCATCCAAGCAAACAATTCTAACTAAAATGAATTATGAATTTATTGCTTTGGAATTGGCTGGTACTGAGGCTAAGTGGTTGAAAACATTCTAGCAATTATTTTGATGTAAAACCAACACCTAGTCTTGATGAGATGTGTTTGTCAAATGCCAATTACCTTTGTTAAGAGAATAAAGACGTGCAATACTTAATGTTGATGAGTTGTGTTTGTCAAATGGCAATAACCTTTGTTAAGGATAACAAAGATGTACAACATTTAGTGTTGATGAATTGTTTTTATAAAATGATAATAACCTTTGTTAAAGAGAACAAAGATGAGCAACACTTATTGTTGATGAGTTATAATTGTAAAATAGTAATAAACATTGTTAAAAGAACAATGGTGTAATCGTTTGAGATACTATGAGAATAGGCATGCTTAAAAAATTGTATAGTTATTTTAATCGATTTTGGTGAGGTCAAAAATAGACCTATCGGATCCGTTAACAAAACCCCTGGGAAGAAAACAATTAAATTATTGAGGCATCGAGGGGAATAGGACTAAAGCTAATTGATAACGACAACGATGGCAACCCAACCTTTGTAATTGGTAATCCCATGAAGAAGGTTCAATGGGTAAGAATAAGTCGTTTGTTAGTTCTGTTAGCACCAAATATTATTATTGGTCCTTTTCCTATGGTGTACAAAAAAGTGCTAGATTGCATAGAGGAGGGTGAGAAAAGCTCTTAATGATTTTAAATCCCACGATATGGTATATTATGTGCAAGATACATTTAAAGAAATCACCTATATGAATGAGGGGTGTGAGCCGCTCCTATGAGATCGTGGCAAAATCTATAGAGCATTCGTTAAAAATAGAACATGTGCATGGTTGCCTAAAGCGCAAAACTGTAAGGTAAACAGTGAAAATGTAGGGATATAATCTGGCTATTAGTACCTCTGGTATACACACAAGAAATGTTGGTTCATAGTCCATAGGACCACTGGCATCTCTGTGTACCAAGTATTATCAGTCTAGGTCTGGTTCATAGTCCAAAGGACCACTGGATACAATGATTATGTCCATTTGTGTAACTCAATTAATGGTGTTTCTTTGACACATGTGGGGGATTGTTGAAAATATTTTAAATATTGTAAAAGGGTATGTCAAAGAAAGAAATGTCTTTCTGACATAACTCTTCGTTATGAAAGGGTATGTTGAAGAAAGAAGAGTCTTTCTAACATAACTCTTCATTGTGAAAGGGTATGTTGAAGAAAGAAGAGTCTTTCTAACATAACTCTTGAATCTAAGGGACATATATTTAAAAGACATGTCTCGTGACTTTCCACAATCTATAAAAAAGGCTTCTTGATTATGAAAAAAAATATAGAGAAACATATAGAAAAAGAGATAATGACATAGAGAATGAAACACTAATCTTTTGAGATTACTTTATCTTCCACCAGTTATGTTGCCTTGTATTTTTACATGAATAGTTCGCTTAATCCTGGAGAGAGCTGCTTCTAAATTTGATGAGGAGTCACAGAATATCTCTTAAGGACAGTGTCCTCGGATACGACTCGAACTATAAACTTTGTTATTTTTCAGATTTTGCCTACACTGTCTTCCCAGTTGCCCACCGTCGCTTTCAATCTTTGATTGTACCAACTCCAAGGCCACATTGCCGTTGAACCAACATGTTCAGCCGCATCAAAATCATCACATTTTCTTACTCAACTTTCAATCTTACAATTTTAACTCTAAATATTTTTAGAGGCATCACACCCACATATACACACACACACACAATATACAAGGACAACACAATTAGATGAAGTCACTTATATATCAACTTCTCCAATCACACACACACACACACATATATATGTATGTATGTATGGCCATATGTTTTATATTTTTGAAAAATTATAAAAAAATATCATTTAAATTTTAAAATTTTAAATCAGTTTGTTTACTATAATTTATAAATTATTTACTATTCTTATAAAATAAATAACAAAATATTTTTATAGTAACTATTTATTTGTGATTTTAAAATTTAAGTGGTATTTTTTTTGTAATTTTCCCTATATTTTTCATGTGGGTTAATTTATGCTTAAATGATTATATGCAAACAAAAAAGATAAAAGGATAATTACAAAGTGTGATTAGATTTAGGGGAAATCTTATTTAAATCCTGGCTGAGAAAATTTATCCCTATAAAATCTCATAAAATCATCAAATCATTCTTAAATACCATGGAACCTCAAAGAGATATATTTCAATTGTCAAATGATCATCGTATATTTTTCATTAAAAAATGACAAATGAAATAGCACAAATGACAATTTTATATGCTATAATTAACACCTCAAGTAACAACGAATAACAATTGATTTAATTTAGACCTACTATTTTGAGATAAATAAATTTATTATCTATTGTTGCCTGACTTATTAATTATAGTACATAAAACTATCATTTATGTATATCACTTGTAATTTTTTAATGAACAAGGAGTAAAATAATTACTTTACAATTAGAATTTTTCCCTATGAAGTCTTAAGGGATTTGTGAATGATTTAATGATTTTGTGGGATTATATAAGGATAAATTCTTTTAGGTGAGACTTGAGTGGGATTATCCCTTATTAAGAGTAACTTAACTAAGTATTGTCCTATAAATAAAGTGTGAGGTTACTGAAAAAATAAGGGGAAATTAATTTATCATTCCTTATGGTTTTACTTGATGTTTAATCATGTCACCCTAGTTTTTCCCTATTTTATTAATTATACATCAATTTATCATTCCCTAGGTACTATTCTTATTTGTTAAAGAAGGTAGACGTGGAATAATAATTGAATAAAATTTAGGCTAAAATATTCATAACCCTCTTAACTTAACCCTATTATGGATAACTCTCTTGTCTTTAAAAATTTAAAAATAAAAACCTCAACTTGCAAGAGGTACTTAAGGCAATGGAGTGTGAGCATAGTTTTTGTGTTAGGCATTTATATGCCAATTTTAAGCTCAGGTACAAGGGAAAGAATTTGAAAGATGAGCGTTTGGAATGCATGTGGGGCCAAAACCTAAACAAGAATTCAACCATCATATAAAACAACTAAAGGAGATTGACTCTAAAGCTGCTAGTTAGTTAGATAAGTATGACCCTAGGCTTTGGAATAAGTATGCTTTCTCAACATATGCTAAATGTGACATTGGACAAAACATTATTCAATTCTTTTATTTTAACTACAAGGGACAAGCCAGCCGTCACAATGTGTGAAATGATTAGAAGGATGTTGATGAAGAGGATTGTTGCAAAGAGACAGGGCATGGAGAGATCTTAGAATGAGATATCTCCAAGAATCATGGATAAGCTTCAAAGAGCAAAGAATGACTCCAAGAATTACATATATTATATGACTGGTGATGGGAGG
This sequence comes from Leucaena leucocephala, assembly GCA_037074615.1. Classification (NCBI taxonomy): domain Eukaryota; kingdom Viridiplantae; phylum Streptophyta; class Magnoliopsida; order Fabales; family Fabaceae; genus Leucaena; species Leucaena leucocephala. The sequence goes on along the minus strand of CM073557.1, from coordinate 3,703,315 downwards.
TCTGAGCTATAAAGTCCATGGACGGGGAGGTGGTAGATGTTAAGATATATACTACTTGGGATCTACATCGATCATCAACAACTAACTATATTTCTCTTATAAATTATGGGGTCAAGGACCAATATTCATTAAAAAGAAGAAGAAAAAAACTACAATAATGAATTAAATAAAAATGAGTTGAAATTATAGGCTTGCGCATATATATATTCATCTGATCCTTAATTAGAGAGCTAATATCAATCCTAAATATAAATTATATTTTTTATATTTATCAATTTTTTTAAATTACCCTTATTGATATTCCCTAAAAAATAATCAAATATAAGAAAGAAAGGGAAGGAGAGAGAGAGTTAAAGGAAGATGGTTAGGTTATTTTAAAAAAATATATTATATTAACTAATATTTTTAATATAATTAAATTAGTTAAATATGTCATATATTAAAGATAAGACGAGTATATATAGATATTGATATTTAAAAAAAATAAAGAAAGATATGAATGCCCCAATAAGGTGTTACTATATGGAGACTATGGAGTATTACCTCGGACTTGGGTGTCAAGACAGAGCTGTAAGGCCAATTAAGGTGGTCTTGGCGGTGCCGGTGAAACCAGTGAGGTTAAGGACCTTACCACCATCATCGTTCATGAGGCCAGTCTTCAATGTTTCCATCAATGAACTGTTGAGTCCCTCTATGAACTCTGGTAATATCATTGTTTCAAGATCTATATGTAATGTTGCTTGCCGGATTTGAGTGGTCGTATGAACACTCGTCCCAATTTGGTTGTATCGGATTTCCATCACATTCCTCGCCGTCTGCACCGTCAACCGATACAATATGAAATCTTTAATTGACTTATCAGCTTTGTCAAGTTCTTCTTTGTAACGTGGCGCAAGACAGCAATTCCAGCACTCTATTTTGGAGTAATTAACAAGAGCCACTCGCATTTGTGTGATAATCCTCTCGAGACTCTCTATTTCATCGGCCGGCAGGTCCATCTTCCTCGCCAGTTCTTCAATTTCTGAAAACATTGGACTCAGCTCGTTCACCGTCGTCTCCAAGTCTTGGGCTGTTCCTTCATGCTCCAGACCCTTTTTAACCATATTCCAAGCAACCTTCGCCAACTCCAAAACCAGAGACGAAGGGTCTGCAATTAATTCTCAGTATGTACGTCTATGTAGCTTAACTTTCCAGCTCAAGAAACCCACACACACGCCACAACCTCTACATAACAATCCCAAACTTCCCTGACCAATTTAATTTAATTTCTCGTATTTGATTGCAAGAGGGGCAAAAAAGGAAAAAGACTTTTTTGGTCTTATAAAGTCAACGTACAAAAAACATAGGAGGAGAAATCAATCACATCTTTACACTCACCTAATAGGACCTCATATGGAAAAAGAGATATTTCTACCAAAACTACCTTCATATAATTCTTCGTATTTCTCCTATCCATAATATAAAGTTTTAAAGAAGATAGAAAAATATAATGAGCCACATTTGCCAATCTAAAAATAATAAAAAAATATTATTTTTCAAATGACATATATAAATATTATACATTAAAAAATATAATATTTTTTTTATTAAAATATATGTTTGCTGCTTTATATTTGTGTCAAATTTTATTTTTGTCTCTTAAATTTAAAAAAAAAATTATCTTCTAAACTTAACTCCATTAGTCTCTCTAATGAAAAATGATGAATTTAAAATAATAGCTCAACAAGTAAATGCAGACAATGTATATCTAAATTTTAATTCTTTAATATAAAATAAAAAATATATATAATCTTAATGTATCATCTTATTTATAGTTTGTCTAATCAAAATATAACAAGTCATATTATTTTAAATTATTGAGTCATTATTTTAAATGTGTTAAGTTAATATTTTGTGTTAGTGAGACTAATAGTATTAAGTTTAAAGAATAAATATATATTTTTTAAATTTAAAAAATAAAATAAAATTTAATATAAATATATTCTTTTAACCAAAATCCCCCATCATCTGTTGTCATCATCTTGCTAAGATTCATAATATCCTCAATAGCTCACATGGTACAAAATACTTTAATGCGTTGTTTAGTTTTACCTCGGGTCCTTAATTAATTAAAATATATTTACATATTAATATATATAGTTTAATGATATACATTTAATTTTTTATTATAAGATTGCAAATTGAGAAGTTAGACCCTATCCTCACTCCAATCAACACGGCAAGACTGGAGCAAGCGGTCTTCGTCAACGTATACGGTCTTTGCCGTCAACGTATGCAGTCTTCGTCGTCCTTCATTTTCTAAATTAATAATTATTGTAATTGAAGTATGAAAAATGGACTTCGTTTCCATTTAAAACAGCTGCACAATTTAAAAAGTGTTTATAATTTCGTATGTTAAAAAAATCTTATATAAATTATAATTATTATTCTATTATAAATGACATAAAGAGCTTGAGTTTTCTTAAAGAAATTATTATTTTGATTTTAACAAATCAAGATATAATAAGGATACTACTGTCATTGTAACATATTTCTTTCTATTATTTTAATTTGTGAGGAAATATATTTTTCTTAATATTTTAATATTAAAATAAAATATAAAAATAATTTCATTTTAATTTAACTTTAACCTTTAATTTGTTATTTATATATTACAAAAAGAAAAGGGGTGGTAATTTATAAGATGTTTTTTAAACTAAATGCAAAGCACGATCAATCTCTTTAAATACCGTTAGAAACTTTAATTTTCTCAAAGAAAAAGTACAAATTTTTAAAAATGCCCTTCATTTGACACTACCTTAATCAATTAATCACACTTAATTAGTAAAATGGGTGAGACTTTAAGTCTAATACAATGTTTCTCTATTCTCTTAAAATGGGTGAAATTGAGTGAACAATTATTCTCAAACAAAGTTAATAAGTGAATCACTTTTCTTTAATTTTGATGAGATAATTAGAAGTGATTTATAATAAAGACAAAAAAATTAATATGGTCTCAAAAATACAAAGACCATGAATGATTCAATACTCTATGCAAAGGGAGTGGTCAGTGGACACTTGTTCTTTCGGCAAATCCAATCGCAATTGGCCATTTTTAAAATTACTCTAGGGACCAAACAAGGAATCATTGGATTGGTATTATATAATTTGAACTCTTGATGTCACCAAATAAGGAATAATTGATTGATCTAGTTAAATAGACTAATTTCTCATAATATAATAAATCAATATTTAAATATTTATTAAAAAAAGTATTTAAATTTAATATTCGACAATGTCTAAAATAGTATTATCTTCTAATAGAATGATACTTATACTATCATTCTCTTGAATTGGGAGGGGGATGATTTGGCTCCTGCAGCTACGTACAATCACCAGAAATCAACATGAACCGGATTTCCATCAAATAGTTTACCATCAGAAATTGAATCTGAACTGAGCAGTTCCTCAGAAAGGACGGGTACCCTTCATCAAGTTTGCTCTGAAAATATGGATAGCAAGGCAAAAATTCTACCAATTGGGACACAAAAATCTCCTAGTTTTCAAGACCAACACAGTTGTACAAGTTTGCTGAAGAAATAATTTATTCAAGCAACAACTGGAAAAACAAACAAACAAACCTGAGATCGCCAAAATCAGTCAAGCCAATTCAAGCTAATATCCATGGTGGCCATCTTTATGTTCAGCCCAGAAAATCGCATCAGTTTGATAATTTCCCACAAGGGATATGTATACTCATCGCATATGACACTCTCTAACTTCTGAAAATCCATTGAGTCTGGCAATTCACGTACTGGGCAACCCGTCATATAAAGCTTTGTTAGATTCTGCAGCTCACCAATTTCTTCTGGAAATTTCTTAAGGCTTACACAGAATGATATGTCCAGAAAGTTTAGACTTTTTAGCTTTGTGATTGACTTCGGCATTTCTTCAATCGTAGCACAGTAACTGATTCTCAGTAATTCCAAATTCCCAAGCTTCCCAATTTCTTCAGGTAGTTCAATAAACTTGTGACAGTTACTTACTGTGAGGTTCTTCATGGTGATGATATCGCAGAGCCCAGTTGGCAACTTCTCCAAATCTTCGCAATACTCAATGCTCAATTCTTCAAGTTTTGGCATTGCTTCTGAGAATTCAATGGAACTGCTCTCAAAAGCATTCTTCACGTGACACATGTAAAGTGATAGCTTGGTCACATTCTTCAGATCACACAGGCATGGAATTGAAACTTGCTGTAATCTGATTCTTTTAAGGCTCATTAAGGAACCAAGTAGCTCCAAGTTTCTTATGTCAGTGCGGCAGAAACCATAACTGGTGACTATAAGAACTTTCAGGCTTCCCATTTCCTTAATGAATTCAGGTAAAGTGTATTCTGCAGTGTTTAAATTCAAGACCAGGACCACAGCACCAGGTGCTTGAATGTTGCACCAATCAGGAGTGATGTTTTGTTCTGCACATCGAATTTGGAAGACGATGAATGGAAATTCTCAGTGTTTTCTTTTAAATTATTTTAACTTATAACTGAGTGAGTTTGCATCAATTGCAGATTAAAAGAGATTAAAAGAAAAGGGGGAAACTTGGTTAAGAGTACCAATTTAGAAATTTTATGAGCTAAAATGACATAATGCAACTCTTCTTCAATTTTATACAATTTATCTTTAACTGTATAGAAAAGTCTTTAAAACAGAAGGCATTTACACATAGCTAGAGATATATTATATATAGTTGAAAAAGAGTTGCATCAGCTTAAATCCAAGTCATTTTGACCAATAAAATTTACAGACAGGTACTCTTGACCAATTTTCCCTAAAAACACAAAGTTAACCTGCTGATATTGAGAGGATAGAAGCAGCAAATCGTTGTTGTTGCTGGGGCCGCCATTGATTAATATCAATGATCAATCTCTTTCTATTCTCCAATGGTCCTTGTTGGCTCATATGGATGGCTAGGTCTCTGTAAAGACCATGCTGCAAGAGGAAGTGGTTATTGTAGTAATTGTCCACGTCCATTCCAACTATCCTGCTTAAACAAGATGATTACAAACCCAAATGTAAGATGACTATAAAGTCTAATAAGAAAAGAATATCAAGTACCGTATTATTTTCACCTTCTAATTTTGATGCCAGCGGCCAAATTCATGGCTACTAATTCTTTGATGAAGATGATTGCATCTAGGCTTCTTCTTGGCTCATTGAGTTCATACAGTTCAATCCACATGTCTATGAGCGCAGTAATGGGGACTTTATGAACACCAGGAAACAACCCAAGGTCCATAAAACACTCCATGATGGATTCATCTACCAAAAGACTCAATGTATTTTGGAGATGGTCAAGCAGCTCTGTATTTGAAGCAATAATAGAAACACCTTGTGACCATTCTAATTTCACCTTTTGAAACGCTTCAATATCCTTCCCTTTCAGTTTTCCCCCAATGAATTCAAGAGCCAATGGTAAGCCCTTACAACCTGTAACTATCTGCATTTCATCACCCAACCAAACACAATTAGTGAAAATATGTTCTTCTTAGTGAAAATTTGGGAGAATCTTGATATATACAAGTCACCTGGAGGAGAATTTTACGTCTTGCTGGCTCATTAAAATCGATGTCACTGGGTTGAATTAAGTGACGAAGAAGTTTTTCTGCATCTTCCTCACAGAGAAGATTCATAGGGAATCTGGTTCTCACTGTTCTGATTTGAGCTCTTGAAGTCACCAAAATTCTAGTTTTTGGGGATCTTAGTTGTAATTTGTGAACGATATTTTCTGAGTGAGGCCAAACATCATCCAATACCAACAGCACTGGATTTTCACCGTACTTAGACAGTTGATCCTGCAACTTGTTGATTACCTCTTTGCCTTGAATCTGTGAACCCAGCGTCTCAAATATGACATTGGACTTGAATTTACCTACCAAACCCAACAACACTCCACAATATTACAATTTAAATAACCCATTTGTGTCAAGTCCCAGTTTCAAAGTTTCTAAACAGGGGAAAGCAAGTGAGTGCATAACATGAATGTGATGATTGTGATCGATAGGACAAAATGAGATTACCTTTTACTTGGAGATCAAGACAGAGTTGTTTAGCCATGGTAGTCTTCCCCGATCCTGGTAAACCATACAAGTTCAGAACTTGCTCATCACCATGAAGCAGCTTAAGCTTCAACTCTTTGATGGAATCATCATCAAGCCCCACTGTAAATTGGGAGCATCTATCATCAAAATGATCCTTCAATATCTGTGTCCCACCATTGATTGAGCTTCCAAGGCTATGGTGACCTTGAGAACTGAGCATGGAGAGAATATCAGTCAAATGCTGAAGCATGAGAATTTGTATCTGAACAGAGATTATCCTTTCTAGCGAAGTCAACCCTTCAGATATTTTGGTCTGAGCATAAGGGGCAAGAACACAACTCCACCAATGGATTTTGGTTTTTCCAAGAGCCTCCTTGTTTTCTGCTAATTGCTCCTTCAGTTTCTGTATATGATCAGTTGGGAGATCCATCTGATTCATGGCTTGTTCGATCTTTTCAACCATTGGACTCAAATCCTCGACGGCTGACTTCAGATTCTTGCGAGTGCTCTTGTATTCTAAACCTTTTCCAACAATAGCCAAAGCATCTTTCACTAAATCCCAAATAAGCGAAACATCCGCCATTGCTGATAAACTAAGTTTCTGCAAAAAGTTTGTGTCTTGATTCAGCTAGCGTCGGCTTTAAGCTATAATGCGTAAACCCAGTACGAGATAGTCTTTGGAGTTGACCCAATGAAGTCAATGGGTATATGCCTCAAAAAGGAGCTCGAAAAATCCACGAGACTACTCTTCCCTGCATTATTACTCTATTAGTTTAATTTCAACACTCGGATATTTAACAAGAATGCATATCACATTATCCTCTCAGCTCTTCATATATCTATATATAATTAAATTTGGACCATCTAAATTTGCCTGTAAAGTTCAGATTTCAATGTTCATGACCACTGCCCAATTTTGATTGATAGAAAACAAAAACCACACGTTGGAGTAAACTTTACTTGAAACTAGTATTTACTCCCTCAAGATATACAGAAAGAATTTACTTAAATGATTGTCAGATAAAGTGATTAATTCTTATAGATAATTTGTTCGTTGCTGGATATGTTTATCAATTAAGTTACCATTCAAAGTACTGATAAAATAGAATGCATCACTTACAGAAAACCTATAGCACAATAAGAGAATGGGTCTTGTATATATCCTGCAATTAGTAAAAAATTTAGAATTCTTCAATCCCGGAATAGCAACACAATTGAAATGAAGCGTACAAATTACTAAGATATAGTTAATCTAATAGTCCCTAGATCTTTTTATCTCTTGCTAGAGAAAATATTTATACTAAGACGGATAACTATAGACACTAAAACTGGATACCTAATAATATGATCTAATAAATAAATAGTATTATAAAATAAAGCATCCACATTTCAGTATTGAAATGGGCCGTTTCTATAGCTTCCATTATTACTCTTGGGCCCAACCCAGGATTATTTTGATTGCCATCATGTAGCAACTGTCTCTTGATATGCTTTTTTCCCCCCCAAAATATCTAAAAAGAAATGCATGTGTTCAAATGCCTTTCTTTTTCTTTTTTAAGTTAATGGTACTTTCGTGCAATTCGAGAATCAAAACATCCTTGACTTTTAGTGGAAATTGAAAACAGCCTATTCATGTAAGATTTGATTTTTTTCTCTCCAAAAGAAACACGCACATGTGATTTTATTTTATTTTTTCTTTGCAAGAGAGATTAAGTAAGGTTTAGCTAAGAAGAGGTAGAAAATAGAATATATTAAAACTATATATTATATATATATGTATATTAAGGACCGGGGAGTATATATATATATATGTATGTATATTAAAACCAATATATCTGCATTTCATTAATTAATGATATATATCCCTTTGAAAACTTTATATTTCAGTTTGGAGATAGATTCCCATATATCATCGATCTCTGCCATATATTTTGATATCAGAATTGTAGCGCTGTTATACATTTTGGACTGACAAAAATATCTGAGTAATAAAATATCAGTACTCACAATCATTGTTTTAATATATATATATATATATATATATAATTTTTTTGTTTACATCAGAGTATCCCCATCCGATCAATGAGAGACTAATATCCTAAGTACTACAGAGACCCACCAGTTATAAGAGCGACCCTACCAAACACTCCAGCTCTATTTTCATCCTCTAGAGATTGAATCCAGAAACAATAGTTAAGACCCTCATCCGTTTATGCCAACATGCATTGGTATATATATATATATATATATATATATATATATATATAAATTAAAAGCAAGTGAATGTTGGGTGCATGTGTCGTTAGATTGTGTTGTTTGCAAATGTCTATAGGGATGGAGACCAAAGTGGGTTCAACATGCATACCAAGGTAGACCAAACTATCTTTTCCCCATATTCTCTCACTAGCACCTATTTAATTATTATTTAATCAATTCTAACTTTATATATGTAATCATTTTGTGTTCACTAAAATTGAAATAATTAACTAATAATCACTTATGGTAAGACAAAGAAGCTTTAGGTGTTAACTGACACATGACTCAATGCAAACAGACAGAATATGCTCCTCTAATCATATTTATAAATTATTTTTAATATATTTTATTATAATTAATAAAAACTTTGAATATGTTGGATACTTTTAGTTATAATTTGGCACTTGTTCCAATGTACACACATATGCAAGCGGATAAGAATGTTTCTCTTTGTTTCACGGAGATTAATATTGGGATCGAGCTATGTAGGACCACAAGGGCAGCATAGTTTTACCATCAAATATTTAATATTGTTGTATTCCTAAAGCTCAAACATGAGACATCTAATTAAACTAACATAACATTTTATCAGTTAAACTAAATGTTTGGTGGTGGATAAGAATGTTTCTTGATTTGTAAGGAGAAGCAATGTTTCAGCAGAATGCAGAAACGAACAAGCTAAATATATGTCTGGATAAAAAGAAAAGTGAGAATAAAATAGGGAGAATGAATATTATAAAGGATTTTTTAAAAAATGATAAAAAATTTACTATTTTTAAGAATTTTCTTTTATAAATTTATTTTTTATCATCGAGTAAGAGTAATTAATAAGCTTTAATCTATGAGTGGACGTTGATTCTGTTATATATATTACAGTGTTATTCACTTTTGATGGATAACATAGATTAAAGGGGCAAAATTTTGTATTTATCTATACATTTTTACCCCTCGCTTCTTAGTTTTCTCACAAAAGCAACAAAACATTAACAACAATATAAAGTCTTATCTTATTAAATAAAATTTATTACACAAATTGCTCTATTAACATTTTTAATGAGATTACAGAAAAAGTAGTTAATTGTAAAAAACAATTTAACAACTTTTCAAAACAACCCTTTGATTGGTTGTTTTGAATATTTGGGGAGGATGAAAAAGTCAGGAGCATGAAAGAAACAAGGGTACATATTTATAAAAAGATGTCATGGATGTATTAATAATTAATGGATAGGGTCTTATAAATAAAACTCAAGCAAGGAAATATTATTTGTCAATAGGTCCCTTTAATTACTTCCTTGAGCAATATTTGAGAATTGAGAGCCAGAGGGAGAGGGAGGTTGAGTCATTGGACAAAAAATATTGATCTGACCAACGCGTTAATCCTAGTGGTAAATAGCTCAATATCACTTAAACGAGGTTTTGAGTTAGAGTTTTAGCGTATGTAAAAAAATTTCATTGGGAGACTCACCCATCATAATTAGGTACGTAACGCAAACCAAATACAAATATAATCGAGATAAAATGAACCGGGTAAATAACAAAAAAAAAATATTAATATGAGTACATGTGACTTCGGACTTTTCAATTGTAATTTTACAGTTTACTATAAAATAAGTATACGAGAGGAGTTTTGTTTCAACTTATGTTAACATATTTATTGAAAGCAAAGATAAATAAATACTAATTAAGTTGACAATTTAGCCCTTCATAACAACTTAGGATGCGACATTAGACGCCCATATTGAGTAAACTCTAAGATGCCACTTTATAGAGAAAATATATTTTCATTTAACTTTTTAAATTTATCTATATTGAATATAAAATGAATAATTTTAAAATTAAAATTAAAATATAAAAAAAGTTTTACCATGAAAAATTGATTAAAGTCTACTCCTTGTGTCGTTCAATCTCTATCATGATATCATCATCGTCTTCTACTTTCCATGCATAAACCCTAAATTAGAGAACTAACTTGAACGTCCACACGAATGTGGAAGCTATATATATATATATATATATATATATATATATTACTTCTCTCACCGCAATTATATTTATATGGCCTACGAAGTGAAATTGAAATTTTCTCAAGTCTTTAATTTAATTATATAATTTAACAATCTTACAGTTGATGTGGTCAAATTCATTTAGGTCAGTTTCGGGCCATTAATGTCAGCTTGATTAAAATTAATCGGTGTATTAGCGTCAACGTCAATCTGCTTTCTTCAACGTGAATTCTGAGAGAACAAGGACTGATTATGTTCCTCCCATCGCACTTCCCAACAAAGTACTATAATAATATATTTACCTTCTCAAATTGAACGCAACGGCAAAACAAATATAATTATAAAAACAAGAATGCATATTCAGTTTGCTCTATTCACTCCATCCATTAAAATAATAAATAATTTTCGTAATTAAGCTTCTTCTAACTCCATATAGCAAAAGGAATCTCATCTTTATGAATGTACGACTTGTTTTTACTATTTAAATCCACGATATATCATGGGTTTTAATTTAAATCTCACCTGTATATATATATATAAATATATGCAAATGTTTGATGAAGAGAGAGGATCATAATTTAGGCTTTTTTATATTATCAGTCTATAAACAGATTATGAAATTACGTACAAACACTAAAATGAAGGATATTAATTTAAAAATATATAACTTACCTTAAAGGAATGAAAATATTGGGATGATAGTGAAGGGTTTTTACTGCTTCCCTTTCAGAAGATTGACAGATAAAATAATATATTTAAGGAAAAAAAATTCAAATTACTATATATTAATGAAAAGAAGAAGAAGAATATCCATAAATAAATATATATTGGAGCTAACCTTGCCATGGTTTTTGGGATTGTTTCTGTTGATCATGGGAGGTGGGGTTCATGCAGTTTCCAATTCCAGCAAAGCTGAGAATCTCATTATGCGAGAGAGGTCTAAGGCCCAAGAAATCTCTCGTCAAACCTTCATTCCCACCACCGTCATCGGCAGCGCCGGCGGGTGTACCTGTCGCCTTTGTAAGGGTATCAAGAAAGCTTCCATCTTTATTATTCTTTGGGTTCAAAATCCCACCAAAAGCATCCTCAAAAGACGTTCCTTCCAACCCACCACCACCAGAGAAAGAACTCATAACATCATGAAGAAACGGTGAAGGATGAGGAACACCTGAGGAAGAAGAAGCACCAGCAGAAACGGTACTAGTAGTAGCAGAAAAAGCAGGAGGAGGAGGAGGGAGAAGTACTGCAGATTCACGTGATGAAAAATTCAAACCAAAATTACAACTATTTGATGTGATTGAATTGGTGGTGGCAGCTGAAGAAGAGTCAGAAGGAGGAATAACAGGCACGTGAGTCTGATGGTGGGTCCTAATCATGGCAGCTGGTTGTGTTTTGGTAGTCATGGTTGCACCCATTTGTGCTGCTTTCTGCAACAAGGCTGTTGCTGACATGTGCGGGGAAGGCGCTGGTTGGTAGGCAGGAGGGAGGGTGGGTCCCCTAAGCTGGCTACTAGTTGGGTTAGGGTTTTCATGGAGCCGGCTCAGATCCTGCTGCTGCTGCTGCCACTGGCCGTGAGGTGTTCGTGAAAGATCCTGATCGAATCTTGTGGAGAGGATTAAAGATGACGATGGCGAAGAGAGGTCAATGGCAGTGGATGATGGCCCAGGAGGAGCTAGCCACGGGGGTATTTCTGGCCTGAGGTTGATGAAGCTTTGTTGTTGATGATGATCTTTCTTCAGTTGTAAAGAATGGAGATCTTGGTGATGATTATTGAGTTGGGTTTGGAGATTCAGAATGTGAGATGCTGATGATGAAGCACTTGGTGGTTGTTGAGGATGAAGAAGTGGGTTTGAAGATCTTGCACTTTCCTCTGTTAATGCATCACAGAAGGCTCTGTGTGTTATGAAACTGTCTCTCCTGAAAAAGCCATTAAACAAACACACAAAAATACAAAATCAGAAAAATTGTTTGTTCACACCACCACACTGGCAAGTGCTTTATACGACGACAGACCACAAAGCATTGACTCTCTCTCTCTCTCTCTCTGTACATTTCCACCTTTTCCCACACTCCAAGGACTTTTCCATCGATCTAAAAATTCTGGATCTCTTCCCTAGTGTACCTTAATCATCTATCATCTTCTCCGATGCAAAGGGATAAAGAATAAATATATATATATGACTCTCTCTCTCTCTGCATCATGTCCTTTTTTATTTCTTTCTGAGAGTGCTTTAAAGGCAGATTGTTCACATTAGGTAGTGCATTAAAAACTTTTCATTTAAGTCTTCAAAAAATTTTCCAGTATCTGCGTCCATGGTTCTGGTGTGTGTATCATAATAATTATACCATCATTTTGTCCAAAGGTAAGGGATAAAGAATATGTATTTATTATTCACATACCCAAAAAAGAAGATATATGTGGATTCATTCATTTCAGTGAACCTCGGATTGAAAACTTCAAATCCCATGAAAATCATAAATGAAGATAGATAGAAAGATAGATGTCTGTCTGTAACTGACTATTGTCACTCCTAGAAGAAAGAGTGATCTTGGATAGGTTGGTTAATTAGTTACCTTGAGAAGAGGGTTCCACAGTCACATCTGTACTCTCTTGTGCCACAGGTCTTGGAGTGAGCTTTCCAATCCGATTGAACTGCATACCTCTTGGAGCACTTGTCACATTTCCACTTCTTTTCACCATGCTTTCTGCAGAAGTGCTTCTTTATCCCAGTTAGGTCCCCAAGTGCTCTTGCTGGGTCATGGTGCACACATGCGGGTTCTGGGCACACATACACCTTCTTCCTCACCTCTTTGTTTGTTCTCTGCTTCAGCTTCCATGGCAGATTGTGCCCTCTTCTATGAAGTTGCAGATTCTGGTCTCTTTGAAATCCTTTGTTGCAGATCTCACATATGAACCTGTTTGTCGCCAGAAGACTCTTTGGAGACAAGGCTATAACTTCAGCATCTGGGTCTGAAATAATTGAAAGCCCCCACATCAAAAAAACAAAAAAGATAACATTTTGATTGAAAACAACCCAAAAGAAATGAGATTCATATATATATATATATGTATGTATGTATATTTATGTATATCTATATTAAACCTGGGTTTCCAGGAAGGTTTCTCTTTTTCTTCAGGGGCTGAGTTTGAGTTTGAGTTGGTGGGGAAGCAAAGTATTGTTGTTGTGAAGGATAATTGGTAGCAATTTCGTTTCTATTGCCTGATGAAACACTGGCTTCACCAGATGCAGAAGTCAAATTAGACATGTTCTCTTCCACTACTTGTTGTTGCTGTTGCTGGTGAAACATCAAACCCTTCATATTTTCTCTTATGCCAAGAATTCTTTGGATCCGAAGCTTGTGTTGGCCATATAGATCTTGGTTTCTCCTATGTTATATGGCTTTTTAGGATCTAGAGATATATAACCCTCACTCAAAACAGAAAAAGGAAAAAGATACACTGCTATAAGATCCTGCATATACTGCTTAGAGAGAGAGGGAAAGAGAGAGAGAGAGAGAACAACAAAAGGGGAAATTTTTCTACACAGAAAGTCTTGGAAATCCCAGGTGAAGGAAAGGGAAGTGGATAAAAAATAGTAACTCTTTGGAGGAAGCAAGCAAACAATTATACTCTCCCTCTATAAAACCTTGATGGTGTTTGTTTCCTGCTTGTTTGGCACCAACCCAAGAGACAAGGGGTTAGTTTTTTTTGGTTGAAACTTGGAAGAGCAGAAGAAACAAGAGTGAGAGATGATAAGGAAAAAAACTGATGGAAGCTGAAGAAGCAGAAGCAGAAGGCCTAATATGTAGGCTGTGGCTAGCCACTTTTCTTCTTCATGGTTTCTTAGGAAACCATGCTTGATAATACCAAGAAAATCCAAGGATAGCCACACAAATATGAACAAAAATACAGACCCAGTGGTTTGAAGTTGAACTATCAGAGAGAGAGAGAGAGAGAGAGAGAGATGTGGATGAGAAGGAGGATTCCCTCAGTCCAAAACAATGCCTAAAACCACAGCCCAATGGGAACCCTACGGCTTAACTCTGACGTTGCACTTTCTGTCTTTTTCTCTCTATTCTCTTTCTCAACCCCGGAAAAAAAAAAGAAAACAAAGAAAGAAAAGAAAAATCTTTTCTTTTCTTCCTGTATTTATATAATACTTGCTTTTACCAAAGTTTTTATTTTCTTGCGAAAACCTTTTGCTTAATTATGCCACCCTCACCTTTCCCATCTCTCGTAAAGTATGCAGAAAAAAAGGGCAAAAAATAAAAGCAACCACGTAAAAAGAGATCAGTCTCATTTGTATATTACAGATAGGTAGAGAGATAGACAAAGACAACGACTAGAAGAAGAAAGAGAAAAGAAAGATGGAAAGAGAGAGAAGTCCACTTGTTATTTTTCTTAAAAAAATTATTTCGTAAATTTTCTAATTCAATTCTGAAAATATATATTTCAATGAGAAAATATAGATTAACATGATGGGTTTTGTACAAACTTTTCTCGTCTGATTTCTACAGGAAGCAGCGGCATGATTGATCCATTGATTAAGCTCTCAAAGCAGGAGGCATATGGTTAAAAGCTTTTCTATTATCTTTAACTAATTAATTATTTTGTCTATTAAGCTGTGCATTATTATATACATAGTATATAGTTTCTTTTTCATCGTTCATTTCATTATCATTGAACTATTTGCCGATTAAAAAAGCTGATAATTTCTGACAATGTTGCATGGTTCTTTGAAATTAAAGTCTAAACAAATAAGATCTTGTAAGGTTCTGCATCCACAAAAGGCAGTAT
The DNA here is from genome assembly GCA_037074615.1 of Leucaena leucocephala. Lineage (NCBI taxonomy): Eukaryota > Viridiplantae > Streptophyta > Magnoliopsida > Fabales > Fabaceae > Leucaena > Leucaena leucocephala. Next base: position 3,688,182 of record CM073557.1, on the reverse strand, counting down.
GCCCTAATCTCTCCCTCTCCCCCTCTCTCTCTCACACACACACTAACCATCATATCTTTAACCAGAAGAAATTTTGTCTCCCCAGTCATTTTCAGTTCTCAATCGTCATTATCACCTTCCAAATACATTGGCGATACTGTCATAAACTTAATATAAGAAATAATAATAAATTTGTACTGTTTACTTATTATTAAATTTTTTTAATAATTAAGTTTCTTTCTTAAAACCTTATTATTATTCCCTTTAAAATTTTCATTAAAAAAAGTTAAACGAGATATTAATAGCGTCTTGGCATTAAAAAAAATTAATGGCATCTATTATTATTAACAACAGTAAATTTATGTTATTAAATGAAGTTGACTAAATAAATAGCATAGTGGCATATGCTTTGTCAATAACTTAATTTTTTTAAATATATTATCGACCAAAATATCTCATTTAATAATTTTATCGAGTATTCTCTTTTATCTTTTTTCTCCTATATTAGATAACTTAATAATATTTGATATACTTTTTTAATCGATGCTTCCAACAGTCTTTTTTGTACATTTTATCGTGATTACTCACTTTAAATCTATTTGTAGTTATTCTTTATATATCCAATAAATCAACATCACTGCACAATAAAGAGTTAGAAATTGTTTAATTATAAAGATTTTGGTGTTAATATTCCAAGCACAGCTAAAAACTCAATGAACAAATGAAATGTATAAATGCATGGCTTCCATATATAATCTAGATAGTTTAGATCAAAAGGTCTTGGTCAAACAAAACACAATAACATTAAACAAATTTTCAAAATTAAAAAAAGAAAACCCAAGAGATCACATCTCAAGAACATAAAAAAATTATGAATTATATTTTTAGCAGCATAGGATGCCGCCATGCATGCAATCTCCAATCACTAAAAAATGGAGGGAAATTAGAGGCAAAGATTATTTAAGACTACTGTGTTAGTATTAGTGGACCACAATAATATATATATATATATATATATATATATATATATATATATATAATATGTAATGTCTAAGAAGTTTGTGGCTATTGGCAGGGATACATATATTATGTTAATTATATGTTTCAAATTTCGATGAGGTTGGGTGATGGCAGGACCATGAATGATTTTTTTTTTTTATTTTTAAAAAAAATGGGCAATAAAAAATGGGAAGGTTTTGTCATTTTCTTGTTTTATTCTTCAATGTTTAAGATTTTAAAAAAGGGGATATTGCACTTATCTCTCACCAGCTCATTTGTGTGATTATAATAGTGATAAAGAAAAAAAATATAAATTAACTATAGGGAGTTCGCATCCCTAAATATCAATATATATTCAAGTAAATAAATAAAAAAAAAGATCATTTACATATCTTACTTAGATTTACAGATATAATTTTATTATTATAATAATCTTTTTTCAATTTGGACAATGGTATAATCCTTTCTTAGGCTTATAGTGTAAAAAAAAATTATATTTTTCAACCAGTGTATTTCTTAATATTTGAATTTATATATATTTTATATATATATATACTGTTTATCATCTCAACTAACATATTGTTAGTAAATAATTATTTTTTTTATTTTTAATCGTATGCACAAAGTTAATAAACTGTAAAAAGTCACAACTTGTTATAAAAATAACTTCTAATACCCGAGGTGGATGGGGTAATAAATTATGAGATAAAATATGTTGTTTAACTTGTATAAAATAATTTGTGTGAGAATAATATAAATAAAAAATTATAAAATAAATTAAATTTTTTTATATTTCTAATATGCCCTGGGAGGGAAAAAGCTTGTTATAATTGATGTCACTTTTATTTTATGCGTTCAATAAAACAGACAAACTCAAGTTAATGAAATTGTTTACTAATGGTAAAGAAAAAAGATAATGAAATTTTAGTTAAAGTAATGAAATTGATCGTTTACAAAGCTTTTGGTCTAGTAGTGCTTCCTCCATCCCGTAAAATAATCTTTATTTATGACTTTTTATACATGAAAATATAAAATAAGATTTGAAATTTTATAATTATTTTCACTATCCTTCCTAGTAATTAAAGTTTTCAAATAGTCATTGTAGAATGGCTGATCTGCAATTAATAAAAGATTAGTGCAGTACGTACGTTTTATTTATATAATTAAGAATGCGATGGTGACTCAAAAATCCAAATAATAATTTCCTCAGTGGTTTGTGTACGTTGTAAGCAAATATACTTTTTTGAGCACGCTTAATTTGTTTATTTGTCTCAATTAAAAACTAATTATTTAACATGAAGTGGAGATGGAGGCGAACATATACACTTATATATCCAAAATTAATCATTTTTTTATATTATTTATCAGATTCGGTTATTAAGTATCTAATTTTAATATTTATAAAAATACCTCCTAATATAAATGTCTTATATAGGAATCGAATTCGAGATCTATATAGATCTAGCGAAGTCTTACATTACTATATTAACTCTATGTTAGTTTAAAATTTATAATTTTTCTTGAGTTTAATAGTGCACAACGCTTTGATTAATTTATCTAATTTATGAATTAATAACCATGTAGTTATTGAAAAATAAATTAAGAAAAATAACCACTTATATAGTAAAAGAAAAGAAACTGAGAAAGAAGTGTGATAGGACACTCATTGAAGAAAAAAGGCAGCACAGAGTAAGTTGCATTATGTGCCTTAAAGCCTAAAGTTTTTGTAAACTTAATCATTAATTTGTACTATAATCACTGGCTTCAACGCCTTCAATCATACCAAATCTATCTTTATTTTGAAGCTCGTTTTTCAATTAAGATTTTCCCTTCCCATTCTTTTTCACATCTTGGGGTCTCATTTTCATCTTTCACTTCTCATTTCAAATTCATTAGATGGTCTGTTTCAATGTTTATACATTGTGTATGGTTGGTATTGTGTTTATAGCTAGTGATTTTTCTTCTTAAAGATATGGCAATGCTTTCATAATAACTCGAATCAGATTGTTCAGTCATACTAGTTAATTAAATAGTGAATAAAATAATACCCAATATCCTAATTTTATTTCTGATATGCGATCAGTATCCTAATGTTATTTATAATAAAATTTTACTTATAATTTTTTAATTTAATACAATTTTATCCTTTATATTATTTTTTAAGTACAAAAAATTATACCAAATTAAAAAGATTATGAGTAAAATTATATCATAAATAAAATTAAGATATTAATAATATATAATAAATAAGATCAATATATTTAGTTCGGTCAATCAACTAAACTAAAATCCAAGTGACTTAGGATGAGTGCAATTACCTTGAGATTAATCCTGTACCATAATGGATTTAATATATTGTTCCCCATATTATGGTTGAAAGGATATAGTTTTGACTTTAAAAAATAAGAAAAAAAATATTAATTTATCATATTTATATTTTAATTATTTTATTTTATTATATTATACCTGTAAAATTGGAAAACACACACACAAAGCATATAATAATATAAATTTTTGAATATAATAATAAATTAAATGAATAGAAGCTCGCTGTAATTTTGAAAATTGTGAAGTATGTAGTTGACTGTAATGAAATATCGCATGGGGGAGTTATTATGATGAGTTTGAAATCTTGTACGTATGAAATATCACAAGACATGTAAAAAAAGTCAACAAAAGAAGTGTCATCAATTGGATCGTATGGATTATGAATTCTAGACGGACAAGGACATCATATTCCCTACTCATAATAAATAACACCATTATTGCCCGACTGCCCGACTCCAAAAGCTATGCTATATATTTTTTATGAATTAAAATATCAATATATATGTGATATAAAATATTATTTTAAAACTTACATATCATTTAATATTTGTTTTTTGTGAATCACGTAAAATTATACGCGGCTTTAAAGATGAGTTGCAAATTTATTAAAATTTTATATCATAATATATATATTTTTAATAAATAAATGGAAATAATTTTCTAGGTATGTACACTTCCCTTTTATTTTTAATTTAATATTTTATAATTTTTCCTTTGTTCTGTTAATACCATTAGTTAAGATAACTTCATTTTTTTTTGTAGCGTTAGTCTATACTCAAGAGCTAACAGAGAAATATTAAAATATTTAATTAAGAAAAAAATTAAATAAAAATATAGATGTATGTTAGAAGATGAAAAATAAAATTAAATAAATTGTATACATGAAATACGTGGTCATTTTTTTTTTAAATTTTGAAAAAGGTATGACAAAAAATAATGGGAGACTGAAAAGAGGGTGCAAAATTGCAAATGCCGAGAGATGTCCTTGGGTTCACGGGCCTGGCAGCTCGCCTGGCAGTGGGACCACACATCATCATTTTCAGAATTTAGGTGGGCCACTCTTTTATTCTTTTTATTATTATTAATTTTATGAGAAAAACACAATGAAATGAAATCTCTCCACACTTAAGTTATCAATATTTTTATTAAAATATAGTAATATCAATATATTCGATATAAAATATAGACTTAAATACATATTTTTTTCTTAATTTTAAATCATATACATAATATCTCTAATTTTTTAAAATTTAAATTAATATTTTATATTTTAAATATTAAACTCTTACTATTAAAGTTAATTATTTTTATTATATAATACGTTATTTAAAAATAATCCTTAACAATTTACATATAATTTTAAATAATTTTTATTTTTATTTAAATAATATAGAATCAAATAAATACTTTTAAATTATTTTGTATTTGTAAATATTTAAAAAATATTTTAAATTACAATGTAATATTATTTAAATATTTTATATTTTAAAATATTTTATTTAAAGTATTAAAAAATTAAAATTATATATCAAATTTTAAATATTATTTTTTAAATAACGTGCTATATTATAAAAATTATGATATAGTAAATACTGTTAATTTTAATAACTATTTTAATAGTTACGGTTTAATCATCAAAATATAAAAGATTAGAAGGCTTAATTTAAATTTTTAAAAATTAAAAAAATTATGTCTAACTTACCTAAAATTTGAGGAATAATATGTATTTTAGCTTAAAATATATAAGTATTGATATTAATATACTCTATCATCAATATATCATGTATAATTGTACTAAATTTATAATATATTTTAATATTTAAAAAATAAAAATAACTTGTAAGATTAAATTTTACTGCCACACACTCACAATACTTTTTTAGTAGGAAAAATCCTACAAAATACTATATGATATTGAAATTCTACTTTGATAATTCAAAATTTAATAATCTCAAATTCGTTATAAGTATTAAATTAGGATTTTGAAATGTTTAATCATTTACAAAATTGCCCTCACACATTTAAAAAAAAAAAATACAAGCCTAGTCACCGGTTGGCCATCAGAACTTCGCTAGCACCAAGCCTCCTTCGCCGACCACCACCCTGCCAGCTGGAGGTCCAGTGCCAGTGCTGATGGCAGGAGCTCCGACAATCCCCTAACCCATTGGATTCCAAAATACATAATAACCATTGAGCCACCAACACAACTTAATATAATTTACAAAATAATATATAAGCTAGTCGTTAAACTTTGACTATATTCTATTTATTATTTTTATAATAATATTAATTATATTTCTATAGATATTTACCACAATAATTATGCCATCTGCTATTTTTATAACACTATTGATTATATTTTCATATATATTTACTATAAAAGTAATATATTTTTTAATTATTTTTTATATCTTAAATTTATTAAAATAGATTAATTCTTATGGCCATTTATTATCATTGACTATATTTTTATAAATATTTATCATAATATTAATACAATTAATAATTATTTTTCACGTCTCAAATTTATTAAAATAAATAAATTATTATAATTATTTATTATTTTTATAGCGGTATTGACTATATTTCTATAGTAAATAGAATGTAGTCAAAATTTACAGGTTACCTTGTATATAGTTTTAAAATATTATATTAAGTTGTATTTGTGGCTCATTAGTCACTATGTATTTTGAAATCTAAGGATTAGGAGATCAAATCTCACCTCCAATACATTTGGCACCAAATATCCTGCTCGAGCTACCGACACCCACTAGTAAGGCGGTTGCCTTGCTTGTGACAAAGGTTTAGTGCTGGTAGAGCTCCAATGGCTAGCCTGCGAGGGCCTTGGTTTTGTTCTTTTTTTAAATATGTTAAGGTAATTTTATAAAATAATTAAATATTTCAAAATCCTAATTTAGAACTCAACTAATTTACCATTATTAAAGTTTGAATTATCAAAATAGAATTTTAATATTCATATAGTTTTTTTTTTTTTGATAGACTGGGAAAAAAACGCAGTAAAGAAACTAGCTTGCGTCCGACCACGAAAGAATGCCGAACACGCTCCATCCAATCCTTTCTTGGCAAGCACATCGGCCATATGATTGGAATCTCTACTGATGACTTGGATATCATCAATATTCCATTCCCTATCCATGATAGCCTTAGGGTATTTGAATTAATTTTTAAAGAATAAATTTTAAGAATAATAAATTTTAGAAAATAAATTTTAGAAAAAATAAATTCTAAAAAAAGTAATTTTAAAAATTAGAGATATTTGAATGATTAGTGACATAATTACTTTTTTATAGACAATTTACTAAAAAAAACATAAATTAATATGATAATTATATAAAAAATAAATTTAATTTTAAATTTTTTTCATTTAAGTGATTATAAAATAATACATATATATATATGTATTTGAGTAAGGTAAAAATTTATAATATTCACTTGAATTTTAATTTTTTTTCATTAAAAATTTTATTAGAGTTAACCAATTTAGATAACTGTCAAAAAAATGTAAAAAATGATAATTTTTATTGACAAATTAATTTTTTCTCTAAAATTTTAAAATTTTAGATTTTAAAAAATATTTATTTTTATTTTTTTTAAATAAAATTTAAATTATTAATTGTAAACCCACCATGTGGCAGTGGGTTTAAGTGTGCGAGTGTGTGTTTGGTCCATAAATCGAAAAGATAGAGGGAGAGAGAAACCGTGGAAGGTATAAGGAGAGTAATTTCTCACAAACTATAATTTTAGACTTAAACTATAGATTGAGTTCTAAAATTAATTTTAAAAAAAGTCTTATTTAGCTTTTCTCTTATAAAACTATAATTTAAAAAAAAAATCTATTTTTAAAATTAGTTCTCAAAAGACACTTAATCTCAGTCATCATGAAGACTATTCTCGTCACCCTTAATAGGATTATGGCTTCAGAGGAATCACAATGCAAGTACTAACATTTCGCTCACCAAGATCCCAATTCCCAAGCTCACTTCAGCCCCAAACTCTGCTGTAAGATGATCTCCATCGTCCAATTTGAATATGAACCCTTCAAGAAGTCCGTTAGTATCATTTTTCAATAAGCCTCCGCAAGCTGCTTTTCCTTGTTGGTAAGAAAAGTCCATCAACTTCCACCATTATCTTGTTCATCGTGGAGTCTGTAGCTGGTAAGGTCACCTGCTGTTGTAGGGATTTCCCCTTTTTACTATCAGGAAAAAAAAAGGTACTTTTTTGGGGAAGAAAAGATGCCCACGTGTATGGCGAAGATATCATTGCTCGTTGAAAACGTTGGGACAATTATCACCAGCGTCAATCACATCGTCACCGCTGAGACGGATTTTTATTTTTCACCCAAGCAAAGAAAATTGACATATTAAAGAATAGTTTAAAAAACAGATTTTGAAAGTGAATTATAATATTATATTGGTATGTGGGGAAATCGTTGTTGACGTGGCAAGATATGATTGGGTCATGTGAGACACATGCTGGGGAGGGCAGGGGATTAAGAATCTGACAGGCACGACTGACTTGTCTTCGTTGTCAAACAAAGAAAGGTCGGCTAAATTGCTTTTCAGTCACCCTAATCACGCCCTTATTTTAATTATTTTTATAAAATTTTGTTGTTAAGGGATAAATATCGGTTGTGTTTGAATTATATCTTAGAGAATATATTATATTTAAACTTGGATAAAATATATTTTAGAAGAATAAATTTTAGATAAAATATATTTTTGTAAAAAATATTATTTTTAATTTAAATTATAGTTTTATATTAAATAATCTAAATACTCCCAAATTTTTTATAATAAATTTTTTAAACAAACTAATAAACTATTCAAATATTAATTTTTCTTCAATCAATTTTATACAAAAATTAATAAACTATAAAAAAAATAATTTTTTCTTAGAATTAATTTTTTTATAGTTTATTAATTTTTCTAACAATTAATTTTTTATCAAATCAATAAATTATTTAAATATTAATATTTTTACAGTATATTTTTCTATCAAAGTAATAGTTTTGAAAAAGTTAAGGAACCATTTTTAACAATAATTTTTTTTATAAAATTTATTTTTTTAAAAGTTAATTTAAACACATTAATAAAATATAGATTTTTTATAAAATTTATTCTACTCAAAATATATTCTCTCTTAAAAAAATTATTTTCTAAAAATTTATCCAACAGACAAGTTAAAAGCTATTACCTTTAACTTATACTAAAATAATAGTTTTGATAAAAAAAATTACTCAGACACTTCACTTGCCACAAAGCAATTCAAAATATTATAAACTCTCTTAAAATTATTAAATTATTGTGATATTGTGGCGCAATGCTAAATATTAGTGTCTTCAAATATGGATCAGTTTAATTTCCCCCCTAAGTATATGTATTTTTTTTATTGAAGGTAATTTTATTTAAAGTATTATCTGATAATATATTTTTTTATAAAAATTAAAACTTTAATTTATTATATTATTAACAATTAACTTCTTTAGTTTTATCCAACTCTTGTTAATTGATGGGTGTGAGTGTGGACTAGGGAAGAGATCGAGTCCCAACTAGATAAAAGCTCTCAACCCTCGGCATTGTAGCATGACTTCCCTTTTTGGAGAGCGAAAACTTCCTTCGCCCTTAGGTGCATCCCCATACATAGTTGCTGGCTAGGCAAAAAATAAATTATAATTTTTTAAAATTAAAATTACTCCCAAAAAATAAATATTATAATAAATTTATATAGATTCACTAATTTTTCCAAAAATTAAGATCAAATTTTAAGAATGTTATTTAACATCTAACATTTTGAAATTTTGATAGTATTTTTAAATAGCCAAAACACATTTTAGCATATCTTCCGTCAAATTTACATTTTAGATAACATTTCCTGTCGATTAAGAATAGGAAATGAGAAAATTTTAGATAACATTTCCTGTCGATTAAGATAACATTTTAGATAACCTTTATAAGATTGAGATGAGAAGACTTTATGACTTCATTAAGCCCCCAAATAAGAAGTCTTGAGAAAATTGACTTCACCTTTCAATTTGTGATCATGACTAGCTATCTTTTATCTTCTGAAGCAATGTTCCTATCAAGTACATGGTTGATAAACATTGCAATCAATATCAACTGACATAAGACAATTTTTATATGTTTAGTTTTTCAAATTACTTTTTTCTTTTTCTTTTTTAAAAAAAGTACATATTGAATTATAACCAAGTCCTGTACTAAATCAATCTACAAACTACTAAGTGTCCCATATTTATAAATTAGATTGTGAGCTTTGTGCATCACATGGAATTTAAAATATGTTGCATTTTTCATCAACTTTAAAATATTCTTATTATATACGAGCAATGTTTGGTAGATGGAAAAGTGTTTTCTAAAACAAAACAAAAAAACACTTTTTTGCATAGTAAATATTGCATTTTTTACCTCATAAGTGCGTGATTAAGAGTGAAAAGTTACTGATCAGGAAAAAAAATTACTAGTTAGTAAAACAAGAAAAAACATGGGGGCAGTCAGTAACATGAATTTCTAATTCAAGCTACTAGCGTAAGATTCATTATTAAACTATAACTTCCAAATTCCAATTACATTCATTAAGCATAGCACGGTTGAGCTAGTAAAATGAGCGAGGCCTATTTGTTTAAATGGAGGGCTGGACTTCCAAAAAGTATTATTTTTAAGGTAAGCGGCCTTTTAGGCCGGCATTTTTAAAGCCGAGCCCATCAAGGGCCGTCCCATTTTCCCGGAGGTGGGGCACCTTGAAAATATACTTTTTTTTCATCCGATTGTCACTACAATCCTATAACAGTACAGTGGTTTCACCTTTTTCAGTGTCCCAAAATGATAGAATTCAATTCTCCAACTCACATCTTTTGCAAAGAGTTGTAAGAAATCACCTACCATAATCAAGTATTCAGCGTAGTTTTCCTCAAAATCATGAGGATGTTCATCTTTAACCTATTTTTCTCATTCTTGTAGAAGTCCAGCGTCATTCTAACAATTTCGCTTTTTTATTGGATTGGCCTAAAAAGATTAATGCTTTAGCCAAGAACTAGTCTATCTCTCAAAGTAAGAACCCAATGAGTGTAATACACTATAGTTTTACCGGTATACGAAGCCCATCATAGCTCAGTTGCATATCAAGACCCTCAGACTCCATGAATTTTGCCAGATAGCTATTCACTTCTTCATGATCCATCAGATGCATCATCCCTTCCAATTATTGCCAATGAGTAGAAATACCAAGTTATCTTCTGAAATACTTTTCATAGAAACTAGAGGAAGATTTTTTAAATTAAACGTGTAGTTTCTTATATGTTTGCTGTATATCGCAGAATCATAACCCAAACTTACCAGTAAACAGTGTCCTCTTGGGTTGTATTTTTTGCACTTCCTCTATTGCCTGCAATCGGGAGATCAGAAATAAACCACGTTGTTTTAAGAAAAATTTAATACATGTGAAAGATATTAATTACCCTTGGAAGTCCAAAATGTGTGGAACTAGAGCGATCTGGTCTCAAAGCATCCTGCACATAATCATAACTTCTATAAGCCCAAGAAAAAAATTAATTACTTTTTCCCTTTCATGTAAAATGCAAGCTTATGGATGCCTATGTATAAAAGGTGTTAGGGTAGGCACCAGAATTAGAATTTCACAATCCTTCAAAAGTGGGTAGGTTTCTTCAGGAATTTCACTAACATCACTGCAATGGTAGGGCATTAAGATTAGATCTCACTTCTATTGAGTATTGACAGAAAAGCTGTGCTTTCAGCTACTTCTCAACTTAGAAGCATTACCTAATGTAACATACATCCCCAATACGGAAACCGAGGGAACGATAACCTTGGCCGTGCCACACTGGCAAGGGAGTAATCTGGAACACAACAATAAAAGAAAGCGATAATGTAAGAGCCAAGTCACACACTGCTCAGGAACAAGATCAGCAAGTAATTGATTGAGCAATAAAGTGAGCAAAATAGACCATAGAACGGGAAAAATACTAAAAAAACTCACTTCAGACTATTAGACTGTTATTAGTTCTGACCTTCAATCCTTGCACAAAAAATGGCTCTTCTGATATGATATTAAATTGCAACTTTGATACTGCAGCACCGGGGATGATAACACTTGTATCTACTAAATAATAATGTGTCTTCTTCATCACCTGCACATGACTCAGGTAAACATAAACAATATAAGGGACAATTCTAACACCTCCTGTGGCCTCCCAACCAATTATTTACACTTGCGGATGATAAGCAGCAAGGGACAATTTTGATAAGGACCTCAAAGTCACGCTCGGCTACATATATTGGAATAGATGGCTGAACATTGTTTGTCCAATCTCGAAGATCATCAAGACCTGAGAAAAGATTTTATATCAACATAATGAATCAGGATACTGTTCATGTGGGAAAGGCTATTCAAAAAGTATAAGATAGTGTTCATGTCAGAGACCTCCAATTGCATCAGCATGGGAATGAGTAATAATAACCGCATCAAGTGCTCTTATCCTGACAAAAATACAACTGGTTTCAGAACAATGAAGCAAAAACAGAAATTTACGATACAAGAAAACTCGCAAGAGAACCATACACTTCACATATTTTAAGCTTTCCAGTAATCAATAGGTTTCCCTGAAAATAAACAAACAGATGGAAAAAGAAATGCTGGCACTGCTATAGGCAGAAAACATGTAGCATATTTCTTGGATTGTCTGTTAAACTGTGAAATATGAACTCTCCTCACAATCAAACTGTTATTTTTTTAAAAAGGAATACAACTGTTTGTTATAACTTGGAAACGAAAATAGTCAGACAGCGATGATCATAACCTACACAAAATGATGAAAGAAAAATGCGGAAGGGTTTAACAGGAGAACTAACCCCAAAGTAGGAAACCATCGAAGAGCACTCTGATAGAAAAATCTGCATAATAAGAAGTAAATATTTTATTATCAAATATATACAACATCTAATATCTAATGGGTAAACAGCATTTATATTAGAGGGGTAAGATATTTAATGGCAATGACATTTTCCGTTGTGGTTCAAACAGCTATCATTCTATGGGTAAACCGCATGTTAATCTGGCTCAAAAATGGATGAAATCACAGAAAAAATCATCCAAATGTACTATAAGTATGATAGATTAGGAAATTTTATTACTTACTTCCCAACATCTATTAGAATATTGCGACTTCCTGAGGAGCTTGGTTGACGAATGAGAATGCTTGTGTTCAGTCTCCTATTCTTATTACCCGGTTCAGTAGCCTTGGAACAGACCTATAGGGACCAAGAAAACTTCTCTTTAAACATTCCACATTCAACAGAAAGTGTTCAATTCTAGACTCATTGTATATAATAAGAAACTTTGCTTCATTACAAAGGTTCTAAAATTTGTACCTGGCATGTCTTGAGAGGATTAGTCAAACAGCTGACTCGTGGAATCCCTTCACTAGTTCCCGTCCCCACGAATATCATTTCTGATCGATCAGCAGATAATTCCACCTCAGAATCTCCACGGGCAGAAACTGTGGCGAGTTAAGAAGTCAACAAAATTTTTATCTAATGCCACACAAAAAAACTCCATAGGAAACAAAACAAAATAAAAGAAAAATCTGTAATGAATTCATCCAAGCAAAATTGTGTCTTCAGCAGCGATGACATAACAATCTTCACCTATTTCCTCAACTCTGACTCTGCCCCCAAAACGTGTGTTACATTCAAATATCAAAGTCTAAGCATTTCAAGACACCTATTGATCTTCCGAAATCCTCAAACAACAGTTTTGAGAGGATCTTAAATTGAAAATAAAAAAAACAAAACTCAGACTTAATTTAACATGGCTGCTATGTCGAGCAACTGAGTCAACTAAAACAGAATAAACAAGCCTGAGAATGAGTGTCATAATTAAGCTTAAATCTACAGTACAAATAGCGAAGGGCAATGCTACAGTGAAAAGATTGCAATTTGAATACAGGGAAAAAGAAGCAATGAATGGAGTAGAAAAGATAGGACTTACCGGAGCGAAGGCGACTGGAGAGAGGAAGGGCATAGGAGGGAAGTGAAGTAGTAGATCTGCGCCATGAAAATCGAAGTGTGTGGTGAGAAAGAGAGGCGAGGGAAGAAGGAAGGCGAATTGCGGCAACGACCATTGGTGCGTCACCCAATTAGCCACCAAATCAAATGAACGACCACTCTTTCACTCTCTTCCACTGTTTATTATTGGTTTTGCCCTCCCTCTGTCTCGGTTTAAGTTTCATCTCACTCATACGCAGAGGTATCATTTTTAGCGCGTTTTGGTTTTGTTGCTTTCTATATATATATATATATATATATATATATGAATATTTTCTCGTTGTTTTCTGACATTCACTTGCCGTGGGTTTGCCACGATATAATTTCTGGCCATCAATTAATGCTTGTCCCCTAATTAAACAAATATTCCTACTATTAATTTTTGTATATATTTGTATATTTTAAAATTATATGAAAAAATTAAAATAAAAAAAGAAATCACTAAGACGTTCCAAAAAAAATTAATGTAATAATTGAAAAATAGAAATCTCATAATAAAAGAGTAATATACAATAATAAATTTCGGTATATATAATAACATCTTTAAATTACTCATTTAATTTAAAATTTTTAAATAATTATATTTTTTTATCTCAAATTTTACAGTGATTTTATAAGTGCAATGAAGTACTTAAAATGAACTTATATAATATTAAGAAATTTTATATTAAAAAAAAAAGGAAAATGCACATAGCCCAAAAAAAAGGCTTCGTTCATACATGGAATATGGTGTATGGCTGTATGCTATAGTCCGATAGTTCTACATTGATATTGACGTCTTTTGTAATTTAATTGCTTTCTGTTCTAAGAATGATTAATTAAAATGTAAAATATGTTTATTAAAGTTTGCCAGAAAACCGAAGTTTACATTATTCCATAAAAGGTTGCAACTTTGATACATCGATAATATTATATTTCACCTTAATAATTCTATTGTTTGTTGTTATTATTTATTAATTTTATGTTATATATTGACCGTATTAATATTCTTTCAATTTTTGTATTTTGAATAAAATTTAAATTATAATTATTTACAACAATAATTAAAAATAATGAGATGGTAAATAATTCTTTTCTCAAAACTTCCTCATTATATATCCCAATTAAAATTAAAAATCAAACTAGGAAAGAAGAAATCAAACTAATTAAGATTTATGATTTCTTTTGTGTTTAGAATTATCTCTTAGATTTGATTCGGTTTAGAATTTAGATTAATTTGAATTATTTTACTTATCCCAGATTTAGTTTATGTTAATTTGAATAAAATATCATTCCATCTTTTAGGATAAGATATTATAATTAATTAGGATTAGGGCCAGGGATAGAGTTGAGTTTATTCATAAATGTTTTGAAGTATTAGTTCAGAGGTAATAACCCCACGAAGCTCCTTTTATTACAATAATTAAAAAAAAAGGATAATCAATTAATATATATTAGGGAAAAAATTAATAAAAATAAGACTATATTATGAATTTAACCTGAGTATTAACTACAACTCGAGAATTACAAAGGAGAAAAAAAAAGTATTTAAATTTTCATTTCCCTGTAAAAAGTAAAAAACTAATCCTATAAGACCTCATGCATGTACTAGAATATCCCAATCCTGTGACTAAAAATCTACCCTGTACCCACCACTACTCATCTTCTTTTAGCTTCCATCTGATTCTCCTCCTCCAGCAATTTCATCCATGCCTCTTGTGCAGAGCAAGTTTGAACATCTAAAACAGGAGAATCAAGTGAGTTTGATACTCCACGAATAAGAAAATTCATTGTCAACACTGAACAATCATAAGATCATTGTTAAACTTAATTAGTCCCCCATCAAACAACCCAAAACCATTTTGCGAATATGATTATACTTCCCCGGCTTTTAAAAAGCTTTCAGGGTTTGTTTTCTGCAACAAGAACATCAATGGAGAAGCAGATGAAATCAAACTGAAATATATGTTCTTGACTTCTTGGGCAAAAGTGTTTTGCAAAATGCTCACAGGTCAAGTAATCAGCGCCACAATTCAAATGCAGCACGATTCATGTATATTGATTAAACTTAATCCCTGAGTTGCATAAAATCAAAGTTACATACAATACCACCAAATCTTATCCTACTAGATGGATTTGACTATATGCACAATATCGTTGTGCTCTATTAACAACTAAATCTTAAGATATATTATTAACCAAAATATTCTATTTAATAACTTCATTGAGCGTTCATTGAGCGTTCTCTTCGTCTACATAATTATCAATTTTTTTTGATATGAAGTACAGCAAAATCCAATAAACTTTACTAACATGTCCCATGGCCATCAAGATATGTTCATAATAATCATTAATTTAATATCTTACTGCCCAACAATACACACAAATTTTCATTTCAGGATAACCATTTGAATAACAGCTCTGCTGCCTCTGTCAAGCTACTTCACATCTTAAATCATCAAGTTACTCTACATTATCTTCACAGCCTCAATATTCACAAATGAATTCAGACTAAATTATACGTTTGATTAGGTAATAAGAAATAACAAATCACCTTCCTGACATGATGACTAGATTGCACGATCAATACAAGTGCTTCATTAAATAAACATGCAAGGTAACATGCAGGACCCAAAAAGCTTTTAGTTTCAAGCAAATTGAGATTCCAAGCATTCCCTCAAACAATCCTATGCTCCAGGACAAATCAGATAATTGACTTAACGTTACTCCTTTATATCCTTTAAAGTTTTAAGTTCCCTGTTCATCTCTTTACTGTTAACCATACTACTCATTCTTACCAGTCAATGCGTGTGCGCTTATAATAATATTGATCAAAATCAATGGCATCATCAGATTTTTGTTCAGACAATATGTATGGTTACAACATAATTTCAACCAATCTTCACCAAGCTTGAAAGTCAAATAAATTATCTTAAATGCACACTTTTGGTTGTTAATATTATGCAATAGATGGAAGTTGGTAATTTCTATATCAGGAAAGCTCTCCTAAATTTATTGAGAGAAATTGAGATTATGCAAATAGACAGCATATTAATTAAACTCTGAACAGGCAAATCAATCTTTCCAAGCATGAACACGAAGTAAAAACTTTGAACATAGATCATTATCTTAAACTCTCATGTCAGTCAGCAAGAAGATTCAAAAGTTAGGGATGTAACAAGCACAAGACTAAGTTTCAAAACCTTATTATTATCATTATTACTACTAATAACTTGATTATTGATGAAAGATGTAAACCTTGATCACCTTTAAAAGGTCAAAAATTCAAAGTCCGCATGATGAGAGCAACTGCGATAGTAGGCAGTTATGCAGTCAAGGTTGTTAATGAAGATTTTATATGCTGATCCAACTCCTAAATTCAATGACTTCGACTTAATAAAAGATGAATCCTCACACTTAAGCAACGCACCAGCCCCACAGGTAGCCTGAAAACACATAAAAATAAAACCTTTAACAACAAAACTATAGGTTACCAGACGATTAGAAACAGAAATGTTTCTCTCTCTCTCTCTCTCACACCCAAAAGGACGTGCTTTACATGTGAAAAGGAATTTTCTCCATACCATGACTGTATGGAAGGACAGCTCAACAGCTTCAACATTATGGTGTGGCCATAGAACATTGATGAAACCATGTAAGGTCTCTTCTCTCTGCCTCCGTTGAGAAATTTCTGATTGATCATGCTGCTCATGAATATCAAGTGCCAAGTCATCCAAAGAAGGAAGACCAAAGTCAAAAAAGGCCCATGGAGAAGAATAAATGTAGCTGAAATTGGTAAGCTTTGGGGCAGCAACTACAAGTTTACATTTAAAACGGTTGCAAACTAGTATAAGGTTATTAAGTTGGGGTGCAGATATCACAAAATCCCTTGGGTTCAAATCTGACTTAAAGCAAATTTCACTTAAGTGCAAATTCTTCAAATTTACACAATCAGCAAAAGGATCCAGAGGGGCGATTCCTGTACAACTTAAAGTAAAGCTGTTGAGATGCAAAGTTGTCAACTTAGTAAAACCAAAAAGCTTCTGTATACTAGAAAATGGATTTGAAGAATTAGCTTGATCAGGATGCAATGGAAAATGTTCAAGATGCAACATTTCCAATGATTTGCAGCCAACAGATGTTGGGACATTTGTAGGATGGCAGTCTTTTAACTCAATCCTTTTCAAGGACCGGCAAGCAAATAAGGAGGAAGGAATTTCAATGGGTGGACTGCCAGAGCTTTTCCCACGAAGGTTGATTCGGATTTCTTCAACACCATGTGAAGTTGCAAATTCAATAACCTTATTCAATAGGGATTGATCAGTTGCATAATCCACCCCAAAGCGACAGTAAGTAAGAGATTTGATATGAGAAGTATCACGTTGGGACAGGACCCGCTTCACAAATCTTTTAAAATCAGCCAGCCGATAAAATGATTTGCTGTTGAAGTTTAGGCAGGGAACTGAAGTCCACATATACCTCCACCTTTTTGATAAAACACTAGTTTGAATTGCATCCTTGGTTTCCATAAATGACAACATGTGATGGATAAGGTTGTCTGGTAAATCACCCAATCTGCCTTGGCTTTCTGCTGCATCATTATCTACCTTAGGAGAAGCCAACATGGTTCTTCTCAACTTCTTTGACATACGACTGGATCCTCGAAACTCAACTCTCTTAATTCTGGCTTCAGAGCAGTCTATTGAATTGGCCATGTCAGTGCTTTTAATCATATTAATTGATACTTGATTAAACCATTGATGAGCCTATTCACTCAACAGCAAGAATACTCTGCACAGAATCTGAAAACCCATGGTAACTAAAGTTAATTGAAGAAAGAAATCAGTACATGAAGGTAAAATATTGCTACACATCAAAGAAACAACTAAAAGCTTTCCCTTTTAATAATCAATGAGAGGAAACAAAAACAGAGATAAGCTTTGTCCAGCTCTTTGAAATAGCTCAAACAATTACAGGACTCATCAAACACTTTCTTGACCATGTTATCCCATTCTTCTTCAACAAACAAACCCAATTCCCCACGACCATATATTATACTTTGCCATTTTTACCCAATCAAGTCCTCAGACAATTGAAACGAACTAAACTTCGATAGACCAGTGACGAATTCGCGGAAATCCAGATTCCGTACAAAATAAAGCTAAACAGCAATCCAGTTTCAGATGGTCAATAACAATCAAGTGGACAACTTTTAACATTGCGGGGATCAATAAGCAGGTAAAACACTCGTAACAATATCGGGGACAAGAAATAATTTCTTTCGTAATGGAAGAAATGGATTTTACAACCGGGGAGGATCCGAGCTGGAATATACCTCAGAAGACGATCAAGGGTACGAGAGTTGACACCCGTTGTACTGCGACGAAAATCATAGGAAATTGATAGTCGAAGCAGCAGAGTCTCTTACAGTATCCATGGCTGATTTATGGTGTCTGCTTACAAGAAATTGGCGGCGCACAAAGTGGGTGTCGCAGTGTCTTAATATAAATTTTCTTGGCTCTTTTTAATCTTCTTCATCCTCCAACAAAAGCATGCCCGCAGAAAAAAAGTGGGAAGCGGATGGGAAGAATATCTTTCTTTAACGCAATTGAGGACTGATCGTTAGGTTTATTTCAATGATTATAACATCTTGGTATCTCTGTCTCTATTTCATTTTTCCCTATTGTTCTTATAATTTTCTTTTTATGGTTTTCTTACAATTATCTTGATTGAATTTCTAAAATTGAAAAATATTAAATCGTAATTAGATCCGAGACTTTAACTATAAACAAAAAACGGTAATAATTCATTTATTCTTGTCATCCATTAGAATACGAATATATAATATATAAAAAATTTACATTTATAGTTTAATAATTATATTTTATTAAATTATATATGATTTATATAAATATTTTATTTATTCTATTCAATACATATAAATATTTTCATATGATTAGATTGATTTAATAATCCGATTTTTAGAGGCTTGATGTCAGTAATTTAGCTTATTTATTGGGACTGTTAGCTAGATAAAAAATAAATAAAAATAGCCATTTCATATTAGTATATCAATTTAAAAGCACTATCATATCAATTAGGTCCATTGTGTGTAATAAAGGAGAAACTGTATGTGTAATTTTAATTACATCACATTATTAATTTTTTTTCTTTTATGTTTTTTGTCCGATTATTATATTTCTCTCACAATGTTCTGACTCATTAATTTAACATATATATGATTTTATAATTTAGCAGATCACTGACTAATTTAATGGATATCAAATCATTTTATATCTAGATAATAAAATTAAACGGAAATTATACTATTTAATTCGAAATCCGTTTAATTTTTAAAAAACTCTATTATTATTCATAATCATTTATTTAACGTTACGTCATGAATGTGGAATCATTAAAAATTTAATTGACTTAATTATAGTTATAAATGATCGACATTATTTATTCAAAATTTGTATGTTTTATAACCTATGTCTTTATTACTCCATCTAATGAATTTCTCTGGATTGCATATCCATATAAAATTTAGTTAAATACCTATTATTTAACTAAATGTAATTTAGTTTCTTAAATTTAAGTTTTCCTTCTTTCTTTTTTTGGTATAAGAGAGGGCTGAATGCCTAACATCAAGAAAATTAAATTATATGGGGATTAAATCTCAAATTATCCTTTAGTACAATATGCTCTAGAGGTAGATGACAACAATATCAAGTCTTTATGGTAACTACATCGTCTCTAACCAAGCCATCAGTAATTTTACTCTGACACTTTGAAATATATTATAATTTTAGCTCATAAGAAGGTTATAGAAAAATTTTTATTTGTGAAGGCAATAAATTGCATATATGATAATTCTCCTTGTACAATATATCAATCATATTCTTAGAATATGATTCAAGAACAATCTTTCTAAACTATAGATCCCAAAGTAACTTTATACCTTTGTACATTGTCTACTGTCCCGCTTTCATTTAATACAAGATCCTAGTTTATTTGTAAAACTAACAATTCACTTTCCTAAATTTTATCTCATAATACCATCACAACCTGTATTATTATAATGTGAAGTAATAGATCTATCAACATTTACTCTCTTCTATCTCTCAGGTGGAAGTTGCCAATAAGATAAAATTAAAGTAGTGTTATGACTAATTAAGCTATCTTCTTAATTTACACAAAACTTTTCCACCTTATCATAATAACACATTATGAATCTATAAGGTTTTATGAAATTTGCATAAAAAAATGTTAATTCTTCTATTTCTATAGACTTCAAATTATAACTTTTAAAATTGTAACTTTAATTATTACTACCATCCACTCCCAACTTTCTCTTGAGATTTAAATTTCTTAAATTTAAGTTATTTGATCTGTTGGTTATTATATTTTATAACTTGGTTATAACTAGATAATTTTTCAAAGAGCCACCAAAGAACTAAGTTGGCACAAAAATCTAAAGCGACAAAAAAAAATTAAAGTTCAGTAATAAAAAATGTGAAAAATGAGTAACAAAAATTGAAGATGAGCA
This sequence comes from Leucaena leucocephala, assembly GCA_037074615.1. Taxonomy (NCBI): domain Eukaryota; kingdom Viridiplantae; phylum Streptophyta; class Magnoliopsida; order Fabales; family Fabaceae; genus Leucaena; species Leucaena leucocephala. Next base: position 3,667,251 of record CM073557.1, on the reverse strand, counting down.
TTGAAAAAATATGAGAAACTTGAGTATTGAAAAATTGTATAAAGGAGTATTAAAAATATCAAAGTTAAATATAAAAAAAAATTGGAGGGGATTAATTTTAATCCAAACCAAAGATTTTGATTACAATTGTGAAATTGTAATTAATGTTCTTAGAGGGAGTGCAAATGACTTTTCCAATTGCTAATTATTTCCTATAAAAAATGCTCTAGAAAAAATAGAGAATTAATTTATTAATATAGATATCCAATGTCAAATCCTATCTGTTATATGTGTTGAAAATAGCAATAAATATATTTTATGTTAAGTATAATTTTGAGTAGTACAGGCATATCGTTATAATGGTCTAAATTAGAATTAATTTTCTCCATATCATTTTTTTCTTAATTTAGAATCTTCTAAATTTAAAATTTTCTCAATTTTTTAATTATATCCATTAGACTGATATGAATTGTTATTGGCCCTTTGTTTTTCCTAAATTAGAAAAAGACAATATCTATTTATTTCCAATTTTATTTGAATTGGACATCTACAAAAAAAATCCAAACAGTTAAATTAATCTAATAATTAGTAACTGCAATGAGGATAATTAAGAAAATTTTAAATTGAGAGAATCCAAATTTGATTATTTTATGAATAAAATGAAAACCTTTAACTAAACTTGGAGCATGAGTTCCTTATATTGGCACAAATATAATATCATTCCAATATGATTATATACTTATTAAAAATAATTTTACTAATATTTCTTCAGTTTTAAATATAAGATTTGAGTAATAGTTTAGGAACTGCATTGTAGATAGATTTATTTAATGATAAAATTGTAGTAATTAATATTATATCTTAAAAAAATGGAATGTACTAGTCTAATTATATGCCTAGATCAGAGTTGCTTTCCATTGTTATAAACAAGTTCAAGATTGCAGATTGAACCTTGACCATCAGTTATCTCCAAAAGGCCCGAGACTCACAATGCAGGATAAACAAAAGCACAAACACTAATCTAAAGGACAAGAAGATGAAAACATAGAGTTTAAACTGAAATATAACAATAACCCAAACAGAAACAAAAGATTCAAACAAGAGGCGTAACAGGGACACCGTTGATTGGAATTTGGTACACCAATCAAGATAATGGAAGCTTGAAAAGTAATGCTGATGTATAAGGAGCTGAGCACAAATACTCAGAACACATGGGTATCCCGTAGGACACTGAAAAAGCTACTGGCCTGGCACCATAAACCAGAAGCGAAATACATGGCAAAAATGCCAAGAAGAACCAACAGCAGCACAATCCAAGATCCAAAATCAAAGCTCGTGCAGCAGAATTAGCAACCAACAAAAAGTAAAAGAGCCCCATAAAACCAAAGAAAGCAACACAGATTGATGGACATCTAAGTCGTTGCCGATGAACTTAGAGGCACCTAATAGTATCATGTGCATTTGCGGAGCTTTTTGGCGGAAGCTCCGCAAGAACACAGTACAAGATCATGAGGCTCAACCAGTGAACAAAGTCTTCCTCAATCAGTTAATATAGAAGAAGATGAAGGCCCTAAGAAGGTAGACCCATCGAAAACCAAGATTTGTATCCCGCAAGCAGCATCATTCTTGCTTGAGTCATCAAATTATGTCGACATGAAGCTCTTAGTACCTCTAATATTCAAGAGATCCCCTACAGCTCTATTCCTAGTAGACTCCTTTGAGGAGACATGATCATCCTTGAAAAACCAGTACTTGCGCTTCTTATTAATGACTGAAGGTTTTGGGGCGTACTTTGGATCTTCTTCTTATCTACTGAAGTACCCACACGTAATCGGAGTAACTTATATGGACTCTGATTCATATGCACAGCAAATACACCAAGGAAAAATGAAGAGCAGAGAAGCAGAGAAAAAAAAAGAACAGAGAAGGAGAATTGTTTTTCTGAACGAATAATTTTATGCACACACGACTGAAGCCTATATAAAACGGATGCCCTCCATCAGTTATTTCATGTATACGTGTATATGTGGAGTGGAAGTTAGATAACTGTAACTTTCACTCTCTCCTTTTTCTCCCTTAAAAAATAAACTGTTCCCTCTATTTTATTTCTCAAATTCGGGTTTGATCTATGGGTGAATTAGCCTATTTTTCTAACAATGACCAGATAAGACTTCTCAGGAGTTGTTTATATACTTTCATACAAATGTACTAAACTTGTCAAGGCAAATATATATTATCAAATTCTTGCTTATCAAGCCTATCGGAATGATTGCATTCATTGCTATTATCCTTAATAATCTTAGGCCTTTTAGCAAGATGAGATGCTTCATAATCTAGAAGCTTTCGCTTTTTTCATTGCATTTTCTGAGTGCGGCTTTGGTGAGAAAGAAGATCGCTCAAGTAGGAGACCCATGCTTCGATTGAAAAAATAATTAGACCCTTGAGAATTGATATGTGTTGATTTAGTCCAAAAGGCTTCAACTTGAGACCCATTCTGTCTTTCACTGACTTAGGACAAGTCCCCACCATTCCATGCCCAATCTGACAACAGTTAATGCAGAAGTAGTTATGTGCTCAAAAAGGAGAGAAATATCAACTCGATCACCTGATTGAATTATTGGGGATAAACATGTCTACAAGTTGATATGTTTAGATAAAGTAACTTTGATTCTCAAACCTCTAGCCTGAGTTGAGCTGATATGATCATAATCTAAAAAGTCTGCAAACTGATTTCCAAACAACCGAGCAACAATTTCAGGGTGATAATCCAAGGGAAGTCCCAACACTTGCACCCATGTAGTAAATGATGGAAATTGAACCTTTGTAATAAGTAGATCAAGTCTCCATTCAAACACATCAAGTGTTAAGCCTTGTAACATCCATACACCCTGTTCTAAGATCATGATTCGGTCTCGGATATTTTCAAAGTAAAGAACAATATGATTTTGGGCTTGTTGTGACGTGAGGAATATGATATGAGCGATTGGAGCTTAGAAGCATGAACCCTTTTACTCCTGAGTACCTTAAGAAAAAAGATAGTGTTGCTGGCAAAAGGATAGATGATTTCTAGAGCCAGATGGAAGCAACATGACTCGAGACAACCAAATCCACCCAAGATAATAAAGGCAACGGGAGTAATCAGAATGTAAACAAGACAAACGATGGAAAATAAACCCGATAATAAAAAAGAAGATGAAATAACCAGAGAGAAAAGAAGGGAAAGGGGGAGAAGGAAGAAAAGGAAGAAAAAAAATATTAAGCTAAAGAAAAGAATGACGTGCATGATACCTTCCTATATTGACAAAAATAATAAAACTATATATACTTTTAACTGTTTATGGATTCTTCATAGCTTGCCTTAGTTGATAATTTTCCTCCCTCAATTTTCCTAAATAATTGAAAATTTATAAAATTCTGAGTAAACATTTTTGTTTTAACTGTTCGGTGTAATTTCTCCATTAAAAAACCAGGAAACTTTTGTAAAATTAATGTTTATGGGTTTTTTTAAATTTAAATTCTCAATATATTTAGAACTCTTTTCTATAAATAAACTGGAGTAAAATAATAAACAAAATTATTTGAACTATAAATAACAATAAAATATTCTCAGCCATATTAAAATGAAAATTAATGTAATTTCCAAACGTAATATGATTTTAAAGAAGTGAGCTCTGTCTATACTTTTTTATTTTTTTCAAAAAAAAAATGTAATCTGACAGTTCTTTATTTTTTATTGGATTTGATCAAATTAGTTGCAGTCATTCCGTTAGAGATGCCGTTAGTGTCCCCTGCCAGGAGTTACGTGGCACTGTCTTCCTCAGATTCTCTCTCTTCCCTCCGTCTTCCTCTGCCTCCGAAATGAACACTGCCTCTTTCACTGTTCTTTCTCTCTTCCCCCACAGCATCATCCTCTTTGACTCTCTTGCAGAAGTCCGATCTCTCACCACTGCAAGAACAGCGTGGTGGCTTTGGCTGGTGTGTGGCGCACTTGGAGGCTTGTCAAGAAGGGTATCGTACAAGCCTGAAGTCTCCTCTAAGATCACCTTCCCCATATCTGTTAAGCAGTTTGTGAGCAATACCCTGGAGGACTGAATGCTGTCTGCAAAATCCACCCCCCCCCCACTTTTACGTCTCTTTTTCAAGTATATGTGATTTCAACACCTCCTTGATCTTGGTTTCCCAAGGGTGAGAGCACCAGATGAGTTTTTTTTTTTAATGCTTTTCTTGTCACTTGTTTAAATAGAAAAAGTTGGGTAGTGTGTATAAGGAGAACAATTCGATAAACTATTGTATTAAGATTATTTGCAGTGGTGAGAGATACGACTTCTACAAGAGGAGTTAAAGAGGATGGTGGTGGGAGAGAGAGAGAGAGGCTGTGTTGGTCGAAGAGGGAGAGGGAGAGGAAGAGGGGTGGAGGAGAGAGAAGCTGAGAGAGGAGAGGCTGAGGAAGACAGGTGAAATTAACGGAAGGACTGCTACTAAAATTATCAAACAAATAAGGATCCAACAAAAAGAAAAAAGTTTATAAGGACCTGATTCAAAATTAGATAAAATTATAAGGATTGACAGATTAATTTTCTCCAAATAAAAGTGAAATTTGGTCCCCCAAGAAAAGTAAGTAACGCTCCTATCTTGTATTGTTGTTGGATTAGACTGGTCCCACTGGACATCTTCACAGGTATAATTTTGCTGGGCCAAACATCAGTATATAGTTTAACAAATTATATTCAACGTCCAAGAACTGATCAACCCCATTATAGTGATCTCAAAGAAGTAGAAGAAATTTGTACCAAAAAAAAAGAAGTAGAAGAAATAAAAGGCTTTATTGGGGAGATATATTTATTTTTGAGTGTTTAGATTTATGTTTAAGGGTAATTGATGACTAACTATATCTGATATTGGTATCGCCTATAAAAAAAGGGGATTTCACCCTACCTTTAGATCGTGGGTAAATCCAACCTCTTTTTAAAAATTTTTGTACTAAAAAAAAACCTTTAATTATTTTTTAAAACAATACATTTGTAACTCCTTCCTCAACGCTATTATCATCACAATTTGATAGTTGATATATCTCAATTGATGCTCAATTGAAGGATCCAAATCCTTTGGAGACTAGGATAAAAGTAAATAATATTAACAAACATATTTTTAAATAAGCTATATTTTAATAGAAAAAATATATTTCAATGTTGAGTGTATATGTGTAGCTTTTTTATTTTAAAAAGTAATAAAATTCAAAAATTCTAATGTTAAATACTGATATACAACTATTCTGACTATCATATTATTATAAATTTAAACGTCACAGTGACAAATCGGAAGCTCATGAGGATGACATATATAGGTCCATGTGAAAGTTTTGTATAATTAAAGAAAAATGCATATTCCCTTTGAATATTTCCTCACAAACTGAACGATGCTTTCGTTCATTATCCTCTCCTTCAAGCATTTGTTTCCCCTAAAACCCTATGTTATATATTCCTCATATTTTAATATAAAATTTAATTAAAGAATTAATTTTAAATCTATTTCTTAATAATAATTAAATAAAAAAATTAAAAAAATAATTGAAGTCCTTTATAGAAAACACCTTATATTAATTAATTTAATTATTTTTTTAATTTAATTAAATTAATTAAATAATGATTATAATAATGACTTTGAAGAAAAAGCAAGTAACCTAATATTGAAAACAAAAAACTATTTATGGATATATAATTATGTGCTTGGTAAACGTGTCCCCACGACAGGTTAGCGGAACAACCCTTAAGTCGCTTTCTCTGTAGATTTGAGAGATCTGCATCATGAAACACGTGGATCGCATTTGTGCACAACCGAGTGAATATGTACGTAAGAAAGCTTTATTTAGGACATATATGATAAAAATTAGATTTATATTTAATAAAAATATAAATTTAATTTTTATTATTATTATAAAAATTCTTTTAATAGTCAATTTTATAAAGCCCCTATAAATATTCTATAAACTCTGAAAATATGCCCTGATCTGATCTTCATTAGAAACCAATATTATAAAAAAAAAAAACAAAGAAAGCTTTGTTTCATCATATGCATTTCAATCATTTCTCGCTGCACTTCATAGGCAACTGAAATATATTACGGTGAATATGTAAGAAAGCTTTGATTAAAATATATTAGGTATGGAATTTTCTTGAATAAGATATCAGTATCTTCTTCCTTCCTTGCTTATTAGATATTTAATCAATGTATTTTCCATGTATTTCTTTGAGAGAGGGAAATTTCTTATATTTAATCATCTAAATATCTCAACAATAAGTTTGCAGTATAAATTTCTTGACATTTTTTTATACTATAATTTCCCACCATATGTTCTTAAGTTGTTACTCCCACGATGATTAATATAAGGCCTAGTTTATAGAGTAATTTACTAAAAAATAAATTTTATATTAAGAATATGAGAATTATTATACTTTTAAATAATTAAATCTTTTATTTATGATCTTACAGTAATTTTTTAAAAATATTTTAACTGATAGGCGTTGTTTAGATTTTGGTTATTTAAGCATAGAGTTTTAGATTCAAATTTGTGTGAATGCAAAAGAAACTTTTAGAAGAATATTTTTAATTAATTCTGATAATATTTAAATATTACTCAATTAGATAATAATAAAAAGAGAGAGAACAAAATCAAACAGTAGAGAAATGAATGTCATAGCAAAACAAAAGAAATGAATGAGCAAGACCCAAAAAAAAGCTGGAGAAAGCAGTTTCAGTTGAATGCCGATTTGGAAATCAAATGAGGGACGGAATATTAGACTCTTCTATATATTGCAAGACACAATAAACTATTATTGTTGTTGTTGTTGTTATATGTAAATGGTTCAAGTTAGACTTTTATGTCACCGCATATATATATATATATATGTATATATATATATATATATTCACACGTATGATTGTATAAAGTCAACTGAGGGAACCCATTTGTAAAGCTAAGAATCGTCATTTTCAACTTGGAATTTGAAAGCTATCTAAAGGTAGAGAAGAGAAGAGACACGTGAAACAATCTAAAAATATATTAAGTTTAGCAAATTACATTATCCATTAATTATCAATATAATAACCTTTTTTTTTTTAAAAAAAGCATGCAATATATGTGTTATAAAAATACTCTTACATTATTTTCAATCTCATTTACCGAGTGATACAGTGACTAATCAAAATATTTAATTTGATTGTGGTTTAAAAAGAAAATGATGATGATGATGAACAAGGAATTTTGATCGATGCTTATGAATTCAAATGCTATGCATCAGAAAGGAAAGGAAAGGAAAGAAGGCATTTGGAATAATATGATGAAACCATCCAATAAAGGTCAGATTCCACAAGCTATAAGAGCATGAATATGAAGAATAACATATATAATCAATTTTCTATTTTATTGTGTGAAAATCCCAAGTGAGTCCAGCTGTTCAATTAAAATACAGGAATTATACTTGGTTGATTATAGTAGATTTTTTCGTAATATTTTTTTGAAAGAGTATGCTCGTTATACTATGACTTTTAGCATAAAATAAAATTAAAATTGATACTCTATCTATCTGTAAGTTAATTATGATTAAATCTAATATTTTAAGATGAATTCATATTATATACTTTTTAATCCACATAAATTAGTTAATTATATCTTATATTAATTTATTTATTTAATTTCTTAAATTTATTTAAAAAAATTAACTGACTTTTATAATTAGAATCGGAGGTTGTATTTGATAATATTACTTGTGAAAGTAGTTAGGTAAAATACTGATAAAGTCCAGGTTTGATTTTAATAAAAAAAATGCTCCTAATATAATGTGATAAAAAATTTGTTATACATAGTAAAAAAATTTGCACAACATTGACTAACATTACTCAACAATTAATATAATCTAATCATGCACCTCGTAAAATACCCAATTACCATTAATTTAAAATCACATAGTGCAAATAATTATATAAAATGAATTACTCAACACCCAAAAAAAAACAATTTAGAAAATTGTTTTGCGAAATTTTAATCAATAAATGAGACATTGTTTCCATAAAATAGAACAAAGAGCCAGAAAAAAGGGTTCAAGCTAGACTCCCATACAGAAGTATCTATTTTTTTAAGCTGGCTCATTTTTATATCTATTTTTAAAATTTTGGGGGTATGTCATCTGTGTTGAATTTATTCCCATTTTTTCATATGAATAATTCAAGGTTTTTGAATAAATTCTCAACCCCAATGGCTGGTCAAAGAATATCATCCTTTTACGTTTCTTCTTCTAGTCCACTTTTATACATCCCCAAGAAATTTCAACTTTTACCTTGTATAGCTAGCTGATCCCTAATCACATATTTTTGAATTATTTCCTTGAAATTATTTCCTCAGTATTATTGCTCAACAAAGCATTAGAGGATGAGTGCCAAAAAGAATATTCTAAATTATGCATGATATAATTAATTACTACATTATTAAATTATGCCTGAAAATTCATAAAAAGTTCTTAATTAAGAGATTAATATCCAATACTCATTTAATTAATAAGCATACTTATTTTAGTAATTGATAACATTGAAGATAAGCATGAGATCATGCTGTGAGTTGGAAAACATGGTGGATTCCAATATAAATATGAACCATGCATATGAATTACATTAATTCTTCATGAAAATTCTACAAAGTTTAGCAGACCAATTCGAACTCCTCTCGTTGAAAAGGATTCTTACGAACTTCATCAATTACAAACTTTTACTGAAATTAATTGTGTCCACACTCTTTTCTGGATAACTCCAACTCATTGCTTTTGTGCACTTCTCTTGGTCAGCAACTGTACACGATAACATATCTTAAAAACATATGTCAAACGTTACTACCTTAATCCTATCTTCCCATTTCATGTTGTCTCTCACGTAATTATTAATTATTTTCTTATTTTTAAACTTCTCTTGAGATTTCAATATTTACTTATTTGTGGAAGTATTCAGAAGCCACCAGTTACCTGAGAGGAATTAGCTTTCCTCATCTATCGATAAATTTGACAAGACTTTAAATAATACAAATTATATAGTGATATGAGTTTTTTGCAGAAGTAGATGAAATTAGTCTAATAATAATAATAATAATACACGTACGTAAACAAGCAGCACATGGCTCCCTGAAAAGTGCCGACTAGAGAAAATTAATATATTTGTATTTTATTGACTCTTCAATCTTGAGATAAAGCTCTCATCACCCTTCAATATAGTTGACTTGTATTATCCAAATATAATATTATAATTAATTTTTTCCTGGATGCTAGCTAGCTTCTTCCACATGATCTTTGAACAAGTTGGCAATCATATCTAGTTAACTTAGTTTTCTTAAATGCCGTAGTCATTTTTTTTATGAATCATTCACCGACTCTCTTCTATATATATATATATCGTCGTTATTCCCACAAATTATTTCAAACCCTACAACGTAACAACAATGCCTGTCTCTGGAATGTGTGTATTGGCCATCTTCTTCTCTTTGGTTCTTGGCCATTGTGTTGTTAACATCGAAGCCACTCACCATGTTTACAGAAACCTTCAAACTGTATCTTCTTCCTCACATCAACCTTACAGAACTGGTTACCACTTCCAACCTCCCAAGAATTGGATCAACGGTACTCAACTACCTTTCCTCATCTCTTTCTTCTTTTTAACTACTAATGTTTTTTTATGTCTCTAACATTTTGTTCTCCTCCTTTCTTTCTTCTGTCATTGGACACCATATATATGCTGATATTGATCTCTGCGTTTGTTTGGATTCTGCAGATCCTAATGGTTAGTTGTTCTATCCTCTTAAACTCCTTCCTATGTATATATCAGTTTTCTTGATCAGGCTATCTAGTTCAGAGAAAATATATGAACGTGATTGCAGATTTTGAATAGTGCTTAGTCAAAATGTTTGAATCGTATAGAAATTTGTGATCCAACAAGATGAATATTAGCAAGCTATCAAAATGTTCAGTTCATTTTTCAACGAGAGTTTCAATGCAGGAAGTTTCATAAAAATAAGATTAGGAATCAAAATAGAGACATCTTCTGTATGTTAGAGACAAAATGAATGAAAAGGATTGATGGCCGAATGATATTGAAAGGCCTTATCCTTTGGTCACGGTCGTTACCTTTGGTCAAGTTATTCTAAATAAGGATGTAGACGTAAATTCATTTTGTATATGAATTTCTTACAAGAGCTTTATAAAAAACAATAAACTATTTTGGAGGTACCTATATTTTCTTTTAATTTTTAATTTAGTACGTGTAATATTTTTTCTTGTTATTAAATCATTTAATTTTATTTTATTAGCACTGTTAACATCTATAATTTTATTCTGTTAGCATAGTTAACCCTTATATAAAAGTTAATTGTGCTGATAAAATAAGATTAAAGTATTTAATAAGTAGAAAAAATAACATTGGTATCAAATTAAAAATTAGGAAAAAGTATAAGAATGGTTTTTCCCTAAAATTTATTGCACATGTCGTTGATATAAATTACATATAAAAATATATACTTTTCATGATTTTTATTAAGAAAAAAATGTCATTTTCTAATATAAACTATAATAAAAAATATAAAAAATTATGCTTCATCGAACACATAGTTTTTTACTTGCTCATTCAAATTATATATTTGTCTTGTATATATGAGAGGAGGAAAAGGTTGACTTTATACATGACTTTGATGTGCAGGACCAATGAGATACAAGGGGCTATACCATTTGTTCTATCAATACAATCCCAAAGGAGCTGTTTGGGGGAACATTGTGTGGGCTCACTCTGTATCAAAGGATCTTATAAACTGGACCCCACTTGACCCAGCCATCCACCCATCTCAACCGTCCGATATCAACGGGTGCTGGTCAGGATCAGCCACGATTCTTCCAGATGGCAAGCCTGTCATCCTATACACAGGAATTGACCCTAATAACCAACAAGTCCAAAATTTGGCCTATCCCAAAAATGCCTCAGACCCATACCTTAGGGAATGGGTTAAGATCCCACAGAACCCCTTAATGGCTCCAACAAGTGCTAATGGAATCAATTCAAGCTCATTCAGAGACCCTACCACTGCTTGGTTAGGCAAAGATGGTCACTTTAGAGTACTAATTGGCAACAAAAGGGACACTACAGGGAAGGCACTATTATATAGAAGCAAAGATTTTGTTCATTGGGTTCAAGCCAAACACGCCCTTTATTCTGCCAAAGGCACTGGAATGTGGGAGTGTCCTGATTTCTTCCCAGTTTTGTCCAAGTCCATGTTTGGTGTTGATACTTCTGTCGATGGACCTTTTGTTAGACATGTCCTTAAGGTTAGTTTGGACGACAAAAAACACGATTACTATCTCATTGGAACTTATGATTCTCAGAAGGATAAGTTTATCCCAGATACCGGATTCCAGAATGTTGATTCCGTGTTGAGGTATGATTATGGAAAATATTATGCCTCCAAAACTTTCTTTGATGATGCAAAGAAGAGAAGAATCTTGTTAGGCTGGGTCAACGAATCCTCAAGCGTTGCTGATGATATCAAGAAAGGATGGTCAGGGATTCATGTAAGTTATTTATATATTATGATTTATATTGCTTTTAATTTGTAGGCAACGAATTTATTGATGCATTCAAGAATGTCAAGTTGAAGACGCAAGGATAGATTAAAAATATGAGATAGCCAGCTCATGATGGTTGAAACGAGAATCCATGCAAAGTCAATGTTGAATATAATTAATTTCAAATAGATTTTAGTCAAGCTTAGAAATTAAACTACGTGTTTCGAATAATATATATATATAATAATAATGGACATACATGTGGTTTGTAGGCAATTCCGAGGGCAATTTGGCTTCACAAGTCGGGGAAACAGTTGGTGCAATGGCCGGTGGCTGAAATTGAGAAGCTACGTGCAAACTCAATTAACTGGCCACTCAAAGAGCTTAAGGCTGGTCAACACCTTGAAGTCACCGGAATCACAGCTGCGCAAGTAAGTCTATATAAATCTGTTTCTTTTCTTGAGATTCGGTATACTGGATAACTTATTTAACTAATTTAATAAATTAAAAAAATTAGTTAAATTAATTAAAATAATTTATATATTTTTTAAATATCATAATCATTTTCTTTAATTTTCTCACTCCCTCTTTTATTTAGTTGTTGTTGAGTAAATATCAATAAGAGTAATTTAAAAAAAATTGATAAAAATATAAAATAAGTCTTATATTTATGATTAATATTAATTTCATAATTAAGTCCTATATTAAGGATTGTAGGAGTAGTATTTAGAATAATATAGAATCATTAGTTAGGTTAAAGATCACATGAACTCAGTTAAATTATCTGTTTAATTAGTTATGCATATGTAAAAGGCAAAGGGACAAGATTTATCTTGGACAAGATCCTTCTATGGTGCTTCCGAGGCTACAAAACTCAAGCATTGAATATGATCATAATATTTAAGAGAATCTCACTTTTGCATCAAGTCCTTCACTGTTTTGGGAACATAGCTAGCCTGAGCTAGTAATTTTAGAAAAGCATTTAGACCTCCGAATTTGATTTCCATGATCTAAATAGGTCCAAGACATTTCATATTATATGCTTCTTGGCTGCTCATAAAAAGACAAATCCCACATGTCTGGTACTTGTATTATAGTCATAGCCTAATATTGGAAAGACTGAATTAACATGAAATATGTTCTTTTTTGTGTGTGTGGGTATGAACAGGCTGATGTTGAAGTCTCATTTGAGGCAAAGGAGTTTAAGAAGGCAGAAATATTGGAAAATTGGACGGACCCTCAAAATTTGTGTAGCAGAAAGGGCGCAGCAGAAAAAGGCGTATTAGGACCTTTTGGTTTGCTTGCTTTAGCTTCAAAGGACTTGAAAGAAAATACCGCTGTCTTCTTTAGAATCTTCAAATACCAAAACAAACCTTTGGTTCTTTTCTGCAGTGATCAAAGCAGGTTTGTCTTCCTTCTCTTTCCAAAACTTGTTTCAGTTTGTCAATTAATTCCAATGATATATCCTTTGTCTCACATGCAAATTAAACGCAATACTTTGACAGGTCTTCATTGAATACAGATAATGATCTCACCACTTATGGTACCTTCCTCGATGTCGACCCTTATCAGGAGAATCTCTCACTTAGAAGTTTGGTGAGTTATTAATACTGTTACAAGCTAAGCATGATTAAACCTGCTAGCTTCCATTTACATAAAAGACTTTATGTCATCATAGGTTATAAGATCATTGACATTTCATTCAAAATCCTTATGTAATGAGCGTGTTTGTCTATTTTCACAGATTGATCATTCAGTAGTGGAGAGTTTTGGAGGAGAAGGTAGGGCAGTCATCACTGCCAGAGTTTACCCCACATTGGCAATCAACGATGAGACTCAGCTTTACGTGTTCAATTATGGCGCTGCTGATGTCAAGATCACCAGATTGAGTGCTTGGAGCATGAAGAAACCACAAATTAGTTGAAATTAGCACAAAAGTGGGATTCAATAAATAGCTAGATTTTCTTTTTTGTTTGTACTTCCCAGTTGAGTGATTTTTCTGGGTGATTGTCACATTGTAGTATGATTAGTTCCCACAAATATAATTAAAGTTTGGGTTTGATCCAGTCCATTGCTGAATGAGCTGGTTGTGATCTTTTATCTTGTACATTTCAATCAAATGAAGAGTGACGGATGCCTTTCAAATTTCTGAAACTAACATGGTCATAGCAAAATTTTGTATAGGCAATCGTCTTTTATCTAGTGATTGCGGATTATGTGTTCCCACACGCTTATTTATTTCAATTAAAACATAATAAAACGTATAATTAATTAAAAAAATACATTGGTTCATAAAAATTATATAATCACAATATTGAACAAGTTTACCCTGATCACATTTTTTAACTAAAATTCATAATAAATATACAAATATATATAAACTAATATTGTTAAATATCTTAGATAATCACCCGTTTAATTTTATATTTATTTTAGTGTTAGAGATTTGTTTTGTCTAAACATAGTTTTAACTTTCAGTGACTCAAATTTAAAATTTCCAATTGAAAATTTTTAAATGAAATGGACGTTTTTAAAAATAATTAATAGTTAAATTTTTTTTATTTTATATTATGTATAAAATAAAATATTTTTTCAAAAAATTTAAAAAAATAATCTAAAGAGTCCACAATAAATTCTTTCTCCTGATTATTTTTAGGGTAGGCCTATTTAAGAAATTCTCAATCCATAATTTTACAAGTACTTTTACGATAAATTTTTTTATAATATTTTAAAAAAGTTAATCTAGACACCTTTTGGTAAGTTTTTGATGAAAATTTACTTCTAAATATTTTTATGGCAAAAGGTTCTGTTTTTTTTTGGGGTCAAATTTAATCATTATATTTCTAACCTCCACGGTAGATCACCCAACTTGAGCCGAAGTCAAGATGGAGTGGCTTCAAACTGGAAATCCATGGAGTTTGAAGTCGAAGGTGAAGATGTTGTACCAAATTCGTGTTGGGAACGCACAGTGAGATACTGATTGGACGAGGCTCAGGATTTAACATCAACGGCGGCACCGTTTCTCACCGCCACGTTTCGTTCCAACTGAGAAGTTTGCTTGAGAAGAGCGATGCGGGAGGAGAGCCTAGGGTTTCGTTTGTGGTTATAGGAAGGAACCCCATTTTAAATTCGGATTTTCAGGAAGTTCGAGAAGGGTGAGATGGAGGTTGGCGACCGTTTCTGTTTGTCCCGTTTGGTTCGATTTGAAAGACTGTAAAGTTCAACAGGGAAAGAGGACGGTTTCGGATATTGAGAAGGAGATTTCTGAGAGTTCAAGTAATGGGCTAGACTTTGAGGACAGTGATGTTTCAGGATTTGATCCTGTTAAAGGAAATGAGCTATTGGCTAAATCTGTAATTTCCCTAAACTGTGTTTACTTGGTGCGTGTTTAGTTGCATAGTTAAAAAATTAATTGGAGACAAAATTTTAATTTAAAAAAATTTAAAATTAATAGCTATTTTTATTCAAAATTAATTTTTATCAAAACTATCGTTTAAAACCATAGTTTTAAATAAACTAATAAAAATAACTTTTAGAATAATAAAATAGCTTATGGACTATCCAATTACTATTTTATATTTATTTTTTTATATCATCTCTCCTCTCTCCTCTCTATTCTCTCTTCTTCACTCTATCTCATATTTTCTCTCTCTTCTCTACACTCTTTTATCTTTCATATTTCTTCTCTATCATCTCTCATCTCTCCTATTTATTCTCTACCCTCTCTCCTTTCTCGTATTTTAATCAAATCATACATTCTTTGGTAATTTATCAATATAAAAAGTGATTTTATTATTAATCATCCAAATATCTCTATTTTCAAAATCTATTCTTTTCAAAATTTATTTTCTAAAATCTATTCTACTTAAAATCTATTCTCTGAAAGTTAATCAAAACACACCCTTCCTTGATGCGAGATAGGTCCTTGTTTTGATTCGGCTCCATGTGTTACATTTGATAATCTTCAGGTTTATCCTAAATCCGTTAGCTTTTTTCCATCAAGTGAACAAATTCGAAGGATGTTGGAGTAACTCCGTTATATATACATAATCTTAGAATGAAACTAAATGTAAGATATATATATAATTGATGGCTTTATTTAATTTTTTTAATTTAATTAAAAAGTTAATTAATAATTTTTATATTAATGATTGGTATATCGCATTCAAAAATAAACAACAACGACATATATAAACTATCCTTAGAGAGTCAAAAATATTAGGAGTTTTTTTTTTATTTTAAAAAATTATGCTTTTTAATATTTTCTCTTTTTACTTTTTTTTTTTCACTTTTCTCTTTATTTAAGGATACATATATAAGCAATTGTTAGATATGGAAGATTTGGAGTGGAGTGGAGGGAAAGAAAAATGTTTATAAGTAGAATTTTAAAAAATTAAAGAAGTAGAGTTAAAAAGGTTTAATTAATTTTTTTACTCTTTACTCTTATATTTTTTTATTAAAAAGTTATAACTATTTCTTTAATTTTTTTTAAATTTAACTTGAAAATTTTCCCTCCTCACCCCCTTTTCAAATCCCTCATACCTAATAGCCAGTCCGGTTTGATACGTTGGAGTTGATTTTGGTGGAAATAAAAATGCAAATTGATATAAAAATGGAAATGGATGTGGGTTAAAAAGCATGTTTGGTATGCCATGGAAATGAGACCTAATTTTATATTAAAAAGATCAAAATCTCTTTTTAAATTTAAAAATAAAAAATTCTTCCCACTCCCCCTGAACCATCATCTCCTTCGAAAGGATCGGACTGTTCAAAATTTTCAAGTATCACAGATAAGCCAACCATCATCTAAAACACCATTCAATGATAATAGCTACGGTTTGGAGATTCTTATGGAAAGCTTGTATTTGGAATTAATTGAAACATTTCTTACATTCTAAAGAAGGTTCAAATTTTCCAGCAAGATTGTATATCTATGAAGGTGATGATAGAATAAAAATATCTTATATATAATTTAATTAATTAAAATTAAAATATACATATATATAAAATATATATAAGATATAATAAAATATTTATAAATGTATCTTATTATTAGTTTGGTTGATTTGAGAAACAATTAGAACTTTTATTCAAAAATCTGTCAATTAAATAATACAATTAGATGATAAATGATTTTTCTAACTAGTGATTTAGCACAATACAAACAATTAGGATAAAATATTGATTAGTAGGAACCCTTAGATAGTGAGTAAAGAAAAGTGAATAGTACTCACTCTCAACTCAAAAAATAAAATTGTGCATTAATTTATACTATCAAAAGGTTAATTTTAATAAATTGAGTTGGTTATCTATTTTAAAGTGGAACTGAAATAACAACGGTTATATTTAAAATATTTATTAATTATTTTAATTAATATTTAAATAGTTATATAATAAGCTATAGAAATTCAATCTTAAGGGCAAGCGCAACAGAGCCACCTTCGTCGAAACTTAATAGAGCAAAACCTAGAGCCGCTTTTACTGAAGCTCAACGAAGCGAACCTACATCTAAAAGAAGATGCAATGGGGATCCATAGAACAGATTAGTTGATGTCGATCTACTGAGTGAGGAAGAAGATGAAGATAAAGATGATGAAGGCGAATATGAAGTGCGGAAGAAGGCGAAGCCGTCTGACAAGAGGTGGGTCTTCGCTGACGATGAGCTTGAAGGTAAAGTTGTGGTGAAGATAACTATGGGTTGCTGGTGGTCGCCGTCTGGTGGGATGGTTGTGGCCATCGGGTGAGCGCTCATGACAATTTTAATAACGAAGAAGAAGAGAAGAAAAGATACATGGAAATGGGGTTCAATGGGATATGAGATTGAATTTATTTTCAGATATTTTGATGGAATTAAAATTGAAAAATTTTCTATTTCTATCATACCAAATAAATTTTGTGATGGAAATAATTTCTATTCCCACTTCTATCTGCCCCAATTCCAACTTACCAAATGGGGTGTAAGTTATTTTTTCATAGAGATATGATTACTTAACTAAATCCTCTCATGAAGATGAACTTTTGTATTTTTGAAGGCAAGAGAGGTAGTTTGATGAGGGAAAGTTGTTCCTTTAGGTAAATTTCCATCACGTTTAAAAATACAGTATTTGATTTAAAAAAAAATTAATACTCGGATTGTGGTCATTCGAAATATTACAAAGAAAGAAATAAAATCCCTCCCTCCCTCCCTCACACAACACAAGATAGATAGCTCATGACCGTTACTGAAAAAGGTCAATAGAATGACTAAGCTGCGTTCATATTCTTCAGATACAGTCATGCACACGTTCCCTCTCAACTATAGCAGAATCTCTCTTTTCTGACGGCTCCGTTATATTGTTGAGATAATATCTTGACCATCCAAATCTTTTTTCTCACCACATTAAGAATATTAATTAATTAAATATGGTTGGCCTGAATTGGTCTATTTGGTTGAAGGCGCCTGGTATAGAATATTTTTATGAGTTTTATTTTTTTTAAAAAAATTAGATAAGTGAAATTATAAAATTTTGATATAAGGGTTATACAATTTTAATAAAAAGAATATGTAAAAAAAATAAAAAAAATAAATTAAAAATACTAAACTGTATTTATTTATTCCAAAAGTTTTAAATTATAAAATTCAGAATATCGTTATACACAAAAGTTTTGCTTCTTGCTGGAATCTTTCGTGCTTTTCTTTACCTACCATTATTTCTTTCAGACCCCACAGACCACTCCGACCCCTCTTCCCTTCGACGTCGCCGCCAGCAAAAGCTCTTCTTGTTCCAGTTAAGGTTGCTGTAAATGAGTTTCATCGACGTCGCTGCTTCAAATTCGGGTATTGGGTGATAATGGCCGCTATTTCGAGTTTTATTTACCTGAACACCTAGATCCATGAATTTAATGGCTAACACGGACTGATCTTATCATTTTCCTCCTAATTACTCTCTCTCTCTCTGTGATCATCCAGGTTGTTGCTGGCATATGTTTCCTATGTGATAATATTTTTTGGTGACTGCAATAGCATATTTGTCCAGTTTTGTTTTCATCTTACTTGATTAGCTCGCGGCTTCTGTTTTTCCACCCTATTCTTTTCTTTTATTTTCTTTCTGCTTAAACTCATCTCTGCCTCTGTTACTTAAACAAGCCAAGATTCACTTGGGATAGGCAGAATTCTTCTGTGCTTGTTCTTTCTGATGGGATCTTTTTCTAAGTTTTCGGGTATACAATATGACGTCTTCATCAGCTCCAGAGGCACAGACACCCGTCATGGTTTTCTTAGCCATTTGAGAAAGGAACTGCGGCAGAAGCAAATTGATGCCTATGTAGATGGAAGACTTGAAAGTGGAGATAAAATATCACCTGCACTTTTAAGAGCCATAAAAGGATCACTCATTTCATTGATCATATTTTCATCGGACTATGCTTCTTCAAAGTGTTGCTTAGAAGAACTTGTGCAGATTATTGAATGTATGAAGAAGCAGAAACAGATTGTAATTCCCGTTTTCTATAACACAGACCCCTCAAATGTGAGACGTCAGAAAGGATCTTACGGAGATGCTTTAGCAAAACATGGCAAGTATTATGAGGAAAAGGTGCCGATTTGGAGATCAGCTTTGAAAGAGGCTGCTAATTTATGTGGGTTTCATTCATCAAATTATGGGTAAGCTGTTTTCTTTGAACACTTTTTTCATATGTAATGATGTCACTGAATTTCATAGTCATTTTACTCTCTAATGGTTATAGGGATGAGGCTGAGCTCATAGAAGAAATTGCCAAATCTCTGTCAACAAAGTTGAATATTTTGTACCGAAGTGACTTCACAGATCTTGTTGGAATTGGTGAAAGGATTGCAGAATTAGAATCATTGATGGATGAAGGGTCAAACGATGTTCGTGTCATTGGAATTTGGGGTATGGGTGGCATCGGTAAGACAACTATCGCAGATGCAATATTCAATCAATTTTGTTGTGAATATGAAGGCCATTTTTTTTTGGCAAATGTGAGAGAAGAAACTGCAAATCATGGGATTATTTATTTGAAGAATAAAATACTTTCTTCACTGCTCGAGGAAAATGATTTACAGATTGGCACCCCATATGGCATGCCCCATTTCGTTAGGAGAAGGCTTCTTCGGAAAAGGGTTCTTGTTGTTCTTGATGATATTAGTGATTCTGATCAACTTGAAAATTTAGTAGGAGCACTTGATTGCTTTGGATCTGGTAGCAGAATCTTTATAACAACTAGAGATAAACAAGTGCTTGCTAAAAGAGCTGATGAAATATATGAGGTTAAACCATTGATGTTTGATGCTGCTACTAAACTTTTTATGTTGAATGCCTTTGGGAACAATTATGTAGACATTGAGTGGATTGAACTATCAAAGAAGGTGATTAATTATGCTAAAGGCATTCCGTTGGCTTTGAAAGTTTTGGGTTCCTTTCTTTATGGCAAAAGCAAGGAAGAATGGCAGAGCCAACTTGAGAAGCTCAACAAAATGCCACATGTAAAAATTCAAGATGTGTTGAGATTGAGTTATGATAAACTAGATAGGGAAGAGAAGAACATTTTCTTATATATTGCTTGTTTTTTGAAAGGATATGACTCGAACGAAATAATTCTTCTATTAAATGCATGTGGTTTCTCAACAATTATTGGGTTGAAGGTTCTTCGAGACAAAGCTCTTATAACTGAAGTTAAAGAATCAGCCGTAAAAAAATCTAGAATATTTATGCATGATTTAATTCAAGAAATGGGTTGGGAAATTGTTCGTGCAGAATCCATTGATAATCCTGGAAACCGTAGCCGACTATGGGATGCTAATGATATATATCATGTATTAAAATATGACATGGTAAGAATTATAATCCTGTATTTATATAATTACAGATTATATTCTGTTTTCCTCTTATATGCTACTTTTGTTTTGCAGGGGACTACAGCTGTTCAAAGCATAACTCTGAATGTGACAAAAATTGAAGATCTGCACATAAGTCCAAAAGCCTTGTCCTCAATGGACAATCTGAAATTTCTAAATTTTTATAAAGGTACTTCTTTTGAAAAGGGGAATTTACATCTTCCTTGTGGTCTTGAATTCTTGTCGAATAAGCTCAGATTTTTGCGTTGGGATGAATACCCTTCAAATTCATTGCCGGCAACATTTTCAGCTGAAAACATTGTTACTATGAAAATGAACAATAGCAAACTAACAAAACTTTGGGATGGTGTCCAGGTAAATCTATATTTTTCTTAAAATGGTGTTTGGAAATTTGTGAAGAAATGTTTGTTTATGTGAATCCCCTCTCCTTTGATTGTTACAGAACCTTGCGAATTTAAGGGAGATTCTCCTTACCGAATCAGAGTACTTGATTGAGCTTCCTGATTTTTCAAAGGCTAAGCTTCTTAAAAATGTAAATCTTGGCTATTGTACAAGGTTGTGTAGTGTTCATCCATCTATTTTAACTCTCCCCAATCTTAGCCATTTAAGGCTTGGAAATTGCAAAGGCCTCACTAGCCTTACCAGCAATACCTCTCTAAAATCACTTACATTTCTCGCACTCAATGAATGTTCAAGACTCAGAGAGTTCTCAGTAACATCAGAAAAAAGGTTAAAATTGTTTCTTTCAAACACAGCCTTCAATGATGAATTGTGTTCATCAAGTGGGCGTCTTGGCAACATTGAAGAATTGAATCTAGATGGCTGCCAGATTCTCACAAATCTTCCCTACAAGTTAGTTGACCTTCGCGGTCTTCGATATCTTAATATTTCTAGTTGCAACAAGTTAGCATCAAATCTGCATTTCCTATTAGATAGGTTACGCAGTTTGGAAAATTTGTTGCTGAATAATTGCAGCGACTTATTTGAACTGCCTGAGAACATCAGTTTGTTGTCATCGTTATGTGAGTTATCACTCACAGGGTCAACTAATTTGACAACATTGCCTGCGAGCATCAAGCATCTTTTTAGGCTACAATGTCTTAGGTTGGACGAATGCAAAAAGCTTCAATCTCTACCAGAACTTCCACCCTCCATTGCAAACTTGTCTGCTATGGACTGCACATCCCTTGAGACTCTAAAGTTAAGTTCATTGCCTACAGTCACATTGGAAGATGAAGTATGCTTTCACTTTGGAAACTGCAGGAAATTGGATCAGCAATCAATCAAAGCTATTGAAGCAAAAGCTCTGCTTGAGATTGATAAATTGGTATCAGCTGTTGAACAAGGCATTGCTTGGAGTATGCAGGCTCAACTTGTATATCCAGGAACCAAAGTTCCAGAGTGGTTCATGTACCGGTCAACACAATCTTCCGTCACTCTGGATCTCTTCTCTATCCCACAACCTAAGGATTGGAGTTTTATTTTCTGTGCTGTTGTTTCTCACTCTCAATCCTTTGTTTACTTTGAAACTGAATGGTATTTTAGTGATGGCCAACAGGTTATGGATGAGAAAATATATTACTTTTGCAAACATATCGGCATCCTTGATTCAGATAATGTTTGTCTCTGGTATATCTCAGAGCTTCCTTCAGAGGTGCGAAGGATAATTGAAGAGAAGAGTGCTGATAAGAGTACCACTAATCATCAAACAGTTGAAATAAAATTCATTGTTAAAACTCCAAGTCCAGATCCAGTTTTGGTTCTCAAAGGTTGTGGTTTATGCCCAACAGGTGCATCAGGTTATCGAAATTATATTCAACAAATGGAATTGGTGTTACAGTCACAACCTAATTCAGTGGGAGCCAAAGTAGGTTGCTCCTGTGGCAACACCGATGACAAAGAAGTTCTTACTAGGAAGTCTAAGGATTTTATCTTCCCAACCCCACCAACTGTCACATGGAAGAATAGAACACAGGGCTTGAAAGATATTATCTTTTTATGATACTTCGTTCAAATTTCCTTTTTCTTGGTGGATTCAAGCAAAAATTCAGGTGGGTTTTTTCTCTCCTTTTTTTCCCTTGATATTCAAAATGAGCTTATTCTCGTGTTGTCATACTTACCTGCAATTAGTTTAAGAATTTTGATGGAGATTTAATGCTTGTAAAGTCCAGTTGGTGGGACGCTATGCACAGATTGGGCAAATTTAATTGCGTATTTAGGCTTCCCTTTATAGAATATGATACTCTGATATTTTAGTCAAATGGCTTAAGGGAATCTCTTCTTGCATTACTCTGTAAATAAGAATTTTCTTTGGCGAAAAGCTTATTCTTCAAGGTTCACCATTTGATATTTGAAATAAATCTATGTCAGCTCCACCTAGTTCTTAATTCTTTTTCCTTTCTATCAAATTAACATATAAAGTTTTCAAGGTTCAATTTCATTTTGGTCTAAAATGAACCAGATTAGTTTGGGTGAGACTACTGAACAATGAACAATACTTTAGAGTGCTCACTAATGGGAAAATATTTTAAGGCGCTGGATGGACCCTTACTTTAACAGATTTTTTGGGAGTTAACAGCGAGAGTTGAAAAATAACATTATTCACATAGTCACTGGAATAGTGTTATGTTGGTGGGAAGATGGATACCTGCTTGAGTAACTTCATCTGCGCATGTTTTTGAATTGTTAGATTCAGTCTTCTGCTTCTCTTAACATCATTTTCTTGCAGATTTGACAGGCTTACGGAACAGATTCTCTGTTGAGATCTGTAATTGCTTTTTCATAGCATGGCATTTTAGATCTTCAACGGATGTGCGGGCTATCTGATAATTATTTTTGGATTATTTGCTTATAAATGAAATCAGCGTGTGTTCTATGAAATTCAGACGAATATTTTAAGAATTTTTCATGGACATCTTATATGGTCACATGAATAGTAAATTGTGGGTGAATATGGATATCTTTCTACATAACTTTGTCTATGCTTGCTTCCAGAGTTAGGTCATGTCTACATGCTCTATTAGAAATATATAAATTTAGATCTTAGAAAATCTACTTTAAAATGTTTAGTTGATCACTTTGCTCTCCATGATCCAAACAACTTTGGTTCTTGAATACTGGGCTCTTTGTTTGCGCATGCATATGAATTATTAGATTTGGTTGTGCACACTCCTTTTGTGCCATGTGAAATACAAAAGTTGCATGAGGATTATCTTGTCACCTCATAATTGACTTAGTCTTTTCATTCCAAGTCTTTTATACCATGAATATAGCTAATAGATACTGATTTCATGTTGTCAATTGAATATTCCTCTGCTAGTGTTGATTGGACACGTCTGATTTACATCATTTTGCTTGTACCAGTTGTGTTAATTGAAAAAGTTGTGATATTTATATTTGTCCACAATTGCGCATTCATATTTATCATTAGTTAACCTAGTGTAAGTAAATATTGTTAACATCTATTAACTAAATAGTACCTAGATGCGGCCTTTCTCATTTCTTTTATGGTGCTTCAGTAAACTATTGTTTTTAGTTAATTGTTTTCTGCAAATGTTGCTAGTTAAATGAAAACTGTAAGTTGAATCTGATTTTGATAATTGTTTGTCCTTACCAGTTTGCATGCCGACCAGTTTTACAAGAGGATGACCACTATACCCATTGCTGAAGAAAACTTAGAAAAGGCTGAAGATGTTGAACAAGAAGCTGTAATAGAAGGAGAAGATATGGAGGGAGAAGTAGAAGATATTGAGGAAGAAGAGAAAGAAAAAGAAAAAGAAAAGACTCAAATATATTGTTTATGACCATTTTGAAGATGTAGAACTGTTAATTAATGTTGTTTGTTGCTTTGAATATTAGACCCTTGCTTATTTTGGCTTGTAGTTATGGATTATTGACTGATTGAATATTAACCCATTTGTCTACTGTTTTTTTAATACAATTAAATTGGGAATTCCCGTCTTACTCAAATCTATCTCAATCCCAAGTGGGACTAAGATAAAATTGGGACGGGATGAAATATAGGATGTAAACACTTCTTGCCCCATCCTTAGGACAAGAAATAGATTAGAGATGTCTTAGTACTGACTTGTCTTATTAACACCTTTAGATATACACGTATTACCCTTAAGTTTCAGTCATGTGCAATCCCTATCAGTCAACGCGTTTATAGCAACAGGCAACAGCGACACAATTTCTTATTTCGTGTTTATTAATCGCCCCATCCTCTACGTGCAGGGGACTAATTGGTTTTTTGATCTTCAATATATAATATCATATGCTGCGCCCTGGCAAGAAAAAAAAACTCCCATCCTTAATATAATAACCACTATTTAATTAATTTATTAATCGGGAAATTTGATATAGGTGTATATATATTTCCTTCGGAAACTTGGTTTTATTTTTTTGTTCCGACCGGCGCTTTGGAAATTTGACTAAGCTTTGGGTGAAAGTCTCAACGAAATTGGATCAAGATTTCGGAGAAAGTGTAGGTGTAATTTCCTTACTGCTGTCTTTTCCAGCACGTGAAAATTCCAAGTCTGTAGGACCGTCTTTCTTTAAAATTTGAGATTCAAGCCAAGAAAAAATTCTGACAAGTCACTCGGAAGTCAACTTAATCTTTAAAAGTTAATTTTGCTTTTATAATATATAATTATTTATTATTCATTTTGTTCCATTTTCATGGGTGAAAATCTTATATATCTTCCCCTTCATTAGGCCGGCATGTTTGATACGAATTGAAAGCAGTACCAATTCTGTTTTGCATCTCGTAGCAAACTGATTTGATATGGCTTCATCTTCTTCCACTAATCCATCATCTCTATCTCCAAAGAAATATGATGTTTTTATTAGTTTTAGAGGTGAGGACACCCGCTTCAATTTCATCAGCCATCTTCATGATGCTCTTTGCAGAAAGAAAATAGAGACATTCATCGACTACAGAATTGAGAAAGGAGATGAGCTATGGCCATCTCTTGAGAAAGCCATCCATGATTCAACTCTCTTCCTTGTTATCTTCTCAGAAAGCTATGCATCTTCTACATGGTGCTTGAAGGAGCTTTCAAAAATATTAGAGTGCTCAAAAGATGAAGGTCACCAGCTTGTAATGCCAGTGTTCTATAGAGTAGATCCCTCAGCTGTGACGAATCAGTGTGGGAGTTACCAGAAAGCATTTGAAGAACATGAGCTCAAAAGCATCAACAACCAACAACTGCAAAAGTGGAGGGACGCTCTCACTAATGCTGCCAATCTATCTGGTTGGCATTGTAGCTTTGACAGGTAACAGTTAATATGCTTATGATCTTTCTCTTATCGCTTATTCTTCCATGCGTGGGGCTAAATTAAACCTATATTTGAGGCCTCTGATGGAAGTTGATAATCATAATGAGAATAGCTGCTCTTATACGCTATGCTTAACCAGTCCACTTGACCCATCAACTTTACCGTTATGATATTTTCATCTGAATCCCTGTCTCACTATAGTCATAACCATGGATTCATATTCATGGAATGAAGCTGAAATTTTATATATCTAGTTTAAGCCATCTAATATGAGTAATATTTCTCAAGGAAATTATTAAAACAAATTTTACAAATTGGCAAATCTTCAAAGTTGCATTTCATTAGGAATAGTTCAAAAATTTGAATAGACAATGCTGTATTAAATTTGGTGCTTTTTAATTTTTTTAATGGTGTGTAGGGATGAAGCAAAGCTAATTAAGGAAATAGTGAAACATGTTATACAAAAGTTGAGCCGTCATTATCGAAGTGAAGATTATCTAAAGGACTTGATTGGAATTCATAAAAGAATGACAGATGTAGAATCGTTGCTGGAAAAAGGCTCAAATGACGATGTGCGATTTATTGGCATTTGGGGGATGGGCGGTATAGGCAAAACAACTCTTGCAAAAGCATTGTTTAACAAATTGCGTTTTGCATATGAAGGGTCTTGGTTTTTGGCTAATGTAAGGGAAGAATCAAAGAAATATGGAATAGATGCTTTGAAGGAAAAACTTATTTTGAAGTTATTAGAGGATAAAAAATCTCACATTGACATGGCTGACGATGCAATATCTTCTTATGCCATGAGAAGACTTAGTCGCAAAAAATGTTTCATTGTTCTTGACGATGTTGATGATGATGGACAGTTAGAAAAATTAGCGGGAAAACATGATTGGTTTGGAGGAGGTAGTAAAATCTTGATAACAACCAGAGATAAGCAAGTTCTTGGTGAGTCAGTAGATGATATATATCAACTCAAGGTCTTGAATTCTGATGAGGCTTTTCAGCTTTTCTCCTTAAATGCCTTCAAAAAGGACTATGATGGTGACCCAAAGATACGAAAGCTAGCAGAACAAATGACTCAATATGCAGGTGGAAATCCATTGGCCTTAAAAGTTTTAGGTTCCTTTTTGTATGGCAAAAATCAAGAAGCATGGGAAAGCCAATTGGAAAAACTTGCGAAATTGCCTTGTCCAAAAATTAATGATATCCTCAAATTGAGTTTTGAAGAACTAGATTCTGAAGAGAAAAATATTTTCTTGCATATCGCATGTTTCTTCAATTATTGTGATGCTCAGCAGATAAAAATTTTGTTAGATGGATGTGGTTACTCAACAGAGATTGGATTGACAAGACTTGGAGATAAAGCTCTTTTAGATATTCATGGAAGAAGAATATGTATGCACCATCTGATAAAAGAAATGGGTCGGCAAATTGTTCGTGAAGAATCATTAAATGATCCTAAAAAGTGCAATATATTATGGATTTCCAAGAAAAATTCTAAAATATTGAAGAAAAACAAGGTAAGAGTGAGATTTTTATAATTTTAATTAAAAAAGTTGTCAAATTTCAAATTCCCATTTGATTTGTATAATATATTATTATTATTACTATTATTTTGTTTTTTAGGGAAGTGAAGCCACTGAAGGCATAATTCTGAACCTTTCAGAAGTTGAAGGGATGCGCTTAAATAGGGAAGCTTTTCGTTCAATGCCCAATCTACAGTTTCTTTATTGTTATAGAAACTTCGATGATCAATTCAGGAACGAGTTCAAATTCCCTTGTGGCATAGAGTTCTTACCAAAAAATCTCAGACTATTGCATTGGGTGGGATACCCTTTAAAATCCTTACCAACAACATTCCAGGTTGAAAATCTTGTTCAAATTATAATGCCAGATAGCAATTTGACAAAACTTTGGGATGGAGTGCAGGTAATTTTTATATTTTTTTTTCTTAGGAATATTATTAATACACTAGCTGGAAAATCTTTATTATGTTTATAAATTTCTACCTCTCGGTCCTTAATTAAAAATGTCTCAGAAAATTTAATGAAACATTGACAACCCATTCTAAAAAAATTGATTCTGTCTTTCACCATCACACTAATTAAGCTCCATGAGGTATTTATAAAGATTATTGATTAAGTGTAATTTTGGAAAATTGAAATTTTTGTTGACATTAACTAATTTTCTTAGTAAAATAGTTAGTGAGTTCTTATGACACAAGCAAGGATCAGAGAGAGTAATTTATTTTTGTTTTGGCTACCACTCTTACCATGTAATTTAAATCTTTACAGAATCTTGTGCATTTAAGAAAAATAGACCTGTTTGGATCCAAAGAGTTGATTGAGCTCCCAAATTTTTCCAAGGCGATACATCTTGCAGAAGTTAATCTCAGTTGGTGTTCGAAATTGCGGAGTGTTGATCCATCTATTTTATCTCTCCATAGCATTCTTCGTTTATTGCTAAATTGTTGCGAGGCCCTTACCAGCCTGACAAGCTATACCCATCTCAAATCACTTAGTGAACTTGAACTGTTTGGATGCTCAAGACTGAACAAATTTTCAGTAACCTCAAAAAATTGTGGGTTTGAATTGGATCTTTCAGGAACAGCCATCAATGGTGAGTTGTGCTCATCAAGTGGACATCTCAGCATAATTGATACATTGTTTCTAAACGGATGCCAAAGTGTGACAAATCTTCACAAATTGGTTGAGCTGCGTCACCTCCGACATCTTTATGCCGATCGGTGTAATAAGCTAGCATCAAATCTACATTCCATATTTGATGAGATGCGTGATTTAGAAGTTCTATGTATGAATGATTGTAATGAATTATTGGAAGTGCCTGACAACATCAGCTCGTTGTCATCATTACGTGTGTTAAAGTTCTCAAGGAGTAATATAGAGAAGTTGCCTTTAAGCATCAAACATCTTTCGAGCCTGCAACTTCTTCACTTAAATAAATGCGAAAGGCTTCGGTGCATACCAGAACTACCTTCCTCCGTCTTTGCATTCTCCATCGAGGACTGCATATCCATTGAGATCCTACATTTACCTTTAACTACCAGTGGAGATAGACTAGGAAAAGAAAAAAGGATGGAGGTCCCAAATGACAAAGATTGTTACTTTAGATTCAGGAATTGTGTGAAGTTGGATCGAATTCTAATCAAAGCTGCTGAGGCAAAGGTGGTGCTTGAGATAAATAAAGCCATTCATAAAATGGCTAGAATGGACTATCCAGGAGAAAGAGTTCCAGAGTGGTTCATGTATAGGTCTACAGAGTGTTTCGTAACAGTAGATCTTAGTTCGATTCCACAACCTTGGGATGCTAGTTTCATTTTCTGCGCCATTTCTCAATCACCAGGGTGGATAGACATTGGTGCCAAATGCTTTATTGATGGTGAATATGCTTGCACGTCTCAAGGGATATGGACTCCCTTATGTCCCCTGTTGTCAGATCATGTTTTGCTTTGGTACGATTCAAAGTCATGTGGAGAACTAGAAAGGAAAATAGAAGAAAAGAAGAGAGATTCTCAAAGCAACACTTATCATCCATTGCTTCAAGTTCAATTCACAGTGGGCTGCCTTGAGTCTTTGGATTCTGGAAGAAGAGGAGAGATCAAAGAGTGTGGGGTATGCCCAACATCAGCATTTGAATATCAAAATTACATTCAACAAATTCAATTGGGACTGCAGCCACATCCTCACTCTATTGGAATGGAAGCGCCCTCTCGAAAGCGCAAATATCACAGCTTACTTCGATGAATTTAAATAAATGATTTTGAGTTTGAAAGCTCTAAAGTTGAATGATCTGCCCAATTCAACTGGACATTAAGGTGATTATTTCTTACTTCTAATATTTCTTAATTACAGGAAATTAATTAAGTAGATTGAGAAAGAAACAGATTTCTGGTATTATATATATATATATCAATCAATAAATGTGAATTTCCCTCCTATATATATATATATATATATATTGTCTCCATTTACCTTATTGCCGCATCTTATCTGATGATCAAAGAAATATATGGAGCTTGAGGCTGAGGAAGGCATTGAAGGAGCTTGCAAATATAAGATCAAGTTCATCTATCTACACATGCATGTGAAGAAGCAGTCTGAGAATACAAGAGAAAGCATTGAAGAATGTGTATGAACAGAACAAGAAGCAACAGGTTTCAGTAAGTGCAGGCAAGCTCCCACTTATGCTTTCAATTTACACTATTATATATAATTCACATCTTTCTCTTATTACATTTATTCATTAGCTGCATTCATTAAATTCATAAACTCATAATATCAGTCTAAAATCTTGATCAAGTTAAAGTAGGCCATCCATAATAATCCACTGGTTGAGTATAGTGGTAAGAACTATCAGCATCAACATAATTAGCTTGAACAGGAATTCCAGAAGATTGAGAAGGTGTATAAGCATAATTCTCATATCTGAAATAGCATCTCTCAGCAGTGTGACCTGTTCTGTGACAGATTTGACATGTAGGCCTATTATTTGTATCTGTAAAACGTCTTCTACCTCTACCGAATGGCGTCACTCGTGGAGGATTAGGAGGTAATGGAGGTCGACCTCTGCCCATACCGTTTACTGGAGCATGATTGAATTGAATTTGAGCCGCAAACACCATTTCTTCATTGCCATTGTAATCCCGAGGTAATGTAGGATTAGTCGACGCATGGTGAGCTTAAGCTACTGTATTGCTGATGAATGCTCGTTGTCTAGCTTCAGAGTCCATCAGCATGGTTGAAACTGTCAAGACTTAGAACAAACCGACAGCACATGGAAAGCATGTGATGGCCACTTCAACGTTCGGTTCCTCGATTCTTGGGATTTTAGTTTTATCAGCTTTGCTCTTTTACTTAGCCAATAAGTCAATTCCGATTATTTTGCTGTTTTTAATTTATTCAGAATAATAGGGAGTGCTAGCGACATCTTTGGAGAGATACTAGGAATAAGTTTACATCCTTGAATTATAAAAGGCAGCTGCTGGACTCAAGTTTAAATCAGAGAAACAAAAAGATATAGCACTCCCAATAAAACTCTATTTTGTTTTATGGTATCTGAGCCTAGTTTTGCATAAGTGAAATATCTTATTTGCCGTAATGGAGATCTCTAATGGAGACAACAGACAGCCCGACGTGGAGAAGTTAGTAAGCACAAAATACAAGTATAGAGGATGTGTATGGAAGTGGAAGACTTGTGGGAATTGGTTGTTGGGATAGATAAGATGTACACTAAGACTTCTAAATCTGAAACGTTGACTCCAGTGGAAGATCAAGTGTGGAAAGGCTTTTTATGCCTTGAGAACTTCCATTAGTAAGGAGTATATTGAACATGTTGGCGATGTTGCTTCTCCAAAAGAAGTGTATCATATTCTTAAAAGGTTGTTGACGAAGAAAAATACGGCACGGTTGCAACTCTCGGAGAATGAGTTGTCTAGATTAACTCAAGAAGATATGTCAATCTTAGAGTATTTCTTATGAGTTAAAAGTGTGTGCGCTAAAATTTTAGAGATTGACATGGATGAAAAAGTCAACAAAGTAAGGCTATAATGTTATATTATACGGCCTAAAGAAGAAGTATGTGCCCTTTGTCACTTTGATTCAAAGGTAGACGACACAACCATCAGTCGAAGAGTTTATGAAAATCATACTGTTCTCTTTTTAAAAGGGAAGTCGAACATAAGAGTCACGCTTAGCAACAAGAACAGAGACAAAGACTCAAGTGATGAGCATAATAGAAAGCCTAATGTAAAATCTTACTAAAATATAACTACTATTAATTACTTAAATCTATTTTATTTAAAATGTAAATTAATAATAATATAACTATAATTATGAATAAATTTCTTTAATTTTAAAAGAGTTAATTATAGTAAAAAATATCTTTACTAAAATCTAAAAGAAACTTTGCTATAGTTATTAAAAGACTTTTTTTAATAGATAAATAATTATGATAAAAAAATAAGATGAGTCAAATTATTTAGGACATATAAATTGTTCAATCTTTTATAAATTGTATATTATAACTAGATAGATATTAGAGTAAACTTAATTTTATAATATAAATATTATACTTTTCTATAAATATGTATATTAATTAATAAAATGGTAATTATATAATCTTTTATGAAATATTATTAAATGATATTAAAAATTAGATTAAAGGGTATATATAAAAGTAATGTAAGAGTCTATATTAGTTTAATAAAATAGAAGAAATAATCAAAAATTTAGAATAGTATACCATAGATATTTATAATATTATTCTCTAACGAATTTATAGAATCAAATTCAAATAGAGTATTATATCATATAAGAGTATGCAGATTGGGCTATATTATGGCAATATATGACTATTCAACATATAAATCAATGTGAGAGGCTATACAATGATATAAAGGAGAGAGTTATAATATTCTAATTTTTATTCTTATATTTAAACACAATTAAGATGTTGTTTATCAATAACTGAAGATTTATAATAGATTAAATATATTGTTTAAAGTTTAAAAATATATAAAATTAAGAAAATAATATAAATTTAAATTATTAATAGTTGGGAATTTTATTAGAAAGGTTTAAAGAAATTATATAGGTTTAAAGGTAAACAGATAACCTAAGATCATCTTAAATAATTGATGATATAAGATATAGATAAATATAGAAAATATATCTATAATAATTATATATTTGGGTTTTCGTTGCTGAGTTCTCTAACTTTTTCTTTCTTTTTCTTTTTTGTTCCCTACTTGTGTTTTATAGGTACATATTCTTCTTCATCACTCTTATTCTCTTTCAAATTTGTGACGAAAAAAAAAAGAATTTAGTGTTTTAATGAAAAAACTGGTTTAGAAGCTCTTTGATATAAACTTAGAGTTTTTCGATTCTAGATTTTTTATTTTTATATTACTTTTTAAACTGGTTGTATAAAATATCCGGTTTAAAAAGGCTAATTTTTTACGCTGGTCATATTTAACCGATGTAGAATATCATACTTTTTATATGAGTTATTTCTATATTAGATCAATGTTTAGTATAAAAATTTATTTTTAACCGGTTTAAAAAATCTATTTTCTAGTGATGTCATCATTACACTCGTTAAAACTCTCAAGGACTAATATTGAAACCTTGCCTGCAAGCATCAAGCATCTTTCGAGCCTGCATTGTCTTCACTTGGAGGGATGCAAAAGGCTTTGGTCTCTTCCAAAACTCACTCCCTCCGTCTTTGCACTCTCCACAGAGAACTGCCTGTCCATTGATATCCTACCTTTACCTTTAACAAGGGGAGGAGGAGGAGGAGATTATGTTTAGAAAATTGATATGGATGTATACTTTAGACTCACCATTTGCATGAAGTTGGATCGACAATCAATCAAAGCTGTTGAAGCAAAAGCACTACTTAAGAATTCCAGAGTGGTTCAGATATAAGACTAGACAGTCTTCCCTAACTGTGGATCTCAGTTCTATTCCTCGACCTTGGGATGGCCGTTTCATTTTCTGCTCCGTCATTTCTAAATTACCAGCGACGACCACATGCATTGATGCCAGATTCATTATTGATGGTCAATTTGCTGATCTCACTTGCGTGTATATCACACGTACGTCCACGTTGTCAGATCATGTTTTTCTTTGGTATGACGATCCAGATTCTTTTGAAGGACTTGAAGGCGAAATTGTGAAATGGAAAAGAGATGCTCAAGGCAACACTTATCATCCATTGCTTCAAATTGAATTCGATGTGAACAGTGCCAAGTCTTGGGACGATGGAAGAATAGAAGAGATCAAAGAATGTCCGGTATGCCCGACATCTGCACCTGAATATCAAAGGAGCCGTCTCTCAAAAGCACAAAGATCACAGCTTCGATGAATTTAAACCGTGTGATTATAGTTGCCATTGCAATTGTGTACATATACGACTCCAGGAGATACAACTTAAGGCAATTCATGTGAAATAAAATTTATTATCAACCGTTAAATATATGAAAATCCTTAAAATAGTGGTAGGAATATTTATTTATTTATTTATTATATTCATTCATTCTTTTCTCTCTTTTTTTGGCCAAAAATTTTATTCATTCTTTCGATATCCCTAACTAACCAGTCGGATTTGATTATTATTGAACTTATTTGGGATAAATAACATTTTTTATACATTAAAAAGGTTTGAACTCTTAACTTTTACCAATGTCTCACCCCCATTTCTACCGGGCTTAGTTGAGTTTAACGTTGGATAGTTGATATTTTTTGTTGAATGATAAAAAATTACTATTAATTTATTTTTATATATTTTTATTTTAATATGTGTAAAACCTAAAATTTAAAATAAAAATAATTTTTTAACTGTTCTTTTTTAAATAAAAATACTAATTTAGTAGTATTAAAAATTTTAAATCAAACCCTGGACGTCCAAATCGTCAGTCAAAGCACCGAGACCGGACCCTCAGCCACAGGCTACCCGCATTCAAATTCAATACCTGGTTTGCCTTTTTCTATCTTAGCATTTGGACATCGAGTTCTTCATATGTGAGTTAGTTTGGAAGACCGCTCGTGTATGTTCTTCTCTTTTGTGTGTGTGGTGGGGTTAATGAAGGATTTTTTTTTGGTACAAAATTTATTTTAAACGAGTTGGGCTCACCCACAATCTAAAGGCTGAGTAAAGTCTCCATTCCTCCTAGGCTATACTAATGTCTAGCAGGACGAGCTGACTATTAACTTCAGGCGTAAACCTAAACATATAGGAGTTAAGATACCTTTTCAAATGTTATAACTGGAACTACAATAAAGTGGTATTCTCTAGGGATCGAATATATTTCAAATGATCGCATGTCTTACCTCTTTACTAGTTGAAACTACTGAAAATAAAGTTAAAAGGCATTTGGGATATTAATACAATGGCTTGGGCCACGAGTTTGAAGAATTTTCAGGACTAGAAAAGAAATCTTTGGAGTCAAATATTATCAGTCTTGAGGCCTCAAATCTCTTTAAATTGCGATAATTAAGTTTTATTTGTCAATATGTCACCTCTTTTACTGCCCCCCGATTACATGCTAATGTGTCATTTTATGAATTGCCTAACATGATAAAGCTGTTGCAGAGTGTGCTTGGTTCAGTTGGTGTCTCATTCTGGAAGATGGCATTGGCACCTTCTAAGAGTGACGTTATTAATTAATTCTGAAGCAACGCCTCCTCGTCATATGGGGAATAGATATTTGTCTTATAACAGAGACAATGATGGTGAAGAACATGAAACCAGTGAAAGCCAAGAAGATTCTGACTCACCTGATTCTCTTAAAGCACTCGAGTATCCATGTACAGATGCAGAGGAAGAAAGCTACAGAGGAAAAAGAGACGACAAATTCCACACCCTTTTCTTCAACACTCTTGTTGACTTAATTTATACCATCTGAAGTCTTCTTCATAGGCTCAATTGATAAATTACTAGCCCATTCCTCATAAATTGCCTCTTGGTCAGTCCCACTTTAGTTTTATTTTTTTGGTAAAAGAATTTTTAGAAAGGATTTGGGCTCATCTATGATCTAAAGACAGGGCAAAGTCTCATTCCTCCTAGGTAATACTAATATTAGGTAGGGTGAACCGTCTATTATCATCAGGCGTAAACCTAGACACTTAGGAGTTAGGATGTCTCTCTAAATATCACGACTGAAATCACAATAAAGTAATACTTTATAGGAATTGAACACACTCTGAATAGTCGCATATCTCACCACTTCGTCAGTTGAACCTATAGACGATGGGTACTTCAGCTTTATTAATAATAAGCTGATGCGTTACCAAAAAAACCCATTCAACTGGTACGTATCCCCATTTCCTCACAAATTGACTATAGTAGATTTGAATTGAAGAGGTCTGAAGAAGTTGGGACATGGAGTGTTAGGAAAAGTCAACGTACCATTTGCTCATTCTCGGATGAATCATACTCAAGATTCCTCTCTGGGCGTGATTGAAGGAGAGGTCCTTTTCTCTTTAGATTGTCTTTGTAGTGAACTTCCAATCGTAATATTCCGTAAAATATGGTAACTAATTATATTTCCTTATTGGTAGGTCATTTCTTATTGATGTTTTCCCCATAGTTTATCTCTTGAGTGACTAGTGATCTTGTTTACATGATGTGATGATTCCAACTCGGTAGGACCGGTTGTCTTTGAAATTTGAGAGTCAAGCCTTGTGAAACTTCTCACAAGTCCTACAGAAGCCAACTTGTGTAAATCCTTAACTCTCTTTCAAAAGCATCATCCGTGATTATTCTTATGGGTTTTTGCTGTATTCCTCCTATAAATTTAATGTCTTACATATTTATGTTAGGTATCGAATGCTACCAAAAACATACTTGAAAGTATTGAGTGCTAATTAAAAAACATTTTAACTTTTAAAGGGATTTTTTAGAAGTTAATTGTGAAGGTAAAATTACACCTGAAAAAATATTTGAAGGTAAAAAAAAATATTAGACAAAATTTCACTATATATAAAATTAGTATAATGAACATGATTGAAAAATAATATCAGAATACTAGAAGTCTTGGTCCGTGCAATTTGTATCAGTCGACCCGTTTATAGCAGCAACTACACGTACAAGTTCCCATTACGTAACCTATTTCGTGTTTATTACTTGCACCATCCTCGACGCTCGATTGACTCGGTTTTTGGGTTTACTCCAATATATATATATACTATGCTGCCCGGGAAAAAACCTACAATAATATACACTCAAACAAATAATTTTTTTATTTGTAAAACCTGAAAAAAAACATAAAAAAATGGAAATCAAACAAGCCCTTAATTAATTATGGCTTGTTTGGTTTATGAGGAGAGGAAATGAGAGCTAATAATAATTAAAAATGTCAAAAATTGCCCTTTTGAAATGTTAAAAACTTTGTTTTGACTAAAAAAAAATATGCTAGCTAAGACTTTTATCTTAAATGTTGTACACTTACATACTACAATGGTGAAGAAAATGGAGTATTATATATATATATATATATATTAAGAGAATAATTATTTGTTCAATTTTATATTTCTGAAGGCAAAGACACGTGCTAGAGCTCAGAAAAAAGAGTAGAAACCCAAAGAAGAGAAGTGTAACTATTGCTCTATAATTTATGAATCGGGAAATTTGATATAGGTGTATATATTTCCTTCTGAAACTTGGTTTTCTTTTTTGTTCCGACCAGCCCTTTGGAAATTTGGTTAAGCTTTGCGTGAAGGTCTCCACGAAATTGGATCAAGATTTCGGAGAAAGTGTCGGTGTAATTTCCTTACTGCTGTCTTTTCCAGCACATGAAAATTCCAAGTCTGTATGACCGTCTTTCTTTAAAATTTGAGATTCAAACCAAGAAAAAAATTCTCACGAGTCAATCGGAAGTCAACTTAATCTTTAAAAGTTAGTTTTACTTTTATTTATAATTTATAATTATTTATTATTCATTTTGTTCCATTTTCATGGGTGAAAATCTTATATGTCTTCCCCTTCATTAGACCGGTATGTTTCCTCTTACAAATCATTCAATTCTTAGATCTGAATTGAAATCAGTCCCAATTCTGTTTTGCATCTCTTAGCAAGGCAATTTGATATGGCTTCATCTTCTTCCACTAATCCATCATCTCTATCTCCTAAGAAATATGATGTTTTTATTAGTTTTAGAGGTGAGGACACCCGCTTCAATTTCATCAGCCATCTTCATGATGCTCTTTGCAGAAAGAAAATAGAGACATACATCGACTACAGAATTGAGAAAGGAAATGAGGTATGGCCATCTCTTGAGAAAGCCATCCATGATTCAACTCTCTTCCTTGTCATCTTCTCAGAAAGCTATGCATCTTCTACATGGTGCTTGAAGGAGCTTTCAAAAATATTAGAGTGCTCAAAAGATGAAGGTCACCAGCTTGTAATGCCAGTGTTTTATAGAGTAGATCCTTCAGATGTGAGGAAGCAGCGTGGGAGTTACCAGAAAGCATTTGAGGAACACGGGCTCAAAAACATCAACAACCAACAACTGCAAAAGTGGAGGGACGCTCTCACTCATGCAGCCAATTTATCTGGTTGGCATAGTAGCTTTGACAGGTAACAGTTAATATGCTTATGATCTCTCTCTTATCGCACGTTCTTCCATGCGTGGGGGTAAGTTATATCAATCTTTGAGGCATCTGATGGAAGTTGATAATCATAATGAGAATAGCTGCTCTTATACACTATGCTTAACCAGTCTACGCACCTGGCCCATCAACTTTTAGCCTGTTCAGGATAGTGTTAAGAAAATAGTAACTTTTATTTCAATTGATTTTTACAAATTAAAATTAAAAAAAGTCAGGTAATATATTTTTGGATAGATTTTTGTTAAAATGTCAGTTTAGCAAATAGAAACTTGTTTAGATGATTAATTAACAAATAGGTTTAGATATAAAATGACTAAAAATGGCATGAATTTTGTTATATATATACATATGTATATAATATTATAAAAAAATTTCTCTCTATCTTAAAAATATTTAATTAGATATATTTAATGTGTTTTCTTCATATGCTATTGAATTTTTTTCCAAATAAAATTAATTATTTTTTCTTAGGGTATTTTGGAAAATAAAAGAAGAAATTAATAAAGTGAATATTTTTTGTTGGAACAAATTTTTTTGGAAATTTTGCAATCTATTGGCCATTTTTTTAGCATTTGAAAATATCCTCTGCTTGTCGATCTTGCTTTAGCTTTTTCTTATATTGAATTTGTTTTATTTGCCCTTTCATCCCCAAAAGAAAAAGAAATAACATGGTCCAAAACGGAGAGACCAAGAATGATGCATGAGGGAGGAGGGTAACTTCGGTAGGTAAAAACAAAGAAAATTAAAAAGTTGCCGCAACGTGCTGCACTGGAAAGCCACAAAAAGCGGCTTCAGTTTAGAAGCTACTTCTGCCCCAGAAGCCCATTTAAAGTAACGCCATGCCAAACGATGAATTAAGGCTAGAAGTTGCTTTCGGCTGCTGGGAAGTCACTTTGGCCACTTTCCTGTTATGATAGTTTCATCTGAAGCCTTGTTTCACTAAAGTCATAACGATGCATTCATTAGGAATAGTTCAAAAATTTGAATAGACAATGCAGTATTAAATTTGGTGCGTTTTACTTGTTTTTTTTATTGGTATGCAGGGATGAAGCGGAGCTGATTAAAGAAATAGTGAAATGTGTTACACAAAAGTTGGGTTGTAATTATCATAGTGAGGATTATCTGAAGGACTTGATTGGAATTCACAAAAGAATGACAGATGTAGAATCGTTGCTGGAAAAAGGTTCAAATGACGATGTGCGATTTATTGGCATTTGGGGGATGGGCGGTATAGGCAAAACAACTCTTGCAAAAGCATTGTTTAACAAACTGCGTTTCGCATATGAAGGGTCTTGGTTTTTGGCTAATGTAAGAGAAGAATCAAAGAAATATGGGATAGATGCTTTGAAGGGAAAACTTATTTTGAAGTTATTAGAGGATAAAAAATCTCACCTTGGCATGTTTGATGAATCCCCTTATGCAATGAGACGACTTGGTCGGAAAAAAAGTTTCATTGTTGTTGATGATGTTGATGATCATGAACAATTAGAACATTTAATAGGAAGACGTGATTGGTTTGGACGAGGTAGTAAAATCCTGATAACAACTAGAGATAAGCAAGTTCTTGATAAGAAAGCAGATGATCTATATAAACTGGAGGCTTTGAATTCCAACGAGGCTTTTCAACTTTTCTCCTTGAATGCCTTCAAAAATCACTATGGTGGTAGCCAAAAGATACGAGAGCTAGTAGAAACCGTGACTCAATATGCAGGTGGAAATCCATTGGCCTTGAAAGTTTTGGGTTCCTTCTTATATGGCAAAAAGCAAGAAGCATGGGAAAGCCAATTGAAAAGGCTTCAAAAGTTGCCTTGTCCAAAAATTAATGATATCCTCAAATTGAGTTTTGAAGGACTTGATGCAGAAGAGAAAAATATTTTCTTGCACATTGCATGTTTCTTCAATTCTGATGCTGCTGAGGATGTAAAAAAATTGTTGGACGCATGTGGTTATTCAACCAAGATTGGATTGACTAGACTTGAAGATAAAGCTCTTTTAGATATTCATGGAAGAAGAATATGTATGCACCGTTTGATAAAAGAAATGGGTCGGCAAATTGTTCGTGAAGAATCATTAAATGATCCTAAAAGGTGCAATATTTTATGGATTTCCAAGAAAAATTCTAAAATATTGAAGAAAAACATGGTAAGAGTAAAATTTTTACATTTTTTTATTAAAAAAGTTGTCAAATTTCAAATTCCCATTTGATTTATATAATATATTATTATTATTATTATTATTATTATTACTGTTATTTTGTTTGTTAGGGAAGTGAAGCCACTGAAGGCATAATTCTGAACCTTTCAGAAGTTGAAGAGATGCACTTAAGTAGGGAAGCTTTTCGTTCAATGCCCAATCTACAGCTTCTTTATTGTTATAGAAACTTCGATGATCAATTCAGGAACGAGTTCAAATTCCCTTGTGGCATAGAGTTCTTACCAAAAAATCTCAGACTATTGCATTGGGAGGGATACCCTTTAAAGTCCTTACCAACAACATTCCAGGTTGAAAATCTTGTTCAAATTATAATGCCAGATAGCAATTTGACAAAACTTTGGGATGGGGTCCAGGTAATTTTTATATTTTATTCTTAGAAAATATTATTAATACGCTAGTTGCAAAATCTTTATTACGTTGTACTCTGTCTTTAGTCTTATTTATAAGTTTCTTCCTATTGGTCCTTAATACAAAATGTCTCAGAAAATTTAATGAATCATTGACAAGCCATTCTTAAAAATTGCATCTGTCTTTCACCATCCTCCATGACCTTTATCTGTATTGGTTATTGATTAAGTGTAATTTTAGAAAATTGTAAATTTTTTTTTATATTATCTTATTTTCTTAGTAAAATAGTTAGTGAGTTCTTATAACACGAGGATAAGAGAGAGTCATTTATTTTTGTTTTAGCCACCAATCTCACCTGTAATTTATATTTTTACAGAATCTTGCGAATTTGAGAAAAATTGAACTGTTTGGATCAGAAAAGTTGATGGAGCTCCCAAATTTTTCCAAGGCGATACATCTTGCAGAAGTTGATCTCAGGTGTTGCTCAAGATTGCGTAGTGTTGATCCATCTATCTTATCTCTTCACAGCCTTCGTCGTTTATTGCTCAGATATTGCAAAGCCCTTACCAGCCTTACAAGCAATACCCATCTCAAATCACTGGAGTATCTAGACCTGTGTGAATGCTCAAGACTGAACAAATTTTCAGTGACCTCAGAAAATTGTGGGTTTCAATTGGAGCTTAGAGGAACAGCCATCAATGGTGAGTTGAGCTCATCAAGTGGATGTCTCAGCAAAATTGATGCATTATTTCTAGACTCATGCAAAAGTGTGACCAGTCTTCACAAATTGGTTGACCTGCGTAACCTCCGACTTCTTTATGCTCGTCGTTGTAATAAGCTAGTATCAAATCTACGTTCCATATTTGATGAGATGCGTACTTTGGAAAAACTAAATCTGAATTATTGTAGGGAATTATTTGAAGTGCCTGACAACATCAGCTTGTTGTCATCATTGCGCGAGTTAAATCTCTCAGGGACTAATATAGAGACCTTGCCTTCAAGCATCAAACACCTTTCGAGCCTGCAATGTCTTGACTTGTGCGGATGCAAGAGGCTTCGGTCTCTGCCAGAACTCCCTCCCTCTGTCTTGGGGCTAACCATCAGCAACTGCATATCCATTGAGATCCTACATTTACCTTTAGGAAAAGGAAAATGGTTGGAGATCCCAAATGGCCCATATTGTGACTTTAGTTTCGCAAATTGTGTGAAGTTGGATCGACCATCAATCAAAGCTGCTGAGGCAAAAGTGCTACTTGACATAAATAAAGCCATTTGTGAAGATGCTAGCATCATATATCCAGGAGAAGGAGTTCCAGAGTGGTTCATGTATAGGCCTACACGCTCGTCTTTCTTAACCGTGGATCTCAGTTCAATTCCACAGCCTTGGGATGGCAGTTTCATTTTCTGCGCCGTCATTTCTCATTCGCCAGGGTTGAGAGAAATTGCTGCCGAATGCTTTATTGATGGTCAATATGCTTGCAAGTCTCATCTATGCTGTCCTCTCGATCATTCCCTGCTGTCAGATCACGTGTTTCTTTGGTACGATGCGAAGTCATGTGGAGAACTACAAAGGAAAATTGAGGAAACGAAAAGAGATGCTCAAAGCTACACTTATCATCCATTGCTTCAGATCGAATTCACAGTGGATTGTCTCGAGTCTTCGGATAATGGAAGAAGAGAAGAGATCAAAGAGTGTGGGGTGTGCCCGACATCCACACTTGAATATCAAAATCACATTCAACAAATTCAATTGGCATTGCAGCCACATCCTAACTCTATTGCAATGGAAGCCATCTCTCGAAAGCGCAAATATCACAGCTTACTTCGATGAATTCGAATAAATGATTTTTGAGTTTTGAAGTTCTCAAAGTTGAGTGATCTGCGCACTTCAACTTGATACATGATCAAGTTCATGTACACACGGGAAGAAGCAGTCTGGGAATATAATCACTAGAAAGCATTTGATGAATATATATAATCCGAACAAGAAGCAACAGGCACCCTCTCACCGATTCTTTCAATTTAAATAACTACCATATAATTATCATCTTTCTGTTATCATCTCACATGGGGCTAAATCAATCTTTGAACATTAATATTCTCATTTCTTTTTCAATCCTCATCCCTCTGTTGGCTACATTCCATTCCATTTATTCATTAAGGCTGCATTCATTAAAGTCATAAACTCATAATATCAGTCTAAAAGCTTGATCTAGTTCAAGTCATCCTATGATCATCTTCCTTTGAAAAAAGTTTTAAAAATATTTGCAAGTCTGAAATTTTAGCAATGTCCTAAAATCTTACTGTTTGTGCTTTGAAAAAAATTAGCATTCTGCATGTGATCCAAATGAATAAATTTCTGATAAGAAGCAAGAATTGGATATTGATAAAAAACGGAATTTAATAGCAACAATGAAACACCCAAGATTAATTCTTCTATACTACAAGAAATCACTTAGCATACCAAAAGTTAGGAGGGATTTGAGACAATTGAACAAATTAAAAGGTTAAACGGTGGTGATAAATTCAACTACACCACCACTGATAAAAGATAATATCAATGAATTTTCTATTTGTTGTAACAGAGAAAAAGATGCATTAAAATGCAGACTAGTTATAGGAGATCCCATTATTGTAGACATTGAAGACTGAAGATTGTAACCTTCTCAAACAGAGAAAACTTTACCTTTATTTTCGAAACAGAGTATTCTTACTTTGGTCACTCCATTCACGATGTGCAATGTTTTCTTATTAGACAGTAGACTGAGTTAAAGCGAAAGGTGACGGCTGTTCCCAGTTTACTAGTGACAGTATGTTTCGTACGGAACCTGGTTTTTACGCTAATTCGTCTGTGGTATATCAAAGTTACGCTTGTTTCAGTTGTCTGAGGTTTTGATTGGGTAAAAATGGTTATGGGGAATTGGGTTTGTTCGTTGAACAAGAATGTGATAACAGATTCAAGAAAGTGTCTGATCATGAGTCCTGTAATTGTTTGGGTTAGTTCAGAGCTTATATCTTTACCTGTTTCCTCTCATTGATTATTAAAAGGCAAAACGTTTAGCTGTTTCTTTGACGATGTATACAAATATTGTACCTTTCTTCAGTTAACTTTAGTTATCATGGCTTCAGATAGAGACTGCTCTGAAGCCAGAATGAACAGAGGATCTAGTCAAAAGTCAAAGAAGTTATGAAGAACAATGTTGGCTTCTCAAGATGATAAGTAAGCTAGCATATTGGATGATTTACCAGACGACCTTATCCATCACATCTTGTCATTCATGGAAACCAAGGATGCAATTCGAACTTGTCTTTCATCAACAAGGTGGAGGTACATGTGGACTTCAGCTCCCTGCCTAAACTTGAACAGCAAATCATTTTCTCTTCTCACTCATTTTAAAAGATTTGTGAATTTAGAGGCCACTTTAAAGGGTAATTTTTTTTCTTTTTCTCAAAATTTTAAAAAGACATATTGATACTGTGATAGATCAATCTGTTTTTTTTTTATAAAATTAGAATTATTAATTTAAAATTTTAAATAGTATTTTTTATATTTTTTTCTAATATTTAATGAGAGTAATAGTATTTATTACTCTCCAGTTATCTTTATATAATTGAATTATTTAATTAAAAATATAGTTAAAATTGATTAAAAATAGTAACTAAATAAAAATATAATTTATTTTTTAAAAATAACCTTATTTATAAAGAACAAATCTTGAAAAAACATTTAATTAATACAATAATAATCCACGGTGGAAAATAAAAAATAAGAAGAAGATAACTGAGCA
The DNA here is from genome assembly GCA_037074615.1 of Leucaena leucocephala. Lineage (NCBI taxonomy): Eukaryota > Viridiplantae > Streptophyta > Magnoliopsida > Fabales > Fabaceae > Leucaena > Leucaena leucocephala. The sequence continues at coordinate 3,623,069 of CM073557.1, read as the reverse complement.
TTTATAATATGAGCTTGATTGCGGGAAAAAATCCACGACAGTATTGACTTTTTAGCTCCTGACTTCTTCTGTCTTTTTTTTTTTAGCCTTTTTTTTTTCCTCTTGACTTGACTCAGGCGATGTGACGGGACTATATCAACTAATCACAGCTTGAGCAGTCAGAGAGAGACATTTTGGCCGGTCGTTAAGGAAGGGAATCTATGCCCTGTTCATCATAGTCTCTCTACAATACAATCTCCTTCTTTTAAGAAGCCTTGATCAGAACCAGCAAAGATTTGTTATCTTCTTGGGGAATTTAATTAAGTGCTGCGATGGATGGAGACTCTGAGAGGCTGATTCTGTAGCTGATCGATTCTCAGCCATCGCCCTCCCATTAGGTATTTTTGGTTCCACTTTGTCACTCAAATACTCTCTGCTCTTCTTCTCTCTCTTTTACATCTGATTATAATTTTGTGCGTTTTGAGTTTTTGACTGTTTGAGTGTGATAAAATCGAAAGGAAAGTTATCGGAAAATACTTCTATTCCACTAGACGACTAGATATGTAGGCCCACTACCTAAAGTTGCAGATGTTATTAACTTACCATATTCTTGCATCTCCCGATTTCTCTGGATTAATTGACTCTGATGGACTTGGTTTAACCTACTGAAAAATTTCTTATCGTTAACATAAACATCGTTGCACGTCAAAACTTCGTCTACCATATTACTTGGTGTTGTTGGTCATTGTCATGCCAAGTTCTGTTCCGTATCCAAACAATATGTGAAACTGATATTATTCTTGGAAATGATTTGAAAGTATTACAATTTTTCTTTATATTATTAATAATATAAATAAATTAAAAGATCTTAGCCATATGGAACTACCTTAGGCGACAAGAATGAGTTTGGACATAGGTAGTGGTGAAGGTTCTGACCTTTCTTATGTAATCTAATTTCATTTTTTCAGCTTAGTTCTTAATTCTTTATTCTTGAAGCTATTGTTTCTTATCTCTTTCATTTTGTCTCCTCTCATTTTTTTTTTTATTTGGTTCCACTTAACTTGTAGCATAGGAGGAACAGACAAAGATTTACTTGTGCTGATCGAGCTGGCACGTACAAGATCTGCACATAGAGACACTTCTCTGTTTGTTTCTATCTGATGTCATCATCATCTCAATTCTCTCGAATAAAGCATGATGTCTTTATCAGCTTTTGTGGCACAGATACGCGTTCTGGTTTTCTTAGCCATTTGAAAAAAGAATTGCAGCATAAGCAAATTGATGCCTTCGTGGATGATAATAAGCTTGAGAGAGGAGATGTAATAGAAGAATCATTCATTTCACTTATCATATTTTCAAAGAACTATGCTTCTTCAACATGGTGCTTGAAAGAACTGGTAAAAATCATGGAGTGCAAGGACAGATATCAACAGATTGTGATTCCTGTTTTCTACAACATAAATCCATCAGATGTTAGGCATCAAAAGGGGTCCTATGCAGATGCTTTAACTCAGCATTACTCAAATTACAAGGAAGAGGTGCCAAATTGGAAAAATGCTTTGAATAAAGCTGCCAATTTATCTGGATTTCATTCATCAAAATATGGGTAAATTCTAAATTCTTTTCGTTACTGAGTTTGTCTTCTGCATTTGGTCTCAAGAAATGAGAAATTCTTAAGGAGAAAAGACTTGATCTACTTCATTTTTTTCCTTACTTTCTTTTGACTATTTATTATAGGGATGAAGCTATGCTTATTGAAGAAATTTCCAAATCTATGTCAAACAAGTTGAATAATATGTATCAAAGTGACTTCACAGACCTTGTTGGAATTGATGAAAGAGTTGCAGATGTAGAATCACTAATGGGTCGAGGGTTAGAAGATGTCCGTGTCATTGGAATTTGGGGTATGGGCGGGATTGGCAAAACAACTATTGCAGCAGCAGTGTTCAATCGATTTTGTTCTGAATACGAAGGATGTTGTTTTTCGGCGAATGTAAGAGAAGAATCAAAGAAATGTGGAATTATTCATGTGAAGAACAAAATTCTTTCTATACTACTCAAGGAAAATGATTTACATATTGGCACACCCTATGGAATCCCACCTTATGCTAAGAGAAGGCTTCTCAGGAAAAAGGTTCTTGTTGTTCTTGATGATGTTAATGATTTAGATCAACTAGAAAATTTAGTTGGAGCATTTGATTGTTTTGGATCAGGTAGTAGAATCATTATCACAACTAGAGATAAGGAAGTACTTGGTAAAAAGGTTAACAAAGTTTATGAGGTGAAGCCATTGGATTATGAAAAAGCGCTCCACCTTTTCAACATGAATGCCTTTAAACAAAACTCTCTAGACATGGAATGGACTGAACTATCAAGGAGGATGGTTGAGTATGCTAAGGGACTTCCATTGGCTCTTAAAGTTTTGGGTTCTTTTCTTTATGGGAAAAGTAAAGAAGAATGGAAAAGCCAGTTGAAAAAGTTGGAGAAAAAGCCTTTCAAAAAAATCCATGATTTATTGAGATTGAGCTATAATGGTCTAGACCGTCAGCAGAAAGAGATCTTTTTGTATATAGCTTGTCTTTTCAAAGGATATTTCTATCGTGAAATAATAGCTCTTCTTGATGCTTGTGGTTTTACAACGACTATTGAGTTAAAAGTACTTCGAGACAAAGCTCTTATAACTGAAATCATTAGTTCAGTATCTAAAAAGCCAATGGTATCTATGCATGATTTGATACAAGAAATGGGCTGGGAGATTGTTCGTGAAGAATCAATAAAAGATCCTGGAAAACGCAGTCGTTTATGGGATCCCGATGATAGTTATGAAGTATTGAAAAATAATAAGGTAAGAATCAATGTTATCCCATTTACTTTTTCTTTTTTGATATTTTCTTGAGCATTATATGGCTCTTGCTTGCCAGGGGACTGAAGCCATTCAAAGCATAAGTCTGGACATGTCAACAACTGGAGATTTGTCCTTAAATCCTCAAGTCTTTGCTAGGATGCACAAGTTGAAGTTTCTTAAAATATTTACTCACATATCTTCCTTGGATGCACGTGTGCATCTACCTAAAGGCCTTGAACTTTTGCCCAATGAACTAAGAATTCTTCTTTGGCAAAATTACCCTTTGAAATTCCTGCCTCCAACATTTTCTGCACAAAATCTTGTTCAACTTGTTATGAACTACAGCAATGTTGAAAAACTTTGGGATGGAGTTGTGGTACGTATTAATACATACACAATATTGTGTTAGGTTAAGTAGTATCCAGCACTTCAAAATATTTTTCTAGTAACACTAGGTTTTCTAAACTAAGTTTTAGTGACTTAGCACCCTAATATTTTAATAGTAGTATCCAGTACCCTAAAATATTTTTTTGTATATCCAGCACCCTAAAGTATTTTCTGACTATCACTCAATATTATAAGTTTAAGGTGCTTGTTTTGTTGTTATTAAAAAAAATACTTTTAAGGGTAAAATTATATTAAAAATATTTTAGGTTGCTGAATGTATTAAAAATTAGTTTAGGATACTGATTCCTATTAAAAAAATAATTCAGGGTGCTAAATACAACTTAAACCTACTGTGTTTGTTCTAATTGAGTTAATTGCTTTTAAACTCATTGCATATTTCTCTCCTTTTTCACAGCCTCTTGCGAATTTAAAGAAATTTGACCTCAGGCATTCTAACAATCTGCTAGCTCTCCCAGATTTTTCTACTGCAAACAATCTTGAATCAGTCTCACTCTTCAGTTGCAAGAACTTGCATCTTGTTCATCCATCTATTTTAGCTCTCCAAAAGCTTGAGTCCTTGGATCTATCATACTGCGAAAAGCTTACTAGTCTCGTGAGTGATATCCCTTTGAAATCCCTCCGCTCACTCCGTCTATCTTCCTGCTCAAGATTGAAGAAATTCTCAGTGACATCAGAGAACATGAGAGAGTTAGATTTATCAGACACAGCCATTGAAGAATTGCCATTATCCTTAGGATGTCTCAGCCAGCTTGAAACTTTATCTCTATGGCGTTGTCAAAGTCTCGAGCATCTTCCAAACAACTTAGTTGGCCTGAGATCTCTGCGTTATCTTAAGGTAACAGGTTGCATGAAACTTCAATCTCTACCAGATCTTCCACCTTCCATTGAAATATTATGGGCCTCAGATTGTTCATCATTGGCAACAATACCAGTTTCTACTGATCCACTGAACACAAATATGAAGGAAATTCGTCTGGCAAATTGCATGAACTTGGATGAAAGTTTGCTGAATGATATTACATGGAATATTCATCTCAAGCTGATGAATCATTATGCTTTTGAACGTGTATCCTCAGAAGAGGACCAGGAGAAGAATCAAATTGATGATGATGATGTTTATATTCGAACTGGAGGAATATACCCAGGAAGCAAAGTTCCAAACTGGTTCAAGTATAGAACATCTCAGGCTTCTTCAATAACTATTCCTCTACAATTCAATAAGATTGCTCCTGAGGCCTTAATTTTCTGTGTGGTTCTTTCTCAGTTCCCATTAAGCAGTTTTCTTAACTCCATCACAGTTCACTGCTTCCTAGAAAACGATAATAATGATGGTGAGAGGCTTCATGTTAAGTCTTTGGACATTGTGTTACCTGGTACAGAACTTAATTCAGATCATGTGTGTCTGTTTTACGTAGAACGTTTGGGTGTTATGAATGGAAGGATTGAAGAAAGTGCTAGAGATAGTTACGAACACAAGGTTTTGTTCGAATTCTCGGCTCAGTCAGAGGTTGAGCAAGGAGAGGAGTATAAAGAGATTGTGATAAAAGGGTGTGGGGTTTACCTGATATATGCATCACAACAAAGTTTCATAAAGGATATTGGAGGGTTGAAAACCAGAAAAGCTCCATTGTTGGAAGAAGCCAGTGAAGCCATTGATGATCTTGAAAGCTCTGGTGAGAAGAAAGGTGAGGAAGAGACAGTCTCTTTAGCTGATAAATCCAGTGGATATATATTTCCAACACCATCACTTCCAACTGGAACATGGAAGAAAGCAACTCAAGGGTTGAAAGATCTCGTCAACCCATGATTTCCTTTTAAATCTGATTTGATCTGAGCAGCCTTGAAGCAGAGTGAAGAAACAGAGAGATTTGCCCGGTTCTTTCCTTCTGTTTTTACTAAAGAAATAGGAAGAGCTTGAAATTACGTAGATAATTAGAGTTTGAGAATGTATATATACTGCATTTATAAAGGGACTGTGAAGTAATTTATTTATACTAATGTTTGGTACATGAGTCGTGTTTGAATTAGTGGTAGAAAATTGATTTTACTTTGTATGGAGTAAAAATTTAGAAGAGTTTTATCTCATGAAACATAAAACTAAACACCTCAATGAATAGAAATCAAGTACCAGCTCAAATACTAGTTCGAAATTGTTTTGGACAGCCATATTTTCATCAAGCAACGGATAAAATGATGCCATGAAGCATATAACTATCTCTTGCATTAGTAATTGTTTGTTTCTAAACCCTAACCAAAATGTAACCAAAGCATATCACTACCTCTTACTAGTATTTACCATCTCAATTAATAGTTTTATTGATGACAATAAAAACATTTTTTATCTCTTATTTATACAATTATTTTTATCATACTTCTCAATGAAAATACTATAAATCTATATTAAAACTTTTTTAACCCTGAACTAGTAATAAATCTGTTTGATGGAAAATCCGGTTTATATATCTTGATTTTTCCTATTATTCATAAGTATTTTTTTATCTTTTGTATGATAAAAATGGCAAGAAATTTGAGGAAAAAATTCCAGTTTTATCTTTTATTACTAGTTTTGGGTTACTTGAGAAAGCAATTATTTCTCTTTTTAATTTAATTAATAAAAGGAAAGTTTGATTCTTATTTATTTTTCAATTTTATTAGGCTAAAAGAAATCATACAAAGAGACCTATTTTCTCATTGAGTTTTTCGTTTAATACGGCAATATGCTCCACCGATTGTCGTTTTGCCAGAGGGAGATACGACTTGCCATTTCATCTTCGCCGAAAGCCAAAGCATCAAAACGATTAGGGCAAGTGAGAGTCGTCTGCTTAACTTCCTGCCGCTGCTTCCTGTCGTCGATCTCACAGACCTTGTTTCAAGGGGTATAAAAGCCAAAAGGTACAAATTTTCACGATTCTCTCTTGCACCCACTCACGCTTCCTTGCAAATGGTGCCACTACTATTTCTTGCTGAAACAACAAACCTAAAAACAAATTGTTCAAACTTTCAGCAGAAAACTTGGCACCTTATTGGGGTTTTTGCAGTTTGAAATGTGGAATGGCAGAGTTCAGTTTGGTTCAACTGTTAAACTTCATTTCAAGCAGACTGGTTTGCTAGGCTGCTTTTCGTGGAAATTTAAATTTTTTCTTCTTTAAAAATTCCTTAACTTCAAATTTGTGGCAACTTCCCCCCTGGTTGAGTTGGTTGAGTCATTATTCTTTTCCGCAAATTCCCAAGTGTTATTTTAGCTTGTGATCCTTTACAAAACCTTCATAGCATGAAGAAAGTTTACCGCACTCAACAAAATTAAGCCACAGTATTACTTGAGTCCCTGAACATCTATCAAAAGTATTTTGTTGCCAATTGGTTCTGACATGTGGATTTACTGTGGTTCGTTGTCCTTGTGCTCGGTTCTAGTCATGGACCTGGAGAGAGAGAGAATTAAAAGTGGATGTCAGAAGATTCTGGAAGGAATAGATTCAATGTCTTTGGTAAATTTAGATGACCAGCAAGTACACTCATTGGTGATGATGAGAGAAATAGCCCGTGGGGTTGTTGATGACAGAGATAGAAAGGTAAGAGGGATCAATGGCTGCTGAAATTTTAACATCGATTTTCCTTGGCCAGGGAGCCACCCTCATAGATTGTATGCTGTTTACAGGTGACAAAGAATGACGTGATTAGTGCTCTGCGCAACAGTATCGAGAAAATGGTTCATAAAGCTTCTCTTATGAATAAAAACATCATGGGTTATATGCCAATATTGTGTCTCAATTGACTTAGTGCAGTTTGCAGGTGTGCGCATCCAGAGATATTATTGAAGTAATAAGCAGGATGTCGTTTGAAGGCTTAGATGACCAAAGAATGCATTTGGTATTGAGGATGAAAGAAATTGCACGTGGGATTGCTGATAAACAAGCAAGAGCTGCATTAACTAGGCATGACATGCTTGCAGAACAAGTACGGGGTTAAGACATCTTAATGTTGTTGTTGTTTTAAATTTACGTTCTTTGTCTAGAATTCTCTTAAGTTAAGTTGTTCAGTTTTACAGGTTGGAGTTGTTTATGACGGGATAGGATATAGTCCAATGGGCGAGTCAGCAAAGACCAGCAATGGTGATGTCCTGTTAGATGGGGGACAAAGCATAATCAATGAAAATGAGATGTTCGAGGTAGAACATGTTTTAGGATTTGAAAATGGAATAAATGAAGTACAAGATTCCCTGTTGCCATCTTCCTTTCAGCAATTTCTTCTGTGGCCTCCGGATGATTGCATCACTTTAGAGTGGGTTCAAGACATGATGTTCACCCTTGAGCAGGCTTCACAGCAGATGTTGCCATCTGAGTTCTGCCACGTCATACCATCAATGTTGGTAGATAAATTGACAGATTCTGCTCGCAGTATACTATGCGAAGAACCAAACTGTGTGGAGATCAATTGTCAAGGAGAAGATTCAAGGGTCATTGTAGTAGGCGACATCCATGGGCAGTTTTATGATCTACTGTTTCTCTTTAAGCATATTGGCATGCCTTCTGAGAGCCAGATCTATGTTTTCAATGGAAATTATGTAGATAAAGGAGCATGGGGTATGGAGGTTTTTTTGGTCTTGCTGGCTTGGAAGGTAACGTGATGGCAATGATTTTTATTACATTTTGATGTCCCTGATGATTTTAGTGATGGTGATAGCTGTGTTCCCCCAGCAGAAATAAACAAAACAGAATAATGCCTTGTGGTATTAATTATATAATCTATGAACTATTACTAACATGCTAAAATATATTTTACTCACTCAAACCTAATTATTGATTAAAGCCTATCACTTTGATTTTCAGGTCTTGATGCCTCACAGAGTATATCTACTCCGTGGAAATCATGAATCAAGATATTGCACCGCAAGATATGGTTTTAAGAAGGAGGTGCGGACGAAATATGGTGGCCAAGGTGAAGATGTATATAATAAATGCCTAGAGTGTTTCAAGGAACTTCCATTAGCTTCAGTTATAGGTGGCTGTGTTTATACTACTCATGGAGGGCTTTTTCGTAGCATAAAAGCTGCTCCTTCTCGAAAGCCAAAGCGAAAGAAGACGCAAAGAGTGGATCTTGGATCTTTAACTGAGTTATCTGAAGTTAAAAGATCTTCTGTAGATTGCCCTTATGAAGGTCCTAACATATTATTGAGCGATATTCTTTGGTCAAAACCATCTAATAAGGATGGCCTGAGGGATAATACAGGTCGGAAATTAGGTCTATCGTGGGGTCCGGATTGCACTGAGACTTTCTTAAAACAGAACAAATTGAAGGTATAAACTACCATCACAGTCTTGCTTGATACGCTACAACTGCCATGGGTGAAATTATTAAAGATCTAAAGCCAATCATTAAACTTACCATGAGATGTATAGAAATGTTTATCACATATGTTGGCAATGCCAATCATTATTCAAGCGAGATCGCATGTTAGATGCATAAGCACGCATTACATGCCTTAAAAAGCTTGTAAACGTTGGCTGGCTTGACAATCCTCCTCATTTAGAAAAGCATTTTTTTAATCTTCGAAGCATCCAAATTCTTTAGTTTCCAAACTATCATCGAAGATTTACTTGGTTTATGATTGTCAGATTTAAAACTCTTTCTGCTAATATTCTGTGGTGCATTATTTTCTTCATAGCTGATCATCAGATCACATGAAGGACCCGATGCAAGGGTTGGTCAGGATGATTTTGGGGATATGTTGTGTGGATACAGCTTGGATCATGATGGAGAATTAGGAAAATTGTATACACTTTTCAGTGCTCCTGACTACCCTCAGGTTCATCTTTTCAGTTGTAACTTTCTATATCATTAGGCAAAGGTTTAGCATTTGTTACCCCTGTGGCAGTTCTATTGGTGATATCTTAAAAGAACATCTGTAGAAGTATTTTTTTTCTCTCACAAAGGTCTACCATCTATCAACTTTGCAGTTTGGTAAGAGGAGATATAACAATGAAGGAGCATATGCAATATTGAAATCGCCTGATTTTCAGAGTCCTAGCTTTCACTCATTTAAATCGGCAGATAGACCAAAGGTAAAAATCGTGTTGTCATCACAGTTGACATTATTTCATTTTGACAAGAGATCAAATGCAAGGTAAAATACAGTTGTTACAGAATGAGTTTTTTTATTAAATTTCTCGGGCAAAGTTTAATCTGCATAGAAGATATGCATTTACCTTCTGATTTTGATTATAAATTAGTCAAATAACTTCTACCATCTTTTGTCATCTGTTTGGACGTATATGACTTATATGTTGCTTGCTTCTCAGGTGGATCCTTGTATTGATTGTGATGCTGATGAAATGGACTTTAGCAAACTAGACTCTCCGCAAATGGTATGTTATAATATAGATTTAGATAAGTACTTCTCAACTTTGATTTCCATTACATAACTATAGATAGATGAGTATAATTATAAAACTACGAGACATTCTAACTGGACTGATACCATAGACATTTTAACTAGAGACTCTATGATACTTTTTCATTGCTTGTTGTATTGGGTATAAAAGCCTGGAAATGCTGACACAGCTTACTTTTGTGGATAAAGAACGCCCAGGCCTCAACCTCTGGTATTTCAGCTTCCCAAAGATCTTATCCAGCAGGGGTGACACCGGAGTTTGACTTTGCGGCATTGGGCATTTATAATGCCCCATCTTGGAGTGTTCAGCTACCTGATGGTTCAGGTGGCACCCAAGTTGTGCAGGTTCCAAGGGCTCCTGTGGTGGAAGGACTGCCTCTTCCTCAAAACATACAGGTTTGATCGTGTGAGCCTTACCAACATTTTGTGTAGTACTGCCTGTCCTGATGCCAAGTTTCTTTCTGCAGGAACCTCACAAGGCCGCTTATGAGTACTTGTTTGAGCTCGTTGCTTCCTTAAAACTTATGCTTATGACAAGGGTGGGTTTAGATGTTTCTTTATAAATAAAGAGAAAGAAGTAGAGACCAAGCCAATTATAACTAGGCACACATGTCAAAAATGAGTTTTATTAACAAAAAAATACGCCTGAGATACTTATATGCCTCTATAATCTATATGATTGGTTTGGTCTGGGGAAGAATTTTTCTCATATTTTTAGTTACTGAAATAATTCTCTCTTTTAATTCAGGAGACTGACAACAGGTCAAGTCAGTCAGGTTTGCGAAGTAGAGCTAGGAAACAAAAAAGAGGAAGCAATAACTAAATAAGGTAGGCCTTAGGTGCTCTTACTCAATGTTGTTATTTGAGGGTGAGCCTTGAAATAATAATAAGGTTGCTGCAATGTGATTTGAAGGTCTGATTCAGATACTGCAAACATCATCTTTTTTGCTGGGGTAAGGCCGTGTTCACTAAACCCCACTTTGTAGGAGTCTTGTGCACTTGACCGTTTTATACCCTATGTTGTTATTTAGTTAAGTATAGGGTACATACATGTTTTCTATGGAAGCTATAGTTTTGACTCAGTAGTTCAAGCTTCACAGGGACTGATTATTTGGGTCATCAAGTTGAGGTGTCTTTGAAATAGGAGAGTGATATAGCAATGAGAGGGTATATAGAATCCACTTGAACTTTGTAATTCATTCCTCTCTATATCTTTGATTACTTAGAAGTAATATGGAAATTCATGTGACAACAGATAAGAAATTTCTCACACCTGTCATCCCAAACTGATGATCACAAAGTACATAATAATCTATTGATCAATGGATGAAAATGGGGAAGTTTTCAAAATACGAGAACATCATCAACTTAAAATATAGAAATATTAACAAGTTGTAAATTTTTAGTGGGGAATATTGCCAAGTTAAAATGTTATTTGGTCAAAATGTTGTCTTGACCAGAGTATATGTTTTGATCAAAACAATGAAATGCAAAAGCTGTTCAATGGATCTTCAACTCAAATTCTTTTATATATGTATGCATGGCCTCTCCACGACAGTTAACCATTTCAAAAAACAAAGCATCCACTTTTTGTTTTCCTCTTGTGATAAAATGTTTTGGATATATATTAAACACTACATGACAAAACAAATTATTTCTTGTCTCCCAAAAGCTTGACAAATTTCTTCTACTACTATTATATTTGTGTGTTTTGGAGATCCATTCTTCCAAGTATATTTTTTGGGTTACATATTTTTTCAAATTAATATAACAATTAAAAATCATTTTTAAAACTATATTTAAATATGTGGATTCTAAAAAAAAAGGTTGAATCGTGTGTACTTTTCCAATGAAATTAAACAAGTAAACTAAAATTTAATTTAGGCAATGAATGAGTTATACAAAAATTTAATACAATAAATGGCAAATAGAATATTAATGCAATAGAGATGTATTTAATTAATAGTGAATTTGATTTCATAGTTCAAACTGAATATGAATCGGGAAATTTTGAATTTTAAGATTTTGATAAAAAAAAATCTGACTTAAAAACAGAAGAATATGAGATCCACTAATTGTATTAATATTAATATTTGGGTGAAAACTCATGCACTTTTATATTGATAATATAAAATACTATAAATCTATAATCTATTCTTAGCATTAAAAGAAATATTCATTAACTAAACTTTTAATTGAGGTGATAAGCGAGATCATCTTGTAAAGATGAAAACGCAAATTAAAATTATGATAAATATACTTATTATTAGGAGAAATGTGATTATTTTTCACTACAAATTAAAAAAAAAAAGCTAAGAATACCTTGACTTAAAAAAACAAATAAAAGAAACGTTGGTAGGAATGCTCTTCATCTCCTAACTCCTAAGTCCTAGCTAAAAATTGGCAAAAAAAACCCAATAGTAATTGAGTTAAGTTGAAGAAATAATAAAATTAAATATTTAAATATTATAAATGGGAAAAAAATTACATTGCTACAGCTATATTTAAGAGAAAACCACTAATGGCAGAAGTTTTTAAGATGGTAGTGGCAGTGGATCGGCAGGCCATGTGAATAAACATTTACTATGTTTTGGTAAATATTAGATACATTTTTAGTCTCATTTATTTTCTCCACTTCTGTTCAAATTTAAATCTAGATCGCATGGCTTTCATTGGTTTAAATCAATTAAATTGAGTTGGGAAATATAAAAGATTTTATTTTAGACATAAATGATTGAGAAGATTACATGTTAAATCATCAGTAGTAATTAAGGGAGAAATGAAAGTTGTAGAATATGTCGTCAATTCAATTATGCATGCACGATATATAGTTTAATACAATCATTATCTAAGTAATTATGTCTTAATTGTCAAGAGCTGGCGGTCAAGGATGATTTATCAGCGGAGAAAAACTGTGTCAAGAAAAAAGATGAAAAATATTCAAATTTGAAACAGTAATGAAAGACTGTTCCTTCTTTTTCCTTCTAAAGATCCCACTTTTACAACTAATCTCTCTCTCCCCTCTCTGTTTCAGCACTTTGATCTTCTCTCTTCCCTTTTGGGTTGTCTCTGCACTTTCACACGTCACGCCGTTACAGCCGCGCTATCTATCTCTATCCGTTTCTAACTCCTTTTTTTTTTCCAGCTTTCTTGCTCTTCCCTCTTTTTAGGGTTTCCATTTTGAATCTTTCATTTGTCTTCGCGATTATCATTCAGTTTCCGTTTCAAGGAAATCTTTGCCCATGACTTCTACTTCTGTCAAGAACAATTTGTTGCCTCCGGGCCTCGTTTCCAATCTCCAAGAAGTCATTCTTAGTAGGAAAGGCGCTGATGAGGGCGACAAATCCAAGGACGTTACTGAAACTCCCGAACCTTCTTCATCTTCGGTGCCTGATTCAACGGAAGTCAATGATAGTTCGAAGCCCATTGTCTTGGTCACCAATAGTGATGGGATTGAGTCCCCTGGCCTTACCTACTTAGTTCAAGCTCTTGTTCGCGAAGGCCTTTACAATGTTCATGTCTGCGTTCCTCAATCGTGGGTTTTTCTCATCTTGATTTATTCATTGTGCTCTGATTTTTGTTGGATTGTTCATCGATATTTTCTAGTATGCCTCTTTTCCTCCTACATTTCACCTTCCCGGTTTATTGGTTCACTCTGCATTTGCATTGTGTTTTCTGTCTTCTCCCCCTATCTCTTGAGTTGTTATTTAATCTGGGGTATCGTTGTAATCTCTTAGTTCATAAAATGGTTGCTTTAGGGACAAATCAGTTTCGGGGCACTCTGTAACTCTCAGAGAAACGGTGGAAGCAAGGTCTGCTGAAATTGATGGGGCCACGGCTTTTGAGGTCTCAGGTATGACATATTTACATTTTGCTCCTATTTCTCGCCCTCCTTCTCGTCTAGGTCTCAAAAAGACTTGAAGATACTGTGATCAGGTAATTTGTTCAGAAACCATACCTTTTTGAAGAATTTAAGCTTAGTTTGATCACGTGCCATTTGTCGCATTTTCTTAGTGCTAAGGAGATTCACCATTTATCATGTTCATGGATGCATTGGTGTGAATGTTCTGGTGTTAGCCTAGTTGTTAAAAAGGGAAAAAAATCGTAGTCATTATCTGACCTTTGATTTTGTGATCGTAGCTGAGCCAATACTTTTAGAGTTTCATAACCTCTTTGCATGTTTGCCGTTTTGTAATGTAGGCTTTTAATACATCAGAGTTGCACTATTATCTTATTATTTTGTAATTGTATACTTTATTCAGGAACTCCTGTGGATTGTGTTTCACTAGCATTATCTGGGGCCTTGTTTTCATGGTCAAAGCCTATGCTGGTTAGCTTTTATATCATAACATTATGCCCGTGCTTATGCCATATTCAACATGCTGAAGATTTATGTATATAACATGGTATGCATTTTAGGTTATTAGTGGAATCAACCGGGGATCCAGCTGTGGTCATCACATGTAAGTTATTTGCCACTGCATATAGAGGAACTTTTAAATACAAGTTAGAGCATACATAACCACCCCTTTTTTTTTCCGTTCTGTTTTATGGTATCATTTATAGCTTTGTATATATCTTCAGCACTTATATCATTAATGCCCAAGACCAACGTTTATCTCATGCTTTAGAATACTCCAGGTTCTACTCAGGTGTTGTTGCTGGAGCTAGAGAGGCATCATTAAGTGGTATCCCATCGTTGGCAATGTCATTGAACTGGTACTTTGATGATTTGCTTTTGTATCTAGTTTGATCTGAAAATTTCTACTGGAGATTTATGAATTGCTATCATATCACGTAGGAAGGAGGAGGAAAGTCAAGAAACAGATTTCAAGGATGCAGCAGCAATCTGTTTGCCATTAATAAATGCAGCTGTCAGGGATGTTGAGAAGGGGACTTTTCCCAAAAGTTGCTTTATGAATATAGAAGTTCCCACTTCTCCTTTGAGAAACAAGGTTTAGAATGTTGATTGTTACATGGATTATTTATTCAAATATTTTGATGTATTAGAGAGAGAGTGTCATGATGTTAGTTTATGATCTGAATATTAATGACTGTTTCCGATATGTGTTGAAGATGCAGAGTCACCTTCCTTTGTGTGCTACAATCAACTATACACTTGTTTGAGTTCTGAACTGTTTAACTAGAATCTGGCATTTTCCTTGGATTATCTGTCTACAATATTTGATGTTTATGCATGTTAATACTTGTGCATAGTGTGATGTTTGTGTGAAAAATTGATATTTAGTAATAAATGTATGTTAGGTCACTTAGTGCTTGTCTTAAACTAAATCCCTTACTTCTGCTTCCATTGCACAATTTTATGTTTTAATGCGCTGGTACTATATCATCAATTTAGACATATCACAACATAATCATTTGTTTTAAGTTTATGCATTAGATGTGGAAAAGGTGATTTGCCTATACAGTGCAACTGTAGCCATGCTTGTGCCTCATTGGTTAGGATATTTGTGATTATATCTCAGTGTTCAATGCCTTGGTTGTTTGAACTTATGCTATCAACTAAAAACTGCTAAAAAGAAGCTAAGAAATCATGTGCCCTCTATTTTGTTTAGTGATTCTAATATGAATTTGGTATGCAATAATTATTTTGTAAAGGGCAATAGTCTATATCAAGTATATTATCCTAGTTCATCTTGTTCTTGAATTTAAGATTCAAGGTCATGTATTCCTTTTGTTGGCTGCATTACTTTAATCAAACATGTTAATTATATTATCTATTTATTATGCTTTACTTTGACGGTTTGACCTATATGGTGAGCTGCTTTTGTCCATCGGAGTTAGATACAATTATACTTAAAACGTAAGCAATATTTCCTGTCTCTGCAAGTTTGTATTTTACATGGATGGTGGGGTATTTTATCGGCAGGGTTTCAAGTTGACCAAGCAAAGTAACCGAAGGTCCACTGCAAACTGGCAAGCGGTTTCAACTAGTCGATATCCTGTTGGTCACTTCTTGAACAACCAACAAGGCCTTGGCCCTAAGTTTGCGCAGCTCGGCCGAGATGCCTCTGCTGCTGTGAGTGTCCAAAGTGTTTAATGTTTGTGTTACGTGTACCTGTCTTGTAGAATCTGAAGGGATTCCAGTACATCTGTTGATTTCATTATGCTAATATTTTATCCTTCCTCATCTTGGTATGCTTCAGGGTGCTGCACGTAGACTGACTACACAGAAAAAGAATTTGGAGATTGTTGAATCCATTGGAGCAGCAGGAAAACCCGATTTCAACAGGGTAAAGAAGTACTTCAGACTAGAGGTAAATAAAAGGGAAGAACGTCATCTATTGAGAATCCTCTTAATAATGAAATCGGATATCTCTTTATATGCTGAGCATTGAATATATTAATTCATAGAGAAGATTTATTATAGAAATGTTGTTCTTTTCTTGTTTTGGCCAACGTTGCTACCCATACATTTGATTCCGGTTGCTATCTTGGCACCAGTGTATGTTTAATTATGGCTCATTATTAAATCTGTGATTTGTATGTGCAGTTTTCGCATGAGCAGCATGAAGATATAGATGAGGACCTCGATTACCGAGCACTTGAAAATGGATTTGTAAGTAGGAGCATTAACTTTTTGGCCCAAAAAAAAAGTCGGGAGCATTAACTCATCTTCATTGGTTAGTTTGTCTCAAGTGTCCACCATAGTTTGTCTCAAGTGTCCACCAAGTTCTTTTTAGAAAAACCAAGTGTGTGTCTTATGCATTGCATGTTAATGACTCAGTAATGGTTTCTATGAGATAAGCTCATAGAAGATGGAAGGAAAAATATATTTTTTTACTCCCTAACTTTTTCTTAATTATCAAGTCTATCCCTAAACTTCGACTCAAAAGTCAAATCAACCTAGTCCTTGGAGTTTAAGTTAAGGACTAACTTATTTTGAGTGGAGAAACTATATAGATTTTGTTCTGAATCGAAGTTAAGGAACTGAATCAATAATTAAGGGAAAATTCATAAGCCAAAAATTATATACAGAACAATCACACAAACCACAATGAAAAATGAGTAAACATGTCAGAAATGCATTCCATCAAGAACTCTGCCTTGCCATATTCATGCATGTTCCTGTGTCAGTTTTATAATGGACTAATTTTATCCTACATTCTGTCTCCTTTTTTTGGCCTCTGGCTCTTTATTAAATCTGTAATTTGGAGGAACAGGTTGCTGTGACTCCCCTCTCTCTTTCTCCTCATATTGAGACTGACATCCAAATGGCGGCTTCTGATTGGATCTTTGCCGTGTTTAACACAGAACAATGATCTGGAATTTCAGCGTGATTGTGTACATTGGAGGTTTCGAATATTCTCTTTTATTCTTACTTTTAAAAAAGCAGAGGGAGTGGGAAGTGTAGTGTGACGCCAATTCAATGGTGTTTGATTGCAGTATTATTGATCTGATATATTTTGGTGTTTTGTTTCCTTTGGTTCCTTTATTTCATTTGTTTCAGTTCTTTTGGGTGACATTTGTTGTGAAGCCAAATGCTTGCTTCCTGTAGTATCATAGCCATGGGCATATTATTTTAAGAATCCCACTCTGTTTGTAACTTCAATCTGTAGTAGACTTTGCAACTGTTGTAATATGTAGTTGAAGTTTTGTTCTTAGCGTTTTTTTTTTTGGTAATAGGTTAAATTCCTTGTGTGGTGTTTTTTGTGTTGGATAAATAGCTGAAAATAGGAAATCTTATGTATATTTGTTTCTCTTTTATTCATTAAAAATATTTAAATTTTATAACATTTAAATTTAAATTTGAAAATCTCAGATGATCAACATAATTAAAGATATACTCTCTATCCCTAATGCTAAATGTAAAGACTAAATAATTAATTTATACAGATTAAAAAAATTATTTATATTAATTATTTGTAGAAGATGTGTTAATTTTTATAATCACTTGTATTGGTAATTACTATATT
Organism: Leucaena leucocephala; assembly: GCA_037074615.1. Taxonomy (NCBI): domain Eukaryota; kingdom Viridiplantae; phylum Streptophyta; class Magnoliopsida; order Fabales; family Fabaceae; genus Leucaena; species Leucaena leucocephala. Next base: position 3,605,512 of record CM073557.1, on the reverse strand, counting down.
AATATATGTAATTAATAGGAATAATTTAAAATAATAATAAAAATTTGGAAGACAAAAGAATATGTGCCTGCTGCCTAGTATTTATATTTTGTCTTTACACTTATATTTTTCAGAGATAGATATATATATATATATATATAGACACACAAAAATACAAAAAGAAATTAAATTGAGATTTGTCAAAATTATTCCCACTTGAGGAAGCCCTACAGGGCATTTGGGCAAATCCGAGGCGGTTCTTTTGGGTCGGACTGTCCAACCCGAAATTGAATACCACATTGCTCTGTTCCAATTTCTTCCTGCTTCCAATAGGGTTTTAAGAAAGCATGAGGATTTTCATATACTAAAATGGCGTCGAAGACGATTCTCAGAATTGGCACTTCAATGTTGAATCGGGTTTCAAACTCATTTCTTCACCAATCCCCGTACTCGGCTCAAAATAGTTTCTCTTGATCTCGATATCACTCCCAAGCTATTCCCATCTGTCTCCAAGCTCCCCAGTTCCTTCGAGTTGCCCAATAGCGACCTTGAACATCTGAGCAAGTTCTCCTCAGGTGGCATCGTGTATCCCTGCGGCCTGCCCTCACTTCGTTTCTTCTTACCTGACGGTACATTTAACCTCAACTGCTCTTCAAATTTAAAATTTCATATATAGGTTTCATGACTTGTTTCTAAATTTCGTTGGCATACGATCTTAATGATTTGATAAACCTTCATTGAATAAAGCTTTATTTTAATGTGTTTTATCTTTAAGAATTTGTTTGAGGTTTCTGGAAAAATAAAAATGATTAATTTATGGTAACCTTCTTGCTTTATTATGTCAATTGGGTTATTTGCAGCTTCTATTTAAGTTGGATAATTCACCTGTTATTTAGTCATCAAATTAACATTAGCTTTGAGAAAGAAAAGCTGATGAGGATGGATGAGGCTCTATTTGGTTATCTGCAAGTTCTTAGTTCACTTCATTTGCACTTCTTGCATGATACAACCTTTTAGCAAGGAATCAGGATATTTCTAGGTGAAATTTTGTGGTTTTTGTTGTTGAAATAATGGCATCATCAACATGTTTTGCTTGAGGGCGGTTTTTTGTGGTTGCATTATGTGTATTGAGGCGAAATATTGCTTGCACGTTTGATATTACGACACACTCAAACAAAGTTTCCCATGCTGGCCAGCATATGTCATGAAATGAGATAAAATATCAAGGTGACTTTGTTTGAATTCTCCATTTTTCCCTTTCTTTTCATTTTGCTGCAGTTGCTGGTTCATCAGAAGAGCCAATGCTCTTATTTCCAAAAAGGACATTCCAACCTAGCCTTATACGGCGAAAGAGAAATCATGGATTTTTTGCTCGGTAAACCACTCAAGTTGTTTTTGTTACATTCTTCCTATATCATAGCATAACAAAAATAACAAACTCTAACGTACCGATTAAATTTTAGAGATCTGGAGGACACTGTAACGTCACATCAAAATAACAAAAATAACAAACTCTAACGTACCGATTAAATTTTAGAGATCTGGAGGACACTGTAACGTCACATCAAAATATTCTATGTAATGGACTACAATTATACTGGGAAGTAGAAGGAACCATATGGTTGCTAGAATTTGAAACTTTTATAACTAGGTCTTACCTTTGAGTTGTTAGATCTATAGACACAGGCTAACATAGATGGGAAGATAATCTGTGGAAGATCAAGAGAATTTCAGAAACGTTATAACTAGATGAAGAAAACGTATGCCTGAACTGGATATAGATATCTGAAGTGTTTTTGCTCTAAATTTTTCATAGAAATAAGTAGATAATGTGGGTGTCATAAGTCATATCCAAGAAGCTTTATGATGTGATAACTAAAGAGTGATAGGCCGAATGGGCATGGAAACCATGACCCGTCATAATGAGTGCATGCCATTAGGGTGGATGACTAGTTGCTTCATTATACTTTGAAATGTGGGAACTGATCTGGTATTCTATGTATAATTAGCTGTGGAGGAAAATAGAATCTGTTAAATTTGTGTGGCTGGTGTACAAACATCAGCATAGCTTTAAATACAGTACTGGGCAAGTGTAAATGACGCCATGTTATTTTTCTTCTTGAGCAGCAAGGCAACCAAGGGTGGCCGAAGAGTCATTGCTAGAAGAATAGCCAAAGGCAGGTCAAGGATTACGGATAGTCAATCTGTTGTTCCCCCATGCATTGTATCTTTAGATTCACTTTGAATTTTCTTGCATTCCATGTTAAAGACCCGCAAACCAGGGAAAGCTGAGTTAGGCTCTGGTGCCCTTTTTTTCAAGGGGTGGGGGTTCTAGTTCTAGGGCATTGGTGAACGGTAATGTATTTGAATCTTTGAGAATCTGTTGATTGCCCAATGAGCATGCCAATAGATTCTTGAGTTAATCTACACTTGTGTTCCTAACAGATACAGATTGCCTTTGAAATAAGTTCAAATTTAATTACCCATCTTTAGTGCATATTAGTACGAATGGTCTGGTTTGGTGGGTGTTGAATTTGTACTCTAAAAGACTCATGAGAATAACAAGTAACTGCTATATCTTAAGAAATTAAAAATTCATACCAAATGATCTCAAAAAGTAAGATATCCCCATCTGGTATCTTGAATGAATGTGGAAGTAGTGTAACAAATTAGTATATATGGGTACTTATAATAAGTACGATTATACAAGTTAAAATAAAATTTCTCTCATATGTTTACCTTGTAAATTGAAAGATCATTAAATGGTTTCAAGCGGCCAATCTAAACAAACACTGTATATGGCTATGCAAATTGCAGAAGGGTGTAAAAGGGATATATAGAAAAAGGAAATTTTTGAGAGATGAATGTGGGGAAAAGAACGTTGAGTGTGAAAGATACAGTTCCCACGTTCTTTTCTTTTGTCATGTTTTAGCGTGTCAGGTTGATTTACCAAGAAAGAAGAAAAGACTGGACTAAACAGTGGGGATTCCCCTAACATGACCCATCTTGAGAAATTGATTTAAGATTCTGAGTGATTATGGAAGCAGAGCGAGTGAATTTTTTTAGGGTACAAAGAGAGAGTGATTTGATATTTTGATTAGATGCAAAATGAGGGCACTTTCTGTTTCTGTCATGAGGCAAAGTGTTGGCTGAGATTCCATAGACAAAGAAAAGAAGCAAAGAACTTCCCACTTCCATAAACAGGGGCCATTCCATTATTGATGAGACTGGGACACTGATGCCCTTTATTCAGACACTTCTTTCAAGTATTACTTATTTACTTGTAACTTTTCTCTCTCCTTTATTCTTCTCCCCGCTGATTGAAAGTTAATTATCTACGCGTCTACTCTTTTTGTTCATTTATTTTCCAGAATATTTTGATTTGGAATGAAATCATTTTTAATTTTTCATTAGAATATTTTCTTAATAACCAGATCATATAAGAAAATGTATTCATGGAATCATGGGCAAGGAAAAACCCTTTTAATCAATTAAGAATTATGAAAGAAGCATCAATTAATGATGTGTACTTTTTAAATGAAAAAAAATAATTAATCTTTAAGTCTTTATAGTTTTGATTCAGCATAACTCAAACTTCTATAGTTTTAATTCAGTGTGTGAATACCCTCAAGTGCTGCCACATTTTTTTTAATCCATTATTGTTTTTTATGTTATATTAATGCTCCTATTTTAATGAGAGAGAAAAATCAATATGGAAAGGGGCTATGTGTTAATTTAAAAAATAGAATGTGATTAAAATCCTTTCTTTTTCAGCAAATGAAATCATTTACATCTTTTTATTTTCTGCCTTTTTATGACAATAATTGCTATAAATAAAGAATGCTTAATTAAATTATGAGAATCTCTGCTTTTGAACATACAACACGTTATTTTGACCAGATGGTCGATTGGATTAAGATAATTCTTTCCATAGGATTAAGTATTACATAAATTAGTTTTTAGCATATCATAATTCAAATGCATGGTATTTCGGATGAATATATAAAATCAATATTCTAAAATTAATAAATTAGTGACTAAATTTCCATCAATAATTTAGTGACGTGGATAATTAATGACAGATTTCGCTAACTAATGACAAATTTCTCTTACATTAATTTTAATTTTTCTAACCTTTTCCCCATAGTTTGTCATTGTGAAACAAGATGTCCAATAATGATTAAAAAAAAAAGACTTTCTCTAACTTTACACAAGGTTTATGTTTGGTTCCTTCAACTTATAAAGTTTCTTTTATGTTATTTAACCCTAATATCATTAGCCTTAACTAAAGACTTTTTGTAACATTCATCATAATTTTAAAAATTAAACTTAATATGTGAATATTTAATCATATTTTATCAGTATTTAAAATTTTAATATTAGCATTTCATATAACTTCCAAGGCTTGGATTGCAACTTTCTTGTATATATTTAATAATTAAAAAAAGAGGAATATTTAATTTTCATCATGACAACATTATTGTAAAAAGTTGAAAAAAGTTATAGGGTGTATTTGAATGAAAATTTTCCAACCTAGAAGTGACATTGAAAGTGACACTTTGTATTTATTCTCTTCCATATAAAGTTGAACCAATTTACAAGCAACATTTGCTCCAAGTAAAGCGAATGCACAACAAGACGGTGCAAAAGTATATTTAACTATTTATTTAATGGCCAAAGTTAAAAATCTCACTGCTCACAGTGCAATAATTGCTGTGCAGGTGAATTATAATTTATTTTTTTAAAAAAAATATTTACATTCAAAGTTCAAACTCTTCTACGTTCAGTTCATTAAAAACAAGACTTTTGGTATCATCATTTGCATAATTCAAACGCCAGAGGTATCTTGGTAACTTTCCTACGTACAATTACTTTTTTTCCTTTTAAGAACATATACCCTCCTCTTCTTTGATACAGATATATTTAAAATATTATTAAATATTAAATATAAATATCTCTCATAATAAAAATTTAAATTTAAATTTATTATATTATAAAATATTATAGTTTTAAAATGATGATTATCATTTTGAATAATTTTTTTCATTTTACAAAATATTGACTATATCAAAAGAGATTGAGTAATCAATTGCCACATATGCCACGAAAATGGATATTTAAAGTTTAAAGCGATATAGCCGCCAGAACACCATAGCTAGGCACCCTCATAGGTTGCATTGTAGGACACTTTGGCCGCTTGCGATTGAGAGTTGACCATTGTGTCTTTGTACGGCGTTTGTCGGCGTTTGTCGTCGTCAGCCAGCCATTAATGTCTCAGAGAGAGAGAGATTTGGAGCCAGCCATAGTTGAACTTCAAGTACGTACACATCAAGGGACATGATTGGCATATTATATAAATAAATAAGTATACTATGAAGTATAGTAAGAGAAGAACTCAAATTAATTAATTGAGCTAAGTAGCTGACAAGCATGTGAAACAACCTACGACATGTCATAATGATAATGGAGGATCCTGAACTAGGAAGTAGGAACACCTAGGTTTTCCAACGGAGAAACAATTAATTACTTCACCCTCCTATTATACACAAAACTTGAAGACATTGCTAAACAAAATTCATGGCAATGATTATCAGTTCATCATATGTAATAATATAATAACAAACAAACACACACACAGAAGAAAATGAAACACCTGATACTATTCAGCTTACTATAGGAATAATTAATAGACAAAAAAAAAACTATTCTCATCTCATTCATGTTATACTCATCAAGGCCCCAAGGTAGATGGAAGAATAGGGTTCGTCGTGGTTGAGGAGGGCAACGATGATAGGATTGCATCAATGTACTCCATTTGATTGGCGGAGAAAGTTTGATGATCTTCTTGTGGACAAAAAACAGATGATGGTGTGTAACACTGGATTCTGGCAAAAGAGTCCTGTAATAACAAGTCTTGTGAATAAGAAGATGATGATGGCACTGTATCACTACTGCTCAACACATAATCCTCAAAGCTATTCCAGATTTTGGGCATCACCAAGTTGCCATCATCGGGAATATCATAATGCTGCATTAACATCGAACCTGCTGGGTTCATGAATTTCTCTGAAACAAGATGATGAAGAACATGATCACTTTTGGTATGATTATCGTCTTGATTCGGATTACTGATCAGACCCAATATTGATGACAATGTATCATTATTATTGTTGTTGTTATTGACATATTCACATGAAGATGGAATAATAATATTAGGTGGTGGTGTGCTTTCTGATGAGATAGGATTCTGGTGGACATGAAGGAAATTGTTGCTATTATTGGGGTTATAATTGGCTATGTCTTCTACTTTAACTTGATCAGATTTATGATGGAGGCCATTGTTGAGAGCTTGCGGGATTATTGGGGATGGAGTAGTACTGGGAAGGTATAGCTGATCAGGATGAAGATGAAGAGAGTAGTTAAGGAGGAGATTATTAGGGTTTGAAGGGAAGAAGGCTTCAACAGGAGCATTATGATGAAGATGAAGAAGATGATCAGAAAAAGTGGAAAAGGAAGGAGGAAGAAGATGATCATGATGAGAAAGCAGCTTCTTCTTGATGCTTGAGTTCCAGAAGTTCTTGACCTCATTGTCAGTTCTTCCAGGTAGGTGCTTGGCAATCTGAGCCCACCTGTCAAAAACAACAGCATCATCATCTTGTCAAAAGAAAGAAAAAAAGCATACAAAGAAAGTAACCTTTTGATCACTATTATTATGTTATATATAAAAAAGAAAATATGATGAGTTACATATATAGCAGACATGTATATACCTGTTGCCTAGAATGCTATGGAGCTCTATAATGAGTGCTGCTTCTTGAGAAGAAAAGCTTCCTCTTTTCAAATCAGGTCTTAGGTAATTGATCCATCTCAGTCTGCAACTCTTCCCACATCTCTCCAGACCTTCGTGTATAATTCACTCCATCAAAATTTGTCAGAACCAAAAAGATGAACAAATCACTGCACTTAATTAATTATGAAAACAAAGTTTCATTCAATTTCCAGCAGCAAGCAGGATCTAAAGATACATATATAATAGTGGAAAAGCCATACTTTGATGAAGATGAGCAGAAAAGAGAGAAGGGAAAGAACATTATAAGAGATCAAAACTCACAAATATGAAAAAAGAATATATTGCACTCTATAAGAGAGGTACTATGAAATTACGATGATAAAGGAGAGGAAAGAAGCATTAAGGGAAAGATTATAAAAGAGAGATGTGTGAAAGATTCATTATAGAGAGATGTAATGAAGAAGAAGAAGAAATGAAAGAGAAAGATATATATGTACCAGCAAGTTTAGGGACAGAGCTCCAGCAACCATGGCCATAAGTGGTGATGTAGTGGATGAGCTTTTCATCTTCTTCAGGTGACCATAACCCTCTTTTCACCTTCTGCTTGTTGCAGCAAGAATGATGCCCCATCTCTGATCTTCTTCTTCTTTGTTTCTTCACACACAATGATGATCTCTCAGAGCGAAAAACAAGTGGCTAACACAGTACAAAAACAAGGCATTGGAAAACAATATATGAAGGAGTACTTTTGATGTTATTTTAAAAAAGAAGATGATGAGAGGGACCTCTCTCTCTCTCTCTTTTGTGTCTGTCTCCTAAAGCTTTTTTTAGCCCTAGCTGATGAGAGAGAGAGAGAGATGAAGAGTTACAGTAATAATAATGCAAATAATATTAATAATAATAGTAATAAAAAAGGAGATCATTGAGAGGAAAAGAATGGGATGAGAGGGGCAGAGCGAGAAGAGGGTAATGAATTTAATGAGGGAAGGTGTACCATAAGGTGGCCCACTTAGGGTTTGTGGCAAAGGGATAAAAACCTGCATTGTCACCCCTCCTGCTCCACTTGTACCCCTTTTAATGCCTTTTGCCTTAATTGTCCACGTGTCACACCTGCACCCCTGGTGGGTCCACTCGTATTGCGGTGATTTCTCAATTAATTACCCTTTTTACTATACTTCGTTTGAAATTAAACCACACATTCATGGGTCAACAACAAGTTCACGTAGTGTTATATAGCCTCATCATGAATCATGCATCTAATTAATTATTAATACATGATTAATATGCTAAAACAGGCATATATATCAGTTAATTAAGTCTCGTATATATAAATTCGTTACTTATCAAAGAGACAAAAAAATCACATCTACCAGTTTCGAAAATCAAATAAGCATACAACTACATCATACCCATATGTGTGTGTGTGTGTGTGTGTGTGTGTTAAAGGTGTAAAGTTAAGATTAATTTTACACGTGGGTGGCCAGGGCTTCTAGATAAGATAATAAATATATTATCATAATATTAAACAAGTATGTCATCTTTAAAGCAAAAGTATGTATCTGCTCTTCTAGCAGATTGGCCATATGATCGTATTATCATCATGCATGCATTGCTTTAATATCTATATAACACCGTTTGCCCCCTTATACATAGGTGATAGCTAGGCAACTTTAATTTGCGACGTTTCGTCAACGCAAATGTACCATAACAATAATATCAAATATATTTTATTTTACTTCCAAAAACAGAAAGTAAAAGAAAAAAAAGAAAGAAAGCGATTGTGTAGCTAGATAGATAGCTAGTTTTATGAATTCGTTTATAATTAAATATTTCTTAAAAAAAATTAAGAACAGCCTTTGTGTGTGTATGAATCCAAATACAAGGTTGTCGTTTTCCAATATGCTTCCTATTAATTAATAAAGTTAATTTAAGGATGACATGGAACCACTCTTGGTCAATGGGATATTATGATTATTCCCTTGTCTTTTATAATTAAGCATGATTTTAGCTACCCCATAGCTCTAGCCTCATATATATATATATATATATATATATATATATTACCAATGAGATTTTTTAAAATGGGTTGTCGTTTATTTAAAATATCCTAAAATTAACATTTTTTAAATGAGGTTAAAAGGATAAAACTAAATTTTCACATTAGAGTGATATAGTGTGAAAAATGAGACCCTTTTTTCTTTTTCTTTTTTCTTTTTTTACCAGTTGAAAAATGAGACTTTGATCAATTTGAGAGCCTTTAATTTTTTTTTCCTCTTTTAACATAATTGGCTTGTTGTACTGATTGAAACCCACATAAAACGTGCTTGAATAATTAGGTGAATGAAAAGTTCTTTAGTAATGATGATTAATTATTCTTATTCTTTCCCGACAAACAAGGTATCATGGACAAGGGACATGATAACGTACTACTTGTTCCATATCCATCATACATATAATTGTCATATTCAATTAATTTATTCTTTTTTATTTATTTATATCTTTGAGATTAAGAAAATTAAATTAGAGACGTGTTTTGTCATCCCACTTTCAGGAGTTATTAGCACCACAAAGAGGGCGAACACAACAACCAACAATGAACTTGGCTATTTATGAATTAGCTAGTAATATTTTTTAAGAGCCTATTTAGATTAGCTTTTGGAGAATAGATTCTGAGAAGAATATATTTTAGAGAATAGATTTTAGGAAGAATAGATTTTGAAAATAGAGATGTTTAGATGATTAGTAGTAGAATCACTCTTTATATTGATAAATTATCAAAAAGGGTATGATTTAATTAAAGTATGAGAGATGAGAGATGGTAGAGAAGAAATAGGAGAGAGGAGAGACTGTAGAGAAGAAAAAAGAAATAAGAGATAGGGTAAAAAAAAGATATGAGAAATGAGAGAGATGAGAGATGATAGAAGATAGAGGGTATAAGAAAAAGTAGGGGTAAGATAGTAATTGGATAGTCCATAAGTTATTTTACTGTTCCAAAAACTATTTTCAGTAGTTTATTCAAAACTATAGTTTTAGCCAAAATCAATTCTAGATAAAAATAGCTATTTGTTTAAAATTTTTCTAAACTGAAATTTTGCCCAAAATTAATTTTAAAAAGCTACTCCCAAACACACACTAAGAGGAAGAGAGTGTATTATTGTATTAATATTAAAGATAATACTCTTTCTATTCTTTAAAAAAATAAATGAATTAATTAATTATAGCATATAGCAAGTATCATCATATTATATATCAAGTTATAATACAATTAGTCTAGATAAAAACGATAAATACTTTAAAGTAATATATTTAACTTCTTTAATCTGTTTAAATTAGTTAAGTGGATATTATATTAAATAACAGAGTTCAGTAATATTAATTATAATGTCTTAATGAATAAATTGTGATTTTACAACATGTGAAGTAAATCATGTGAATCATCATTTGGGAATATATATGTGGTGATGACTTTGCGTGCATAATTTGCAAAATAATGAGAGGAAAAACAAAAATCAGTACACATTGGGGGTCAATTTTAATTATAAAGAGAGAGATCATATCAGAGACATCTTTTTATGTAGAAAAGACAGACAATTCAATGCGTTTTTTATTCACAATGATTCGAAATAGAATATTAATCATGCTAATTTACGATGTCACTTAATTAACAAAAAAAAAAAAGAATCATATATGCATGCCATATCTCCCTAGCCAACCAAATATTCTCAACTTCTCCAAACAATAACCTTTTCTACTTAATTACAATAACTCCTTCTGCGCCATCTTCATTTCTTATTGCACGCACTTATACATCATATTACTTGCATTAATTACACAGAATATATCGAAGATATGCATTAGGGTTAAGTTAAATATATTAATATTTTAATATTTTGGGATGGGAGTATTGCTTGGAAATTTAATTGGTTAAAATGACGTGATAGGTTTTCACACATAAAAAGTATCAATTCTCTTATAGTATATTTGTATGGAGAGAAAAGTGAGGGAAAAATAAAAGGAGAAAATACTAAGAAGAAATATTTTTTAAAATAATAAAAAAATTAGTTTTAAGAGTTTTCCTTCTTAGTATTATTTTTTTTCCTAATTTTTTTCTTATCTAAACATAGGGTAAAAATTTTATACACAAAAAATATTAGTACTAGAACTCAGGTTTTTTTAGCCAATAAAATCTTCAAATAATATTTTCCATCTTCTCATTTAGAATTGATTTTGAAAAGCTTTTAGTGGAGCTACAGAAAATGGTGCTGGGACAAGGATCGAGAAGAATCCAATTGCAGGCCACTCGTGGGGCTATTCGTTTCACTTCATGAATTTAGTTGGAAAAGTACCATTATTGTCTAAACCCTGTTCTGGGATTCCATCTGAAGCAGCACTCAGATTATGAACAAATCGGAATAATCATCAATAGCACATACGTCTTATCGTCAATTTCATGGGATCGGTGACGATGACGATGGTGATGGTGATGATGATGATCTCTATCTACAAATCATGCTACACGTTTAGATCTCAAATAGGATTCAAACTTAAAGTCTCAGCCGGTTTTAATTAGTGACTAATGATACTGATTATTTGTTAATTAATTAAACTCTGTCAATATTAAACGTACATATAAGAACAAATTAATCACTTTTGGAAATGCCAGTTATTATGATTGGGTAATTAAAGGCCCTGCATGAGTGAACATTAATTCTCTATGCATGATTGGCCATCTTTGTCTTGCATATTCGTTTTTAATTATTCTTCATGCATGATCACTTTATCATCAAATGGATTCCATTTTAATTTCATGCAAAAGCGTGTTCATTAAAAAACTATTGATCGTGAAATTTCATCACCAAACAAGAATCAATTAATTTGCCTTTAACATATTCCATCAGCTCTTTAAACAAGGCAAAAAACCAAGCAAAGCCAGCGACAGAATCCATTGTAATTTGTAAAATATTCAAAAAAGAAAAACCAGACATAAAGTTTCTCAAATGTCGATATATACATATATTAATCAAGTTCTTTAATCTATATATCTATATCCACACAGTAACTATAAGCTGGTTTGGTTCAAAGAATTATAGTAAATGTAATGTAATATAATGGAATGATGATTACAAAGCATTTGTTTAGCATGTAATTGAAGAATCATGAAATGGAATTTATGTTTTACCTATAAAAAAAAACAAGAATAAATGTTAATTAAATAATATTTTTAACTTCATACATAGATTCATGTAAACATACATTCAGATTACACGACAAAAGCTACCTATGTAATGTAAATTACCTTATTTGTTGTCATTGAGATTACATTGGATGGTTTTACAAATTCCAACCAATTCAATATCTGGATCAGTCGGGATTATAGGTAATCCTGATTCATGGAATTGATCTAAACATGCCATAATAACTAACTAATATTGCTTGTTATGTAGGGTTAATTAAAATGTGAAAGAAAGAAAGTTGATGAAGGATATATATATATATATATATATATATATATAAATAGTGTATGTGTGCGATAAAAGTGATGTTAAGAAAAATGTTTGCTTGAGAAAGAAAAAGAGAGATATAATGCTTATAAAACAAGGAAGAGGGGGCAGTGTCCAAACAAGAATCGTAATTAGTTGAAGCACATGGAAACATCTAACAGGAGTGGCATCTTTTGCTTTATTTTTTGTTGACCCATCAAAAGGACTCGTCAGATTCTTTTGTGCGTCCCCCCCGCCCCCCACCCCCCCGGGAAGTACATCTATATTATTTGCACTTTTATATAAATATTTCTCTGTTAATTTTTTTGTTGGCCTTCTCCTCTTTTGACGTTGGTTTTGGTACAGGTCTTTTTCAGTCAACCCTGTTCCTTCTCTTCTTTTCTTCACTCTCATGAGTGAGAGAGGGGGGGGGGGAATTATATATATTTCCCCTATTATAAACAAACTACTCCTTTTTATCATAAATATAGCAGCTAAATAACTAATATAAAAATATTAATAAAATTAGTATAAGTTAATTATTTATAATAAATATATATTAGTTTTTCTAAAATATTATCTATAATTATTGTTTTCATTGATAAAATCTCTCTTTAATATAAACGATCAATATGCTAGTTTATAAGATATGTGTGTGTTTATGTGCATCCTCCAATAGGACAAAAACCTAAAACAAAACATAGATACCTTGCAGCTTGCCTAAACTCGTTCATGTGATCAAGTCGCATATATATATATTAATTGTTCAAATTAATGGTTATTATAACATATGACTTTAATTGTTCCAGTTATTCCTGTAAACTGTTGTATTGATTTCTTAGAACTGGTGAGAGCTAATTCACAAACACATACACACACACAACACAAAAGATTGAAGAAGAGAAATCATATTGAACTCCTCTTAAGTCATAGGGTTTTGGTTGTTATTCCGATGTTTAGATTATGAAATTATGAAATACTTGAGAATATTTCAGGAATAACTAAATAACTTTTATATACGTACTGATGATGAAAAATATTCCAAGGGCTTACTTAATTAGCCTAGAAATTCCAAACCAGAAGTGCACTTCATTCCTTGTACAAAATAATTGCTTTGTTTACTTATTAATTATTCTCAGCACAAGAGCACACCAAATTCAATCCATTTTATTCCAGCTGGATCATCGATGAATGCAGGGAACAAAAAAAGGGCAAGTCCTATCTTAATTAATTGGCATTTATGCATAAAAAAAGTTAAAAAATGAACCTACTTAAAGAGTCAATCAATAATTCGCATCAATATATAGCATATAAGGACCACACTGGTCCTATCATATGGCCAACACAAATAATGGGAATATATATAAACAACACACACACACACATATGTGTGTGTGTATAGGTGTTGTGTAAAAAGCAAAGAAACAAAACTAGAGATGGTCCACAGAAGAAGGGAAATATCAGAGAGAGAGAGAAAGATGATGAGAGAGCATATATGGGGACAGGGTTATTCTTTCTTCCTTCTATTCATGGCAACACCCTATGAGAGGAAGTTTGAAAACTTAATCCAACTCTTGAAGGAAATTAATTAAAGCTAATCCCAAGCTTCTCTCTCTCTCTCTGTGCACTTTTTTTCCCTTTGCTTTCCGCATCTTTCTCTCTCTCACTAGCTTGATGAGATGAGAGAGAATCTTCCATCTAGTCATACACATTCACACAAAAAATTCAATTTTTGGTGGCATCCTGATTTCTTGCCTTTGTTAGCACATTTTCCCGCGTGGGAACTCTTGGCGCAGAAGGCAACCCCAATCCCAATAAATAGTGACCTAACTTTGCATAAAATCAGTATGTATAAAGTTAAAGACACTCATGACACTTATACTTGTATATTTGCCTGTCTTGTCTTCAATTCATTTCATTATTTGGTTATTTATTAATAATACTTAATATAAATATATTTGAATAATTTGATTAGATTAAAAAATATAGTTAATATATCATATTTTTACTAAAACACTCTAATCATCTTTATTAACTCTCTCCCTACTTAATTATTGTTAAGGGGTGTCAATAACGATAATTTAAAAAAAATAATAAATATATAAAATATATTTTATATTTAGGATTAATGTTAGCTCTTCAGTTATGTCATATATTAAGAATCGGATGAGTATTTTATTTGTATGTTGAGTAGTGTGTTTAAAAACTTCTTATGGAATATCTTCAGTAAGTGAAACGTCACTGATTATATTTTTAATTAAAACAAAAGGTTATAGATGAAGTTATGTAAGCCTCATTTATGTACATTTCTACCTCTGATTAATCAATAAGTTTATTTGTCTCATTGTTTGTTGTTCACTTGATCTGCTTCAAAACTTTTAAGACTGACCCATTTGGTTAATGGGATAGAAAAAGACAATGGGATGAAAAAGATGACTTTATATATATGTGTCACACACACCCATAATATGTTCCTCTTGATAAAAATTAATTATATAAAGAAATAGTTGTTACTGAGTAATTATAGGGATATGATCTATATATATATATAAATATATATATATATATATTTCATATCTTAACTATCATGCAATGAAAAACGGTTACCTCTCCATCATTGCCAAACAAACAAGCCCTTTGTCATGCATTATATATTTGTATATCTAACTGTAATTAATTAGGTATGTTCATCTTATTTGTATTACCTTCCTTTGAAACCTCTTGTAATTATCATTTCCAAAGCAATCTCTCTCTCACGCACGCGTGATATATATGTATATATATAGAGAGAGAGATGGCATGTTTTAATTTATTTTATAAATTAAAAAACAATGAGATATATATATGGCCTATGTTGCTACCATTCTATAACATGAAAGGGACATATCTTAAAATGTTTTATTTCACCTAATAGTGGTCCATCTCATTTGGCTAACCTCCTATGATATATGTGCATCATTTCCAGGCTCAAAAAATACATAAATTCTTAAAGAACTTTTTTATAAAAGCATGATATTCAACAATAGGGGTGGGGAATGAAGGAATATTATATATATATATATATATATATATATATATATATAAAGATCAAGGAAACCATGGGCTGTTTAAGCTGGATTTTATATGAAAACTCATGGGCCAGGATCATATCATACGTAAATTTTACAAGAAATTCTGTTTGGAAAATCAAATTTAGAAAAATAGTTGGGGTGAATATACTAAATACACCAAATTAAGGGAAAAAATGATAGCTCGCAACAACATCATTATAATGAACGTACGTAGGCCATGCAGCAGAAAGAAGTCAAACTTTAACGGATTGTAGAAACTGTCCAAATTAGCCTTAGCAGAAAAATGGCCACCCTTCTGAAACTGACCCACGAACCATTTCATCGTTTAGTCTATTTTCAAACTGAAAAATATAAAGCGAAACAAAACTTTAATTTAATCCTTTATTATTCATCAACAAATTATGAGTGATGCACAAATAGTTAAAGGATATTGATGAGGTTGATTACCTAACTGTGTGGTCCTCTCTCTCATGGATAACTCTGGACCAAGTAAATATCCTGCATGATTACATATATATATATATATATATATATATTATCATTCCCTTCATGCATGTGGACCACATGGTTTACTATTAATTATTCTTTCTTTCTTATATTGGAACAAGATATCGATTTGCCCTAATAAAGTTTTACTTATTTCTAATCTTGAATTGATCTTTCCCGCAACTTCTCTGTTTGCTGATATTTGCGGCAGTTCTTTTCTTTCTTTTCTCCTTTAATAAGAACTGAGTCAGTAACACCATATTATGCAGATATATGATGTGTGTTCAACCAAAGCATGTAGCTTTATTAGTTGCAATGTAACTTTCACTTAAACTTCGTTGCTTTGACATGACACTCCAAAATTATGAAGGAGTACATTTTCGTTTGAACATTCCTAAGCCGTGAAAGAATGCTTTCAAGGCAATATATAAGCATGTTTTATAGAACATCAAGGTTCAAAGCAATTGTTTGCCCATTAAGACTCTGTATATGTCATCATTGATGATAATAATTCCATACTTCTCATTGATGATAATAATCTATGCAGCTTTTCTCTTTTTATCATATCCTCATAATTTCACCTGATTTTTAATTAGGTTCTGTAAATTATTTTCTTTTTACCAATCACCAGAAATTATAGGGATCTGATTAAAAATCAAATAAAACTATTGAAACTTGCACATTTATTTTGCAATGTTAATATTAGTATATAGAATTAACACAAGAGGATACTATAGATTCATTGTTACTTCGGATTTGGATGCAATGACTTGAGAATGTTAGCATATTATATACTTGTACATTCAGAATTGATGCTAGTTAATGAGCAATAAATCATCTTCAGCACAACTGTCATAAATGGATTTGATCTTAAATAGTTTCAGTTCTTGAACACACTTGTTCATGCTTAATTGAGTTTTAATGAAGAGCATGTCCCATCTACAACTCAGACATATATTCAATGCTGGAGTCCTTGAATAGGGCAAACATGTGTATATCCGTTAATAATATGAAAGAAAAACACCAAAATGGAAGTAATTAATGTGCTATATGATATGCAAAAACCCACTTTTGATATATCTCTACACTAATTAACTACTAAAGTCAGCCCCTATCTGCAATCTGGAAACTTGTACACTCATGCATGCATCTCATCACTACATGTCAATGTGACAATGGACAACAAGCTGTTGGACTAATTAGAAATGGACAAGTCGTCAGACTGTAAATCTCCCATTTTTATGGAGAAAATACTTAGGTGAAGTCTTTTAGGTGATTATAACTAAGTTCTCCAATAAGAACATAACATGTGAAAGGATTTTTTTTTTTCAAAAGTTTCAATCATATTGTGTTGAGCTGTAAAAGACTTTCACTTATGTTTTTTGTTTGAAAAACTTAATGGGAATTAATTAACCTTTCATCTCATCTTTTGGAGGATCTTCTCTGATAACTTGCCCTTTGAGGAGTTGCATAACAGTCTCTCCAAAAATTAACAGAAGGATCAGAACCTGAAGTGGTGCTTCTAGCATCTCCATTCAGAGAGGGACACTTGCAAGCTCTCTGTTTAGCCTTGGTTGACTCGGTGAAATTCATGAAGCTTGGTTTAGGAACGCGCTTGTCCTCGGGGGAGGTGCATGAAGCTGAAAGCGGGCTGTCATCATACATACATTCAGAACTTATAGCAGAAGATGATGATAATGATGATGGAGCTGATAAGCTGGTCATGGGAGGTTTTAGTGAAACCCTGGTTGTCACAGCATTCTTTCTTGCTCTTGGGAGAACAAAGTTATCACTTTTCCTTGATAATGGAGTCCGGTCCGGCGAATCAAAGTATCTCTCTGACTTCAACCTGTTTTCCCATGGCTTCGCTGCCATCCACCGCTCTAACAAGCTCCTACTGTCTAGATTGTCATGCTTCCGTGGAGACACTGGCCTTGATGAAATTCTTGAGTTTGGACTAGCACTCCCTCTTGATTGCTGAAAACAAAAGAAGTGATTTTTTTTAAGAACAAGCTTTTCCAAGTATCATAATTCTGTTAAAATACCCTAACACAAACACTCAAGAACTGCTGAAAAATGTTGATCAGCAATGCTGGTGAGCAGATCATCCATGTTTATTACTCAAATGTATCTCACCATCGAAGCAATAAAAAGAATGTTAAGTCAGAAGTGAATTCAAGAATGTTCTAGACATTGACATGGATTAGGAACTAGGATGCCAAGAACACCACCATAAAACAAAGAACTATGCAATCTGGCATCAATCCAACAAACATCTGAAGTTTGATTACCTGTGTAGAGAGAGAGTATGCCATTGTTCTCTCTCTTTTGATGGAAGCTTCTTGTCTCAGTTGAAGCTTTGCTTTGACTTCATCTACACTTCCTGGAATGTTACACCATCCTCTCTGACAGTTTCATTGTACAGACAATTGCACGTTAAAACATCCTTAAAACAGTACATATATTAATGTCAACATGATGAATTATGTAATGGATACCTCAGTCTGCTTAAGAGAATTATCTTGAGAGTGCTTTCTGTCTGGATACATGCTCACACTCCTTGCTTTCACACGAGCCTGAACTCTGACAAGAGCCTGCATGCACCTCAGAGTTACTGCTGCTTTCTTCCTCACTTGCCTCCCTCGAAATATAGCTTGAATCCTCACCACTGCCCTTAAGGCCCTCAAAGCTCGTCTTGCCTGCAAATCAAAACACAATACAAAAGATGAAATCATCATAAGCATGTGTTTAATGTACTAATCTTTCAGACTCATGTCATACTGCACAAGAATGAGACACAAAATCTGATCCAATTTATCATAATTGATTAGTTAACTATGTTGGTTAACTGTATTTGGACACAGGCTAGAATATCTTTGAGGGTCGATGCTGTTTTAAGAACTCAATTCTAAATTGAATTCCTGTAGAACGGAAGCTTAATAATAATGATAAATAAAACAGTCAGCCTACGAAGCTAAGCTCATTCAAACAAAAAGGGAAAAGAAAAGAAGCTGACTCGCCATAATTTTCTTAATAGATATTAAATTCACTACGCGGGAAAAACATGCCTATCGCAGATTGAAGTTTCACCATGATTAAACTCATTTCAAATTAGAGAACAGAGGTACTATTCCATCGATATAGTGTCTTCAACAAAAGTCATAGACAAATGAATGATATTGATGAAGAGATCACGCTAGCATTTCTTCCATTTGGGCTAGAATGTGAAATTTGTCTTGGGCTCGAAGGATGATTAAGCATAATTCTAGACTAGAGTCTCAGAATAAGCAGAGAATATGAACAATCTGAATATGAGAGCACATACCAAGAATCCTCGAAACGGAGCCTGAATGCGAATGGCAGCCCATTCCTGTTTGATCAACAAGAAACCTTTGGGAGGAGCTCGGACCACAGCAGCCATAGCGGCAGTAAATGCATCATTCGACAGAGAGTCCGACTTGTCTGATACGACCCCGTTTCTTTTCTTCGTCGTTCCTTTCGTGGATGATCCCATCCTCTCAGAAGAGTTCCTCCATAGCTTCCATTTCTTCTTGCTCTTATAAGCACCAGTATTTTGCTGGGGGGAAAAAAACAGCAACAGAAAGATATTAAATAACATGATGATAAAACCCAATGTAAGGTTTAATAGGCAAAGTTCCTTACACGATCATTTGGGGAGGGCTTTTTTGAAGGAATGAGTGACTTCAACCACTTTCCAGAACCACCCATTGGACAAATTGGAAGAGCAGATGAAGGAATTAAGCAAATTGGGGGTTTTCTAGTTTAGGGTTTTCTTACATTGATCTGCTTCACATGGGTTAATCAAGGCATTAGGCAGGTAATGAAAGTTATAGAGAGAGAGTGTGAGAGAATGAGTGAAAGGGAAGAGAGTTTTTGAAATTTGAAACTTGTAACGCAAAGAAGAGAATAAATGAAAGAAAACATAACGGATACAAATTGACTTTTGCTTTTCTTACGTCACATCCTGCTCCAGTGTTGTTGACAAGTCATAAATGCGACGATCGACGATAGCAACCAAACGACGTCGTTTAAGTAATAATGTGGGCCAAGTCTTTCTTTTTGTTTGGCTGGTAAAATCCAAGCCTTTCCTTGAGCGCACAATTTTTTAGCGGTTGACTTTTCTTATTTTGTGGTTGAACCGAGGGAACAATATTAATATAATAGTCCGAGGAAACGAACACTTCAAGCCCACAAAGCATGCATATGCTAGAAAAGAAGATGCACTTGCATTTATATTGCCTTCAAGGGAGAAAATAGCAGGTATAGATATTAAAAAATATATTTATATTTTATAAAGATATAAGTTTAACTTCTATTATTGTTATAAGAATTTTTTTATAGGTAATCTTTTAAATTTTTTATAATTATTCTTTAAATCTTAGGACTATATCTTAATCTTAATAGAAGATTGATGCCGAATACACATAAATTTTTATATACTAAAAGAAATTTTACATTAAAGAGAATTTAAGGAATCTAATTATTTATTATTTATGAATAATATAGCTTATTTTGACAAAAAGTATTATAACTTATTTCTCTTATTATAATTATAAAGTAGAGAGAGAGTGAGAGGGAAAAAAATTATCCTATTTATAAATGATATGTGAATGTACAAGTTGTGTTTTTATACAAGGGAAAGCCAAAAATAAAAAACAAAAAGGAACTAGCCTCTGCCTTAAGGGCACAAGCACTCTCAACGCCCAAGACTTGAAAGCAGCCGCCATACTATTATTGTCCCTTTTAGAGATAATGATAGATTATTATATATATTTATTATTGTATAGACTTTATTATTATAAAATATAGTATAGTATATAAATAGAGATAAAATTAAAAAATTACTAAATTTTAAAATAGAGTTAATAAGGATTAAAAAAAATTCAACACACATATATATTATATTATTTCAGATCACATTACTTTTTTAATTAACATTAATTATTTTAGGGAAAGTTAATTACGCCCTCTGCCTTCTTAATCTGACAACCTTTTTTCTTTTTGTAGATCCACACCAACAATTTTCATTGACGTCAGAAACCTATTTTGATGATTGGATGATGATAATAGAATTGATTTATTAAATAGAAAAGGATTAAATATCGAGTTTTAAATTATTTAACCCATAATTAAGTTAAGAGTTGAAGGAACCAAAATATTAATTTTTCTTTTCTTCTACCAAGTTCTATTTAGGCGGTATCTCACTCTTCTACCAAGTTTTTAATGAAAAAAAAAGGAGAAAAGGTGGGTATTAATGGGCCGAGTTTGATTTGGAACGTTTGAATTGAGAGAGTGGGAACTTGTGTAAGAGTGAGATATGTAATTATTTGGAGCGTGTTTGATTTTTAGAAAGCACTATTTTATTGTGGTTCTAGTTGCGGTGTTTAGGGAGACATTCTAACTCCTACATACCTATATTTACACTTGAAGATAATAGACGGCTCGATATACCCGATATTGGTGTCGCTTAGGAGGAAGGTAGATTTCGCCCTTATCTTTGATTATGGGTGAGCTCAACCCTTTTCAAAAAAATTTTGTAATAAAAAAAATAAAAAAATAAAAAAGAAACCGGGGGAGGGATTTTCTTTGTTTTTATTATTCATGTCTTGGGCTTAATGTCACTAAGATCTCATCACATATATAATCATCATGACGAAGATTGAAGAATATAATTATATATATATGTTTGCACTAATATATAGCTCTACAAGGTAATTTTTTTCTTTTACAAGGTAAATTACTGTAACCTTATGTGAGGAGTCCAAGTCATATAAACAGGAGTTTTGACTCCAGCTCATAGATTTAATGCCTCTCTTCTTAAGAATATTGGTCAATCTGAAGTTTTGAACCGTCATCTTCATTTGCATTTATTAGTTTTGTTCTCTCTAACCAAACCATATCTTGACTTAGAGATTCCTCAACGAATCAAATGTACCACCTCATCACTCTTACCGCTCAAACCCTTCTATGACACTTCATAACTATATATCTAGGATTCTATATATATATATAAGCAAAAAAAAATCATATATATTTAATTGATAAATTAATGTTGAATATACTTTTATAAAAAACTATGTTGGTTCAATCACGTGAAGTCAAGTTTGTAGATTCATGATATTGAAAATTCTCTCAAAGATTCAACTTAATGAAGTTAGCATGAGTTGTAATAGATTTCATTCCTTAAGAAAGAGGTTCTTTTTTTTTTAGGTTCAATATTTATAACCTAAAATTATAAAGAGTCTACTTCTTTTGCTATATCTTCAAAGAAAATCAAATTCCTTAATTAACTTTTATGAATGAAATTATGTCTAATGTAATCGAAATGATGCATTTGAACGTTTTAATTATATCATGACTCCTTAATATATATGTGGGCGTTGAAGACATCATGCGATCTCATTTATGTCCAAATTATCTGTATGTTGAATATGATGATGTGGGTCGGGTGATTGCTTGGAAGACTTAATTTGCAGAAAGAGAAAAAGAAACAACAATGAGAGAGGTGGAAAGTTAAAATGAAAAGAAAAGGAAAGAACTATATATATGATTAACGTTATTTGAATTACAAGAATGGAATGTTGACTCTAGAACCCTAAAAAACTATTGGGTAATTAAGCAACAACTGAAGGAGAGAGAGGGGGAGAATTCTTATTCAGCAGAGAGATGGTAAAAGATGACAAATAAGATGAGGCCAAAAGGGATTAACCAAAGAAAGAAAAAAAGAAGTAAAAAACTAATAATGGGTTAGCCTCTACTTTCTTTGTGTCCCTTCATGCTCCTACAAGCTCCTGTAAACAAATGGTCCCAACTTAAAAAAGGGGGCTGATCTGAATTATGAGTGCGTATACACCTAACCCCCCTCAAAAACATTGAACCATAATTAATAACCTCTCACTTTATTCACAGACCTAACAATTGTACTACTGGTATCATTATTGGTTTTGAATTTGAAATTGAAGGAGTATGTGTGTGTGTGACATATATATATATATCATCATGAGCCTAATTAGGAGTGTTATCATGAAGTGGGGTAGGAGGGCAAGGAAGACTGAGATGAACGAGTCTTGGTGATAAGAGGAATTGGGAAGAAGGTCTTGGAGAGGGAATAGGTAAGTTCATGAAATTAGAGTTAGGGTTTTGAGTGAGTCTGGGAGAGAGATGAAGCTGTTGCAGGGCTTGAACTTGGAGGTTTGTTGGGTATTCTCTGACACAACCAATACGAGGACCAGCTCCTGTAGTCCATTTGCTGCTGCTTGACAGAGACTTGTCTGCACTTTTGTGTTGAGAAGAAGAAGATCCCATAGCCACCTTGGTGGTGGACCCATGGTGCTGCTGGTGGTGACTCACTTTTGCTTTGTTAATGGCTACCTCACTGGGACCCACATTGGCTTCTGGTGTGGACTGGGATTGCTGGCCCAGCTCATCATCAACTGGTTCAGGAGGCACATCTTCATCTACTGCATATGTCTGAAAATATAAACCCGTTTCAAACAATTATTATCATTGGAAGTTGCAGGTCAAAATTTTGGAAGAGGGTATGGATGACTCATAACCCTACTTGGGGAATCAGCAAAAGGAAATGATTCCCGTCACTTCATGAGACTTTTATAAATAAAAAAATATAAAAAAAGGAAAAAAATCTCTATTTAAAAATTATATTATATATAAATTTGAATAATAGTATTTTTTTGTGTATAAAAATATATCATCTATTTCTTATTCGGACTAATAAAATTTGTAAAGAAGAACTTTTTACCTATTTTTATCTATTGATCAATGTCAAATAGCTATCTAAAATATACAATCTCACCAGAGTAGCATTCATAAGTAATGGATATGAAGGCGTTATGTACAGAAAAAGGCAGCTTGAAATTGTGGTTTTTTTTCTCTCTTTTTACCTTTACATTAGTCAAGTCCACATTGTGCTCTTGCAAGAAGGCTAGAAATTCCTTAAAGTTCTTCTTGGTTGGACGGTAATGACCACTATAGGGCCATATAGCCTGATCATCAACAGCAACAACATATGCAAATGAACTCACTTCAGTATATATGATCTTTGAATTTGTGCTCTATAAGTGCGAAGCATTATGCATATATAGAGTCTTACTTGAAGAACTCCATTGAGAGCAACCAGCCTTCCAGAAGCAATGGTGGCGCCACCAGCAAGAAAACTAGAGTGTTGAAATTGGCCTTTCTTCTTCTGCCCAATGTACAAAGTTCTAGACGTACTCAGTACAAAAATCCACTTGGATCCTTCTTCAGTGTGTACTACTTGTTGGTTTTGTGTATAAACCAACCTTCCATTCTTCACACTTACTTCATATGCCTCCCTCTCTTTCTGCAACAATATCCAACGAACCCCATTGTATTATTACTTACTCCAATTCCTTTATGTGAAGCTTTTTTGGTAAAAGTTTGAAATGAAAAGCTAATCTTTCGGTAAATTAATGGTAACACTATTGACAGATATATATATATATGGCAAAGTCAAAGCAATGATATAATGCAAATATATGGTTGGCGACTTTACTTTCAGAAAAAGAAGAAAACTTCAAGTGCAGATGAGTATATGTGGATGAAGAGATAGACTTACGGGTCCCAAGTACTTTATGCACTGCTTTGTTAATTTGCTTCTAAGGCACTCTTCCAGATTTACTTCTTTCCCATCTCCAACATCCAACCTTACAGTACATTCCCAAATTACAAATTACAAAAGTAATCACTCAAATTATTATTAAACCTTAGTGGATTGATTATAAGATTTTTTTCAAATAAAATATAAATTTTAAACTTCCATCCAAAACAGGTTAAATGAAATGTAGTCCTTGTAGTTGTGTGTGTACATGTGTTTATTATGTCATATAGATGATTTTTAAAAAAATATATATAAATAATGTAGAACTTCATATAAAAATATTTATTTATTATTTTTTATAAAACAGAGTTCAATAATAAAGTCGTAAAAATACTTGTGTTATTGATGTTTACCAGTAGAAAAAGGGTTGAGAGCTGTGGCTATGAAACCAGACATCATAGTAGATGTGAAGGTTGTGGCCATAACGATGACGAGGATCAATCTGCATATAATAACACCAAGAAAAGTCTTAGCCCCTTGATCGATGTATGAAGAAATTTTAGGAAACGTGGGCTTAAGAATCAGATAATGGTCAACGTATATATAGACTCATGGGAATGAACTTACAGCTTCAAGCCAATGCCTTAGCGCTAATTTCTGGGCCATCTCATCTTTGGACAAGCCTTTTCCCACCTACCAATCAGAAAAAATAAAGGCTACATTCAACAAGAAGAGATTGAAAATTTGGAATTTGTCTCTCCAAAATTATTGTTAGTCTTTAGTCAAAGATTCAACGGGAAAGCCAGAGGGATATATGTGATTTTGAGTTTAATTATGTATGAAGCAATAATGAAAAACATGGCTTAAAGAATATATGAATTATTATGAATGACGTCAAAAAGGCCTTCCAGTCTTGGAAACTTAGTCAAAGTGCTAACAAAAAAAAAGTTTGAAACTTAGGTTCTAATATGAAAAGAGGTACCTTAGCAGCCATGGTCCTTGCTCTTGCCCATTTTGAAACAGCCGGTTCAGATTTATCTGAGTCAAAGTATGATATAGAACATCGGTTCAATGTTGCAAAGTCTATTGCTTTCCACCTGCAAGAGTTTATTCGATTATATTAAACCCGCTTAGTATATCAATGAATAATGATGAAGTAGCGAAGGTTAAAACATGAAATAGTTAGCATGAGCGTATAAAGATATAGCGATATACGCCCGTTTCTGCACTAACACAAACAAGAACACATTTTTACTGTATAATCCACCCCTTTGACGTTTTGTGAATTGATATAAAAACTAAAGAAACCCCATCCCACTCTAGTAAATATAAGGAAATAAATGTGTTAATTAAACATTGAAATATAAACCAAAACATGCAGGGTTCAAATTGATCCCTTATGGGTAAAACCCAATTGTCATCACGCACAACGATAAACAGGAAACGAGATTTTCCAAAAAAGCAACACTTGACCAAAAGTTTCAATCGAGTCAAAAGTTATGATCTCTCCAAGATTTGCTCGTGACTAAATTCTCAAATTTTTGGAATCAACTTATGATGGTGGACGAGGAAAGGTTCATCCAAAAGAACAGGTTTCAAGGATCCTCCGGTGACAGAGTTGGTGGAGTTGACCACCAACTCAAGTCCGTAAGATATCGCTTTTTGT
The DNA here is from genome assembly GCA_037074615.1 of Leucaena leucocephala. Classification (NCBI taxonomy): domain Eukaryota; kingdom Viridiplantae; phylum Streptophyta; class Magnoliopsida; order Fabales; family Fabaceae; genus Leucaena; species Leucaena leucocephala. The sequence continues at coordinate 3,579,441 of CM073557.1, read as the reverse complement.
CAAGTTAGTCAACGTGGATAGGCCCCAACACATTACGGAATAAACAATCGTAACATTTTGTATAGAAAATCAGAGAAAGAAGCATAAGTTTGGTCTAGAACAAACAAACCATAGTTCTTCACAAACAACTGCACAATCTGCTAGATTTCTTCGAGTCCTATAACTCTTGTAAACTTTCTGCACCTTAACTGCAGCTACCTCAAGCTCTCCCATGGACTTCGGAGAGAACCATGTTGTTTCTGGTTTTGGTAACAGAGCTGTTGTGGAGTTTTGTTTATTGAACAGGTCCTCAAGTTTCCCCTCCAAATGGAATTTCTCTGAAACTAGATATTTGAATGACATTGTGGTTTGGAGCTTCAGATTCGACACCTTCCTTTTCTTTGGACATGTTGATTCTTCAGTAATGACCTCATCTAGCTTATCAGCTTTATAGAAATCACTGCAACTTCGCTTCTTGAAGCTGCTTGATCTCAATGTGACCTCCCCTTCCTTAGACTCGAAGTCCATTGGTCTAATCGCTACTGTTTCCATTCCTCTGTAAAAAGAAAGAAACATGGCAGTTTAGAATTTTCTTCGATGGTTGAAATTTAAGACCAAACCCATTTCCTATTGATTATTAGCTTTGACCATTAATGGCGGACTTAATCTTATATACAAATGCAGGTTGCAGAACATTCAAATCACGTGCAAGCAATTCTCAGAATAGAGATATCATTTTAAAAATTTGAGTCTTCTTTCTATCTGAATTCTGATGAACTACCACAAAATGGCTCAAAATAACGAACAGAACAGAAGATAAACTACATCATATATACACACACATGAAGGTTGCAGAACATTCAAATCACGAGGAAGTAATTCATAGTAAAAGTTGAGTCATCTTCTATCTTCTATCTGATATCTGATAAATTTAATTGCAAACAGAACAGAGGCATAAAAACATTGATACCTACCCTACAACTACAAGGCTCTAAAGATTGGGAAACAGAGGACTGAGAGAGATGTGATGTAAAGGTCACGTACCTTGTATGGTAGAAGAAAGAATCTGAGTTATGACTCGGAAATGGGAAGCGAGTGTCCTACTTTTATAGAGCAAAAGGAGTGGAAAAACATGAAAGGGATGGATGGAAGTTTACTGAATGTAATTTTTTCAAACACGTAGAAGACAAGAACTGCAGAAAATGGAGTCCACCTCTTAGAAGTCTGATGCATAAATCCCGGTTTGGTTTTGAATGGGAAAGAAAAAAAAAAGAAGCGTATGAGACTAACGAAGTCCCATGAATTGGGCTTCGTTGAATAGAAAATTGGAAACTGGGGAACACTTGCAGAAGCCACGAGGGCTTTGAATTGAATTCAGTGGAAGAGTTCAAATTGGGGCGTGAACATGCTCACACGCATACAGTGTCTATATAGATATATATACAGTTACGCGCGCGCGAGAGAGATAGAGAGCATTGATGGTTATGTTACTTTCGTAAGGAATCAGAAATGGTAACGCGGTAAGGCGGAAGAAAGAGAAAGAGTCAAAAGAAACTTTGGTTCGCTACTTACTAGGCAATTTTTCACAGATATTTTACTGGTGTGAAGGAAACCCATAGTGATGAGTGATAATAAATATTAAAAAAATAAAAATTAATTATTTATAAAAAATATTATATATTAATTTTTCTAAAATGTAAGTTATTTATATTAAAGATAATTCTTATTGATAGAATTAATAGGGATAATTTGACTTAAGGGTACTTGGTCTAATGGTAGACCTAAGTAGATCATAGAATGAGAGTACTAAGGGTCAAATCTCATATATTTAAAAAAGACCTTTAGAAAAAAGACATCCTAGTCAGAAAGTCTTAATTTAAATTAGTTAATTACTCTAATATACGGTAATATAATTTACAATAAGTACCAAATAATTGGGTGGCCCAAAGGATTATAAGAAAATATAGATAATTTAGATAAAAAATATAAATTTAAAAAATAAAATAGTTTAAAATCTTATATTTAAAATAAAATAGATTAAAATTTTATATTTAAATAAAATAAATATTTTTTTAATTTGTGTATCTACGCTATGTACCACTTATCAGCAAGAGTGTCCAACTCTCTTGAGTTTTGTTCCAATACCTAATAATTTAGAATAAGTGCTAAATAATGGATGGCCTAAAGAATTATAAGAAAATATAGATAATTTGAATAAAAAATATAAATTTAAAAAATAAATTAAATTAAAATCTTATATTTAAAATAAATACTTTTTACCTCTACTATTGAAGTGGGCATGTGTACTATGTACCACTTATCAACAAACAAGAGTGTCCAACTGTCTTGAGTCCCGTTTTGAGGATTATTTACAAAAAATTATAAAATTAGTATTATAATTTTGTATCATGTGTTAACAAATTTTAATTTAAGAAATTAAATTCTTTATGATGATGTATTATATTATATTTTTTAATAAAATCATAAATTTAATAAAATATATTATGAATATATTTAAGCTATGTAAGTTTGTTTGATTTTAAGTTTTATTAAAAATTAACATAAAAGAGTATTTAAAATTTTTCTCTAAATAAAAAATAGAGAGTTGCTAAATAATTTTTTTTCCTCTAAATAAAGACTCGCAATGTCAAATTTATACACTTCTATGCTAAGTCTCATTGTTTTATTTACAAGTCTAAATGTGAAATTTAGTAAAATAAAAACAAATATAAATTAGTCAAACATTCAAATAATTTCCATCTTCTATTTGATTATGGAATCTCAATCTCATCTATAAAATCTATTTAATTAATTATCACATTTCATCATTTTTTTACTCTGTTTTACATAAGTATGATGTTTGGGATGCAATAATCTATATTTTAGTTATAAAAAGACTATATTTTTTTAATATAGTTTTATTTAAAAATATAAATAATACGATATTTTTTTAAACATGTATAAATTTCTCAAACCAATCAAAGGGATTAAAAAAAAATAACAAAAGGTTGATTTCCAATCCATTGCGCGTCGAGAAATTCTTCAGATTCAAGTCCCGTCGTGAAATGTACTCCAATTAATTGTTAATATTCTTAATGCATTTATTATAAACCACTTGAGAAGTATTTCCTTTTTAAAAAAAAATAAATAAATATTCGTTGATGGAAAGCTATAGTTAGTTTGACCTTCGTATTAGTTTAGGTTGACCTCCTCAATCCTGATTATTTGTTAATTGATTTTAATAATTGTTTTCTAATTTTTAATTTGTTATCTATCCTCTTTTCTATCTTTGATATATCTGGGAAAAAATTCCTATTTAAATTTTAAAATCCTAAATCAATTTTATTTTCTACACTTTAGTAGCTATTAACTGCATTTGATAAATAAATAACAATAATTTTTTATACAAGAATTTTTATTGAGATTTTAAAATTAAAATTATACTTTTTTAATAAATATTTTAATTTTACTCTATTAACACAATTAACTTTTGTACGGGGACTAGTAATGCTAACAAAGAAAAATTATCAGAGTTAACAATGCTCGCAGAGCATAATTAAAAAAATAATAAGAAAAAAATATAGATATTAAAGTAAAAACTTAGAGAAAGTATGATCAAGTGAAGAATGGTATTAAAAAATATTTCTATTAATAATTGATTAATTGAAAAACAATCAATAAATATTGAAAATATAAATTAGAAAACATTGACAATATTGAATAATTGTTCTTGGTAAAGGAAGATATTGTCAAAGTACATCTTTCAAGAGCCACCCAAGAAACACATGCATGGATGCCTGATCACGTTATAGGTTACAATATGCATATAACTCATTTTCAAGTATCAACAATTCAGTGTCATTATCATAAGACGTTAATCTTTCCTCCCATCCTATATATGAGTTCTAAATAACTAAATTACATAAATAAAAAAGTAATTAAAAGTAGTTATAGGTAATAAATATGTAAAATATATATATATTTTTTTAAATAAATTCTTTTTATGAAAAGGTTTAGTGTGTGTGAGAGAGAGAATGGCCAGTAAAAAGAAGAGAAATAATTAGTGAGAGAGAGAATAATGGTTAATTCTTAACCAATATTTGATAATTAATGTCTAAATTTAATCAATTGAAGGTAAACAAATAAATTAAATTTTGAAACAAATACAACGTATAATTCGTAAAAAAAAACATTCCAACTGGATTGCAAAGATTATAACTTAATATAGGATTGGGAGTGCTTGAAATCTTTTGAAATTAAAATGTTATTATTTTATTAACTTAAAGTTAATATAGTAATATAAGCTTTTATTATAAAAAATAATTATAAATTTTAAAATTAAATCCTTAGTAATATGATCCTATAAATAATATTACAAAAATAGCATGATTTTTTTTAGTTATATAAATATTTAAAAATAAGTTATGCTCACCCACAATCTAAGATAAGGTAAAGTCTCTTTTTCTCTAAAGTAATATTAATATCAGGTCGTCTATTATTCTAAAATATAAATCTAGATATCTAATAATTAGAATATCTAGGTTTACAATTGATTTTATTTTGATTGTCCTAAATCAAAAGCTAAATGAATGGTATGATTTTTGATTGTCCTAAATCAAAAGCTAAATGAATGGGCCCTAAAGATTAATGTTCGAGTTAAATAAGGGGGTGATGTGATGGGCAAGAGTGAGTCCCGGGAAGGAAGACAACATCGTTATCATATTCATAGGCGTACGATGAACACATGGGATTCCACAACTAGGATCTTGAACATTGGAAGTTGCAACACACGCCCTCGTTTGATGGTGCCCCTTCTTTGAGGTACTCTAACTGTTAATTCTTCTGATGTCCAACGCGTTTCCGGCTCGGGAACTCTGACTTTGAGTTTCAAAAGTCATGCCTAAGAATTTCCCATTTATATAACATCCACATCTCTTGCCATTCTCATCCTTATTACTATAACTTATTTTCATATATTTTATTTTTATTTAATATATACTATATTTTTATAAAAAACTCTACAATAAAAAATAAAAAATAAAATTTTCTATTAATATAAAAAATTTAATAATATGACTTTATAAATAGAAAAAAAATTATATTCTTTATACAGAAAACTAAAAAAGTAATTAGATTTAATAAAATATATAAATAAATGTGAAAGGATTAAAAAGCTGACGCAGTATTATTGCCTTCATGTTTTATGCATGTTATATTTGTTCTCCGCCGCCACCTCTATTTCGATCCGCTCAGCACATATATAAAATTTGTTTATATAAATTTTTAGAAAAAGATTTATGAAATAAAAAATTTAAATAACTTATAAAAAAATAGTTATAGATAAATAAATATTTGAATTGATATTTTTAAAATAATTTATGTAATTAATAATTTATATTTAATCAGTGTTTATCTCTTTATCATGACCACCAACAATCTTCTTTCATCGCAACATTCTTCTTCTTTTATCGTGCCGTCTTCTCAAAGATAATGAGCAATTATAGTAGAACCACTAATGACAATGACAATAAGCATAAGCAACGATAACAATAACAAGCAAGAGTAACAACATAGGAGCATCACGACGCTGAAGAAGATGTTGAAGACAATAGTGATAACTCCAAAGTAGCACAACGAAGTAGATCTACAATCCCAAATAACGACGGATGAGTTGAAAACTTTTCATCGATAGTAAATGGAGGAGAAGGGGAGAAAGGTAAGAGAGAGAAAATATGGGTAAAATAATAAATGGTTAGTCCATAAATTCATTTACTATTTTAGAAATTATGCCCAATAGTTTATTTAAAATTATAGTCTAATTTAAAAATTCTTTTAAATAAATATGATTATTTATTTTTAAAAAAATAAATTAAAATTTAGATTAAAAAACCCTTTTAAAATCTAAATTTTTATTATATCCAAACACGTCATAATAAATTACTCAACAGGTTATGAACTTATAATTGGATTTGATTTCTCTCCACTCCCTCTTCACTTCCTATCTTAATACCTCAAGCCCTGGATTAAAATTTTCGATGGGTAGGATTTAATATTCTACAAAATATTTTTCTTATATTTTTTTATCTCTTAATTATAGTTCTAGACTAATTAAATTTATTTATTTATTTTTATAATTTTAGATTTTAATAATAAGTTTGTAGAATGTTAAATCTTACCTGTCCAAAATTTTGATCAAAGGGTTGAGGTGGTGAGATGGAAAGTGGAGAGGAAGAGTGGGTCCCGTATAACTTGGTCAAGGTTGAAGTTGAAGGTGGAGGAAGAGGGGGCTATATATTAATGGAAGGCTGGAAGCGACAGACCACCGACCATCCGTCCGTCCATCGTGAATCATCAACATCTCCGCGGTGTTGTTGACGCCTTGACGCAGCTCTTCGCTGAGTTCGCTCCCTTCCATGTGATCCAAGTGCTGTACTTTCACGTACAGGATCCATGCATCATTTCCTTTTCTTTTTTCTTTTTCCTTTTGTTTGGTACATTCATTTCCTTTTTCCCTAAAAAGAAATCTTACATCCTTCACATTCATATCCATTCTTATCCACATAAACTGCCGCTATTTTTTAACTATTCACACTAGCTACTATCCAATCATGTTTGGTTTTAGTCACCCTTTTGTATATACATCTTCATTTTATTTTATTTATTATTTTTAAATAAACAAACAAAACCAACGGGTCTCCCCATCATGGAAAACTGTCTTTTTCAAATGGAGAAGGATTTGGATGGTTATTTTGAAAAATAGCAGAACGTCGATGAAGTTTAATTTTTTAAACCAAAAAAAAAAAGACATGCCTACACCCAAATTTCATGTGAAATCAACATAATGATCTAGTCTATCATAATTAAAATTTAGCAAAAAAAATTATAGTCTCTATACCAGTTGCATTAGCTGGAGTATAAAGCTCGTTTTATACATCGGTTGTGATAATAGGCATGAACCAGTGCAAAAAATGACTTTTTACATTGATAGTAGTAGTAGGTTAATGTTATAACCGAAGTAAAAAGTAAAAAAAAAAATATTTTTTGTTTTTGTATAACTTCTCTACACATCTTTTTGCATTGAAAACGGTGTAAATTTTTTACACTTGTTCTAAAATTAGTTCAAGAAGTCATTTTTTAACTGTTGTAAAAAAGCTTCCATGCATTAGTGTGAATCCTTTTGATGATCAAGTTTCATATTTCTTTTAGTTTTTTAACTAGCAAAGCGATGTTAAATTATATTGTTAAGCTGTATTCAAGAAAATTTTTGAAAAAGCACCCTAAAAACCACACATATTTGATTAGAAATTACAAGTCTAAGTTAGATATTATAAGATTTTAAGAAAACAATTTATTCATGAAAAAATAATATAGAATGAGGGCTATTTTTTTATATACAAAATTTTTTAAAAAATGGTTGGACTCATCTACGATTTAAATATAGGGCAAAGTCTTATTTCCTTTTAAACAATACGAACGTCGAGTAGGGTGAGTCGTTAATTACCTTCAAGCATAAATTTAAGTACCTATGAGTTATAATGCCTCCCCAAGTACAGCGACTAAAACTATAATAAAATAGTATTCTTTAGGGATCGAATATATTTTAAATAGTCACATATCATAATTCTTCGTCAGTTGAATTCACGAATATGGGTGATACTTTTTTTGGTCAAAATATGATAAATTAGATTTTTCTTGAGTTATTTGAGCCTATATAACCATATGCCATGCTGGGCTGAAAGCCCAAACATTATTGGGCCCTAAAGGCCCACTTCTCTCGAACATACATAATGAGAATCTGTGAAGCGTTAATTAAAAAAACAAAACAAAAACTCGCACATTGATTTTCCGTTGTCAAGTGCGTCACAGATTTTCGATGGCAGATATGGATCCGAAGCAGCCTAAAGAAGACTCGCTTTCAGGTATCAATCATCATGGAAGCGTCATTTTTATATGTTTCCAGGTATCTTGTGTGCGTAGTATATAGCTTATTTGTGGTTATATTGGATTAAGCACTTCTATTTTCATCTATCACCCATTGATCTATTCTACATTTCATCTGCATCTTTGTCGTGGATTTTCTGTACAAATTTCATCCTATTCGCGGACGAATAAAAATTTCGAATCAAACTGATAAGAACAATCCATTGACCATTATCGCAATCGGCGATCATAGTTTTAATTGCTATTGGGATTTTCTCTCGAGATTTTCTCGTATTGTTTACCCTGTTTCTGGTGTATTTGTGACATTAGAATTTTGTGTGCATGGATTTCTGAGTTTTAATCTTGCATTGTGGAAGAAAAAGAAGTGAAATCCCCAAACATTCTTGAGCGAGTGAAGGAGGAGGTTGAGGCTGTATTTCATCATGATAAAACACCTCAACATGACAAGGAAACTCACGGGAGGAGTAATGACATTGATGAGAAAACTGATGTTGAAGAGGTGAAAGCACCAGGAATGTTTGAACGGGTCAAGGAAGAGATTGAGGCAGTAGTTGAGGCAATTCATCCTAAGAAAGAATCTGACAGTCATGACTCATCAAAGTGAGGGGTGGATTTTACTTTTACTTTCATGTTGTAAGTTGTAACCAAGTTTGTGAGGATTTGTCATGATGGTGTTAGACTTCAAAACTTGTTTTTTTTCACTGCAATGTTTCTGTTGTTCCAATTTAGATTATAGAAAGGAGATGATTCTGTAATTTGTTTTTTTCTATTTTGTTCCTATTTGAATGCTGGAAATTGATGGTTGGAGAATTGTATGTGATGATAAGCTCGGACAATTTCTCAGGGTAATCCTAGTGATAAATCTCTCTCTCTCTCTCAAGAGGTTGGAATGTGAAAAGGCTCAATCTCAATCTTTTGAAAGGTAGAGCTTTGCATAGAATCAACTAGAAGGATTGTTTAATCTTACAAGGTCTCTTTTGGTATCCTTCATGAAAGAAAAGAAAAACATTTTTTATTATACAAAAATCAAGATATGAAATGTTTAATATGCCTTAATTATGCTTTGCTTGGATAGATAACTGCTTTCTAGTTTCTTCTGATCAAACTTGATTATAGAGATTTCAGGGTTCATGGCATTACTAAATAGTAAACACTCCCTATCATCAGTATAAGCTAGTCATAGGCATGCATTTTAATATAGTGTCAGAATCAGAATCAGAATCAGATATCTTCGCTAAATAGAGTCCAGAACTCAAGCCCGCAATCATTTCTTTTAGTTTCTCTACTTGTTTTGATCTGAATTTGGATTAGAATCTTCTAAATGCATCGTGGAATATAATACCTTTCTTAATATAATGCTATGCTTAGCATTCAAAGGAGTCAGAATGGATGTATTGTTACTTAGTTTTCTGCTATCACCTCTACGATGAACTGGAATAATACAATACATATGGAAATTGTTGTTTGTTTCCCATGATTTAGCCACTTCAAAACTTCAATAAATTTACATGTAACATTAAAATTTTAGAGATTTTAATCTTAAATATAAAATTTATTTTTTATATTTATTAATTTTTTTAAAATTATTTTTATTAATACTCTCTCAATAATAATAAATAAAAGAAAGAGGGTAAAATTATTGTATTTTAAAAAAAATCTTATAATAATTAATTTAATTAAATTAATTGAATATATTATATATTAAAGATATGAGAAATTTAATTAATATGAATACACTATTATACTACCTATTCATCAACTTGAAAACTGTATTTAGCAGCATGCTCATGAAGCAAATATTCATGTCATGTTGGGTAAATACGAAAATGTCAGAGTAACTAGCTCATGATTTGGATTAATCTGCAATTAGATTATGAGAATCCAGGCTCTTTAGAGCCCCCATAAAGTTTAGCAGTCACTCTCGCAGTAATAGCTGGCCTCTGATATTGTAGTCAAGTCAATCAGCTCCCTTATGTTGTGCCCTGCCATATTTTTAAATTTTAACGAGTTAAATTATATGTATCGTGATTTTTTATTTCAAAATGAGATTATAAATTGTATAATTTTAAAAAAATAAAACTAGGCATCTTTTTTTTTTTTTGCTCAATAATTATTATTAGCTGTTAAGAGTATATAAAGTTATAAGCTAATCTAGGAAAATCCCCTGGCTGTATGCATGGGACTTTGAAATCTTATAATAAAAATAAATAAATAAAACCGCAAAACTGAGAAAGGGATCTATTCCTCGAAGTTTGATAATATATATTCATTATTTAATAATTTCAAAAGTGTAATATAAAGAATAAAGAATGTGTTATTTTGAAAAGCGAGGAGGATTAGAGAAAAAGCCGAGGATGATAGGCTACATTTAGGATGTAACAAATGGAGCGCAGACTAAAGCCTGCTCCTCTCCACCAAATGCAGCTTTCCTCCACGAATTTTGTTTCTTTTCTTTGTTATTTGTTTTTTTTTAAAAAAAAAAAACTGTTCAATTTGGTCACTTAAAAGATTATCCAAACATTGACACTTGGAATTTAAACATCCCAACTGATATTTAATAATGTGATTTTACTATTGTGTAACATGAAGTATCTGGTAATAGTAGTTAATAAGGGAATCAAAATGAATGAGATGTAATAAATGAAGTGGAGGAGATTGGGGAGTTTGGTCGTTACCAAACAAGAACGAGAAGGGCAATGTTCATTTAAGAAGTGGTAACTAACTGCTTTCAAACTTATTCCCTTTTACCCAAACAGTGATTCACTCAACTTTTTCCACTCACTTCTTTCTTCCTTCTTCATTCATTTATTATACTTTCCCTTCCACACCCTCTCAAAGGCTCTGCAGTCTAGGCATATCCCTCATCCTTCTTCTCAAAATCATTCATAAGATAACACAAAATATCATCAATAATCAACGAAATGATTGTTAACATGATGTAATTTTTTTTATTTTTTTCTATTAAAATTTAAACACTATACCTCCTAATCAATAGTTAGAGACGAATTTTTTTTAGTTATAAATTTTTTCCTTTTTTATATATATAATTAAATTTAAATTTAAAATATTATATTTAAAGAATTTAACTACCTATGATAGATTTATATGGTTAATTTCTCCTGTTCCATAACACCAACAAACACCTTTTCACCAATCATCACACTGATAGTAATAATGACCCACTTGAAGCCCTACTATCAAGTCTAAACTATAATGTTGCTGAACAAGGAGAAACTGAAACACAACAAAAAAAAATGTTACTAGGTATTATGATTTAATTACTTAGTTAGTAGCATATAAAAACTCAGTAACCAATAATAAAGTGTGCATGGCAGGTGTTCCAGACCCAAAAAGATTGCTGTTTTTCTGAACTCTGCAGAACATCAAATTATTGTACTGGTTTTTTTTTTTCCGTTGCTTTTTTTAGATTTTGAATTAATAAGAGAATGAAATAGATATAGAGAGACTGATGACTTGTGTGGCTTGTATTGAAAGTCAAGCAAGCGAATGAATGTCAGGAGAAAAGAAAAGCAGGAAGAGAGAGAAAGATCAGAGCCACTCCAATGAAGCCCTTTTTCTCATTTCCTTCTTCTTGGTGGCGAGCTGTCAAGAATGATGCTTGCTGAAACTTGCTCATGAGCTTTTTGACAGTGCCACAAGAAACCAGAAAGATTCACTTACTTGTGCAGCAAAAATAATCTCCCTTCGCCAATCCAAAGATTGTAACCAGAGTAACGCAATCAAGTCCTTCAGTCTTTTTGGGAATCGTAAGCCTCCCTTTTTCTCTCTCTTCCCTTCTTATATTCAACCCAATAATGCAACTCTTAAGTGTCATCCCTAGCTTCTCATTCTCTGAGTTACCTCCTTCACCATCACTATCATTATCATCACTTTCATCGCTAGCCCATTTGAGAGAAGATACACAAAGAACAAACATGAAGGGAAGATTTTGTTGTTTCGTGCTACTGGTTCTGCAACTAGTGAGTTTGGTTTCTGTAGCTAGAACAATACCTCATTCTCTTCCAGGTTAGTCATCACTTAAACGACCTTTTCAAGATTCAGTTTTCTGTTATACTTGTGGGTTTGTTCATAATCAAGTATTATCTCCTTGCTTTTAACAGCTCCAGAACAGGCTCCACAATCTTCTCCATACACTGATCTAGAACCAAAGCAGGTATAGGTTTTTTCTTCAGTGTGTCAGTCAAGAGAAGTTAGAATTTCTGGGAGCAGAAATCTCAGACTGAATACTGAATCTGGTTTTCCTTCTTGTACAGGATTCGATATCAGAGAGAATGAGAGAGAAATATAATACAGGAGTTAACAAAATAGGGTCAACCCCACCAATTTGTAAGCACAAGTGCAATGGATGCACACCATGTGAAGCCATTCAAGTTCCCAGTACCAGCAGGCAACACAACCACCATATGGGAATCCAATATGCAAATTATGAGCCTGAGAGCTGGAAATGCAAGTGTGGCCCTTCCTTCTACAGCCCTTGAACTGAACATTTTGTACAAAACCTCTTGTTTAAAAGTAATCCAAAGCATTTTAAGGAACTCATCGTTGTTCATACATATTAATGCGCTTGTCGTTCAAAGACTCGTATTTTTTATAAATCTAATGAGATGTGCGTTGATATCTATGGATATGTCAGGACTGAGAATGATTTGAAAGAGAAATGAGGAAGATGTCTTGATCCATGATGCTTGACAAGGTTTATTCATTTTGAATTTTTGCCTCAGCTCGCACACATTCTTTTTTCTGTGGATGAGTCTGAACGTAAAAGGAAAAGACTTCTGATATGTGTCATTGTACTTTCAAGCTTCATTAACCAAATCAGAAACTTTTAACAGAACTGACAAGACATCAGGAAAAAAACCCAGAAAGATGATATTTTTACGTTACCCGGAAGAGTTATGCGTAACGGTGGGACATTGAAATTAACAAGTAGTAGAGGTTAATATTTTAAACTGGTTTTCTCCATCGTATATTATGTGGGTGTGTCGATTTAGTATATCAGTAAAAACAACCATCCTTGAATATTTGTAAGCTTAAAAAGTGTGAGGCAAGCATATATATTACATCATCATCTATATTGCAAAATACGAAGTTACATTGTTAAGCTGTGACCTATATCGTTCACTAGGCCTCAGCGAGTACATCTTTGATTAAGGAAAAAGTTCTTTGGGGAATGAGCATAAAGTTTTCGAATCTTTGCCACTTAGCTTGACCACTAGGGGTGTGTATGGGCAGGGTTGGGCAGGGCAGCCCCCCTACTCGGTGCCCTGCCCAAAAAATGCATGGGCTGTATTTTGCAGCCCGATACCCGGCCCTGCCCGGTAAAAGCCCTAATAATTTTGGGCAGGACATGAGCGGACTGGGCATGGGCGGGCTAGGCATGCCCAAGTCGTGATGTCATACTCATGTTGTGAAAAAAATTTGTAATTATGAATTTCTAACATAATACCATATTCATGTGTCTTTAAGAGTTAAATAATATCTATAATTCACTAAGAATAAGAGAACAAAGATAATAATTAAAATCTTGAGATCCATTGCATATAAAAAATAAGCGTTGAAATCTAAGTAGTTTGTAATTATAACTTTGTATCAATCTCCCTAATATTGATAAAGATAAAGCATCTAAAAAAATAAAATAAATAATTATAATTTGTAATGTAATCATATGATAATTAACAAAGTTAAAAAAAAATTAGTATATTTATAAATATTAAAAGATACAACTTACCTACTTATATTTCTAAAATTACCTTATAGTCACCAGTAGCTATCATATTCTCCCTTTTAAGATAGAGAAAAAATAAAAAAAATAAAAGAAAGGGTGCTCATGGGCAGGGTAGGGCAGGGCAGCCCCTATGCCCGGTGCCCAGCCCGAAAAATGCATGGGCTGTATTTTGCAGCCCGATGCCCGGCTCTGCCAGGTAAAAATCGGGTTGAACAGGGCATTTTTCTTGCGGGCTGGACAAGGTATTTTTCTTGCGGGCTGGGCAGGGCATAGTGGGCCATAGACATTATGCACAGCCCTATTGACCACCAATCAGTTATATAGCTTCAATGAGCTTAACTTTACTGATAAGAGAGAGAAGCCAATCGATGAATGAACCAAAAACATTCTCTTACCATAAGCGTCAACCAAAACATTCTTAAACTAAACAAAAGCGTCCAAGCTATCTGAGGCATTGCTGACCATACTTGTAATGCTTCCAATTTTTTTGAATTATTTTCATGTTTCTAATGAGCTTTTTCCATATTCAGTAAGGCCATTTTATTATTTAATGATAATTTCCCTTTTCCTTCCAAAAAAAACAAACTAATGCATCCAAGTTTAGCTAGAAGCTCGTTTCTCTCAAACCTTGGTACCACATAACCATATAAACATGAAGCGAAGGACTTTTAATTTCAGAATTATGCTGCTCTTAACATAACTTTTCAATAAACAAAGCTTATAAATTGTAATCTCATAAAACATTCCAGGTAAAGTCAGATTGAGAATAGAAAAGAAACTAGCGACACTGTTAAAGCATGACTTCATTTTATGTTTTCCATACATTACAATCTCTATAAATGAAAGTTCATCAATGACAAATCCCAGGAGACAGATTCACAGTACTTAAAGAAACAACATCCCTCACCCTCTTCTCTGTTTTTCCTATTTTAAAATCAGTTCTTGGCCTTGACAGAGTTATTCTCTTTAATTCTAGCTCGGTTGTCCAGCTTAACAAAGCGTTTTAGATCTTCATAAGGGAGTGTTTCAATATTCTTCCTTCTCAATTCACTGAGCGCTGGGCGTTTATCAAGCAGGTGCCACAACCAATCAGGGTATTCAGAATCAGCCAGTATCTTCGGATCTGCTCCTTCCTTGAGGATGTTGGCACCAACTACAGTAGTTGACTTGACTTCTTTGCTAAGTGTTGACACTTTCGGAGCATCGGCTGCAGCACCCCCTTTAGATCCTTTCTTCGCCTTACCAGTGGCAAATGTTCGATGGGAAGCAACTCCAACAGCCTCCTTGCTAACAAGGATGCCTCTTACCAACCTGGCACGGTTCAATGCCATGACTCTACCTATCTCTGCAACATTATTTATATAATTAACTTTCAGAAGGAAGAATGATGCATAGACAAATTTGGTTAAACAGTAAGAAAATCTGCATATATGAACCAAACTTTTAATTCATTTCATTTGCTAAACGTAACTTGTATATAACTACTTACTCAGAATCCAAAATCCTACTTTCTCAAAAGATGTATATAGGGGGCATTCAACCTCAATTCCAACATTCCTTATAAATGGATTCTACTAAACTAAAAGAAAAAACTTTAGGTATTTGCCATCAAATTTCTTGACACCATTGTAACATATGGAAGGACTTTTATCAAAAAGTCAATAACGTGGTGCTGAATTGTAAACAAGCATCCATGTGTTATATTTTTATTGAAAAATCTCAAGCTTAATCAACTCAGTTTAATTGGCTAAAAAGAAAAACTCAGGCAGTTTTGTCCTAAATAAAAACTATCAGGAGTCAGCTACATGCCACATCAGTAAAAAGAACTTGCAAATTACAATGAACCTGCGGAATGTCATGACTTCGTAATAGCTGTTTCCTCATGAAGATAAACTGATCTAAGCCCCACCGCCTTTCTCCCCCCAGTACAGTAACAGGCAAAATACCTCCTCAATATTAATGTTATGTGCTATACTTGTAAAACATTCTCTTAATTCACAATCAGTTCTTACAACATCTGATATTCCCTTATAAGGGAAACTCTATATGCATTCTTCCATACATGTATTTATCATTTAACAACAGTATCATGTTGGGACTCTCTTCTTCCACCCGGTTTGGAGCAAAAAAGCACCCCCCCCCAACCACACATTTTTCACAAAACACCTTAGCCACTACAACATTCTTGATAGAAATAAATCACAGGCAACACACCCTAAGGTAAAAAAGAGTTTAATCATAAACGAAGTCTAAGAAAACAATGCTTTTTACGAAAAATCATCCTTAAGTGTGGATCACAGCAGCAAGATTAAATTATGAACCCAAAAACATAATCTTTGAGATGTGCATGGTTGATATCATACCCTTTAAATTCATTTTTCAAGATACTTTAAACGATATTCAAACGATTACACAACCAGATTCAAAGCAAGAATAAAATGAAAAATGTAAGACAAAGCAAGAAACGGTGCGACGGCGTCCGACAAAGGGCTGACGCGGGAAACAAATTCAAAGCCAGATTGAACAACTCAATCCCACCGGATTTTGCGAGAAGACAAAGCCCCAGGGTTCGAACCAGATTCAATACTTGCCGGAGAGCTGACAACGATGGACGGCGTCCGACGGCGAGCTCAACAAGTGTTGGAAGGCTTGCTCCCTGGCACCAAGTCGAAGGGGAGGCTTTGATTTCTTTCGGTATGCAATGAGACGTGGTGGACATTTTAAGCCCATATATTGACCAAAAAGCCCACTTAAGCTTGTTCATAATATTTTGATTTTAGGCTTAGGGCCTGCTGGTCTATATATAGAGAGAGGGAGGTCTCCACCAAAATAATTTTCATATCTATGATCAAGGCATCATATATATATATATATATATATATATATATGTCACGTGTTTAATTTTTTAGAGTATTATTTTATTTGATTATATTTGTAGTGTTTTAAAAAGTATTTTAGTTATTGAGTACTTAAGTTTATACTTGAAAGTAATTGACAACTTATCATATTCGATATTGGTATTACCTAGATAAAAGAGAGATTTCATTATACTATTAGATCGTAAGTGGGATTAACTATTTCCAAAATTACTAACGAGGGTTAATTTGAGTGGTAAGTGACTCAATATAGCTTAAGCGAGATTTTGAGTTCGAGCTTTAACGTATGCAGATAATCCCTATTGGGAGACTTACCCACCATAGCTAGGTGTGAGACGCAGGTCGAATATAGATGTAGTCAGGGCAAAGTTCCGATGAATTAGGTGGGCAATAAAAAAAACGATTTTCAAAATTTTTTGTATAAAAAAATTCATTTCTTCATTTAAATTGCAAATTTACAATTTATATCGCTTGCCAGTTAAAATTAAAGAGTATTTATAATCCATCCTCTAATAAATTCAGTTTTCAAAGATAATTTATAACAATTATTTAATTTTTCTTAATTCAATAATTCGATCACGTCGCCACTTTATTATTAACTTCATATTCATATCATCAAAATTGCCCTATTGAGTTTTGCTTGGTTTGAATTAAAATTGATACCCTCTAAGCTATTTTTTGAAGGTGAAAATTAGACCAATTTTCTATTTTAGAGCAACAATTTTATATTCACTGAATTGCCCTCCTTCCTAACACGTAAACGTAACTATACCCAATTCCATCCCCTTAACGGATCTCTCCTGTCACAGGAACTGTAACTCTTCTGCTCTCAGAAATGGCGTCCCATGTAACTATACATCTCTCTCTCTCTCTCTGCAATCCGATCATTTTCATATGTTTCATGCCTTATTTTCTTATCATGATCTGCACATTAATCAATGCGATATCTCTTTCTTGCCTAGTTCCGTTAAACAAAGGAATGAAACTTTCAAGTTTATAATATTAGAATCGATTCTCAATACAAAGGCACGTCCATTTTATTCCCATAAGTTAGGCATTCATCGTGATTTTTTGATTATGTTATGGGGTTTGAATTTGAAATGTTCTGTCTCGTGTCATTTCAGAATTCAGATCGCTTAATTAAAAACATTCGTCACCTGATAGACAAGTATTAATCAATGTTCGATTTAACGCATTGGTTCTTTTTATCAATTTGTGCAAAGCTGGGAAGCATAGCACTGGGTGATAAGAGAATTAGTGATAGAGAAAGAGATTCATTCTTCTCTTCAATGCACGCTCAAGTCTGCTAGTTATAGCTAGGGTACTGATATTCGCATGGAATCACATATAATTTCAGGTTGTTCTGTGTATCTTCTTGAATCTAATGAAAAATTCATTTGTCGAAACTTTCTTGGATGTGTTGCCTTTATGCTTGTTACTTTTTTACTTCTACATGAATTGGTGTCAATTTATCTAAAGATTTAGTTGTTGATAGAGTACAATATTGCTGTATGATCTATGTAGCGAACTGCAATAAAACTTCTTGTTATTGTAGTACATGAATTGGTATATATTTTCATATCTATAGGGAACGTGTCCAATCATCAAGAATATTCTTGTTCTAGACGCGGAAGGAAAGCGTGTAGCAGTCAAGTACTATACAGATGAGTGGCCAACCAACAGCTCCAAGTTAGGATTTGAGAAGTGTGTGTTTAATAAGACTATAAAGACAAACGCTCGAGCAGAAGGTATGTCACACAAGAGTCTTTCACATTTTAGAAGGTACACATTATAACAAGTCATGATTTCTGTAAACATTACACCTGAAGGTCTTTTTCAATGCTGTTAGAGAAATTGATAAAACTTCTCTTGCCTGCATACATTCTTGGACTGAAATGATCTTTCACAAAAACCAAAGTAGTGCTGTTATCTGTTACTATTATCAGGGTTGAAAGAATCAAGTAGTTTTCGTTAAAGACGATTCCAGCAATATTTTGTTTATAATGGTTATTCATGACGACTGATGTATAATTTACAATGTCTGCAGCTGAGATAACTTTACTTGAGAACAATATCATTATTTACAAATTTGTACAAGATCTGCATTTCTTTATCACTGGAGGCGGTGATGAAAATGAGCTCATCTTATCTTCAGTTCTTCAGGGTTTCTCTGACGCAATCGCCTTGCTATTAAGGTCTTGTTGTCTTTTGCTTGCCATATTTTGCTATCTAGTATTGATCGTGCTGCCATTTTTCCCTTGGCTCATGCTTCTTCTTTCTGTATTCCTCAGGAACAATGTTGACAAAAGGGAGGCCCTAGAGAACTTGGATCTTGTTCTTTTATGTCTTGACGAGATTGTTGATGGAGGGTATGAATTTGTTTCTTAACATATAAATTCCTTTCCTGTTTCATCTGAATTCTGATGAAAGTCTGATATTTTCCCCCTCATTCAAGGATGATACTTGAAACAAGTGGATCACTTGTTGCTGAAAAAGTGACTTCCCATAATTTGGATTCTGAGGCCCCCCTCTCTGATCAGGTATCACTACGATCTTTCAGCTTTAAATCTTCATCAATTACTCTCTGGTTACTCAATTATATGATACTGACTTATTAATCAATGTTTATGTCCTTGTTTTATATTTTTACAAAAACAAACACTTAAGTAACTTCATGTTAGTCTTGTCCAGTGAATTTACATGAAAATGCCTGATAAACCAGAAGTTGCTAGATTACTTCCTTATGGTCCTATAAAAATATTAGGATGATATAAGACAAGTTTCTTGAATCTGAGATGTGACAGTGAATTTCTGGTATTGCAGACATTAACTCAAGTTTGGGCCACCGCTAGAGAACATTTGACCAGAACCCTTCTAAAATGATGTTTTCACTGCTCAATTGTAGTCGGTGTTTTTCATTGCATTTTTTTTAAATCTAGATATGCAAGAGAAATTTCTCATCTACAAAATTATCTTTGTTAATTCTATTATATTCTTGAGGCCAAACAAACCTTTGCTAGCCAATCAAATTTTACTAGTTAATGTAAAATGAAAATGTGAAAGCTCTCTGCTGCCAATATGAGATACTCTCCTTTCCTAAAGGCCATGTGTTCATTCATCAAACCCAACAAACATATCTTTCCTTTTCTCAATACCAACAAATAGTTAATTGAGGTAGTAAACGGGCTTACCTCCATCAAGAGAAGAAAATGCCCTTTGTACTGTAAGTTTGAGATTAGTCTCCGGCTCAAAGTGGCTCGGTACACCCTAATTAAATCCCAAAAAAAAAATTATTTCTCTCAAAATAACTTCTATCAAATACCAAATGTAACTTACAATATTTAGTATTTTCTCATATCCTTAATATAAAAGTTAGATAACTAATTTAGTTAGGTTAATTAATTGTAATAGATGTGTATTAGTTTTCTTAAAATACACATTCTAGTAATGCACATTGAAACTACCTTTTGATATAAATCATTTACTATATACAATTAATAAGAATGTTTTGAGAAAAAATATTATATATCTGAGAGATAAAATGAATTAAAATTTTATATTTAAAATTAAAATAAGCCCTTTATCATGCTCCTATACTTAAAGACTGAGGTAGTACATTAGTATTTAAAATAACCATGCTCAAGAGACTTAAATCTTTTGCCTGCCTAGACACTACAGTATTGGGCTACAACCCACAAAATACAATGTAGTTTACGAATTGGGCCCTATGGGAAAATGCAACACTTAATTGAAAAACCAGCTTGTGTGAGATACGATCCCATGATTGAGGAATTTTGTACTTTTTCTGTACATAAAAAAGGTGTTCACTTATTAATACATAAAAATCAGCTAGTACAATTTCTACTGTGATTGTAAAGTCTTGACTTTTTTAATATACGATTTTACAAATTTTTTATAAATATTCTTTGTGTCGTGAGATTATACAATAATTTTGATAGAAAACTGTGATCGAATACACCTAAAATTTTTATAATAAAAAAAATATCAAGATAGAAATTCACTATAATTATAAGTAATCAATAATACATATGATCTATGTTGTTAAAATGATCAAAAGGGACCCTTGTCTTTTTTTCCCCGGCCCATCCACATCTAGTTTTTATAAAAAGAATTAGGTCATAAGGTTCACAAATTAAATATTATATATATATATATATTAGTTTTTTATTAATTAAAATAGAAGGAATGGAACTTTTGTGAGCAAATTGGGTTCAACGGCCGGTTGTTGACCAGCACACAAGTGGAGCCACAGATAATTAGTTGGTGTTCATTGGGATTTAGGTTAGACTTAGGAAGCTCCAAGTGTCCTGATCACAAACAAAAAGAAAAAAGAAAAAACAATTAACAAAGATTTGGTAAAATTGTGTCTGAATTTGAAAACTAAAAATTGCCATTGCTTAACTCTCAATCATTTACTTAAAAAGGACAACAGTCTTTCTTAAAACGACAATAAATTTTTAAAACGTTAGCGTCAATTTTTTTTTTAAAAAAAATACATAATTGTCAATACTCTGCCACTTTGAAAATATAAAATAAAAAAAAATCCCATATGGGAAGGAGATCGATAAATTAAATATTGACATTTGACAACAAATAATGCCAAAGATTTATTTTTAAATTTGAAATTGGCCGCTTTGCAAGGGGTCCTTCACTTTTGTTTTCAAATACTTTTTACAAACAAACGATTTATTAATTAATTACTTAATTTAAAATATTGCTACATGTTTTTTTTAAATCATTATTCCATAGACTGCATGGTCGATGAGATGCCATTCTAAATAATATACACTTTTTCTCTTTGTAACATGCCAAAATTGTATTTATTATATTTATCCAATTTTGTCACTTTAAATTAATTATTTTACAATAATTTAAATATCAATTAACATATTTTGCGCTCGACTTCTTAGAAAATAATATTTCCCCTTTTTTTTCTGAGGCCAATAAAAAGCTATATTCTCTTTTTTTTTCTCATGAAAGAGAATAACACTTATTTTACAATTAAATAAGAAAAGTTGATTATTCTTTATTCCTGTAGAAGGCGAGTAATTTCAAATTAAGCACGTGCGATCATTTTAAAGTTTCCTTCAATAATACCAAGTGTGAAAGGAAACGAATATGGGACCCTCCCTGATTCATACCTAAATGGAATTTAAAAAAAAAATGAAAATCGAATCCTATTTCTCTTTCTCTCACTTTCTAATCCAAACTTAGAGATTAGAATTATATAGGACGTGTTTGGATGTCTATTTCAATAATGACGTGGAACCCATTATCCACTTAAACACGCTATAAAAAGTTAGTATTTAGGATCTCACTTTAATATACCATTTTGCCCCTCACAAATATGCTTATCCTATCATGACCAAATCCAAAACACGAGATGCTCGTAAAGAAATTATTCTTCAATTCATTTTTCTTTTATTCTCAACATAGCAACAAGAATTCTGACTAAATAGTCATATTATTTACAAAAAATAATTTTGATCTCTTGCATTGACTGAAATAGAGAAAACATACACGGTATATTTGATAAGAAATATAGGTAAAAGAAATAATGAAAATTAAGATATAATATAAAAAAAATTATTGTGAAATCCTATAAAATAAAACAATTTTAAAAACAGATCTCCTTTTATTTATATATATCTATTTTTTATATAGATATATGAATACATCATATTTAAATATTGTATTTAGAGGTAAATTTTTTAAAAAACATTTTTTATATTAATATAAATTTAAATTCAAAATATTATATTTAAACAGCTAAAATATTTTATACTTATAATAAAACTAATTGGTTATATATATAAATTTAAATTTAAAATTTTATATTTCAACAGTTAAAATTTTATATACTTAAAGACTAATTTATTATGTATATATATATCTATTTTATAAAGTATAAAATTTAAATAAATTTTATCAGCTAAAAAGAGTAAATAGTTGTAACTTGTAAGAAAAGATAGGGATTTGGATTATTTGGAAGGAACTTGGTGTTGGCCGACAAAAGGGTTCGCTTATTGTAGGGCTCTTTAGATCTCCAAGTTCTTAATGCCTAAGCTATCTTTCATGAGAATGATATTTTTTTTAAAATAAATAATTCAATTTCTTCCACTCAAATTAAAAAATAAAAAGAAATAATTGAAATATTTTCCCTCGTAAAGTCCCACTGCCAGGGCTCCCCTTGCAGGCCTATTTATTTAAGAAGGTCAAATTAACATACATAGGTCGTGGCCGGAGGGGCAAGATTGGGAAAGCAGAGAACGTGGCCACGTGGCAAGGGTGGGTCCCATCTGTCCAATCTGAATAAACTGAAATCTTAAAAATGGCAGGCCCTGCTCTGTCATTTTACTGGCACAACGTAATCTGGGTATATTTTCTAAATCAAGCTCCTTTCATTATTGCCTTCATGGTAGCGACCCATAAGAGTTGGGTGTAAATACAAAATTCGAATCTCCCTCCAAAATCTGTGTTATAATTAGTATATGATAATATATTAAATATGATTATTTTTCATAATATATATATATTCATAATTTCATATAAAAAAGTAAATTATTAACTAAAATCTTAAATTATACTTTGATATGTCATGAACAAATTAATATATCTTAAATAATATTTCTTCTTGTCATTCTTATAAATATTATTCTCTCTCATTTAAGTATGATAGTTTTTCTGTATATATATATTTTTTTAAGAATTAAATTAGAGAATTAAAATAATCTAATGAGATCTTATACCAATTAATTTTTATTATGTAGTATATGGCCATATTCCTTATATATTTATTTATGTTTTTTTTATTTTCCTTTACTTACTTATTTAACACATGCATGCATGAATTATAGCTCAAAAACATGAATAAAACCTTAAAAAAAATTATGTGACTAGTTTAATTGGTCTAGCTATTTGTTCTACCGAATTCAACTAGCTGGAGACCGGCTCAATCAGTTCTTCATAGGGTATGCATACCTTTGGTCTTTTGTGATATTCAAACTAGACCCTCAATTAATTTTTGATACCAGCATCAAATTGATTAATCTAATATAGTTCTTATAGCATTGGTACAAGTCTTTTCTAATTTCTCTATCTTTTTTTAAAAAATTATTAGCATCTTAATTGTATTCATTGTACATCTAATATCATAATATTATATTTATATTTACTTAATGATAAAATTTGAAATTACTTTTTACTTGGAAAAACAAAAAATGTGGTAAGTTTTTGCTACGATGCGACCACAATTTTTGTTTTTTAAGCATTGTTTAATTAAGATTTTTGAAAGGAAGAATAGGAAAGGGGAGAGGTTATGGGTGTTTGGTTCAAAAAATATAGGAGAGTAGAGGGAACTTTTTTTGTTTTCTTCTGCTCTCCTTCTCTAGTCTCCCAACCTTTCAAAATCAAGATTTTTTTTAAGGGTGACAAACTTTGAGCTTTTTGTGATAAAATTACCCATGTTAATTTTTCAATATTCTAGTTCTAACCCCTCTAACGAATATCACATTTCCAGCGAACGAGTGACTGGCATCTCCCTCACCTTTAACCAATGACAATATTGCCACGACCTATCCCTTACTTCCATGTCGTCGACCACTTCTACTATTGTGGTGCATGGTGGTGCACTGGCTCTCTCTCTTCCTTCCAAATCACAATGTCGCCTACTCCTCAGCTAATGAAAAATTCAACTCCAATATTGTTTATACCTTGTCCAACGATAGCTACTTCTCAACATGCATCGCCTCTCTCTCTTCCTTCCAAATCACAATGTGCCACTCCTCAGCCAATGAAAATTCTAACTCAAATAATGTTTATACCTTGTTCAACGACAACCACTTTTCATCATCTTTTGCTTAATCTTTGAGATTCGGCTTTGATTTTATAGTTTATGTTTATAATTTTAATTCTGTTATGTTGTTTTTTCATATATTTTTTTTGTTTTTTTCTGGTTCATTTTGTTAAAGGATGCTAAGGTGGGTATAGGATCTTTGTAAGGTGGAAGAAGATTGGTTTTCTCCCTAAACGGATATTAGAGCATCAACTATGTCCTCTTTTGACTGCTCTTCTCTTTTAATCAACTACAAGAGAAGCAAAGCACTGCCATAAAGTGTTACCCACACACCTCCCTCATATCATGAATCTTGAAGCTCATATGTTGAGAACAAAATTCAATAATAATAAATAAAAATTTAAATAAAATAAGAATATATTTATCAATTTTATAATAAACTCTTCCCCTCTATCTTCTTAAAATAAATAAAAAATATCTCATCTTCTCACCTATTTATAATTTTAATTTTTTTTATATTATTTCTTAAATTAATATAATGTACCCTCACTTTTATCAAACTAAACTCAGCTTTAGTCTCAATTGGAGATGTTGAGCTGGCGATTAGTCTCTCAACTTTAGGACCACCCCTAAGGCATAGTGAGACCCACCATCTTCTCCAAACGTTTGACATGACAACTTCTCTTTTCACTTTGTGAGACTGTTTAGCCAATCATAAAAATAAAAATACGAACCAAAGAGTATAATATTTTAAATATATTTTTTGATCAAAATCATAAAAGACTATAGTTTCTAAAAACACATCTGATATATTATTGTTGAGAGTTAAATTAGTAAATATTGAATATTTTATTATTTATATTCATTAAATAAAATCTCTAAAAAATTCTGATAAAGTTATGAGATTAAGAATCATAAAAAGCTAAATAGATTTTGTTATCAACAAAATATTTGAAAATGAACCACATTATTCACCCATTTAGTAATTATTAATTTATTATTTTAATCTTCATATATTTTATATTTATGTTATTGTTTAAAATGAAAATTCAAATCTTAAATATCTAAGATTGCTGTCTAAATTTAGTAAACAAAAGCCTTAAGAAATCTGGTAAAATTGTGGAACATTACGCCGATTTTTCTGAAAATATAAATAAATAGTAAAAAGGAGGCATAGGAAATTTCTGACAGTGGAAATTTGGAAGGAGGAACTATAGAGAGAGAGAGAGGAGAGAGATCTTGGTGGCGCCTAAGGCTAAAACCCTGTTTTCTTTTTATAATAAAAAAAAACCTGTAATTCTCTCTCTCCCCATCAAGACTTTCTCTCTCTAGACTGTCTCCTTCCTCTTCCTCGATCTGCAACTCTTCGCAGCTGCCTCCACCTCTCCCACATTGGCCGGTTTTTATCCGTCCTGAAGATGGACGGGGCCCCCGAACTTCGGTGCGTTTTACTTTCATGATTTTTTGGATGATTTTTCGTATTTTCAAAATTCAAAGTCCTGTCTTCTGAGTAGAGCCTTCTCATATCAAATGTTATTCTTTTCCCAATTTTAAGCGTCTGAGTACAGGGAATCTAAGCTTGCATTAAGGATCAATTGATTGCTTCATTTTGATTTATTTTCTTTCTTTCTTTCTATATTTGTGTTTTTTTTTTCAAAAACAAGGTTCCGTTTCAAAAACATGTCTTTGTGTTTTTTTTTTGGTCTAAAGGAATTAGCTCACCAATTTGATTTCTACCGAATTGTAGACCTGGAAATGGAAATGGGTATAAAAGGATTTGGAATTGGGTGACATTGACCTTCGTTACGATCTCGGTAGTGGCAGTAGCTGTAATTGCTAGCTCTAGCTCATCAGATTTTCCTGGTTCTTGTTTTCATTTTTCTTTTAACTTTCTAGATCATCTTTCGTAAATTCTCGTATATATGCGAGGAATTGAATGCTAATTTCAATAGGTTCTATTTGATCTGATTTGACCAATTTCAGTTGCACCCGAAATTATATTTCTTTATATATATCGAATTTGACGTGTTTCCTGCAAATTCTCATGTTTATCTGCCAAAGTTAATGACATCAATATGTTTGTGACTTTTTAGGTTATAGATGAAGAAATTTGGTTCAAGGGTTACAAGCAATTGTTTGTTGGAAGCAAGATTTTAAGGGAATCCTTGGGCTCAAATTCAGCTAAATGGCTCGCGGGAGAATAAGGGCAAGGATACGGAGGAGCAATCTTTACACATTTGCTTGCCTTCGACCCAGAACCACTGAGGAGGGGGCCCATTCCCTTGAAGGCCCAGGGTTCTCACGAACTGTTCTCTGCAACCAACCTCATCTCCATGAAAAGAAACCTCTACATTACTGCAAGAATCATATATCAACTACAAAATATAATGTTATCTCATTTTTCCCGAAGGCTCTCTTTGAGCAATTTCGACGAGTTGCTAATATATATTTTCTTTTGGCTGCATGCCTCTCAGTCTCTCCAATTTCACCTTTTACACCAGTGAGTATGATTGCTCCTTTGGCATTTGTTGTGGGGCTTAGTATGGCAAAGGAAGCACTGGAAGATTGGCGAAGGTTTCTTCAGGATGTCAAAGTTAATCGTCGGAAGGTTAGTGTCCATAAAGGCGACGGTGTTTTTGATTTGAAGGCATGGCAGAAGATAAGGGTTGGAGATGTCGTAAAAGTAGAAAAGGATCAATTTTTCCCTGCGGACTTGCTTCTGTTGTCATCAAGTTATGATGATGGTATATGCTATGTGGAAACTATGAATTTAGACGGTGAAACGAACTTGAAAGTGAAGAGATCTTTGGAGGTTACCTTGCCTCTTGATAATGATGGCGCTTTTAAGGATTTTACAGGAACAATAAAATGTGAAGACCCAAATCCCAATCTCTATACATTTGTTGGTAACATTGAGTATGAACGTCAGGTTTATCCCATTGATCCTATTCAAATTCTCCTCCGAGATTCAAAGCTGAGAAATACTGATCATGTCTATGGGGTGGTCATTTTCACTGGTCATGACAGCAAAGTGATGCAGAATTCCACAAAGTCCCCTTCAAAAAGGAGCAGAATAGAAAAGAAGATGGATTATATCATATATCTTCTTTTCACGGTCCTTATTTTAATATCTATGATAAGTTCCATAGGATTTGCTATAAAAACCAAGTTTCAAACTCCAGACTGGTGGTACTTACAGCCCATGGTAGCTGAGTACCAGTATAATCCCAACAATGCTGCCTTGGCTGGGATGAGCCATCTTATTACTGCGCTCATTCTTTATGGGTATTTGATACCCATATCACTCTATGTGTCAATTGAGCTTGTGAAGGTTCTACAAGCAAGCTTCATCAACAAAGACTTGCAAATGTTCGATGAAGAAACTGGGACTCCAGCTGATGCACGAACTTCAAATTTGAATGAAGAGTTGGGTCAGGTAGACACTATCCTTTCTGACAAGACTGGCACTTTAACCTGCAATCAGATGGGTTTTTTGAAATGCTCCATTGCTGGTACAGCATATGGAGTACGTTCCACTGAAGTTGAACTTGCTGCAGCAAAGCAGATGGCTTCGGACTTTGAGGAGCAGGAGTCAGATCTCTCTAATTTTCCCATGCCTAAGAATAAATCACGTGGTTTGAGTGAAAATAATAGAATGGGTGATGAAATTGAAATGGAGCCTGTTGTTACTTCTAAGAGTGATGAAAATAAAAAGCCTGCCATAAAGGGATTTAATTTTGAGGACAACCGGATCATGAACTGCAACTGGTTGAAGGAGGCCAATTCTGATGTTCATTTGTTGTTTTTCCGGATATTGGCAGTGTGCCATACTGCCATTCCTGAGCTGAATGAGGAGACGGGCAGTTTTACGTATGAAGCTGAGTCACCTGACGAGGGGGCTTTTCTTGCAGCAGCCAGAGAATTTGGTTTTGAGTTTTGTAAAAGGAATCAGTCTAGTATTTTCATCCGTGAAAGACTGTCTCCTTCTGGACAACCAGTTGAAAGGTGACGTGGTCATATATGAACTCTTTTATGTCTGCCATTTTCTCTTAATCTATGCCTTTCTACAGAAAAACGGGGGGGGGGGGGGGTGGGGGGTGCTGGCAGGAGAGGGGTTCAATATATTCTCATGCCTTTTCAACTCTTTTAATTGTTATATCACCAATTTTTTTAAAATTTATTTTGTGGGGTTTTTGATGGATTATGCAGGGAGTACAAAATCCTGAATTTGTTGGACTTCACCAGTAAAAGAAAAAGGATGTCTGTGGTTGTGCGTGATGAGGACAGCAACATTCTTCTTATGTGCAAGGGAGCAGACAGGTTAGATTATGGAATCTGTGTTTCCTGTCCTAAATATTGGCAGTTGAATATATGATGTTTCCAATCAAGTAGGGCCTATGATCAGCATTTACATTATAATGGGGGAAGTTTGAATCCACTTGAAGCTTGGCAGAGTTTAAACTTCCCTTGCTACTAGTTTACATAATTAATCACAGTAACTCCTGACTTCCTGATGAGAAGTTCGCGGGCTACACACACTTGCACAGATCTTCAACATCTCACTTTAATGTTTGCCATTAATATTCTGTCCCCTTTGTGGTTATGCAGTATCATATTTGATCGATTGTCAAAGAATGGAAAAACATATTTGGAGGCTACTACTCGACATTTAAATGAATATGGAGAATCTGGTTTGCGAACACTAGCCTTGGCTTATAGAAAACTTGATGAGCAAGAGTATTCTGTTTGGAATAATGAATTCCAGAAAGCAAAAGCAGCTGTTGGGTCTGACCGAGAGGAAACACTTGAACGATTATCAGATGTAGTGGAGAGAGAGTTGATTCTTGTTGGAGCTACTGCTGTTGAAGACAAACTGCAGAAAGGGGTAGGTTTTATAATTCTTTATAGTCAATATGCATATGTTACTGTTGGTCTACTTCAACCAATTTTAGCTTTATTGTCCTTGTCAGGTGCCCCAATGCATTGACAAACTTGCACAAGCTGGTCTTAAGATCTGGGTGTTAACAGGAGATAAGATGGAAACTGCAATCAACATTGGGTCAGTCTACCGCAAATTAGTTAATTACATCATATGACTACATCTCTGTTCTGAATTTAATGATAATTGTCTCTATAAACAAGCACAATTAACTTTTTATCTCTATGCTGCAGATTCGCTTGTAGTTTGCTTCGACAGGGCATGAAGCAGATATGTATAACTACTATGAACTCAGGTTCATTAACCAACAGTGGAAAAGAGGTATTTGTCATTGAGAAAGAGTAGAGGAATTAAATTAGTAGACTTAAGATTCATCTGATCTTAAACTTAGTCCTTGTTATTGCTTAGGCCATCAAGGAGAACATAATGAACCAAATAACCAATGCCTCACAAATGATCAAGCTGGAGAAAGATCCCCATGCTGCGTTTGCATTAATTATTGATGGTAAAACTCTGACATATACATTAGAAGATGATATGAAGCACCAGTTTTTGGGATTAGCAGTGGAATGTGCATCTGTCATCTGCTGTCGTGTGTCTCCCAAGCAAAAGGCGCTGGTAGGATCTTTTCTCCTTTGCCACTTGTATATTCTGCATCTGAACAGTTGATACTTAGTATGAACACTGCTACTACTATTACACTTGTTAGGCTCACAATTCTGTTCGACTACACCATGTATTTATTTGAGATAAATTTAGAAAGTTAAGGCCAATCAAAGCAAATGGATTCAGGAGTTCAATTCTGCAGGGTAGTAACTGCATTGTCTGATAATCCTTTGGCTTCAGGTAACAAGGCTGGTGAAGGAAGGAACTGGGAAGACCACTCTAGCAATAGGTGATGGTGCAAATGACGTTGGCATGATTCAAGAAGCAGATATTGGTGTTGGTATTAGTGGAGTTGAAGGTATGCAGGTTAGTGACATACCTGACTGGCTCTTTTGGCATGATTATGTCACATGGAGTTTTCTCTGCATTTATTTGTATTATAAAATCAATTGTTATTGTTGCAACATCATGTGCTTTACTCTTGATATTTTTTTTGAAAATGGGAATTAGTTAGAGAGAATACCTAACTATGATGGTTGTTTACATGTTTGGGGATATGTGAGTTGAAGGAACCAGAGATAAGTTATGGGCATTAATAGGCAATGGTATTGGAGAGAGGTAACCTGTCATGTTCCTTTACATGCTTCCCCATAAGTTAAACTATTAGCCTGACTATTTGTCAAGCCATATTGGTTATCTACTAGGATAAACAATGCCATAGAGAAGTGAACATCTCTTTGCATTGACAATTGTATTAATTTATTCTACAAAACAAAGGAAAGGTGAAGTCTCCTTGCCATGCAACAGGACTTTTGAAGGAACTTTATTTCTCTTGTATTTTTCTTATTTTCTTTTGGTGATTGACAGTCATGGCCTGATTAGCAACTTTTGGTCATATGTCTTTTCCCCCTTTCTTGGAATATCAAAAGATTCATTTTTCAATGTTTATTCGGTAAATAAACATTTCTGATTGGCCATGAGCTAATGTTTAAATTTTTTATAGTGAGAATTATGTGGAAAAAAGCAATCTCCTTATGCTGGTTGCTCAAAATTGTTGTTCTTGCTTTGAAATGAGCTGCATGGAAAGTGTCATCTGATCAAATTTGATGTTTTCCTTCATAAGAGAACTGGCTAGATTTTCTAGAAGCATTTTTCTATGTTACCTTAATAGTCTCATGTAGAGTAAGAGTACTATAGTTCAAATTTAGGACCCACTCGTAAATACTCTAATTCTTACTTTCATCCTTGCCTGCCTGGTAAGAAAATGCACATAAAAGTTTTTCTGTGGAAGTACGTGAACGTTTGGAATTTGTGAGACTAAAATCGGAACTCCTTTTCAGGCAGTGATGGCCAGCGACTTTGCCATTGCCCAATTTCGGTTTTTGGAGCGTCTTCTGGTAGTCCATGGGCACTGGTGTTACAAGAGAATTGCACAAATGGTATTCATTGTTTATTCATCTTTTTTTGTTCACTCCCGCTCCCAGTTTGGTTCATGTTATGAGTTGGTCCCCATCTTTCCTCTGATTGATCTGTCGTTCATGCAGATATGCTACTTTTTCTACAAAAATATAGCATTTGGCCTGACCATATTTTATTTTGAGGCCTTTACGGGTTTCTCTGGGCAATCAGTTTATGATGACTGGTACATGTTATTGTTCAACGTTGTTCTGACGTCATTACCTGTCATCTCACTTGGTGTTTTTGAACAAGATGTTTCATCGGAAGTCTGCTTGCAGGTTCTTCCCTTAAAACGCCTTAATTGTATTTCATCTAAGTTTTGGTAACCCTACAGCCTACATTCTTTTGATGCACTTCTTGCTTTTTGCAGTTTCCTGCACTTTACCAGCAAGGACCCAAAAATTTGTTCTTTGACTGGTATAGAATATTAGGATGGATGGGCAATGGTCTCTATTCCTCCCTCATCATCTTCTTCCTCAACGTCATCATCTTCTATGATCAAGCCTTCCGCGCTAATGGCCAGACCGCTGACATGGCTGCCGTCGGTACAACAATGTTCACTTGCATCATTTGGGCTGTTAATCTTCAGATTGCCCTGACAATGAACCATTTTACCTGGATCCAACACCTATTGGTCTGGGGCAGTGTAACATCATGGTACCTATTTCTCTTGCTATATGGCATGATTTCTCCATACTACTCCAAGAATGCCTACCAAATACTAGTTGAAGCTCTTGGCCCTGCACCTCTTTATTGGATAGCAACCATTTTAGTAACAGTCACCTGCAATCTTCCTTATCTCACCCACATTTCCTTCCAAAGATGTTTTAATCCAATGGATCATCATATCATCCAAGAAATTAAGTATTATAAGAAGGACATTGAAGATCAAAACATGTGGACTAGGGAAAGGTCTAAGGCCAGACAAGAGACAAAGATTGGTTTCACAGCAAGAGTTGAAGCCAAGATCAGGCAGTTGAAAGGAAGGCTACAGAAGAAGCAATCATCTATAGGCGCTTTATCACCATCAAGAAACTGATAAATATTATTTTTTAATAGGGTAGGAAATTTTTAGGCTTGCTCAATTTCCCCCCCTCTCTCTATAGCCCCTTTTCTCGTTCTTTATTCCCCTGCTTGTATTGGTTTGCCTATTCATTGAGGAAAAGCTAGGGAGCTGTTGTATGTAACATCCTGCTTATACTTGTTTGTTTACAGACTGATAGTTCCATTCATTATTGTGGTAAAGCAACGAGAGTTGTTGTATATGATAGTTAAGATGTTGACACTTTGCTAAATTCTTGATTCATAAGATCAGATTTATTTAATTCTCAAGGCAGATTGTTATGTTTCAAGTGATCTTATACAGTTGCTTGTGTAGCAAGCACATCATTGCTTCTAGAAGTAGAAGTAAGAAGGGAAAATCAACTTGAGAATTCCATTGGTATAGTAGAAGGAAGAAAAAACTTGAAAATTCCATTAATAAAGTAGAAGGAAGACTGTGGATGCCCATTGAAAATTGGAATAAAAAAAAGTAAAAAATCAATAAAAAAATCTTGAGAAAATTGTTGTGAAATCCCTATAAGAATTTTTATTACCCACATTTATTTAAATATTTAAAATTTGTTTAAAGACTATCATGTAATTCTTTTTCGATTATTATGTATAGCATGTGCTATCTTTATATTTGTGCAAATATATTTCATTTTGTCTAGCAGGCACGCATCTTTTTCACCCTAGAAAACCTATATTCAATTATCTATAAAAATCTTTAAAATAAAAAATATTTGTATAAGTTATAAATATGTTTGGCATATTTAAAGAAAAACTATATTTACTAAACATAAGTTGTATCCCTTCAAAAATTTAAGTTTTTAAATAAATTTAAGGTATTTTGGGCAATAAAATTTTTAACAAAGATGTTTCAGCAAATTTCCCAAAAACTAACTGGAGCAACATGAAATACAAAGACGTTAAGAAAACGAAGCTCTAGACAACGGGGGAGAGAGAAGAAGAAGAAAAAATCTGCTTGACTGCATCTTGAAAGCAGAGAGAAATTTCGCATTCGCATTGAGTCGCGAGGAGGGTTTGCGCGTTGTCTTCTCTCTCTCCCTTTTCTCTTCGGCCCTGTTTCTTTACTTTTCTTTCGTTTTTTATACGACGGACCCTATTTCTTCCTATCGATCATGTTATAGAAAAAGAAAGTTCTTTTTCTTTTTCCAATTTTGTCCTTCACTCTTTCCCTTTTCTCACTTCTATCCTTTTCCTTATCCCCATACCTCCAATTTCCCTTCTACAACTGCTACTCGAAGTCGTCTCCCAAGTCTAGCTGCTAATCCTTGATTTCCCATTTTTCAATTTCAATTTTTCTTTCTACTGTTCGATCTTCAAACTTTTTTTCTTTTTTAGTTGTAATTTAGTTCTAGGGTTTAGGCTCGGTCGTTGATCAAATTTTGTTGAATGGAGCCTCGAGTAGGGAACAAATTTCGTCTTGGCCGGAAGATTGGTAGCGGATCGTTTGGGGAGATCTATCTTGGTGCTGTGTTTTCTGCCGCTTTTTGGTTTCCCCATTTTTGTTGTGATTTTGTGTTTTTTTTTGTTGAACTGTTGCGATCCTTTTGCAGGTACTAATATTCAGACAAATGAAGAGGTCGCAATTAAGCTCGTGAGTACTTTAACCGACTTCAATTCGCGCTGTTGCAGCGTACTTTGCCGTTTGGCAAAATTAAGAATTTACTTTTCGCAAATGGCTGATAGGCAATAGTTAGTCTAGCTTTGCCTGGGACTAATTAGGATGTAATTTTGCTGTTCCTGACATTTGGTTCTGGGAAATTTGAATTAGCCAAATGTTGATAAGAGATAATTTTCCTTAACTTCTTCGTACATTTCTTTAGAATCTGCCAGCGTCTAATGATCCTCTGCTATGATTTATTAATTGATCTACTCCAGCAACCAGATGAAACATGATTAAACTTTAATATTTTTCGCTGAGAGTCTGCACGCTTGGGTCATAGTTGCCTTAGTTTAATGAATCTAGTTAAACACGAATGCCAAATGTTTTAATTTTATTATTTTCATTAATAATATCGTTCAATGATTTTGTACTCAGATGGCTTGGGCATCAAACATATCTAATAACATCCTCAAATCTAGTAGTCTGTAGTCTTACATAGTTCAGGAACTTTAAACTTTCAATTATGTGTTTTTTCTTTGACAGTTGAATATATTTACGCCCTGTATCATGTATCTGTAATTCTTGAATTAATCATTCATTACTGTAATTTGCTTCTGAGGCATGGAGTTATGCTTTTTCTTTATTTTGCCTTTTAAAACAGGAAAATGTCAAGACCAAACACCCTCAGCTGTTGTATGAATCGAAGCTGTATAAAATACTGCAAGGAGGAAGTAATTACCACATTCTGCCTTCTATATATATTTTTTGTTTCTTGCTGAATTCGTATACAAATTTTAATCTCAAATATTTTCTGCTTGGCCTCTATTAACAGCTGGAATCCCAAATGTTAGATGGTTTGGTGTTGAAGGAGACTACAATGTGCTTGTGATGGATTTACTGGGGCCCAGTCTTGAAGATTTATTCAATTTTTGTGGTCGGAAATTGTCATTGAAAACTGTTGTAATGCTTGCTGATCAGATGGTAGGATTTCCAGTGTTTTGTGGGCATCTTTGGACAACTTTAGTCACCCATTTCTTTGCAATGGTACAAACTGTTTTCAGATAAATCGAGTTGAATTTGTTCATTCAAAATCGTTTTTACATCGGGACATCAAGCCAGACAACTTTCTCATGGGTTTAGGAAGGCGTGCAAATCAGGTATTGGTTCAATGCTTATTTTTTGTGATTATTCCTTCTTTCGGACCCTATCATCTTTTTTATGTTATGTATATTGAATTTTACCTCATTGGTAGGTATACATCATTGACTTTGGTCTTGCAAAGAAATACAGAGACACTTCTACCCACCAGCATATTCCTTACAGGTAGCTTTTCGGTTAATTGTTCTTTTGTTTGATTTTTCACTTCTACAGTAACAATGTATATAATCAATATATAAAATATGAATAATTTCAAATTATTTTCAAGTTCTTTTATGGTAAAAAACATGTATTGGCTTACAATTTACTTTTGTGGTTTCCTGGATTTTGACATGTTTGTAATTCTGTGCAGAGAAAATAAGAATTTGACAGGAACTGCTAGATATGCTAGTATGAATACTCATCTTGGAATTGGTAGTGCTGCATGTATTCCTTTTTTTTCCTCCTTTTTTCTGTTATTTTTTCACGGAACTGTGGTAATTTATTCTGACCTTTGAGAATGCGCTTAATGCTTTAATAGAGCAAAGTCGCAGGGATGACTTAGAGTCACTTGGATACGTTCTTATGTACTTTTTAAGGGGAAGGTAAAGATTCTTCTGCTTGTGTTATCTTAAATTTCTGCCACCTGCTATGCAAACAGTTGACATTGTACTTTTATAGTCTTCCTTGGCAGGGACTGAAAGCAGGTAATAAGAAGCAGAAGTATGAGAAGATCAGTGAGAAGAAAGTTTCTACTTCTATTGAGGTAAAATTTTGAGTTAAACTAGTATTTGATTAATATTATGTACGTTTCTTTGAAAAAGGAAAATTATACTGAATTTGCGTTGCTTTTTTGCTAGTCTCTCTGTCGTGGGTATCCCTCAGAATTTGCATCATACTTCCACTACTGCCGGTCTCTGCGTTTTGATGATAAGCCAGATTATGCTTATCTGAAAAGACTTTTCCGTGACCTTTTCATTCGGGAAGGTTGAATTCTTAATTGTTTTCTATCTTCTATCCTATTTGATTGCAGAATAATTCTTTATGACGACATTTCATTTGTGAAGTAGATGGTTGCGTTTTAACAAGACTTTTTCCCCCTTACTCCAGGATTCCAGTTTGATTATGTCTTTGATTGGACCATTTTGAAATATCAGCAATCCCATATTGCTACTCCTCCCGGGCGTGCTATTGTAAGTAATGTTTTGCCATCTGGTTTCGTTGTCTCTTTCATGTTGAGGCTAGTTTGTCTTATTAGAAATGACATTTGCAGGTTCCTGGTGCTGGACCAAGTTCTGGCATGCCACCAATTGTTGCAAATGCTGATAGACATTCAGGTATGTATTTCCTACCCTTTCTTTCTACATCACCTGTCTATCTATCTGTCTCTCTTGACAAAGATGTTTTCAGATGATGCACTTTGTTAGAAAGAGTGAAATAGCTTCTTTTTCTTAAAATCTGCTTGCTTACATACATATATATCATATATATCAGATTTCTTTTAGATAATTTTCTAGCATGCTACTCTTGTTTGACTTCTTATAGTGCAAGTGAATCAAAAATATTAAAACATCACCAGAGTGAGTGTAGACTTAAATTACATAATGATTGCTTTGACTTCACTTGGCCTTTGCATGCCCTCTTGTTATTACTTATTGTATTTTTGAATTTTTTATATGGTAAACTCAATTATAGGCGGGGAAGATGGCAGACACACTGGTTGGTCTTTGTCAGATCCTACTCGTAGGAGAAATTCAGGACCTACTGCAAATGATGTAAGCTTGTCTAGACAAAAAGCCCCAGTTCCAAGTGACTCAAATATATCAAAAGATGGAATGGTGCGTATATTTTATTGCGGACTGTAGAGCATTTTTTGTGTCTCTGGTAATTTGGAGGGTGGCAGTTTCCTTGTCGATTTAATTTTTTCCTTTTCATTAATATTAATATTGCTTTCCAATTGAAGAAAATGAGTACTCTGGTCCTTAATATAGAACCTAATTAGGGAGTTAATTTTGGTCCTAAATATAAGACCTCTTTCCCATATTTATGTATTTTTTTCCTAAACTACCCCTATTGATACTCTATCAATATTAATCAAGTAAGAGAGGGAGGAGGGAAATGAGAAAGATAGTTATGATGTTTTAAGAAAAATATGTTATATTAACTAACTTAACTAACTTTCTTAATTTAATCAAATTAGTTAAATAGATCTTATACTAAAAATCGGAAGAGTATTTGCTAGGAATACAGATGTCTTCCAAAGAAGAAAAACTATGGAGGTGTAAGTTGCAACTTTATTTTTTGCTGATGACACAGATGATAAAGTATCATCTGTTTTGTCATTCTGTGTATGGGCACAGATGAAGCTCAAAACGTGCAAGTGATATAATGTAAATGTAGTCCATGTTTTCTGGACAGAATTGAATGCAGTCTGTTTAATGTTTAGTATAAGTAATCTATCCTATAATTGAATGTGTTATCAGGTTAGTTGGCTTATGATATTTGTTAGTATGAAACTTGGAGTCCTGCTGTTTAAGATTAGAACTTTTCTTACAATACATCACAATTAATTTCTCATACTGCAATTTTCTGTCTCTCTGTCTATCTATGTGTTCGCAGTTGTCTGGTTCTAATTTTTTCCGCCCAAGCGGATCCTCAAGGCGAGCTGCTGTCTCTAGCAGCCGGGATGCAGCTACTGTTGGCAGTGAGACTGAGCCCTCTCGCTCTCTTGCTGTTGATGCAAGTCCCGGAGTACTCCGTAAAATCGCTGGTGCTCAAAGAAGTTCTCCTCTTGTATCAGCGGAGCAGATCAGAACATCATCTAGCAGGAGCCCGGCAAACATCAAGAATTTTGAGTCTACTCTGAGAGGCATTGATAGCTTGCATTTCAATGACGAAAGGGTACAATACTAGTAGCTGCCTCCTTGTGATCTATGGTCTCTGTAAATTCTGATGAGTTTTATACTTTCATACTTTCAAATGAAGTGTTTTCTATGCTTTGGTTTGGAGGAAAGCTGCAACAAGTGTGAGTGTTCACTATATGAAGAACACAATAAAGAAACACTTTTGTGGCTTCCTGAATCTTGATTATACTGACATTTTGGCCTAGAGTCAAAAGGCTCTCTGTTCATACCCTTTATGCTTTAATACTGTTGCATGGTAACACTGTAAAATGTGGTAGGAGTGATGGTAAGATTTTGGGGGAAATTATAACTTGGTTTAGTGAGATACTGCAATATTACAGCTATGATTCTTTTGATTTTAATATTACAATTAATACGTTGGTTATTTGGTACTAGCGGAAATCTTTTTGTTGGCAGGAGTTTTGATAATTAGTGAGTGCTCACTAATTGAAATTTGATGAAAATTGAAGTGAATTCTATAATGCTAACAAACATATAAGTTATATTTTGCTTAAATCCATGAGTAGATTTTTTATCTGTGAATTAGTTCGTGAATCCATTATGTGTTTGTTAGCATTATAGACGTTCTTCCATGTTCGCCTTCGGTTTGCAAATTTTATATTACATTTGTTCTAAGTATCATAGATACTGTAGCATCACTTTTAATATTACTCAACATTGCCTTGATATATGCCATTAAATTTGTCCGAATGAATTTATTTTTTAATTCCTCGTGAGTTAAAGTCCTCATGATTTCACATGATTGTTTATTTTCAAAAACATTTTTACATTACTCGGTGTACAATTGTAGATTATCTAATTGACATGCTAGACAAAAAAGTTAAGCTTTCCCCATTTACAATTAGAAGGTCAGACATGCCCTAAGAACTACTAAAGAAGGGGAGCTTCTAATTTTTCATTATACCGAAGGAAGGAAGAATGTAGAGGAAAACAAACTCTGCTTTAAGCAATTTCTGTAATATCATCAAAAGAATATGGTCAGATGTCCTTGAATTTGAACTTTAAGGTGTAAAAATAATCTCAACAAAGAAAATAAAACAATAATACTCTTAGGTGAAACCCTGATGAGTTTAAAAAAAAAAAGAAGACAAAATTGCTAACTCATCAGAGCAGATCCGCAACATTTGATGGCAACTCCATGGCTACGTTATAGAACTTCTGAATGTCAGACAGCATTCTTGCATCATCCATTGTCACAATTTATAGCCACACCTTTCCTTCCGAATCGTCCACTTCGACCGATTCTATGGAGATAATTTTCAGGCTGGGTTAGCAGATCATAGTTGATGACGAGACTTGCTGCACATCAATACCACGAGCCAAGATATCGGTAGTGATCAGAATTCTAGAAGGACCAGATCGGAATTCACCCATAATGATATCATGAGCGTTTTGGTCCATGTCACCGTGGGTTGCCGATACTGTATGGTCGTTGCTTCACATCTTATCAGTGAGCCAGTCCACCTTGCGCCTCGTGTTGACAAAAATGACACTGGGTGATTGCCAGTGTTTCATAAAGATCAGTCTCTAGCTTCCACACCTCCTTATCAACATTGACATAAAATTGCTTGATACCGTCAAGGGTCAGTTCATCAAGCAAGCTTTACCAAGATTGTCACAGGCTTGTTCATTAACTTCCTGGTAATATCAAGAGCCTCTGGAGGCATTATAGCAGAGAAGACTCCAACCTGAATTTTACAGGGCAGCAACTGGAAGATGTCATACATCTGCAATGCTAACTAAAATGTTAGTCAAGACCGGAATGAAATTAAATCTCTAAGCTTGCAAATTTCAAAAAGCGAGACGAGGATGCCAGGCAATTAGAGACAAGTGAGAATAAAGAAAATTGACAAACCTTGTCCTTGAAACCTTGAGAAAGCATTTCATCAGCCTCATCCAGAACAAATATCTTTATGTAATCTGGACGAAGAGACTGCCTCCGCAGCATGTCATACACATGACCGGGAGTTCCAACAACAACATGAACACCAGCTTGGAGAATGCGCTGATCTTCACGAACACTTGCGCCCCCTACACAAGCATGAACCTTAACACCAAGGTAATCACCAAAAGCTCACATGACCTTCTCAACTGCTGCGCTAGCTCCCTTGGTGGTGCCAAGACCAAAGCCTGACACTGAACTAAACCATAATCAAGTTGCTGCAAAATTCCTGAGCAGAATGTTGCTGTCTTACCAGTTCCAGACTCGGCCTGTTGAATGACATCAAGACCCTTGCAAAAGGGAACAATTACCCTCTGTTGGATTGCAGAAGGCCTCTCAAAACCTTCAGAACAAGAATCAGAAATTACACATATGATCCTGTAAAAGAGTTAAGCACAATTCTAGAATAACAAAAATTTTCTTTTTTTCCCTAGAAGAATACATCACTGATACTCATCAAAAGTCAAAACACACACTATTCAGAAAAATTAAGAAAACATTTATTTCCATTCCATCCCACTGGTCCGCTTTGTGTTCTAGAAAGTGAATAATATAGAAAACTAAACTGAAACAAACTGAACAAATAGAGACACAATCCAAGAATATGTGGTTAAGGAAAAAACATTCAAATGTAAATATCAAGAAGGCTGCAGTAAGGGAATGTTCCAACGGAATAGATGAGAACATGCAAATGTAAATGACTTCAAGATAACTGCAAAGGCAAAAAGCTTTATTACCATAAGCATAGATGCCCCTCAGAAGATTTTCATGTAATCCCATCGCATCAAAAGTATCATAAACCTCATCATAGAAGGTAAAAAGTTCTTGTCCATCAGCAGCAAGCCTGAGCAAGTGTTGCCGTAAATCAAAATCCCAGTAAAGTCGCATGAACGATGAATGCAAGTATACGATGTATGAATATGACGTACACTAACTCACAATTCACTCAGTTTAGCATCATATTGACGGGCATCAAATTGTGCACAAGATAACTGCAATGAGAAAAACTTGTGTAAAGGAATGTTCCATGAAACTTTGTTAAGTTGGCACCAATAAAAAATTAGATGGGTCTCCTCTTATCTAGAATTAGATAGATTCTTGGGGAAGAGAAGAAGGATAAAATGGTTAAAAGTTACAAGGGAGATAAAAATTACAAAAAAGTAGCTTTTCAAATGGTTACTCATCTTTATAAAGATAATACAAGTACTCATGATAAGCTTATAATATAACGTGATGATGAACATGTAACAAAAGAGCCAAACTTGCAATCCACTTAATAAGGAGTACAAGCATTAAACTTCTGCAAACATAATATCTGGAGGCGAGATTTTATAGGGCCAACAGATGTCAGCAATCGTGAATATAAGCCTTTCATCGTCAGACACTGTTTTGCCCACTCCTCCAAAGGTTTTAGCATATCTAATTCATAAAATGTGTCCACAAACAGCCAGAATCAAAGGGTTGCCCCAAAATAAGATTTCCATACACATGTCTAGGTCGCATATATTGATTTAGCGCAATTTCATGGGAATATATAGCAAAAGAGCCAAACTTGCAATCCACTTGCGCTGGAGTACAAGCATTAAACTTCTGCAATTTTAATATCAGGAGGTGAAACTTTAAAGGGCCTACGGATATCAGAAAATTTCAGTGTCTTAGACCGCTTTGCCCACACCTCCAAAATCCAGTATAACTCATCTATGAAATGAGTCAGATCGAGGGGCAACAGAAGAAAAAGAAAGTACAACACACATTACTGTTCACATAAATCTCAACATAACAAATCACCTTCCAAGCCGTTCTATCCAAACTGTAATCATCCCATACAGCAACATTTTTTTTCTTCTAAAAAAGTACCTTTCAGATTATATTTTCGTTCCAGTTTTTTCTAGTAAGAAACATCACAAATATCAAATGAGCAAACTTTGGAGAGATTAAAGCTCACAAAAAAAAATATACATCAATGAACCAAATCTTGCAAATACAGAATACACATTTCTAATCAGACGAGTGAGTTCTCATACAAATATTCAAACTTTGGTGTAAGCTAACTGGCAAACGGCAAAATGACGATGCCCATAACACTAAAACGTAGAGAAGATATGCTACCTGTAATAGTGTTGAATGCTTGCTAGTAAAGCCGCGCCAGAGAAATAACAGATTAGCAAAGAATAGAGAATAGGAAGCTAGGGTTTGCCAAACCCCTCGGATCTGAACCGTGGAGTTGGAGGGAGGCTAATGAAAGTAGGTTTAGTAGTATTTGTAGCCATGTTCGAGACGGAAGAGGGGTGAAAAATAAAACAAAAAACACATTAAATTAAGGGAAAAAGACAGGAAAAGATCACCTGAAAATCAAAAGGATGGATTGGGCATCTGAAAATTGGAAAAGACAAATTGGGCAGGAGGCCCAATCTGTCTTTTGGAAATTCTGGAGCAAAGACAAAATTAACCCTCATTGGAAGATGATACTATAGTAACAGCAAGGGAGGGCGCGAATGACAGAAAAAGCTTGTGAGAGACGCCTTTGTCTGAGCTGAAGGTAAACAGCAGGAAGTGTAAGAAAAGAGTTGACACAAATCTTCTTATTCTACTCCACTGGTAATCAGGTATGTTTTATTTACTGTGGTTACTTTAGGAGAAAGAGATTGAGAAAACGATAGAGTCAAGTAGTTGAACAAAGCAGTTGGAGAAATTGCGAAGTATGACTTCCGCACACATATATAAGTCATTTGGGAAAGAACAATCATTTGCTTCAGTACAATCATTTGCGGAAAAAGATTTGACAACAATGATTTACGAAATAGAATTCATTTGGAAAAGAAGAACCATTTGCTTCAGTACAATCATTTGCGAAAAAAGTTTTATACTCTGCAAAAAGTTAGGTGCAATTAGTTGGGTTAATTATTCTTCTTCTCATGGGATATACAACTTGACATTGCTTGAGTTAAGAAATTTAAAAGTACGTAACAATTGATATTGCGTTTTAAAGTTTGCAAACTCATGTAGTAGAATTTGCAAGTTCAGTAATTATTTTTACAACTTGAAGTATGATATTTACTTAACTGTAGAAAAACTGATAACCTCCATTGAAGCAACGAATTATGTGTTGTGACTATCCTGTAAAGTGTTGATGATGATTGTTAGGGACGTAAGATTGTGATAAATGCTTTGTTTG
This sequence comes from Leucaena leucocephala, assembly GCA_037074615.1. Classification (NCBI taxonomy): domain Eukaryota; kingdom Viridiplantae; phylum Streptophyta; class Magnoliopsida; order Fabales; family Fabaceae; genus Leucaena; species Leucaena leucocephala. Next base: position 3,536,231 of record CM073557.1, on the reverse strand, counting down.
TTGCAGGTTAGTTAGGAAGATGACATGTAATATTGTCTCAACATCTTCCAAAGGAATTTGTTGTTTTTTCCATGTAGGTGGGAACTTTGTATATGATATTGAAGGTGGAGTTAAATATAATGGAGGGGATGTGAAGGTAAAATGGATAAAGGAGGGGATGACAGTTGAAGAATTGAGGGTAATGATAGGTGGGTGGTTTGGTATAGATGGTACTGCTTGTGTCATGAAATATACAGTGAAGTTTGATGAGAGAATATTATTAAATCTGAATGATGACAGTGAAGTTTATAATATGTTTAAGTTTAATGACAGCAGTGCACATGTTTATTTAGCAGTTGAAGTAACTGATAATATAGCAGAACAAAGGGGTGATCCAGATATGTAAGTGAAGTTTCTTGTGTTTATTTATGTAAGTTGTTAATTATTTCATTGTGTGAATGTTTTTACAAAGTATGTTTTCTTGTTGACAGTATTAAGGATTTGTTCGAACTGTTCGAAGAAATGTGCCCCTCTTTGTGGAGTGAGGGTAACAATTTGGAGATTTTAGATGAGCAAACAACTATTGGAGTACAAAGGTCACAAACATCGATGGCTGCCATGAACTCTGTGAAATGGAAGGAAGAGTTGGTTGGGGGGATGCAGATTTTTACAAACGTGGACACATTTAAGAAGGCGTTACACAAGTTCAGTATTGCGCATTGGTTCAAGTACAAATATATAAAAAATTATAAGGATAATATGTATGTGAAATGTAAGGTTGAAGGTTGTCCGTGGCGTATTACTGCCAGAGTACTTGGCAAGAGCACACCTTTCCTACGCGTAACGAAATTCAGAAACGACCATGTTCATAGTGCCCAAGATAATCTTAAAGTGACACATGGTGGAAGGGCTACCTTGACATCAGCAATTATAATTGATGAGGTAAGGGATCATGTAGACAAGCGTCCAAATGAAATAAGAAAGAGTTTGGAGAGAGATTATGGTGTGAAGTTGACATATAAGCAAGCATATAGGGCAAAAGAAAAAGCATTGGAAGATATACATGGCAGACCTGATCAGTCTTATATGTTAATACCATGGATTTGTCAACGGTTGAAGGAAAGTGATGAAAAAACTGTGGCTGAATGGGTGGCTAGTGGGAACACATTTGAGTGTGTATTCATAGCCTATGGATGTTGTATACAAGGGTTCGTTGAGGGTTGTAGACGTGTCCTATACATTGACGGAACTCATTTAAGTGGACCCTACAAGGGGACGTTGTTGGCTGCTACTGCGTACGATGCAGACAATCAATTGTTTCCATTTGCATTCGCAATTGTGAAGGGAGAGACATTAGAGGACTGGACATGGTTTCTTGACATGATTAAACGAATAGTTGGTTCTATGCAACTGACAATTGTGTCTGACCGTCACAAGGCAATAGCCGGTGCTGTCCAATTAATATTCGGAGGTAACATCCATGCATACTATTATAGGCATGTGAAGGAGAATTTCAGCACACAGATGATTAAACTAAATAGAGGTAAGAGAAAGATGAGTGGACAAGCAAGGGAAGATGGACTGAAGTTGCTTAATGATATTGCTTTTGCAAGGCTTGACACTGATTTCAACAAAGCATTGGAAAACATGAGAGCTTTCAATGAGGAGTTATATGACTGGCTTGTCAATCATGGTGATGTAGAAAAGTGGGCACTGAGCAAGTTCCCATTTAAACGGTGGGATAATATAACGACAAATGTTGCTGAGTCCTTCAATGCATGGATTGTGAGGGAGAGACGACATAACGTTGCCCAGCTGATCCATGAGCATCGTGAGAAAGTGGCTAAGAAGATGTGCGCAGCAACAATGGCTATGAGTAAATGGAAAAATGGTGTTGGGCCAAACATAAATGCAAAAGTTATGGAGAATGTTGCTTCTGCTAGGCATATGACTCCTGTTCCTTATGGAAGAGGGCAGGTATGTGTACATACATCTAAAGGAGCCGTACATGTGAATCTTGGTTCACATCAATGCAGTTGTGCAGAGTGGCAAATGTCAGGCATCCCATGTGCACATGCTTGTATGGCCATCAAGGCTTCGCATCTCAATGTGTACGATTTTGTTGATGAGTGCTACAAGATTACATCCCAGCAAAAGATTTATAGAATGACCATGATTCCAGTGGTCACACTTGACATGCCACAACCCAATGAGTATCGACTGCAAAATATAGATGACCAAATATGTCTTACACCACCTTTTACAAATAGACCACCTGGAAGGCCTCAAACCAAAAGGAGAGAATCTCAAACCCAAAACAAGAAGATATATCACTGCAGCACCTGCCACCAAGCTGGTCATACTAGAAGAACATGCAAAAATCCAAATCTAATATGAAGTTAGCTGTCAGTCCATGATGATTTTTTGGTATTTGACATAACTTTTTTGTCCATGATTAGTATGGTGTAACACTTGAGTGTGTAGTGCATGGAAGCTGACGTATATTGTTAGCTGTTCATAACAGTAATGTAAAGTGTATTAGTAATGACTTCTGGCACTTTGTTCATTTTGTTCATATGTAATAGTACTGAAGTTGGCCAATGACGAAGTTGCATATCCCATTTACGAAGTTGTAAATTCCATTGATGGAGTTGCAAATACCATTTGGGAACTTGCAAATTCTCCCGCTTGGAGTTGCGAAGAACTGTACACTTTGCACTTGCCCCAGGACGAAGTTGCATATCCCATTTACGAAGTTACAAATTCCATTGATGGAGTTGCAAATACCATTTGGGAACTTGCAAATTCCCCCGCCTGGAGTTGCGAAGAACTGTACACTTTGCAACTTGCCCCAGGACGAAGTTGCATATCCCATTTACGAAGTTGCAAATTCCATTGATGGAGTTGCAAATACCATTTGGGAACTTGCAAATTCCCCCGCCTGGAGTTGCGAAGAACTGTACACTTTGCAACTTGCCCCAGGACGAAGTTGCATATCCCATTTACAAAGTTGTAAATTCCATTGATGGAGTTGCAAATACCATTTGGGAACTTGCAAATTCCCCCGCCTGGAGTTGCGAAGAACTGTACACTTTGCACTTGCCCCAGGACGAAGTTGCATATCCCATTTACGAAGTTACAAATTCCATTGATGGAGTTGCAAATACCATTTGGGAACTTGCAAATTCCCCTGCCTGGAGTTGCGAAGAACTGTACACTTTGCAACTTGCCCCAGGACGAAGTTGCATATCCCATTTACGAAGTTGTAAATTCCATTGATGGAGTTGCAAATACCATTTGGGAACTTGCAAATTCCCTTTCCTGGAGTTGCGAAGAACTGTACACTTTGCAACTTGCCCCAGGACGAAGTTGCATATCCCTTTGAGGGAGTTGTAAATTCCTTTGACGGAGTTGCAAATACCATTTGGGGAGTTGCAAATACCATTTGGGGAGTTGCAAATTCCCCTGCCTGGAATTGGTAATCGCTGTACAGGTTGCATTGAGGAACCCCTTACTTGCAAACATCATTACCATATGTTAACAGAAGGCAACATGTGGGACAAAGTGTGTATACAGTGATAACAAAATGTTGACATTTTCATTACAACGTTAACTGTCCAACCGTCATACAGGAAAATGTGTTAATGTAAATATCATTTGGTGGCCGTTGCATTGTTGCTTTGCGGCAGTAAGGTTAATGTAAATTCTCGTTTTGAGTTTAGCTCGTGATTAACTAGCCACCACAGTAAGGTCCGTCTAAACTCTGCAACCTGATCATCATCATATTGAAGTGCAACGTTGGGCTCCCACTTTGTCAACCAAATTAGTACATGCACCCCACAGTCTCGCCTGCATTGAAAAAAATATAAACAATATGACCAACTTGTACCAACTTACAGGGTACACATCTTAACAGCGACTAATTAAATGGCTTACAAATTGTTTTGCGCAGGAACGTCAGCCCAAATAATCTCACCCTTTCTCTTCTTCCCCTTCCCAAGGAAGTTAGGTTTAACTAACTCAATTATATCATAAAACCTATCTCTCTGCTCAAAAGACAAATGCATAGGTTAGCCATTATAGTCATTACCAATATATAAATGTACCAGGTGAATAAGGCACTCACGCATGCTTTGACAACAAAGGCCATCTCATTCCCTGTTGCTCTTCTACTTTTTCTCTTCTTAGTATCAGCGGGTTTGGCCAAAGAATCCAAGACATAGAAGTTCATTGTCCTCGGCTCTAATGCAAGACAGAACCAGTGAGCTCCAACAAGTGTCGGCCCAAGAATCAAATCACAATTTGCCAAGTTATAACCAAGATGTTCAGGCATAAGTTGCTTCTTCTTTGCATTCATATTCCAAGTGAGGGGATTAGATGCCATAATTGCCTACAAAAGAATTGAAGGTTACTAACTCAGCATGTTGAGAGCCTAAACTGATGTCATAACATGCTCACCATGAAGTCAGCGTCGAAAAGGTGTCGCCGTACTTGTCCTTCCTTCTTCATATCAGCCATTAGTGTCTTACACACCACTGACATAACCTGTACAAATCAGGAAGAAGCGCATGTTATATAGAGCAACAATGCAAATCCCTCACTTGAATACAAACTAAGATTAGTGATTTTACGCTTACCCTGTTACTTATTCTTTGAATGCCACCAAGTGTGTAGAGCTGATCGCGGCTGATATCTTCGTCCAGTATGCTGACCAAAACGCTGTACTTTTGTTATTAGCAACATATGCATAGAAAATCATAAAAGCCAATAACTTAGACTAAACACGCCCAAACTTACCGTTGGCCTTCCTCACGCGAACATATGCGGCTTATCATCGTGAAGAACACATCTTTTGCATCTGTCGGCCTATTTTTCTTGTCAGCAGCCTTCGTCAGCACCCACGGAGACAGTACTGAAGCTGCAGGTCTCTTTTGGCGTTTTGATCTCCTAAGATGTACTTCCTTCAACACTTCTGCCTCATCCATTACGCGGCCTTCAAAATCTATGGACACAGAGATTGGTGCATCATCATCATCATCACTCACTTGTCCTTGCTCAGGAGCCTCTTCTTCTAGTTGTCCCTTACCACCTTTGTCTCCTTCTTCTTCATCATCTCCCTTATCCCCTTCTTTACCCCCCTCACGACATGCTTCCATCATTTCATCCTCATGTTGACCATAATCCCCTTGTCCTTCAGTTCCTTCTTCAATGTTTATTTCATCTTCTCTATGACGCTTCCCATGTCTGTGGAGCTGTACCTTCAACAGCTCTTGCTCGACTACATTGATCAGTTGACGACTGCTCTCTTCGATTGCACCCACCAAGCGTGAATGCAACTCCTTCAACTCCTGCATAACACAATCAGAACATGGTGAAATGAGTAACTCAGTTCTGTAATATTAAACTATCAAATCTTACATATTAAAGTCATTGTGCAACATTAAAGGCATAACATAGTACTACAACACATACTGAGTCTAAACGGATTGTCGTACTGCCCTTCACCTCCCTCTCTTGAGTACAACCTTCCTTGTACAAAATCCCTATGTAGCTCTCCATCTCAACCTTCACCATTTCCTTCAACCTCTCATCAGTCCAAAAAAGCATAGGGTTGCTGGACTCATGTTGTCCTACTTTCAGCAATGCAAAATGCTGACCGAAATATAACTGCAATACCAACAATATAAGCTGTAATATTTTCAATAAAAAGGAATACCCAGAAGCATAGACAATAAATATATACCAACAATAAGTAGATGCACCCTCCCATGTTGGACCTCCGTCCCTTGCTCTTTTTGAGCGAATTCACATAAACCGCCATCTCTTTCCATAGCACATGCATAATGTATTTGGCCCAATTAAACTGCTGAAATCTACTCATGGTGCATTTTATCACCTTTAACAGCTGCGCACTCACAATTGTGCTCACAGTAGGAGCTATAAATGTGCCAACCACATATATCATAAATAACAACTCAAACTTATCTCTCTGTTGACCAGATTTGATATCTCTGAGTATTTTGGTGTATGAAACTTTACCATACTGAGTCTTTAACATCTTCAACATCTCATCTTCATCATCAACATCAATTCTTATGTCCTCCCCATTGCAAGGAACACCAAGCAACTGCTCAACATCTTTTGGCCCTATTCCTTTTGTCCTCCCCCTGATTCTAAATTGATGAGTTGGAGGATCATATGACTGAATCAATGAGGCTAACAAGTTCCGAGGGAGTCTTGTCGTTCCAACGTCAAGCAAGTTGTGGAACCCTAAAGATTTCACCCTGCTGACTAGGCCTTCATCTTTCTTGACAAACTCCATCAATTCGTTCAACTGACGGGGTGAACACCGAGTATTGAAGGGAACCTCATTCTTCGTCCCTTTGTTCTCCCTCTTCTCATCAGCATGTGAACTCTGCAACTGTTGTCTATACCACTTTTGCTCATCACTAGACAACTCCTTCCAGGCCAATGCTGTCTGCTTAGCCTGCTCATTCATGTTCTTGAACTTTCTACCTGAATGGATGAACTCATTGCGAAACGCAAGGTATGGATTCCTGACCTCTTTCTTTGTCCCTTGTTGAAATGTCATTTTTCCTGCTAAAAAACCACGAGTACATAGTATGTTTCATCAACAGTTGTAGCTCAATATTATGTAATGCTAAGCGGCAGTACTAAACTCAATATTATGGGTTCAAAAAAGTCCTATAATCAGAACATATTCTAAACAAAATAAATAGGAATTACTAAACTCTAATAAGGACTAAACCTCATTTTCTGGGCTTTATTTACAGCAAACTAAAGCTGAGTGAAAATGAGAAATTTAACAGTTATGGGTTACATAGGGCTCCATGTACAATATGTACATACAAGGAAAAAGGAAGGCAAGCGGATAACAAAAATTGAAACAACGCATGTCACATGAAAAAGTATGACAAAAGGGAAGAGAGTGATGAAGGGCTTCAGGTCACTTAACTTCATTTTAGGCATAACATGACTACATTGGGTTTTTCAATCGACAACTTACTAGTGATATTACAGAGTTAGGACAAGTTAGAAATCTCAACCATACTTAATCATCAATTGAGTTCAACCCTTCAATCGACATGCATCAAATATAGAAATCCACAACTACTCGGAAAACATGTTTGAAGGATATCATTCTTCCAAACCGATCACATTTCATTCACACAACCAAATGAACATAATGTTACTGATAGTATTCAATGGGTATATATTAAAGCAACAAGCAAAAAATACACAAAATTTCCGAAGGATAAACAGAACAGAAAGGGATTTTAGATAAAGCTCAGTGATGAACTAAACCCTAATCTTCCTCTGACTCAAATGTAAACTCACCTTCGACGATGACAATCCTCAGTGAAGGCGTCCGACAATCTTTTATGCTGTTGGAATGAGCCTTCGATGGCGCTGGACCGAGGATTTGATGACGCTACAACGAGGATTTGAGGGCGATTCGATGGGGCTGGAACGACGTTTCTCTCTCTCTCGGCTGTTATGCACGCTTCAGAGTGAACTGCCCCTACCTTTAACTCTATTTTCCAATGAGGGTTAATTTTGTCTTTGCTCCAGAATTTCCAAAAGACAGATTGGGCCTCCTGCCCAATGTGTCTTTTCCAATTTTCAGATGCCCAATCCGTCTTTTTGATTTTCAGGTGGTCTTTTCCTGTCTTTTTCCCTTAAATTAATGTAGGTTTCCGCATTTACCCTTGTGTCACAATACTTGAGTATGCAAAATGGCAAATGGCAAAATATGCTATGATTTCATCAGCCAACGTGATTCAATTGGGAAGGGAAAAATATATAATTATTTAGAATATATTTAATTTTTAAAAAATATTATTTTATTATAATTTTAATCATGATATTTAAGAATATATTATAACTTTTAAGTGTCTAATTTTACATTTAAATATAATAGATGGCTTATCTTACTTAACCTTAGTATCATCTAGAAAGAAAAGAAATTTTACCCTACTCTTAGATTGTGGGTGGAGCTAATTATTTTTTAAAAATTTTTACATAAAAAAAAATGAATTAGGTTTTATCTCAAATTATGAGTTTATGACTTAATCAAATCTAATATTTAATTGAAAAAAACTTCTATAATGTTTTTAAATAATTATAATAGAAACTATTCTTCAATTTATTTATTGTTAATTACATCAAAAAAAATTATTTTGATATTATATTGATTTGATGTACATAAAATTAACCATTTGATTAAGATGTATTATTTAAAAAAATTAAATGATTTTGTTGCAGAAAAATATTAAATTGTGTTAACAATCTACATTTAAAATATTCTTACGCTATACAGAACTAAACCTTTTTTTTTTTAACTAATAAACAAAGAACCAAAAAACAACAAAGCCAAATAAATAAACAACTATCATAGTCAAGGCATATTGGTAACCCTACCAAAGCTATAAAAAGCAACTCAACTAAAACAGGGTAGCACCATGATAAAAAAATAATTATCAACAAAATAGTTTAAATTTATACGAATATAAAAAATATTATTAAAAAATTATCTTTAATTAAACATGATAATACTTAAATATAATTTAATCATATAACTATAAAAAATATAAAAAATACTCTATCTATATTGAATCAGGCTTCAAATTTTAGCATTAAAATCCCTCATTGCATATCAATATCCTCTCTCATAATCACAGAAGCCACTTCACACATAGGCTTCACTCATGCAATTCCTTTTAACAAAAACACCCACACACATCTCACACTCATACATCTTGTTATGGCTTTAGCCTTTGCAACAATGCTGCCATCACTATGTGAGAGCTCTGAAAAATCCTTCAATTTCTTCTATTCCACAAAAGCCAACAAAGAATAATTGAACCATGTAAATTATGCAGTTCATATTAGGAGTATACATACCATCCAGATGCTCGATACACTTACCTGAGTCTAAAAAAAATTGCTCAATTAAACTTAAAAAAAATTACTTAAAATATAATTGGATAAAATTTGGTCACGGTAAATTTTGGATAAAAAGAAAAGTATCTGATAAGGTATACTGTCTTATTCAGATATATATATATATATATATTAATTATTTATTCTAAAAGAAAACCGCTATTACTATGGCCAACCTAAAGGACCAAAACCCTATATTATTAGTACTATAGCTGGAATAATTACATTTCCTTTTCCGTTTGGGTTTCTCTCTCCAAAGCTAATTTTGATTTTGTATTTTCATCGATCTTCGCTTCTTCGTCGTCATCATCATATCTTTCTCTCTCCATCTGTGCTTTTTCTCTCCAGATATGTTTCGCCGTCACAGGACCTCACCAACCAAAAAGTGCAGGTCTAAAATGCACAGCGCTATGAGTTTCTGATCCCTGCGTAGGATAAGCCTGAATTTTTCAGATGCTAAAAGTGCAGATTTATTTTATTTTTTTTACATATTTTATTTTTATTAATATTAAAAAAATTGATATAAATTATTTAAATTTTAAATTTTTTTATATATAATAAATTTTAAATTTCAATTATAATTTTTATTATTTTATTCTTAATAGATTATAGATATTATTTAACTATTAAAAATATATAAATATAATATTATTTTAAAAGTTTAAAATTATATATATTTTTTCACACAGTATGATATCATAACTTGAATATATTTATTTTATTTATATCTAACCTAAAATAGTTAGGATTTTTATTGAGTAGAGTCAGCTATCGAATTATAAAATATAACCCATATTTTTTTTGAATAATACGTGAGATAAAAAACTGTTATACTCAACCTTACCTATTTATACCATTCGTAGGGATTAGTAATCTCATATCGAGAAGTCATTTTTTTCCTAAGTCTACTTCTAAAAATTTATCCAAATATGCCCTATAACAAACATAATTATTTTTATTTTATACTTAATAATTTTGTGGATCAAATAATTGAATAACACATCACAAGTATTTGAGACATTTATGCTTATATTTACTAAAATTTATAATATTCACATTCATAAATTCATATTTATAATAATAATTAATAATAAATGTCCAAACCAATCTATCTAATCTAGTAACTCTACCACATTGCATTTGCTTAGATTTTTTTTAAATATTATCAACGAAAGGAAAGGGAGTTTGGCCAAACAAATAAAGGCAAAAGAGGGGGGCCAGAAGAACCAAAAAAACAGAACGTCCCTCCGGCACCCTTCTCAGCACCCTTGGACGATGCGGTTATTCCAAAGCTTGCCTCCTCGCCTAAGTTAGCCTCCGCCTTCTCTCTCTCTACCCCTCTTGGTTGCTAGCTATTACGGATCATTAGATCTTACGGATTCGAGCCAGAAGAAGCTTGGAGACTTTGCTCTGAATGTATTAATCTTCATACCAACTGCAATTTTGAGGTAAAAGTTAACTCTGTATTTCCTTATTCAATTTTTTCCATCAGTCTTAAATTTGGGTGCTTTGAAAACGAAGGAAACCTATAGGGGTCATATAACGGTGAAACAATTACAGCTTCTGAAGCTACGTGCTTTTTGATGTGTTGGATTTGGCACAGTGCGAGGACTACGCAAATCATGTTTTTATAAGGGGGTTTATGTGTTGTCTCCTCGAGCTCTTGTTGCTTAGATCTTGAATGCTTGTCATTGCTGTATTTGTGGGTTGTCTAAAGTTGCCCCCATTCACGGTTCTACTTGATGTGAATGGGAAGGGTTATCATTTCTTCCTCCGCCTGCTGCTGTCCCTAATGCCTGGATATTCCGGGGCCTTAATAGGGTCAATTCTCAAATTATGTGGATTGTTTGTTCTCGCATTTTTGGACCCACTAACGCCTTATTTGGTTGATGAAATTTTTTTTAGTAAGTTTCAAAGGGTAGCACATCCCTTCCACACTAGTAGTATAAACTATGCTAGCAGAATAAGATGGAAGTTATTCGTTCGTTTTGAGCTTTGTCTGGAAGTTTGTTTGGCCAGGGAAGAAAGAACTCAAAATTTCTTCTTCACGTCCGAATTATTACAAATCTGTTTATTCTTCTCAACCCCACAATAAATGATTTGATGCCAGATTGGCAAAATCGATTTTATAATTTTGTAGGATTGAAATTTCTATCATTCTGTTCCATTTCCTTTGAGCACAGCTATATGATGTTGATATTCACGATATTATCTGTTTGGTGGTTTATTATGAAACCAATGCAAATAGCTACGGGTTGAAGTTGTAATTGTCTTTGTATTTCCCAATTACATTTACATATAAGATTATCAGATACTATTTTCTGTAAGTTGCCTCAAAGACCTAATTATTTTTGTTTGTTTGTAGTATAATTTATCTTTATGGTACACCTTCCTTGCATTGTGTTATTCCTCCTAACATTGTGCAATTAATGAGATTTGTTAACTTTGGCGATTATTTTGTGCAAAAGTTGAAACTCGGTTTTTTGGGTATATCACCTCAAAATGCTTTCTTCAATCACTTTTGTATCCCTAAGTAGCTTTGCACATGTTGCTTTGTTGTAAAAAAAAAAAAAAAAAAAAAAAAAAAAAACTGATGCTTCACTGGAAACCAGAATGGGGGGAGTTGTGTGGGACTGGGAACAACTAACTACAGATTCAGTAGAAATATTTTGGCTAGGTTTTGCATACTTTCTTTTCTCTGTCCTTCAGAACCCTTTTATCTTATGTAAAAACTTTTGCTTCCTCCCATCACTGTTTATCTTAAAAATAGTAGTATTGTCTTTCAGATAACTTTCTGGGAATGGCTGATAGCAATATATCTTCTGAATTACCTGAAGAGACTCAACACCCCAACCCAGATGGCAATGCACCATCTGAAAGTGATCTTGCACTGGAAACTCTGGCTCAAAAAGTTCAAGAGTCTCTCTCTCCTGACAAACGACATAAATTTTGGGAAACCCAACCTGTTGGGCAGTTCAAGGATATAGGTGACACTAGTTTGCCAGAAGGTCCTATTGAAGCTCCAACCCCCTTATCTGAGGTCAAACAAGAGCCATACAACCTTCCTAATCCCTACGAATGGATTACTTGTGACATCAACTCTGAGGAGACATGCCAAGAGGTTTATAACCTTCTCGCTAACAATTATGTTGAGGACGATGAGAACATGTTCAGATTTAACTACTCAAAGGAGTTTCTGTGCTGGGCTTTGCAACCTCCTGGTTTTTTCAGGAGTTGGCACATTGGAGTCCGTGTCAAGAGTTCCAAGAAGTTGGTTGCCTTCATTACAGGTGCTCCAGCTAGAATCCGAGTTCGTGATGAGGTTGTTAACATGGCAGAGATAAATTTCCTGTGCGTTCACAAAAAGCTTAGATCAAAGAGGCTTGCTCCTGTCATGATCAAGGAGGTGACTAGGAGGGTGCATTTGGAGAATATCTGGCAGGCAGCCTATACTGCTGGAGTGGTTCTTCCTACACCAATAGCAACTTGCCAATACTGGCACAGATCTCTGAATCCCAAAAAGTTAATTGATGTTGGCTTCTCTAGGCTTGGGGCACGAATGACAATGAGTCGGACAATTAAGCTTTACAAGTTGCCAGAATCAACAGTCACCCCAGGATTCAGAAAGATGGAGATCCATGATATTCCTGCAGTTACAAGGCTCCTTAGGAAATACTTAAGTGATTTTGTTGTCGCACCTGATTTTGATGAAAATGATGTTGAGCATTGGCTTCTTCCTAAGGAGAATGTTGTTGATAGTTATCTGGTTGAAAGTCCTGAGACTCATGAGATCACTGACTTTTGCAGTTTTTACACTCTTCCTTCTACTATCCTTGGCAACCAAAATTATTCGGTTCTGAAAGCAGCCTATTCCTATTACAATGTTTCGACAAAGACCCCGTTGCTTCAGCTGATGAATGATGCTCTCATTGTAGCCAAAAAACAGGACTATGATGTTTTCAATGCATTGGATGTTATGCAAAATGAATCGTTCTTGAAGGAACTGAAGTTTGGACCAGGGGATGGTAAACTTCACTATTATCTTTACAACTACCGTATAAGGCGTTCACTGAAGCCATCTGAGCTTGGTCTTGTGCTCTTGTAGTTTAAAATTTGGAATTAGAGCGTGCAACGGATTAGGAAGTGGGTTTTGGTTTTGCTGATGGACCTTTTATGGTTGCATGATATGTGATCTACGGTTAAACCTTAAATTTTACCTTACCTTTGAAAACAAATGAATTCTCAAATTTCTTGAAGGCAATTCTGAGGGGTCATTAATGTTTCATTTTGTAGAACTAAAGGAATTCCAATTCTTGTATCAATTTTCTTTTGTCATGCTGATTGCTATTCCATTTTCCAGTTATAATGCTTCTCTTCTGACTCTCTTGTGAGCAAGGTTTATTATTTTTGTGCTATGAAAATCAACATGTAATGAATGAATGGTTTTACTTTTGCCAAATAGTATGTTACTCAGCCTAATGCAGAACTCGGATTAATCTCACAAAGAGCTCGTTTTTCTTTTTATTTTTAAAATTAACTTGTCATGAGCTTGTCAATATATAAAATTTGCTTCTTTTTTTCTTCGTTATTTAGTACATGTAATTGGCATTCGAAATAATAAAATAATAAACCAAATATTACCTTCATTCCAAATGTGTTTGTATTTGGTGATTATGAACACATTTTGATATATGAGCTCGTTAATGTTTAATTATAAACTTACAATTTTAATAATTTATCAACATCGTTATCAATTTATTGCTTCTTTTATTTTCACCAATTTATTGCTTCTTTTATTTTCACGCATCATATTCTCTCTATTAAATATTTGTATATGTTCTCTCTAATTTTTAAGAATTACAGGTTAATTCTTGGAACCAACTAATCATGTATTGCCCCTATTTCATAAATTCAAAAGAGAAATTACAATGGACTTGTGAATTCCGAAATTCTCAGGAATGTATTCAACCGATTACATATATGTATGTTCCTATTACAATATTAAACATGATCAATCCCTTAATTATTTTCATACAAAAAAAAAAAAAAAAGCTTACATGAAGGCTAGGAGTTAACAACCAAAGATGAACTAACTAGCAGTTGCTGGAAAAATTTGCCCCACCCTTTTATTGTGGATAAAGTTAATCTCTTTCTAAAAAAATTTGTTAAAAAAATATAGCAGCTGCATGATTGTAGATAACCAACCTCATGCAGGAGGACATTAAATACATGCATTTTACTGCAAGACTTTTGTCAATGTCATAATTTGCCATGTGTTCAACAACAGTGCAAGATTCACTTTTATAGCTGCCATTCTCAAGTATAGCATGGTTAAGGATGACAAAACTTGTATATTTAAATGCTCTCGGCAACAAAAAAAAAACAGAGAATTGAAAATCCAGGGGATAGGTATAATTGTTTCCGAGCAATAAAACATCATTGATCAGATTATATATACTGCCTCAACCATGGAACTCTAGACGAAATTGGTACAGAATACTCAGCCTAATATAAACATGACTTATGATGCAACCATAACAAATAAATGTGCAGGAAAAGGAAAAAAACCTATTAGAAAACAAGGTAAAAAAAAAAACCGATGCAGATATTAAAATCTATGATCGACCTTGTATTTCACCAACTTTAAGCCAAGACAATAGTTTCACCATGCGAGCCTGCACCAACACATCCGCAAGAACAAAGGTTAATTTGAGTTAAGATATAGGTAATTAATTTTTTTAAATAAGAAAAAGGTATTGACATGTAGATAGAACTGTTTATCAGTACATTGTTCATAAATCTCTTTCACTAGTTGTAATACTGCATCAGCCTCTTCGGCAAATTTTGCGAGTCTCTCTGCTTCCTTGACTGCCTCAGCAGCCAGAAATGATTTGTTCTCGGCTTCTGCAAGTCTGTAGGCTGCAGTATCAGCAGCATCCTTAGCACTCTCATAAGGCGGCACTAAACTAGAGGCTAGTGGTTGATGTTGCCAGATGTCCTTTTGTTTCATTGGAAGTGTTTTTGCCCCGGAAGGGCTGTCCTTTTTTATCTTGTAACAATTTTGTACCTGCAGGGTTGGGAAGAGTTGAGAAATCACATAAACAGGAAAACAAGTTCTAAGACACTAGCAACTTGAATTTATTTATTAGGTTTGCTTATGTGCCCAGGCTATATCATAGTAGAGGTGAAGCTATAGCCAATGCCTTTGTGGCATAACGCATGAAGACCACCCTTGTTGGTGCAAGATGACGAGTTCGATCTCACTGCTACTTCAACAAATCACATCAAACCAATGCAGTATTGCAGGATGGGATTGCAGCAATAAGCTATTGACATGGCAAAATTAGTCAGCCTAACATTCTTCTATCATGTTAATATTAGGTAAGATCATCATAGTTAAGGATCAAAGTACAATGTCAATCTAATTCCTGAATCATGAAATTCAAGAACTAAATGTCATAAAGCACAACTAAAAGAAGCTTCCCATGAAGTTTGGGGATAATTTGCAAAATAGTATATTAAACTAGACCAATAAACATGCAAACATATTCCATAAAGAAAGAAAAGGAATCAATCATCATTTGTATGACATGAACTGAAGTCAAATCACCCCAACAACACGCTTCAAGAAGGATAAGTAACAAGATGAAGAAGTTTCTCGTATCGTGTTGAAGTGAAATTATCTATTCCAAGCAAGAAACCATCACACAAAAGAAAGACATTATCAGAATTAAATATCATGCATCTAAAGAAAAATACTCAAAAGCTGCAAGATGAAAATTTTAATTCTGTTACCTTCTCAAGTTTCCCTTGAGCAACAAGCCTCCTCAACCTCGTACTTAATGCTCTTCTGAAATTTGGAGGTACCTCATGCCTTTTCTGCAGTATTATACACAGTCATCACCCTTAGTGGATTCAAGCATAGAAAGCGCACTAGAGATTGCTCAATTCAACTAAATAATTAATGACGACAAACACTTCATATTACTTCATGCAACAGCATTGAAAAGAAAAAAAAGCAGCAGCTGCAACACAAACTTAACTGTATGACTAAATGTAAATCAAAATGATCATAACAAGAGTAATTAAGCAGAGTCAGATGATCCATGATAAAACAACCAAATAAAGGTACTACTGGGGAATAAACAGCATTTGAATGGAACCATAGTGTACAATATCAAAAGTTATTGCGACCATTAGATCTTAACCGTACCTCAATGAAACTAACAATGGTATTTATGTCAGAACCATTAGTATCTTTTATTGTTGATAGGGCTTCAAAAACCATTCCGTTATACCTGGCAGAAACCACAAAAAGAAAAGGTAACAAAAAATTCCTTAGGATATGATTTTGAAAAAGTTGAAAAACAATAATTAAACAAGGGCATGTTAAATTGAACACTAAGGGTTATTTGCCACTATTGCAGGTTGAAGGAACTAATTGTAAGTTGAAGGTCTTTGCCAAATGTTTAGTGTAGAAATTGTTCATCTGCATTTTAGCATAATTCACAATAAACCTTTAATAGAAGAAGAAAAATATTTTTAAGCAAGAACAAAGTTAATCAAGACATCCTCCGAGTGGAAAATAAACCCTGCTTATCGATGTTGTTATATGCCACAATACAAATCAACATAAAAGATAAAATCTATGGGGAATCGCATTATTTACAAGCCATTAGTAGTACAGCTCAAGCTCCTGCTCCATGAAATCTATTTAATTGTTTCGATTTTCTCCACACATTTTATGGGGCACCATCTAACTTTGTTTTAATTCTTTTAATATATATCTATATATTTCAGCAGGGTTTAAATGTCAAAAGCATCAGTTCAATCAAGAAACCTTTAAATTATTATTTCGGTTATGCATCGAATCAGATTATTTGTCTATAAAATAACAAAAAGGAAGAGTCGCTAGATTTCTAAGAATCCATTATTTTCCATGAACAAATCTAGTCCGTATGAAAGATGAAATGTGTAGATAGTGAGCGACATACTGTACTGGTCAACATTCATACAATAAAGAATGGTTAAATACTTGTAAGAGTGAAAAATTAGGAGGAGACGTGAAAGTATACCGAGGAGCATTCTTCACATCCTGAGCTTTTTGAGTAGCATCATCGCTGGCAGTATCAGAAGCTGCACTTTGACGAACTGGAGCAGCAGGAGTAGCCTTTTGAACGTTAGCAGCTGGAGCAGGCATAAGAGCTTTGATCTTTGGATTCCTTGCTTTATCTTTAGAACCTTGAGCAGCAGTATTAACACTTAAGTTCCTCCATTTATCCTAGCAGGTCAAAAGAATAATAACAGAGGAATTATGAAATATATATTTGGATTTACCTTCTTCCGGGATACAGAAACATTACAATTAAAAATACACTTGTGTGGATATTTTAAATTTGCCTAAACCAGAAAAAGAAGATGGCATGGGATACTTGGACGGTAAAACGTTTATTTCTAGCCGAAAGCATGCCATGACAGGGCATCATAACACTTGAAATAACCACAACACCATATTGTTTTGGTACCTAGTCATAAAAGGTTCAAGAATATAGCTACAAACTAACTCAAGCCCAAAGCTTTCAAATCTGTTAACTTCACCAATCATTTGGAGGAGTCAGGCCAACATGGTCATCTCAGCAATCACAAGACCCACATATAACATGTTCTGGTAAGCGAAACTAAAAATTTCCGGGAAAATAATTTACCAACCAACACCTACAGTGAATGAGGAACCCTAAGAAAATTCTGCCATGTAATAAATTTAATAGAATATTCAGCTAAGGCAACGTAAAGGGAGTGAAGGAGTAAGGAACCTTGAGGTCAATGTTGGAACGGGAAGTGAGGAAAGGCGCAAACTCGGGATCCTTGAGAATGTTCTTCCACTTGCCGGGACCGTGCTTCGCTATTCCGGCGAGTAATGCTTCTTCTTCCTCCGCCGTCCATTTCTGCTTCTGATTTCCCATTGAAACCTCACTCTTCTTGCGCTCTTGCTAACAGTTTCTGTGACAGCTCAGTCTCTGGAACCGAAACACTTCGTTGCGTTTGAGATTCTGTGGTTCAATGGAGAGAGAGAGAGAAAAGGCTGGTCTCCCTCCCAAGTCCCAGCTCTGTTTCTTAACCTATTTTTGTTTTCTCATTATGCATATGAACTTATAATTAAATGATTAACTTTCTCTTATAAATATTTAATAAAATTAAATATAAACATTTTTAAAAAAATCATATTTACAATTAAACTTATATATTTATAACTTACAAGTTAAATTAAAAATTTTAATCCTTTAAACTTTTATATATTTAATTTCTTTAGATGAGACCTATGAATAAATTATATATATATATATATATATGCTTTGATTGGGAATTTTTGTATATGTATATATATTTTTTAAAGCTAATCCTTTTTAAGGTGTATTGATCATAAAAGGAAGTTTTAATTATTTTAAAAAGATTTTTCTTTTCATACCCACCATCAAAAAAATCATAACATTATATTTAAAATATCTAACTATTTTTGAAACTCTACCAGCCCTCTTTGCAAATTTTAGTTGATAATAATATTCATTTCACTTCCCTTGAAATTTAATACTCTTATCAATTTATCATATTATGATTTGACTTCTAAAATTTGGAATAAGATTGCCCACAATTAAAACAGTTGCAACATACCATAATGTTCAAATATGTTTTTAATTCAACCTCACCTTAACTTAAACCCAAATTAATTGATATATAAAATATTAAAAGGTTTGTTAAAAAAGAACATCACAACCCGTAAAATACAATGGAAGTTACAGATTAGATAACATAAAAATAACTGAAGAAAACTTAGTTACTTAAAATTTATATATGTAAAACTGTAAGTGGAATATTTCAATTCTTTTATTTAATATAATAAAAATTATTTTTATTTTTAATATTATAAATCATTTCAATTGTATATAAAAAATTAAGAAAGTAGATTATGAAAGTGACAGTAAAATCTTTTGAACTATTTTATCTTAAATTATAAAAATTTTAGATATTTTTAACTATTCTCAAATTATAAAAAAATATTTTAGACTATTTTACTCTACGTTATAATAAAAAATATATTAATGTTATACTTTTTTTATTTTACTAAATAAATTTTTAAAATTTATTTTCAACATAATTATATTTTTATTTTTATTTTTATTTCCACTTTTATCTCTATACAAAAAACTCTTCCATATCCTACCAATTTTACCCATAAAAAACCATAAGATTTCCTTCAGTGTCATTCTCCACCGCATATTTTAGTTATGTACTAATATCCTTTTAGTCTTTATTATATAATTTAATTAAAAAATTAATTTTAATTTTAAATATAATATATATATTTTTATATTTATTAAAAATTTTAAATTATCTTATTAATACTAACTCAATAATAATTAAGAAGAAGATGGAAGAATATAATTAAGGAAGATAATTTAGTTGTTTTAAAAAATTATCCTGTTAACTTATTTAATTAATTTTGTAA
Source organism: Leucaena leucocephala (assembly GCA_037074615.1). Taxonomy (NCBI): domain Eukaryota; kingdom Viridiplantae; phylum Streptophyta; class Magnoliopsida; order Fabales; family Fabaceae; genus Leucaena; species Leucaena leucocephala. Next base: position 3,516,784 of record CM073557.1, on the reverse strand, counting down.
TATAATTAAATTATTTAAATAGATTGTGAGATTTAGTGCCTGTTTGGAAATTTCCAAACCTTGGTTTAAAACCAAGGTTTGGCTCAAAACTTAGGTTTGGAGAAATTTTAAAACAAACAGTCATATTTGTTCAAACGGGCTTTTGGACTAAACTATGGTTTAAAACCAAGGTTTCAGATAAGCTGGTCAGAGTAGCTTTTGAAACAGTAAACCACGTTTGAACTAACCAATTACTATATTACCCCTACTTTTTCTTACACCCTCTCTCCTACTTTTTCTTACACCCTCTCTCCTCTCTCCTACTTTTTCTCTATTTTCTTTCTTACACCCTCTCTCCTCTCTCCTCTTATCTCTTATCTCTCCTCATTTAATACTCATACCCTTTTTCGTAATTTACCAATAATAAAACCCCTTCTATAAATAATTATCCAAACACTCATTTATTCAAAACTACTTTTTTTTCATAATCTCTTCTCCAAAAGCTCTTTTCTATAAGCTGTTCAAAAACCTTTTTTTTTTCATAAGCCCGTTTTTAAAATCCTATCCAAACGGGCCCTTAATAACAGAGGAGCATGTACTTAATAATTATTGTTTACATAATGCAAGAAAGACTGAGGGTTGTAGAAACATATATCACTATTAAACTTATTTCCAAACATGGAAACATCCAAATACATTCACTTACGATAAACCACACATCCAAGTGGAAGAAGGATTTACAGAAAACACAGATTCTTCAGATAGAGATACTATTAGGAATTCCCTTCCCAGTGAGCCCAACTTCACTAGTGGGATAAAGCAAAGTGTAAGGCATATTCGCTGGCCCATATCGGTTCCTCAATTTTGCATCTTTGTTCCTGCTCGTGATCTTCCCTTCAATTTCTTCCAAATTCTTCCCAAACTTCTTAAACGCCTCCAGTGGCGTCGTATCAGATGTCCAGTTAGGGCTTTCCCTCTGCCCCAAATAGAACTCATCAGAAGTATGCCTTGACAAGATTTCAATGGTGGAAAGGTCAGTGATCGTTTTGTTCTTTGGAGTTATTGTTTTTAGGAAAATCTTATGAGGATCTTTCGATAGTACTTCATATTCTGGAGTTCCTTTCTCTGGCATGAATCTTCTGGTCAGAGTTGGGCGATTCAGAATGTAGCCTCCATATGGGTATTGTCCGAAATTGACTGCTGCATGAAGTGCTGAAGATACCCAGATGATTATAGTGCAGGTTTCAATTAGTTCTCCGCGATTCTGCATCTTGAACCATGTTGGATCATCTTTCTTGTCCCCATGACCTACCCCCACAGCTTCTTTCCACCATGATTGCAGCTCAGAATCTTGTTTAACAGCTTCATCAGTCTTATAGTAGAAATTGATGTAGTCTTGGACCTATGTTCTGATTGCAAAATATATGTCTAATCCATCTACAGCATAAGGGTAATCTTCAATCACCAGGCGAATTCCATTTGGAGAAGCTGGATCAGACTCCGCCATTCCCCTGAATCAAACAAGAAGAAGAAGAAAAAACAAAAATTCATGTCCAGATTCTATGTTATAACATGGTTTAATTTATTCACTGTTGGTCTGGTTTTTTGTGGTGAAGTTTTTAGTGTTTTTACCTCTTGAGAAGATCAGCAGGAAGTGCTTGCTCGTAAAACTTCCAATCTTTGTACATATTAGCAGAAATATCTAAAGAATACCTTCCCCACAAGAATGTTTCTTCTATAATGCCCCCTGCATTGATTAAGACTTGACGAGCAAGTGCATTGATGTTCATGGTGTCACGGTAGTGAGGAAGAAGTTTATGAACTGGATGAAGCACACTCAGATGCCTATTTGTTGCAATCACGAATGGCTCAATCACTGCACGAGTGTTCAACCTGTGAAACACACACAAATTCATCAAAATAAGATTTGATGAAGAACATATATGCGCTTAATGTCTAAATTTGTCCTGAAAATTTTTGTTCGAGTAATATTGCTCCATGAGTTTTTTAAGGGTCAATATTGTAGCGAAAGTTTCAAAACATTGTAATGTTGCCCTATCTTGCTAAAAACTAACATTGATCATTAATTTTTAACAATAAGGGGAAAATATTGAATAAAAAAAAACTTATAGGGTAACATTATTTCTGGTTGAAAATTTCTGGCATAAATTTATACCTTAAACCTATACATATGTTTGTTAAGTTTAGTTGCATCAGAAATCTTACCAGTGACTGATTAGTTGGTGATAGCAAGAATCATTGACAACAACATAAGCTTTGGCTAGGAGCCAGATGGCACTTTCAACACCATGTTCTGCAGGCAAGCGAACTTCACTGATAACACCGAACTGGCCTCCATCAGGATGAGGTTTACTCAATTCAATGGCCAATGGTTTCAGGGTTCCATCATCTTTCAAGAAGAGGATTGTCCTGCTAGCATATGCTTTTGTGGAAGTTTGATTTATCCTCCTCAAATATGGTATGATTGGTTCATGGTGATCCAAAATGAAAAGTTTCTTGAACACGATAGCCTATATTCAATCAATTGCCACTTTTATAATCAATATCAGAAATAATACGTAGATCTTGGCATATAATTTATTTATTAATTAATAATTAATCACCTGGGTTACGGTAAGTCCACCCATGCTTATCTCTAGGTGTTATTTGGTTATTTTACTAGTTTGATCACCATAGACTTGGCTGTCATGTTTGCTTTTTGGTGGAAACTCCTGCAAATCATGAATACAAGTCAGAATCAGAATATGATAAGCAATGAACTGTTTGTGGAAGAGTTTAGAAAATAGTTTATGAAAAAAATGACTTTTAGATAACTTTTAAAAAATAACTTTTGGAGAGGAGTTTATGGAGAAAAAAATGATTATAAATAAATTAGTATTTGAATATTTATTATCAAAAGACCTTTTGTAATTGGAAAATTATCAAAAAAATGTATGATTTTATTAAAAATATAAGAGGAGAGATTATAGAGGGTATACTAAAAAGTAATGGTAAAATAGTAATTGAGTAGTTTATAAACTATTCTACTATTCTATAAGCTAATCTTAATAGTTTATCAAAAACCTTGATTTTTAACTATATTTTAATCCAAAAGCTCTTTTGGATAAAAATAACTATTTATTTTAAAAAAAAATAAACTAAAATTTAGATCAAAAGTCTTTTTAAAACTATAGTTTGACATATTACCAAACAGGTACTACATAAAACAATGTTTTGGGGTTGAAAACTATGATTTGTCATAAGCCCAAAATTTTTTCTTTTTCCAAAGTTATTCTCTTCTAAAATTACTTTTCTCTTTTAAGCTATTTTTTAAAAATAATTCAAACACACTCTAATATTTTGATCCAAATAAACATAAACTCACCTCAAGGCGACGAATTAAACCAGGATTCACACCAGCAAGCATTTCTCTTGCAAATTCTTCATCTGCATCCATCCAGATTTGTTTTCTGCTCAAGTAATAAAGTAAGAATTGTTTAACATCATCTGATTGACACCATCATATATATACACATATTCACACACGAACCTTGAATCACTTGAGGAGTTGGAAATTTGAGGAGACGTTCACCATCGGTTCTGAAAATTTCCTTGAGCATTTGTCCAGATATGATGTCACTGGCACTGTTTAGGATGCCTTCTGGTAATTTGATACCTTTGTCATAGAGATCACGAACTTCTTCAAAGCTATCAAACTCCTTGTCTAAGAAGTTGATTGATGGTTGAATTCTTTGAGATACAGACTTCAGTCCATAAGTGAGAAAGTCTGACATCTTCAAGTGACCAAATTTCTCATCTCTTGGAACATATATAAATGGTAAAGGGAAATACTTTGTGCGGTCTGCTCTCAGTATTTGGATCTGTCAAAACAATACCTTAAAATTTAACACTTTGGGTTAATATAATATTTGGTCATTATAGTTTATTTTTATTTTAATTTTAGTCTTTATAATTTTAAATTAAAATATATAGTTTAAAACTATATAACTAAAATTAAAATGAAGATAAATTATAAAAACTAAACATTATATTAACCTAAAATTTAATAGCAATCTATTGATTTTTTTTCAAAGTACTAAAAAAATGGACCAGTCAATAAACTAGTTGAGGTAATAATTAAAGGGTAAGTGGTTTAAATTTAGATCAACCCAGTTTATACTAGACATTTAAAATAATTCATATATAACTCTAAAAAAATAATATTTAAGTAAAACATATTTTAACTCACAAGTAAATAGAATATCTATATATAAACTATATATATAATCTAACAAAAAAAGTTAATAAAGCATAAATATAGTAGACTACTATTGTTTTTTAAACACAAAACGTGTTATTTTAAGTTCAATAATGGAAGAAAAAACTATATAAAACTCAACCTAATCAATATGTCCAAAACTTTTGCCCGGATTAGTGAGGGAACTGGTTTACTAGTTTGATCTACCGTACGGAGTTTTCATACCATGATTTCCACACAGAAAAAAGAGTCAGACATTTTCTCGTTGGTGGTCTGCCGGTTCTTCCCCGGTGAGGATAAGGGAATGTGGATGAGCCTCCATGAACTGGACGAGTAGACTCTTCAGAACTTGGATCACCCAGATCATTGTAAGTAGCATAATCATATATCCTTTCCCATTCTTTCCTCTCTCCTGTTCCATCTCCTCTCAAACTCACCAATTCTTCTTCTCTGTACTTCACCAATGGTACTGGTGTTTCACTTGGAAGATATGTCTGCAACATTTAACAAAAAACTCCCATAACTTTTTTAAGATCCGAGTTAAAAAACCAAAGCCCATCAGCAGCATCATTAGATTCAATTATTATTACCTGTTTGAAAAGAAAATGCGATCTTTTTTATATTTGCTTGCTGGGTAAACCCAGGAGTTGCAGACAAAGTGAATGTCGCCATGATTTGAGAAGTCTTCAATGGTTAAACTCACAAGGAAGAACTCACTGCTATGATTATTCCTTATGATAAATGCTCCTGGAACCCCTATATCATCTTCCCAATCAAAATGTACTGTAAATGCCGTTTGCCCTGATGTCAACCTTGGCAATGTCGTTAGCCATCTCTCTAAACTCGCTCGCTTCCCAACTTTCCCCTTTGATCCATTTGCTACAAAAAAAAAAAAAGCATTATATATATATATATATATCTGTCTATTGTTCAGTTCTATTATTTCTCAATCATTTTTTATATATATAGTCTAGTATAAGGTTAAACTTCACTATCAGTATCAGCATTTAAAAACTCAAACAAATATTGAATTAAACAATCTCAGATCTGGACAGGTACGTATCTTAGTGATTATTTAATGATTTAAGGTGTAAGTAGTTAATTACAAATGTTGACTGTATTTAACTCAGCTTTATCATGCAGTGATGATCTGAACCCCATGGGCAGCCATGAAAGGATCTCATTTTCAGCATAATAAAAAACACATTAAAACACACATAGAGAGATATAGATACTAAGATACTATCCGGTTCCTTAATATAAAATATAATTAATTTAAAGAGATTGAAAAAATTAAATAAATAACTTAATGATAAAGTATATTAAGTATTATTAGATTATAAATTTATAAGTAAGAAAAATTAGTTTAAAGAAAAATTATAAATATAAATATAATAATTTATTTAACTTTTTTAATGTTCTTAAATTATTATATTAAGGATATATAGAAATGTATCTTGTCATAAAAGCACAGACACAAAGACAGACTTGCTTGTTGTTTCTGATATAGTGAGGAGGAAGAAGATATGAAGTTGAAGAAGGTATATACCAGGATCAGCATGTACAGAACTGACCATTTGGAGAGTGCCACCATGGCCAAGGAACTCACTGAAACCATCAAAGACAGTGGAAACAACGTTGGTGAGGTCAATGTTCAAAACATTGTTCCTCATCAACACCACTGTGCCTTTTATCTTCTTCCCCTTATCAAATATGTTTCCGATCACCGGAATATGGGAAGGTTTCAGACTCGGAAACATCTTTCTTTCCCTCACTTTCTCACACACTCAAAGACGATTTTATACAAGTAATGGTTTTTTGCTTACACAAGCTTGTGTTGTGAGCATGCAATGAAGCTTTCATGGGTATTTATAGAGACGAGAAGAAAGAACACTTGGTACGGTATGATATGCCTAGTCTTTTACCCTTTCACACGCACTGAGAATTACAATTGCTATATCACTTCGTTGGGATTATAATATAATATAATAATCAAAAGTTCTTTTAACGGCACGTGTATGTTTGTCGTGTGATTGGAAAACAAAACAAAAGAAAGAGGAAAAGCAGAGATAAAAGTGTCGTTTATTGATTGGAAGTGAATAAATAAATATATGAAACGTGATAATGCTATTATTTTGCATGTGATTGGAACTGCCGGAAAAATTCTGTAGATGATATGTGTGTGTGTGTGTGTGTGTCCAGACAGGAGATGGATTTATTGGAAATTAAAGTGATAAATGATATAATTTATTTAGCATGTGATGGTTATTGAATGTCACTAGAAAAACATATAGTACCCTATAATTCTTAAAATACAATAATGTACCCTATAAATTTAAATTTACACAATTATAAAATTAAAAAATATATTGTTTTATAAATAATGTGACTTGGTATTTAAGCCTCCAAGCTATATATATTTGAGCTCCATCGCCATAGCTTATAAATAATAATGTGTTTAATTTTTTTCATAAATTTTATCCAACTAATTATCACTTTTTTTTATATAAATAAGACTGGAGGTTGATAGTCATATATATTATAACACTTTATATAAAATGATGGAGCATTCATTAGCTTTTTTTGAAATAAAAAATCACTTTTGTTTGCAACTTCCCATAGCTTTTTTAATTCATTCCGTTAAACATCGGTAAATTAACTTGAAAACTTAATTATTTCATTTTTATATTATGTACATGATTAATTACATCTCTTTAGTTTCAATAAGATAATTCGAAAGATCTCATATTTAATGCTCCCTCCAGTTCTAAATATAAAAACTAGATAAAAAATTTCTTTTAATATTAAATATAATACCCTAATCCACTTTTTCTCTTAAAATTTTAATTCTTTTCCCAAGGTATTCCTATATAATTGCAAATATTAAGAGTGTTTTAATCAAGAGTAGTTCCAATATATAGGATTAAAAGAGGGGTATTTTGGAAAAATTAACTCATAATTATTATAAATAACACATTTAACTATTTTTTTAATATATTCAGATTAGTTAAATAAATCTTATAATAAATAGATTTTAACTCAAATATTGTGTGGTTGAAGAAGGAGGAGCATTCATTATCTTCTATATATACACACACATTAACATACAGTATCATCTTTGTACATGTCTTGATTTGATCTGATCCTGCTTCCATACCTTCATTAAAAAAAATAGATGCGCTTTACTAGCTCATAAATTTAGAGCCAGATAGTGAGTTCAATACGTGCTATTTGACTACTATTAAGGGAGTTTAGTACGTATAATTTAAAAAAAAAAAAGTTAATGAATAGAAAAAATATATTTTATATTTAAAATTAAGATTAACTCTTAATTATGTCTTATATTAAGAATCCAAAGAGTAATATAATACTTTTAATAAATTAATTAGCTAGGCGTATTTGAAAATAACTATTGTATATTGAGTTGGTTAATAATATATTTCTTTCAAGATACAAATGAGAGAACTTTTATTGTCTAAATACAAGAAGTAACTTCGTGCATATTGTGCCTCTTTCATTTTTTAAAAAAAAATTACAAATTAGTATATATATATATATATATATATATATAATTAAGTTGGCATCATTAAATACAAAGCCATCATTTCAAACAATCATTAAATTAAGTTGGTAACATTAAATACATACCCATAATTTCAAACAATCAATGAGAACACTCTGAACAAATTAAAAAAAATAAATATCAAACATATCTGTTATTATTAATCTTAAATGTATTCCTTGATCCATAAGTCCATATACATGTGAAAGGTTATTTGTTTTTTATAAGTAAAGAGTTATAGAGGAAGGACCTTTTTTTTTACTGATTAAATATAATGTTCTCTTATTTATTAAAAATTTTCTTGTTTCCCCTAATTAATCAAGAAAGAAGGACATTCAAATCTCAAAGAATAAATTAATCACAGTTAGGCCCCTGAAAATTTTCTGAAAAATAAGCTTTAAATATTTATCCAAGCAATTCTATATAGAAATCCCAATTGTAAATTGAGAGTTACGTACGTACATTTAAAATTTAAACGCATCATCTGTAATTAAGCTTCTTAAATTTGCGTTTGTCCGAATCAATATTCCATTACTAGAAAATGCCATATACCTACAAATTTTATCCCTCAAACGAGCGATGATATCTTATTTGACAGTACAATTGAATATAAAAAGCGTCCGCTAATAATAATAAGGTTAAAGTGTTGGCTTTGGAGCGTCCGGTAATGATATTTTAAAAAGTTTTTTTACCTAAATATTAGTTTTTTTAAAATAAATGGTTATATTTATCTAAAAGAGTTTTTGAACTACACTATAGTTTAAAATCAAAATTTTGCATAAACTATTAAGACTAACTTTTAGAATAGTAAAAGAGCGTATGAACTATCTAATTATTATTTTACTCATACTTTTTCTCATAATATCTCTCATCTTTTCTCTCTTATCTCTCTTACTTTTAATTAAATCATACATTTTTTAATAATTTACTTATAATAAAAATAATTTTAGAAATAACTATTTGAATATTTATTTATTTAAAATTATTTTTTTATAAATTCTTTTTTATAAGCTATTTTATAAAAATTATTTAATTTTTTTTTATATAAATTATTTTTTAAAAATTTATCTAAACATGTTTTTAAAATTTTAAAGTGATTTTATAATTTAGAAGTCGATAGGTAGGAATATTTTGTAAGTGATGGGGCCCACATAGATAGGTTACGTGGCAAAAAGCATGGAAGGCGTTTTTCCCGTGGATATGTCCATTATTTAGGGTACGTGTATGGTAGTAGTAGTATGAAAGAGTTTTATATATGAATAGAAGTAAATATGGGAATAACAGTAGAAATAAAATTAAGGTAGAAATATGTTTTAAAATTTTATTTAATATATTAAAAAAAATATAAAATTTGTATATATATTTTTTAAAAATTTTATTTAATATATATTTTGATTTGAAAAAAAAATTAAAATTATCTAAAAATTTTATAAGTTAGAATAAAATAGTTTAAAATATTTTATTTCTATAAAATCTATCTTATTTTTTAATTTTTTGGATGAAATTAAAATTGGTCATATTAGAAGTAAAATTGGGTTCCATAATACTAAACAAAAAAAAAATATTCAATTCTACATTTACTTTTATTTCTTAACTTCCAATTCCATCCTACCAAATGTATCTTTAGTGCATTGAGAATTTCTCAAGAGTGTATAAGATATTTTAAGTTGTAATAATACTCCTTAATTAAGTCTTCAAATAATAATTGGAGTGTACTTAGCTATACAGGAGTACTCTGGTCCACGTTAATTAAGTGTCACTCGATCGGACTACATGCGTCATTTTTTATACATATAGACATCCTCCATAACAATAAGTCAAAGGAAGAGTGCGGGTAGGTCTGGGCAATTTCTTGTCCAGTGCCTAACCCAAAAAAGATATAGGTTATATTTTATAGTCTAATGTTCGACTCTATCCGATAAAAGTCTTAACTATTTTGATTTAAGTATAGGTAGGTTGGACATGTTTAAATCGTGATGTCCTATTCATATTATAAAAAAATAAATTACAATCATAAAATTATAAAATAATATTATATTTATTTCTTCAATAGTTAATTAATATCCATAACTCACTAAGAATAAAATAACAAAAATATAGTAATTAAATTATTGAAGTCTGTTGCATATATAAAAATAAAGATTAAAATATATAGGGGTCAGATATTTTTAGTGTTATTGTAATATCAATAATCGAATGCTTGACAAGTAAAACATAGGAGCAACTTTGGTATTTACGTAAATATAAGAGTTATGTTCAATACTTTAAAAATGAGAGTTGTCAACTAAAGTAAAAAATATAAAATTACAAATAGAATAAATTAAGAAAAGAAAAAAAAATTAAAATATCTATAAGGCCAGACTAAATGGATAGGACATTATACCTTACCTAGTACCTTGTACTATTTAAATATATTTTAAGCAGCTTTTTTTGAAATGGGCTAAGAGATTTTTCTCCGAATTTAGGTAGACAGACTGAACCATAGGTATTATGCATACCCTTAAGTCCAACATTGTTCATTCTCCAACGCACCAATGTGTCCTTAGCATTGCATGCAAAACCCACAATGCCTTTGAATTTTATACTCCTTATTATGAAATGTCTCTATATGCCATATGAAAACTAAAATTTAAAATATTACTCTTAAATATTTAATATATAATTTAATTAGATAGTTAATTTTAATATTATATATAAAATATCTTTCATATTTTGATCAATTTTTTCTTTAATTACCCTTATAAATTTTTTTAATAATAATTAAGTAAAAACAAATATTAAGAAAATTAAAAAAATATGGTTATAATATTTTAAAAAAATTATACTATATTAATTAATCTTTTAATTTAATTAAACTAATTAAATATATTATATATTAAATAGAAGTATTTATCATGGTTAACCTAAAAGGCAGGGTGACGTGAAGAGAACAGAACTTATGTATATACACTCATATTTTCTTATAGATGAAATTAGAAGGACATATATATTGTAAATAGCGATAAGTTTTCTCTTTGTAAGAAAAGGCCACGTCACCCGCTAGCCATGCATCTTCTTCTTCCTAACGACACGTCCAGACTTACACCCACAACACTCATCGGCTCCAACACCACACATGTCATCTCCACCAGATCGAATCCCCACACATATACCAATCCATTTTCCTTTGCAATATCTCACTGCATATATAACAAACCAATCAGCCTCTTCGACTACACCGAAAAGATAACAAGAAGAAACCAATAAAATGTCGTCTCCTCCTTCAGCCATCGACGATACTTCCAAATTTGACGACCTCCTTGTCAGGCAAATACCCGGCGGCTATGGCCTCCCATTCTTCGGCGCCATTTTTGATCGTTATGACTATTACTACAACCAAGGCCGCGACAACTACTTTATCTCCAGAATTCGCAAGTATAACTCCACCGTCTTCCGAACCAACATGCCTCCTGGTCCCTTTGTCGCCTCCAACCCTAGGGTTGTGGCCGTCCTCGACGCCTTCAGCTTCCCTGTCCTTTTCGACGTATCCAAGGTCGAGAAGCGCGACGTATTCACAGGCACCTACATGCCCTCCACCACCTTCACCGGCGGCTACCGTATCTGCTCCTACCTCGATCCCTCCGAGCCCAAACACGCCCTCGTCAAGCGCTTCTTCTTCTACCTCCTCTCCTCGAAAAAAGACCAGGCCATCCCACTTCTCCGAAGCCACTTGTCGGAGGTGTTTCAGAAGCTCGACGACCAGGTTCACCGCAAAGGGCAGGCGTATTTCAACTCCATAAGCGACAACGAGCTCTTTAACTTCGTGTTCCGTCTCTTCTGTGGAAAAGATCCGACGACTCAAACAAAACTCGGATCCTGGGCCCCGACTTACTTCGAGTTGTGGGTATATCCTCAGGTTGCACCACTCGGAACCATCGGACTACCCTGGTACTTCTTCCCCATTAACGTCATCGAAGATTTCTTCCTCCATACGGTGCCGCTTCCGGCTTTCTTGCTCAAGTGGCTTCACCGGAAGCTATACGACGCCGTTTACACGTCCGCCGTGGAGGTGCTAGACGAAGCGGAGCGTATGGGGCTAAGTAAAGAAGAAGCATGCAATAACTTGCTATTCGTTCTGGGATTTAACACTTACGGTGGGGTTAAAATCGTAATTCCGAGTATGATGAAGTGGGTGGGATTAGCTGGGGAGGGTCTACACAAAGAGCTCGCGGACGAGATAAGAGGTGTGGTGAAGGCAGAAGGTGGGGTGACATTAGGAGCGTTGGATAATATGCCGTTGATGAAGTCAGTGGTGTGGGAAGTACTGAGGATAGACCCACCGGTTCAGTTCCAGTACGGGAAGGCGAAGGAGGATGTTGTGGTCCGGAGCCACGACGCTGCGTATCAGATAAAGAAAGGCGAGATGGTGTTTGGATATCAGCCGTTGGTTACGAAGGATCCAAGGGTGTTCAAGAATCCGGAGGAGTTTGTGGGGCATAGGTTCGTAGGGGAAGAAGGAGAGAAGCTGTTGAAGTACGTGTATTGGTCGAACGGGAGGGAGACAGAGGGGCCGACGGAGGAGAACAAGCAGTGCGCGGGGAGGGATCTGGTGGTGCTGATGCTTAGGGTAACGTTGGTGGAACTGTTCCTGCGTTATGACACGTTTAAGGTGAAACTTGGGAAGCCCTTGCTTGGTCCTACAGTAACCATCACCTCCTTGACCAGGGCCACTTCCTACTGATTAAGGCTATATGTATTCCAGTATTTGACTTTGCCAGCTTTGTCCAATAAATTTCAGAATTCCGTGGAAGCTAATGTACATTAATAAAAGTAAAAAGCTTACGTACATTAAGCTCATGCGAATGAATTCGGGTTAGAACAACATAATAAAGGGAAAAAATAAGAACATAAGGTATCCAAAATCAATAAATGATGAAATGGGCTAAATCCCCATAGAAATGTGTAAATTGTAATGTCTACATACATGGCCACAATCTCCAACAGGCTCAAGTAACCAAGTGAAGGTACGAACACGCTGAGCTACAGGGAGCTTCCAAACCTGAGACCATTTATCTTGAGCATTCTCCCAATTAAGAGATTCATTTGCTTGATAAGCAGTTTTAACCGCGAACTTTCCATTCTGGGTAAGATTCCAACAGCATGAAGGCCTCTCTGCTGTCAAGTTGAGAGGCACATGAGAAATATCATTCAGAATAAAAGGGGGTAGAAGATAGTCAAACAAATTCCATCGCCAATTTCCTTCATCATCAATACAATCAGAGATTGTCTAGTTAAGAGTAGCATCTGAGAAGCTTGTAGAAAACAGTGCACGAGCTTATAGGTCGAAATTCACTGATGATGCTAGGTTTACTGACCTTTGGGATCAAGGCTATCAAAGTGCGATTCAGAAGAGGGTTGAGCGGGCTCCCCATGACCCATCCATGACTTTTAATGCAAAGAAGAGGAGGCAAAATCAACTCCCAATGAGCATAACAATATCTTCCTCGTTCATTTTCTCTTGATGACTATCATGAGCATTTCGGGCTATTCCTTTCATCAGGCGAACTGAAGGCCCTGGACTATTATCATTGGTCTTCTCCCCCCCCCCCCCCAAAAAAAAATTTGTGAATGCAAAGGCCAGTATCAATCTTAGCCCCTGCTGGCTGAAGAAGGATCAGGAGGTTTCGGGATAACGGGTTGGTCTGAAAATAGAACTTGGTTCTGGGCATTGGGGTGGTGACCCGAAAAGGAAGTATCTTTTGGATTTGGGATTACTACCATCGCTGTGTTGCATTCACCGTCTAAAGTGGGCGGAACTTGCATTGATTTGTAGTGTGTAGAATTAAAATTGCAATCTTTTGAACCAAAAAAAAAAACAAATGCAAGCCTTATTGGCGGTCTTAGGCTGAATATCCTTAGGTCTACTCTCCGAATCAGCTTTTTTTATTCCCTTTTATTTCTTGTCTTTGCGTGTTGAATTTTGGGTCTCGATAGGTCTGACAGTATCGTACACTGGATGCTGCCCTTATCAAAAGTCGTCACATCATTGAGAGCATCAAAACGTGAATGAGTGGAATAGCTTTTGCTACTATTAGTTACCATCGTTCCTTCTCACTCCTCTATCTTTTGGGCTCCTCGGACGTTGTACCAGCATCCAAGCATCCACCTGCCAATCTTCATGCACGCCTGTATCAACTGACTTCCCATGCCCCGTTTTGATCGGATGTTGCTCCATGGGTACAATGTCCTGAACCGCCATTTTTTCCGGGCAGGAGTTCTCTAGGTGTCCATACCTTCCATAGTGAAAACATATGGTTGGTAGGCCTTCATATTCAACATAAATCATTTTGCCATCAACCTGTATCTTTGAGGTTAATGGCCTAGTCAGATCAATAACAACCGCAAGTCTGGCAAACTTTCCTCTTTCCCCGGTTTCAGCATTATAAGCAACCCTTATAACCTCCCCAAAAATACTTCCCATAGAACAGATGATGTTCTTGTGGTAGTATCTTGCAAGAAGACGAGGTAGCCTTATCCAAGCCGCGACTTGATTAATAACAAGTTCACTAGTTTTGAATGAAGGGGACCATGGTTGAACCGTTGGAGGGTTTAACCCCAACCACAAAACTATAATTTTAAAATAATTTTTAACTTAAATCTTTAAAAAAAATTATATTAAATTATATTATAAATAAGTTATTGAGAATAATTTTTAAAATAATAAAAAAATTTATAAATTATCTAATTATTATTTTATTCTTATTTTTTTAATAATTTATCTCTTATCTTTTTTCTCTTTTCTTTTTTTTTTCCGTGCCATGGAAGAAGACATATATTGCTCTCTATGGTCATCATATGCTCACCAAAAGAAGGAGAAGGGGAAGATGATAGACGCATCTTGCAGTGCATCTCACATCGAGTCTTGCATTGGAAAAAGATGTCACTAGTCGTATTGTAGAAAAAGATATCACTGTAGAATGCTACTGGTCTTGCCCAGTACTTGCTAATCTTTATCACCGATAGAGGTTGGTTTGTAGCTCGATAAATAGAACAAGAGAGAGGGGAAAATAATTTTTTAAATAAAATTATACAATTTTTAATAATTTATTTATAATAAAAATTTTAGTAATAATTATTCAAATATTTATTTATTTAAATTTTTTTTTATAATTTTTTTTCTAAAATTATTTTTTTTTAAATTATCTAAATTTTTATTAACTATTTTTAAAAAACCTATCTAAAGGTCAAATGGCCAAATATTACCGAGGGTCCACCAATCAGAGCATTGTGAAAGTCCAAATCATCGTCAAACTTGACAAGAAAGCATTCATCATCAAGATTTGTGAGATGAAAAGTTCCTTTGGGTTTCCAAATGTTCTTTAGTTGGATTCTGAGTTTTCAGTAGCCAATCGAGCGTCCCAAAAGCTTAACAATCACGGAGAATCTCATTCTTTGATTCAGAGCAGTGAGAACATGTGCAGCAAAGTTTATGGTAGGAACATTTCCATTCATCCCAATAGCGACGTCACCTAGTCAGAGGACAAGCATGGAGGAGTTTATCCTTGAACGACGGAGCAGGTCGCTTAGCTTGATCATAAACGTTCATGAGAGCTTAGCTATCTCCCGAGTTTCAGGAACAACCTCCGATGAAGGAGTTGCAAAGACATGAATTTCCTGGGATAGAGTGGCGAGATCAGCGTCCATGGTATCATGATCATCTCGTATCTTTATCTTTTTGGTAGTTCGCTCGTCTCCTGGGTGGGGCAGGGAATAATCTTTTAGAGAGCTATCGAAGGACGGGGAGATCACTAAGAGAAAACCCTAGCTCATCTATTCCTAAAACATCTACATCAAGGTCTAAAAGTCTTTAAGAGAATTCTTAAGTTATTAGTGGTTCGATACGTCTAGAGTAACCATAGAATCTATTAATTATTGAAGTTGTAGCTTTCCTCTTTTTCTTCCTGCTCATATGTATATCCTTTACACACACAGTATATATTATTTTTCGATATACTTTGTTAACTTTATTGTTCATCTTCACTTTTTGTTATTTTATACCCCTCCAGTTTAATATAATATATTTAATTATTTTAATTAAATTAAAAAAATAATTAAATGAATTAATATAATATATTTTTTAAAATATTATAATTATTTTTTATATAATTATTATTGAGAGCATAAATTAATTTAGATAAAAATTGATAAATATAAAAAATATATATTATATTTAAGATTAAATTAATTCTCTAATTTAATGATATATTAAGGATGTGAAGAATAATATTTTTGGCCTGATGACAATCCGCTACCTCGAAGTAGATATATGTATATAGCCTCTGGCAAGCGGCACTTGGTCCTTCTTTTTCTTTATTAAATTTTCTTCAAAAATAAAAGGAGATATGAGTGTATTTTTTTACAAGATTACCTTTTATCCTAGTAATTAAATTAAGAAAAAAATAAATTAAAATAGACTTGATCTAAATATATCTAAAATCTACCCTCTTTAATTATAAAATAAGCCCTCATCAAGATAAATAATCCTAGATGCGATTTTAGCATTGAAATCAAATAATCAATTGTTTCTAATAATTTATAATTTCTCAAAAAGTTTTTCGGTTCAACCTAATTGAATTCACAAGGTTAACACGAATTTCTATAAAAATATCTATCATTATTAAAAAAAATACTTATATTGACAATTAAAAGTGATGTTTTACAATAGTTTTCAGAGCATCGTAAATTCCTTCGTAGTTATAAGTCGATTTTTTAATGACAATTTTATAATCGTTGTAAAAGGCTGAACAATTCTATCGTTGTAAAAGTCTACCTTTCACAATAATTTATTAATTGCTGTGAATTTCTTAACTTTTTTAGCCTACACTCACTATCAACTATCTCGGTCATATTTATCAAAAGTATCAAATTAAAGCTGGAGAGAATAATTCAAATATCTAATGAATAAACTAAAAATCTGAAAGCTTCTTCTGTTAAAGTTCTTTAAACTCCTTCTAATAAAATCCATCTGTCACCATTCACTATTAGCCATCACGATCAGCTTCACTAAAAAATTGAAAATCTAGCAAAAATATTGATGATCTGGAGAGAAAGTTATAAATCTTCAAATTCTTGATATATTACCGTTTATAAACAACAAATGAAGAATGATCACTGTAAACTTTTGCTATATGATATAGTTTAAATGGTGATTTACAGCTTTCACGACAAAAAATGAAAGAGATAGACATTGAAAATAGAATAAAAAATGCTAAAAAATAACATTCGTGCAAGTTTGTAGTAGTACAACAGAGTAACAAGGCCTTAAATAACTATGAAAAAGTAAATGTGATAAAACTGTAATCAAATGAAAATTTTTAAATTTTTAAATAATTTTTAAGTACACTATTAGAAATGATTAGCGAGTTTTTTTTGTATAAAAAAGTTTATGTGAGTTTGACACAAGTTTCACTAAAGTTAAAATATAGCTCCAATATTTAGAGAGTACTTATAGGAGATTTAAGAAATTACTTATTAAAGGAGTATTCATAATAATAGTAAGAATTAAACTCACATTCTTATAGAATATAAATTTATTTTTTACTAACAATATTAATTCTAATTAACAAATGATGAGAGAGGTTATTTTATACTTTTAATGCAGTTTTTTAAAAACTCCTGTTAAAAACTTTTTCGAAAGGCCCGTGATGGTAATTATAACATGTTTGGGCCATATGGACTTTTGTGCTTCATGTCAGTTATTTCCCCCCAGCCTCTTTCACCCAACGAGGGGCTATGAAATTATTTTGATTGTTTATCTCATACCCAAAGGAGACAAAGGAATCCTCTCCAAGATGCGCCGCTCCAACCATACCCTTATCACGTTTGGTATCCTCATCACTTTCCGGTATCCATGTTCCTTCTTCCTCGCGGTGAAACAAGACGTCAAAATATTAATTTATTGTATCAAAATTGACGTGAGACTTCAGTCACTTCAAGTATTATATTATTATTGTATTAATTTCTTCCTCTCTTACTTCAATCAATTCAAATATTTTTTTATTTTTTATTTCTCTTTATCTTCAAGGAAGACTTTTAAAGGGGTTTTAAAAAAAAAAATCTTAAAAGTCCCTCACTTATTATTTTTATTCTTTTTTAAATACTTTTGATGATGATTTTTTATATAGTTAAAAATGTCTTTCATGACGTTAAGATAAAAACTATTATGAAAAATATTTTAAACTATAACTTATTTATGAAAATGCTCTTGCCATTTTTTCAAGGCAATTTTACTTATAATCTCCATAAAAATTACTCACTCGATCATATTATTAGTTATCCAATTTCTAAATTTGTAATTTCTCCTCCTAGTATAAGTATCTCCTATAGGAATCAAATTTAAAATTTAAAGGGATCTAAAGAGCCTTATATAGCTAGATTAATTCTATATTGATAAATTAATTAATAGTACTACCTCAATTTCCCATTATAAAATATACTTAACTAAGTTAGATAAATTATTTAACTATAATAATTATATGTTAGTTGCCTTAAATATCCCCTTTAATCATGTGTATTTGAATTAATCTTGATAGATATTCTTTAATATGTACAATCATGTAAGAATAGATGGGGGAAATTATAATTTTAGGAGATAAAATATATTAGAGTTTTTTATTTATAAACAAATTAAGTGCAATTCCCATCTAACACTTAAAATTAGGGACAGAGGGAGTGTGTTGATTGTGGTAAATAATGAAGAAGCCAATATTTGAATGGATGAATGAGAATATAATCAAATTAAAAGACGCTATATATGGTTGGAATTATGACTATATATATATATATATATATATATGAGATCCTAAGTCATAAATATATAATACTCTTTCAGACTTTAATATATGACTTAATTAGCTAGAGAGTTAATCTTTATCTTTAATATAAGACATATTTTTTATATTTATCTATTTTTTTCTAAATTATTTTTATTGATACTCCCTAAACAATAATTAAATAATAGAGGAAGGGATGAGATTAAAGAAGATAGTTATGGTATTTTAGAAAAATATATTATATTAAATAACTTCTTTAATATAATCAAATTAGTTAAATATATATTATATTAAAAATTAGAATATCACTTGTTATTGTTTCTTTATAAGATTATCTACGAGATATCAATTTTGATCCTAGGTTGCATGGAAGATCAGAAAAGTGGTAAAAAGGAAGAATCATAATGTAACAAACACAAGACAATATAATACTGTTGACTGGACTCACACATTACATATATGGGAACGAAATAGAAAGCAAATGCAAGACAGTGCTATGTATAGCATAGCATTCTACATGAACGCTTATTGCAGCACCAAGCTGCAAACCTTATTTGAAAGCAAAGCACCACACAAAGACACAAATAAAACAGCAAGACGTACTTAAAGAACATATGCATGCATGGCAAGGAATATATATATATATAGGGCCACTCAGGTATCCTCAGGGTTATGATCATTAGGGGTGACGATCCATTTGGAAATCCCATAGAGTCCCATGTCAAGGAGTTTAGGAACGGCACCGAGGAAGACGGGAGATGGGACGGTAGTCCAGTCGCTGGGCAGGACATCACTGTGGCCGGCAAAGATCTTGTCTTTGGGATAAGATGTTAGCTTGTCGAAGACGAGTTTGAGATCATCAAAAGTGGAAATGGGAGAAAGCTCAGTGTGGGTCTGGTAAACCACATAGTCAAAAACTTTCTCGTTTCCCTTGTACAGGTCGATATAGTTCTTGCCTAGAGGAGCTGATACAGTGATGGAAGCTTGGGTGATAGTGTTATCGTTCTTTAGACTCTGTACGACTTGCCGCATTGGCTTGGCAAACTGATGCACCGCAGTAGGGCTGATGTGTTCGTAATAAACGTCGATGCCATCGATGTTGTAGTCCTGGACCATTTTCCCAAGAGTTTCGGTGGCATTCTTGATCCAGGCGGATTCCTCCGCAGACGTGACGGCGAACGGGAATCTGGAGTCACGGCCTCCGATGCCCAAGAAGAACTTCACGGAAGTGGTCGTGGCGCTGTCCTTCACGTTCTGGATGGCTTCCGCATTTAACGTACTCGTATCAAAATAGGGGAAGAATTTCCCTGTCTGGTACTTTCCGGCGTTATCGTAATCTCTAGCAAAGGCCAGAACGATGTGCACTTCATTGTCAAGTTTCGCATATGGGAGACTTTGGACGGAGATCAGAGTGCTGGCGTAAACACGATAGGCGGACAATGATTTCGCCATTTTGAATCTCTCTCTCTCTTTCTCTCTCTCGGATTTTTGGTGTGAGTCTGTGTCCATTCAACTTCCTTATTGCCCTTATTTATACACACCATTTTGCTTCTAATTACATATTTACTTTAAACTCGTATTAGATGCTTAGGCCTATTTTAACTAAAGCCTCACTTGATGAATTTATTCATACCCTAGTGAATGCCAACATGGGCGTGAATGGCGTGGGTGTGAGAAGAACAAAAAACCAAGGACGTGGCAAGAGAGGATATGGTGGATAGTGTGTTCATATATGGCAAGAGGGATTGAAGTGTATATGTGGGGATTAGATTAGATTAGATTATTCTCTCTCATTTATCTTAAGTAGGAAATTATGGCCACAAGAAGCAACAATCTTTCCATAGATTGGATTTGAAAAGGCCATTCAATCTTTCTCATCCGGGAATTACCCACTCGTCCCGTTCAATTATGAAGCCTTTTTTATTTTAAATATCATTTACCCTATATTTAGATAGGAAAAGAATGAAAGAGTAAAAAATATTATGAGAGAAAACTTTTAAAAATAATAAATTTATTTATAATTTTAAAAACAAAATTCTTTATAGTATTATTATCTTTTATTTTCCCCTAAATTTTTTCTCCATCCAAACATATCTTTAGGTTCATGTTTAGGGAAGAGATAATACCTGAAATGATACTTTTTCCCCTATTTGCATCTAAGTGCCTGTTGGATAAATTATAAACTACAGTTTAAAAAGAACTTTTGAGTAAAATAATAGTTTAATCTAAAAAATTTAGATTAAATTATTATTTAAAATTAATTTTAAATAAATTAAACTAATTAACTTATGAGAAATAAAAGCGCTTAAATTATCTAATAACTATTTATCTCTTATCTTTTTTTTTTCACTCTTACTTTTTTATTATTTCTTTCACATTCCCTATCTCTCTCAAAATTGGAGGACTATAACCTAATGAATTTAATTAAACTTATTAAAAAAAACAAATTATCCCAAAAGATAAGGTGGGGCCATGTAGTCATTTATGTACTAATATACGAATTCTGTATTCCCACGGGGTTTTTGTTTTTTTCCACGCCTACGCGAAACACGCCCATGAAAAGGAATAATGAATGAAAGCTTTCACATTTTGCACGTCAATCAATTTGGTAATTAATTGAAACAAAAATGATCTAAAAATAAGAATAATAATCAAATTGTCTAGAATATATATATATATATATATATATATATATATCTTCATGTGAATATATATTAAAATATTTAGTTTTTAATTATAAATTAATAAAACTTTTTGTTCACGTCATGTGATGAATAGTTGGGTTTTTTTTGTACGAATATTTTTTACGTTTAATAATAATAATAATAATAAAATGTTATGAAATTTTGACTCCCAACTTTTTAAGAAAGGTCTCTCTCTTCAATAGTAGTAAACTGAGGCAGCACTATTGATCATTATAAAATGAAGGTTCAGATTTAAATGACTACTCATCATACTTAAATAATTCAGCATTTACGTGTTTGTGGGCATTTAATGAACCTTATTAAAAAATTAATATAATATTTAGTTCTTTAAATTTATTTTTATTTATTTTATTTTATCCTTTAGGTTTTTAAGTGTGTTTTTATCTTTCAAGAAATAAAATAATTTATTTTTTTTAAATTATAGGGAGTGACATTTAAATAAAAAAATTTAAGAACTAAAATTTTTAATTTAAAATTTGATGAACCAAAATTAAAATAAAAAAAATAGAAGGAAAAGGTAATGCAAGCCCTAATCATGACGAGGAGCCCTCAAAAGTAGACAAACATCATTTTTTAGATGTCCATAACCCTATGTTTTTAAGATTTATTTTATTTTAATATCCTTAATTTTATAACCTCTTTAATAAATTATTTAGAATTATTATAAATATCATTGGTTACTATTTATTTTGTTGTTATATTTGTATTAGCTTCAAGGTTTATAAACCTATAAATAGAGGTCATGTAGAAAATATATATGAGATAAAAAATATACATATGAATGAGAAATACTCTTTTAATCTCTCTCACAAATTATTGTATTGTTATCCTCTTTTCTATTATTTTACTTTCTTATTTTTATAGCATGTTATTAGCATGATGTTAAAAATATTATAATATAACTAGAAGTCATATAAACAAAAGAATATTGTAATATAACTAGAAGTCATATGGATAAAAAATAAACATTAAAACCTGACTGGAAGTCATATAGAAAAATTTACATCAATTTATTAAAATTAAGTGTTAAAATTAATTATGACACCAGCATGACAATGAAATTTTATAGAAAATATTAAAAGTAATTGTGACTCCCAATACAATAATAACAAGTTTATTATGATTAGTTTATGAGAGATAAGTTTTTGTAAGTGCTTGATTGATATGATGATATTTGTAAGTGTTTCAAGAATAATATAAAATCAAATAAATCAAAATATATTATTGAGTGACACGTGATATTGTTAACGTTATAGATTTTCTCCTAATCTTTATTCTCGAGGTAACTAAATCTATTTCATTTGTTCTAATAAGTTTTTTTGTCTTATCTATTATGTCAAAGACATATGAAACTTAAAAAAACTAAAAATTGTATATGGAATTAATTAAAAAGATTAAAAAATAGTTATTAGTCATATTGTGAATGAAATATAATGTATCAATTTATTTGTAAAATTAAATATATGAAGTTTAAATATTGTTTGTATAAGTTTAGATATATGTTTTCCTGCATTAATTCGTAATCCCAATGAATTTGAATCTACTTGTTAATTACAACTAGAACTTAATATGTATATTTGTGTGATTCTTTCTTTGTTCCTAGTTAGAGACAAGTGACTTGCTTATATTCTTAATTAGTTTTTATATATTCCTCTGAAAAGAGAAAGGAAATTTTATTTCTAGAGAAACATAATAATTCAGTTGTGTGAATAATAATAAAAAAGGGTGGCTAGTGGTTTCAATGTTGGATTTTATGTATTTTAAATGTACATTATATGTCCATTTGTCTTTTAATGTTACTTATTTCCTATCCGTAGGTGTATTGCTTTTGATTCATGCATATATTGAATTGGTTAAGATCAAATTAGATATTATGGCAAACGTAATGATGACTAATAGATTGGTATAACAATAATTTATCTATGTCTCTTTGTGAATTTCATGGGTTTATGAGCTTTTTAATACATTGTATATTTTGTATGCGTGTGAGTCATAACTCTACTGCCTTTGAACTCGGCTTTGCAATGGATATTGTATGGTTTTGTTTTAGAGGGATGCTGTGATGGAACTTTTCAAAAGCACGGTAACAATCTCTGAGGTTGTGACATGTAAGTACTAAGGTAACATTGTGTTCATGGAACCTTGCCTCTGTAGCATCAAAACACATTCACATAGGGCATTGGAGCTGAGAGGTCATCAGTGTTACAAGGTCGCAGCAACTTGAATGGGTTACTACTCTTTTTGTGTTTCTCCATCTATAAGTGTTGGATATGCCCGGAAATCTATGGATCCACTATGAGGCATCTTGGATGACAAGTTTTAGATTAAGCCTACACATGTATACGATGGTTATGAGTAAAAAGATTTTATATATATATAATTTCTTTTTACAAAAGTTAATTTAGTTATTAATTAAGGAGTTAACTTATATCATAAAAGGGCATGATTTGTTATTGATATGAGGAGTGAGGATGTTTTTTTTATACATAGCAGATCTTTAATATATGATATTTTTTCTATATTTATCTATTTTTTTAAAATTACTTCTATTAGCATTCCCATCATAATAATTAAGTAAATGAGGAAATGAGGGAATTAAGAAAGATAGTTATAGTATTTTAGAAAAATATGATACATTAACTAATTTTATTAATATAATTAAATTAATTAAATATGTCTTATATTAAAAAATATATGAGTATTATATTCTAGATCTTATTATCGGAAATGAATATCTTACTATAGGTAATATGAAAATACTTCTATGAACACTCTTTGAGTTTGAAGGTTAGAGTTATTAATATGTGACATAATTAATGAGTTAATATTGGTCTTTAATATAATATATATTTTTTATATATTTTTTTAAATTACTCATACTGACATTCTCTCAATAATAATAAAATAATAGATATAATGAGGGGATTAAAGAAAATCGTTATGGTATTTTATAAAAAAATATATTATATTAATTAATTAGATTACCAATAAGAGTTGTGATAGATAGTAAGAAAATAGTTCATATCTAATAAGGACGCGAGTTCGATTTCTACTGCCGTTGTGATTGCTCATTTAATAAGTGATCTCGTAAGTCCCCTATAAACTCTCTCTGAGCTCTAGAGCTGTGTTTTAACCTTAGTGAAGGACCAGTGTCAAACTCACCTAAATTCTTTTATAAAAAACCTAATTAAATCAATTTTATTAATTTAATTAATATATTTTATATTAAATATTGGATGAGTATACTCTTCCTAATTTCCCTTAATTTTTATTTTTTTAAAAAAAACGAAATTATCCCAAAAGAGAAGGTGGGGCCATGTAGTCATTTATGTACTCTTATACAAATTCCGTGTTCCCACGTGGTTTTTGTTTTTTTGACGCCCATGAAAAGGAATAATGTATGAAAGCTTTCACATTTCGCATGCCAATCAAAGAGACATTTTTTACTTTGGTAATTAATTTAAATAAAAATGATTTAAAAATATGAATAATAATCAAATTGTCTAGAATATATATATATCTTCATTGTGAATATATATATTAAAATATATAATTTTTAATTATAAATTAGAAAAGCTTTTTTGTTTACTGATGTGATCAATAGTTTGTTTTTTTTATTTTGTACGAGTATATTTTTACGTTTAATAATAATAAAATGTTATGAACTTTTGACTCCCAACTTTTTAAGAATGGTCTCTCTCTCTCTTGAATAATAATAAACTATTACTGTAGTAGCACTAACCGTCATTCTTAAATGAATGTTCGAATTTAAATTACTACTCATCATACTTAAATAAAGGTTCTGATTTAAATTCTTATTTACATGTTCGTGAGCATTTAATTAACCTTATTAAAAAATTAATATAATATTTATTGATTTAAATTTATTTTTATTTTAATTTTGATATTTTACTGTCTATTTTTATCCTTCAAAGAATAAAATAATTTAAATTTTTATTAAATTATAGAGATTAACTTTTAGATGAAAATAAATTTAAAGATTAGAATCTTTAATTTAAAATTTGAGAAACTAAAATTAATATGGAAACAAATTAAAAAATAAGAAGGAAAAGGAAATCCAAGTCCTCATCATGACCAGGAGTTATGAAACGGAGAAAAATATCGTTTTTGAAAAAATAAAAATATGTTATAAATATTAAATAATGAATGTCTATAACCCTAATTTTTAAGATTTATTTTCTTTTAATGTTGTTAACTTCATAATCTTCTCAATAAATTACTTGAATTAATTTCTTGTTATAAATATTATTATAATACTATTTATTTTATTGTAGCCTTTGGATTAACTTCAAGGGTTATAGGCTTATAAATGGATGCCATATGCAGCATATGTAAGATGAAGAATACACATGTGAATGAAAAACTCTGCATTGATTTCTCTTCCAATCATCGTTTGTATGACATGAACCGAAGTCAAATCACTCCAATAACACGCTTCAAGAAGGATAAGTAACAAGATGAAGAAGTTTCTCGTATGGTGTTGAAGTGAAATTATCTGCAAGAAACCATCACACAAAAGAAAGACATTATCAAGATGAAAATTTTAATTCTGTTACCTTCTCAAGTTTCCCTTGAGCAACAAGCCTCCTCAACCTCGTACTCAATGCCCTTCTGAAATTTGGAGGTACCTCATGCCTTTTCTGCAGTATTATACACAGTCATCACCCTTAGTGGATTCAAGCATAGAAAGCACACTAGAGATTGCTCAATTCAACTAAGTAATTAAGGAGACAAACACTTCATATTACTTCATGCAGAAGCATTGAAAAGGAAAAAACGCGCAGCTGTAACACAAACTTAACTGTATGACTAAATGTAGATCAAAATGATCATAACAATAGTAATTAACCAGAGTCAGACGATCCTGTTAGAAAATAAATATCTCTAAGGTAATACAATCAATTTAGATTATATCATACTCAAATATAAATCTATATGAGATGCAGTGGAAGACTTAAAGTTACCTCTTGTCATTAACTTGATTGATCTGAGGAGAACTAGAATCAACTGAGTTACCTGTCAAAAGGGAACACTATCAGATAAACAACAGGTTCTTCCAACTGGTGATTAGGCATAGCGATGGCAACTTTGTTTGCAGCCGTCACCAGTGGAGAACCTTAAAAAGCAAGTTGAGAATAGGGTTTCACTCTGGATTCAGAAAATAGATCTCACACTCAATGAATTGTTAATTTTCACTATCAGAAAATTAACCTTAAATAAACTGAGTCAATAACCCCCATTGGACTGGGTCCAATGACTACGGGCCACACTCATAAATATTTATTAATTATCCTAATTAATATTTAAATAGGTTATATATATAATAAATATCTAACATTCTCCCACTTGACCCGTATACTCAATGTCATCGCCCTGTCTAGGTAAACTGATGTCGCGCTACAAGAATCAAGGCGATAAGTCCCCTTTTATCGGGTATTACCTTCAATGTATTACAGGTAGCACCATCACTTAATGGGTATCACAATATACATGAACTCAATATTCATAGGTTCCTGTCTCAATGTTTATCAATTTCAATAACACAAAATGTATACAATCATAAATTAAAATGATAAACCACAAAATATAATTTCATTGCTTATACCTCCACTAATTAAAAGTAGGACGAAGTCCCATATGAGATACATGTGTGACAAAGATGTCCGGCTTCAATCATTTCGTCAAAGGATCAGCCAACATGTCCAATGTATTGATACGTTCAACGGAAACTTGGCCATCCTGAACCCTATCTCTCAAGCAAAGGAACTTAAGTTCAACAAACTTGTTGCGTCTTTTATTCCTTTTGTTGTTCACTGTGGCCACCGCAGCTGTGTTATCACAGTACATTCTGATTAGCTTAGAGACTGAATCCACAATCTTAAGCCCAGCAATAAAATTCCTTATCCAAATAGCTTGTGAACTTACTTCAAAACACGCAATGTACTCAGCATCACCGGTAGAAGGAGCTGTTTGAGTTTGCTTAGCGCTTCTCCACGATATAGCTCCTTCTGCCAATAGGAAGATGTAACCAAATGTAGACTTGTTCGATTCTACGCATCCCCCAAGATCTGAATCTGAGTATCCAATCACGTCCAAACTGCCTGTTCTCTTGTATGTGAGCATGTAGTGTTTGGTGCCTTGTAGGTACCTAAACACTTTCTTTGCAACTGTCCAATGTGCTTCCCCAGGGTTACTTTGGTATCTTCCCAACATACCCATAGCAAAAGCGATGTCAGGTCTTGTACAAACCTGCGCATACATCAAGCTTCCTACCGTTGAGGCATATGTGACTCTTTCCATCTGTTTCCTATCAAGCTCAGTTTCAGGATATTGATTTAGACTAAATTTATCTCCTTTTTCAATAGGAGCCACGTTAGATGAACAGTTCTGCATCCTGAATCGTTCAAGAATTTTGGCAACGTAAGCCTTTTGAGATAATCCTACAAGACATTGGGTTCTATCTCTATGGATCTTTATGCCAATGACATAAGAAGTCTCACCCATGTCTTTCATGTCAAAGCTCTTGAACATAAACTGTTTCACCTCACGTAATAGTCCCAGATCATTGGTAGCAAATAGTATGTCATCCACATACAAAATCAAATATATGATTTTACTCCCACTAGCCTTGTGGTATATACAATCATCCATGATATTTTCAACGAAACCAAATGACGTGATCACTTCATGGAACTTCAAGTACCACTACCGTGAAGCTTGTTTCAAACCATATATTGATTTCTTCAGCTTGCACACCAATTGATCTTTACTTTCTGCAACAAAACCCTCAGGCTGTTTCATGTAGACTTCTTCCTCCAATTCACCATTGAGGAAAGCAGTCTTAATATCCATCTGGTGCAACTCCATATCAAAATGGGCAACCAATGCCATGATGATACGGAATGAATCTTTCTTGGATACAGGTAAAAATGTTTCACTGTAATCGATTCCTTCCACTTGAGTGAATCCTTTGTAATCAACTTAGCCTTGTATCTCTCGATGTTACCTTGTGAGTCTCTCTTAGTTTTGTAAACCCATTTACAGCCAATGGCCTTAGACCCACTAGGTAACTCTACAAGTTCCCAAACATGGTTGTTTGCCATGGAATTCATTTCATCAATCATAGCATCATGCCACAACTTAAAGTTGACACTCCTCACAGCCTGAGTAAACGACAAAGGATCATTCTCAACACTTACATCACAGTCAACCTCAGCAGAATACACTACATAGTCATCAGGTAATGTCGGTCTTCTCTCTCTAGTTGACCTCCTTAATTCAACATCTTGGGTTAAACCATATTGCTGAACAATGACATCCTCCATCACAACTTGTGGTGGTTCCACTTATGTGATAGGCTAACCATCAGGTATGTATCTATCTTGTTCAGCACTGTCAACTTGAGCCACAGGGTCTACATCACGTTCAATGTCAATCCCAATAGTGGGATAAACATTGACTATTGATGTCCCCTCATGAATGATATCACTGGTTCGCTCTATGTGATCATCTGATAGACAATCACTCCCACTAATCACATCATTCTCAAGAAATTTTGCATTCCTAGACTCTATAAACCTTGTAGAAGGTGGAGGACAATAAAACTTATAACCCTTAGATCTCTCCGCATAGCCTACAAAGTAAGCTTTAATGGTCTTAGGATCCAACTTCTTCTCCTGTGGATTATACACTCTTACTTCCGTAGGACAACCGCATACCTTGAAATGATTTAAACTGGGTTTCCATCCTTTCTAGATTTCAAAGGGTGTCTTGGACACTGCCTTTGTTGGAACCCTGTTCAACATGTATGTGGTTGTCTTGAGTACTTCCTTCCACAGGGAAGACGGCGGTTTGGAGCTACTCATCATACTCCTAACCATGTCCAGCAAGGTCCTATTTCTTCTCTCAATTACACCATTCATGTCAGGTGATCTAGGCATAGTGTATTGAGCCACTATACCTTGCTCTCAAAGAAATTCAGCAAATAGACCTGCTGCTTGTCCTTCACTAGTGTATCTGCCGTAATACTCACCACCACGGTCTGATCTCACGATCTTGATTGGTTTCTCAATCTGTTTTTCTACTTCTACTTTATAATCCTTGAAAGCATCTAGTGCCTCACTTTTATTATAAAGTATGTAGACATACATGTATCGTGAGTGATCATCAGTAAAGATAATAAAGTACTTTTGACCATGCACAGTCAAATCAGGGCAACAAATATCCGTGTGTACAATTTCTAGCAACTCAGAACTTCTTTTAGCCCCCTTATGTGACTTATTGGTCTGCTTTCCCCTTATGCAGTCCACACAAGAATTAAACTCCAAATGGTTTAAAGACAGAAGAATTCCTTCTTTATTTAACCTTTTGATTCTGTCAATGGAGATATGACCCAATCTCATATGCCACAGGCTATAAGAATTCTCATCTATGACACTTCTCTTAGTACCATGCGAAATAGAAAGAGACTGAGGTGAATCAGAAATAATTTCAAATAGGCCATCAATCATAACTAAATTCGTAATCAAAACTGAATTCTTTGTCAAAGTCATACGTTTCTTAGAAAGAACTAGATGATAATCAAATGGAATGAGCTTTGACATATAAATCAAATTCCTCTTATAAGAGGGAACATAAAAAACATCATAGAGTTTCAAAATATTTTGATTTGAAAGATGAATGCGAAAGGTTCCAACAGCTTTCACAGGATCTCCTTTCCCACTGCCTGAAAGGACAGTTTTCTCATTAGGATATGGAGACCAGCTTGACAGAAAGCCCTACATGGTAGTCGAAATATGGATCATCGAACCAGTGTCAATCCACCAAGTGTCATCATTAACGCTAGAAAAGTTAGACTCAAAAGTAATACACGATGAAAGCACACCTCTCATCCCCATAATATGTTGCCCCACACCGTCAATACCTGTAAGCCTCACAGCACATAGTTCAGACGTGATGGCACCACCCATCTGCTCTTCTGTCGACTTGAATTGTTTATCCAAGGCTTCTAGGTACCCTTTGGATGTGTCGCACTTAGGGAGTGCTGCCCTAATGCTCCTAGAGATCATTTGTTTTATAAGCAGAAGAGATGAGCGGTTACTCCGCTCCCACATATTATACCTTTCATTTGCCTCTCTGTTATCAGAGGCATCATCAGGTCTCAGAGGTTTATCAAACCTCAAGGCATAATCTAAGTCCATTAAACTGAGCTACAGCAAAACATCGTCTCTCCAGTCAGCATAGTTAATGCTGTCATCTAAGATTGTTTTGTTGCTAACATAATCCATAATCCTGAGAGCAGCAATTGGATCTGCAAAATGAGAATAGATAAACGCACAAATAAGCCCACAGAAAGAATTTCAAGTAATCATAAGTCACTATGCCATGTATGCATGCTTAGCTCAAATGTAGTATGTAAACAATGTAAATACGTATCACTAATGTCTACCTGTGGGCAAAGACATTAGCATAACCAGATATTTATCTCAAATAGTAAAATTAGAATGCATTCGTAATTTTCTAATGCTTGTGGGCTAATCAGAAAACAACGAAGCCATTCTATCCCACCCTAATTAAATGTACAATTATGAGATATATACCTATGGGTAAAGATAAATCATAGCTATACATTTAATTACAAATAATATTTTAAATCCATATGTGATTAATGAAAGCATGCAACAAATTCAATAAACAAGGATGCTGTGGCTACTCCTCAAAGAATTGCACGCTAACCACAAATATCATTCCTGTGCATTGAAAATCCAAATATGCACAACTTAATGGAGAAATTAATTCTCCCCTAATGAAATGTACAATCATGATATATCTATATATGGGTAAAGATAAATCATAACTATACATTTAATTATTATTAATATTTTAAATTCATATATGATTAATTAATGCACGCAACACAAACAAATGAGGATGCTGTTGCTACTCTTCACAAAACTGTATGCTAATCACAAATATCAATAGCGTGCATATAAATTCAAATATGCACAACATAATGGAGGATTTAATAAATTAATTTGATCAATAAAAGTGACTAAATAATTTAACTTAAATTCTTCCACTATTTCATGCACCCAAAAATGTCTAACAAATTAATTTCAACTCAAAAAGTTTTTATAAAAATTAAACAGTTAATTTAATTGCCAAAGGAGAAATTAAAAATAAAATAGGCAATTAAATAACATAAAAAATTGTAAATTCCTTTTTTCTAAAATTAAAATAATAGATAAATTAATTTAAATATTTACTGTGCATGGAATAGTAATTTTGATTTTCTGGAAAAATAAAATTAATTGGCCAAAAATCATTTTTTGGAAATAAAACCAAGTGGCCATACACAAAGGTCTAAAAAAATAGGGCAAAAAATAATTTTCAGAAACAAAACCCAATTATCGTTTTCTGGAAAAAAATAATTGTTGGCCCAAAGTTTAGCCAAAAATGCAAGCCCAGATCTCGGCCTAGCAGGAGAATGAAAAAAAAAAATGAAACTCCTGCAGCCCAAACTGCACTTTGGCCCAGCGCCCCTTCTTCTTATTTTCTTTTTTTGAAAAACCTATAACCTGAACAGTGTGGTCCAACAAGAGAATTTCCCCCCTTCTTTTTATTAACAGAAGGCTCAAAATTCCGTTGGCCCAGCAGAAAAAAATTCACTATACAGCCCAAAATCACGGCGGCCCAAAAGCGCTGCAAATTGTTTTGTTTTTTTTATTAGTGAGACGGTGCGATTCAGCTTTGGGCGAAACGCACCATTTCGCCCTTGCACAGTCGCTGGGTCAGGTTTGGTCAACCTGACTCAGCATTCCAGAAACCCGACAGAGCAGTTGAATGCAGAGCGGCCGCGATGCACAGTGAAGCCTCGACGCCGGCGACTCAGCAAGGGGTATCTTCTTGCGATTCTAGTCTCTGTCTCCGGTGGTTTCTTCGATGGACTGTTTAGAGAATCGTGACTCCCACTCCCCATCATTTTCCAGCTTGCTCTCACGGCGATTTCACCATCAATGACAGTGGATCACAGACCTGCGACAGGCGACTCGCTTTCCATTTTCTAGCAAGCTCCTCTCCCATGGCGACTTTCACCATCATGACGACCTATTCTTCTCGACATCAAGTGATTTCCAGTGGCGTCTTACCTTCCTGGCATCATCAACAGCAGTCTCAAGGCGATTGTCTCTCGCCCTCACCGTGCTCTCGCCATGACTCTTTCAGTTCCTCTCTCAGCATCATTCAACAGAGAAAGGGTTAAAGGAATAATAATTAAAATAAATTGCAATTTGTATGTCCCATATTCTATCTCATATTATTATTCATGAACACAAAAGATCAATAAGTAAGGTAGATGTGATCTCAAACAAGGCTCTGATACCACATGTTAGAAAATGAATATATCTAAGGTAATACAATCAATCCAGATTATATTATATTCAAATATAAACCTATATGAGATATAGCGGAAGACTTAAAGTTACCTCTTGCCATTAGCTTGATTGATCTGAGGAGAACCAAAATCAACTGAGATATCTGTCAAAAGGGAACACTGTCAGATAAACAACAGGTTCTTCTAACTGGTGATTAGGCACAGCGATGACAACTTTGTTTGCAGCTGTCACCAGTGGGGAACCTTCAAAAGCGAGTTGAGAATATCGTTTCGCTCTGGACTCAGAAAAGAGATCTCACACTCAATAAATTGTTAATTTCTACCATCAGAAAATTAACCTTAAATAAACTGAGTCAATAACCCTCCTTGGACTGAGCCCAATGACTATGAGCCACACTCAGAAATATTTATTAATTATCCTAATTAATATCTAAATAAGTTATATATATAATAAATATCCAACAATCCATGATAAAACAACCAAATAAAGCTATTCTAGGGAAGAAACAGCATTTGAATGGAACCATATTGTACAATATCAGAAGTTATTGCGACCATTAGACCTTAACCGTACCTCAATGAAACTAACAATGTATTTATGTCAGAACCACTAGTATCTTTTATTTGTCGACAGGGCTTCAAAAACCATTCCGTTATACCTCCAATGTCATTCTCCATCACATTTTTTAATGATGTACTCATCTCCTTTTAGTCTTTACTACATGATTTAATTAAAAAATTAATTTTAATTTTAAATATAATATATATATATATATATATTTAGATTTATCAAAAATTGTAAATTATCTTATTAATCCTAACTCAATAATAATTAAGAAAGAGAAGAAAGAATAGAATTAAGGAAGATAATTTAGTTGTTTTAAAAAATTATCATGTTAACTCATTTAATTAATTTTTTAATATAATTAAATTATTTAAATAGATTGTAAGATTTAATAACGGAGGAGCATCCACTTAATAATTATTGTTTATATAATGCAAGAAAGAGTGAAGATTGTAGAAACATATGTCACTATTAAACTTATTTCCAAACATGGAAACATCCAAATACATTCACTTACGATAAACCACACATATCCAAGTGGAAGAAGGATTTACAGAATCCTTCTTCTAACTTGTTTTCATGGATCGAAATACAGAAAACACAGATTCTTCAGATAGAGATACTATTTGGAATTCCCTTCCCAGTGAGCCCAACTTCACCAGTAGGATAAAGCAAAGTGTAAGGCATATTCGCTGGCCCATATCGGTTCCCCAATTTTGCATCTTTGTTCCTGCTCGTGATCTTCCCTTCAATTTCTTCCAAATTCTTCCCAAACTTCTTAAACGCCTCCAATGGCGTCGTATCAGATGTCCAGTTTGGCCTTTCCCTCTGCCCCAGATAGAACTCATCACAAGTATCCCTCGACAAGATTTCAATGGTTGAAAGGTCAGTGATCGTTTTGTTATTTGGAGTTATCGTTTTCAGGAAAACCTTATGAGGATCTTTCGATAGTACTTCATATTCTGGAGTTCCTTTCTCTGGCACGAATCTTCTGGTCAGAGTTGGGCGATTCAGAATGTAGTCTCCATATGGGTATTGTCCGAAATTGACTGCTGCATGATTCCTTTTAGGTATTCTGGAGTTCCAAAGCGTTGCATGCAAAACACACAATTCCTTTTACTTTTATACTCCTTATTATGAAATGTCTCTATATGCAGTATAAAAACTAAAATTGAAAATATTACTTTTAGGTATTTAATATATGATCTAATTAGAGAGTTAGTTTTGATCTTATATATAAGATATCTTTTATGTCTTTATTAATTTTTTCTTTAATTACCCTTATATATTTTCTTAATAATAATCAAGTAAAAAAAATTGAGAAAATTAAAAAAGATAGTTTAAATATTTTAAAAAAAATAATATTATATTAATTAATTTTTTAATATAATTAAAATAATTAAATATATCATATATTAAATATAGAAGTATTTATTATGTTTAACCTGAAAAGCAGGGTGACGTGAAGAGAACATAACTTATATATATACACTCATATTTTCTAATAGATGAAATTAAAAGGACATATATACTGTAAATAGAGATAAGTTTTCTCTTTGTAAGAAAAGGCCACCTCACCCGCTAGCCATGCATCTTCTTCTTCCTAACGTCCCGTTAAGACTTACACCCGCATCACTCATCGGCTCCAACATCACTCACTGCATATATAACTCACAAATCAGGAGCTCTCTAGATGCCCATACCTTCTACAGTGAAAACATATAGTTGGTAGGCCTTCATATTCGACATAAATCATTTCGCCATCAATCTGTATCTTTGAGGTTAATGGCCTAGTCAGATCAATAACAAACGCAAGTCTGGCAAACTTTCCTCTTTCCGCGGTTTCAGCATTATAATAAACACTTATAGCCTCCCCAAAAATACTTCCGATGGAACGGATGATGTTCTTGTGGTAGTATCTTGCAGGAAGACGAGTTAGACTTATTCAAGCCACGACTTGATTAATAACAAGTTCATTAGTTTTGAATGAAGGGGCCCATGGTTGAACCGTTAGAGGGTTTAACCCAAACCATAAAACCAAAGCATTAAAATAGTTTTTAACCTAAATCTTAGTTTAAAAATTTTGTAAGACAAACAATTATATTTATTTAAAAAAAATTTAGATTAAATTATAGTTTAAAATTAAAATTTTTGATAAGCTACTGATAATAGCTCGTGAAATAATAAAATAGTTTATAGACTACCTAATTTTTATTTTACTCATATTTTTTTATACTCGTTCTCTTCTCTTATCTCTCTTATCTTTTCTTTCTTATCTTTCTCTTATTTCTTCTCTTTACCATAGGAAAAGACGTACAATGCTCTCCGTTGTCATCATATGCTCACCACAAGAAGGATAAAAGGAAGACAATAATTGCATCTCGCCTTGAGTCTCGCCGTGGAAGATGTCATTGGCCGCTAGTCTCACTATAGAAGAAGACATCGCTGTGGAACGCCACTAGTCTTGCCCTATACTCATTGGTCTTTGTCACTAATAGAAGTTAATTTGTGGTTGGATGGAGAGAACACGGGAGGGGGAAAATGAATAAAATGAATTTTTTAAATAAAATTATATACTTTTTAATAATTTGATAATAAAATTCTTCTGGTAATAATTATCTAAATACTCATTTATTTAAAATTATTTTTTTATAAATTCTTATCTAAAAAATCCTTTTTAAAAGTTATTTAAAAAAAAAATTCATCGACCACCAATAAGAGATTGCCAAAGTCCAAATCATCCTCAAACTTGACAAGAAAGTATTCATCATCTAGATTCATGAGATGAAAAGTTCCTTTGGGTTTCCAAATGTACTTTAGTTGGATTCTGAGTTTTCTGTAGCCAATCAAGCATCCCAAAAAGCTTAACAATCACGGAGAATCTCATTCTTTGATTCAGAGCAGTGAGAACATGTGCAGCAAAGTTTATGGTAGGAACATTTCCATTCATCCCAATAGAGACGTCACCTGGTCAGAGGACAAGCATGGAGGAGTTTATCCTTGAAAGACGGAGCAGGTTGCTTAGCTTGATCATCAACATTCATGAGAGCAGAGAGCAGAATCCTTAGCTATCTCCGGAGTTTCAGGAACAACCTCCGATGAAGGAGTTGCAAAGACATGGGTTTCCTGGGATAGAGTGGCGAGATCGGCGTCCATGGTATCATGATCATCTCATATCTTTACCTTTTTGGTAGTTCGCTCGTCTCCTGGGTGGGGCGGGGAATAATCTTTTTGGGAGCTATGGAAGGACGGGGAGATCATAAAGAGAAAACCCTAGCGCATCTATTCCAAAAATATCTGCATCAAGGTATAGAAATCTTTGAGAGAATTCTGAAGTCATTAGTGATTCGATCCGTCTAGAGTGACCTTAGAGTCTATTTATTACTGAACTTGTAGCTTTCCTCTTTTTCTTCCTGCTCATATGTATATCCTTTACACACACAGTATATATTATTTTTCGATATACTTTGTTAACTTTATTGTTCATCTTCAATTTTTTGTTATTTTATACTTTTTAAATTAATTAATATAATATATATTTTTTAAATATAATAATCATTTTCTCTTTCTTACTCATAACATAATAGGATAATTTAGATAAAAGATAATAAATATAAAAAATATATATTATATTTAAGATTAAATTAACTGTCTAATTTAATAATATATTATGGATGTGAAGAATGATATTTTTGGCCTGATGACAATCCGCTACCTCGAAGTAGATATATGTATGTAGCCTCTGGCTCGGGCCACTAGGTCCTTCTTTTTCTTCTTTGTTTTTTTATTAAGTTTTCTTCAAAAATAAAAGGAGATATGAGTGTATTTTTTTCATAAGATTACCTTTTATCCTAGTAATTAAATTAAGAAAAAATAAATTAAAATAGACTTGATCTAAATATATCTAAAATCTACCCTATTTAATTATAAAATAAGCACTCATCAAGATAAATAATCCCAGATGCGATTTTAGCATTGAAATCAAAGAATCAATTGTTTATGATATTTTATAATTTCTCAAAAAGTTTTTGGGTTCAACCTAATTGAATTCACAAGGTCAATACGAATTTTCCTAAAAATATTCTATCATTATTAAAAAAGGATTATAATAACAGTTAAAAGTGATATTTTAATGTAAATTTTGGAGTGTCATAAATTTTAAAGTAGTTGTAAGTCTATATTTGATTGGCGGTTTTATAATTGCCCTGAAAAGCTAAACAATTAATGGCTATTTTCTCAAAAAATTGCCATTAATTTCTTAAATTTTGCTTTATTTTTTAGTTTTCTTTAGCCTACACTCACCATTAATTATCTCAGTTATACTTATCAAAAGATCAGACCAAGTTTAGAGAGAATAATTTAAAGATTTGGTGAACAAGCTAAAGATTCAAAAGCTTCTTCCATTGAAGTTTTTCGAGCTTCTTCTAATGAGGTTTATCTGCCCCTACCTACTATTAACTACTATAGTAAGTCTCACTGAAAAGTTAAAAATATGGCAGATATGAAGAAAAAGTTATAGATCGTCAAACTCTTGATATATTATAGTTTATAAATAACAAATGAAGAATGCTCATCGTTATCTTTTGCTATATGATGTATTATAATTTATAAATAATAAATAACTAAAAAAATAAAGAAATTAAACAAATAAAGAAATTAAATCGTAACTTATGACTTTTATAACAGAAAATAAAAAAGTTAGGCATCAAAAATAAGAGGGAAATACTGAAAACTAAAATTCGTACATGTCGTGATATAATAGAATAAATAAATGTGATGAAATTGTAATTAAGTCAAAAATTTTAAATTTTTAAATAATTTTTAACGACCTTATTAAAAGTGATTAGAGAGGTTATTTATACTGGGGTTTGTTAAAAATTACTGTTAAAAACTTTTTCCAAAAGCCCGTGATGGTTGTTATAACATTTTTTTTTTTGGTGCAAATGATGGTTGTTATAACATGTGTGGGGCCATTTGGACTTTTGTGCTTCACGTCAGTTATTTCCCGCCAGCCGCTGTCACCCAACTAGTTGCTGTGAAATTATTTTGATTGTTTATCTTAGGGTGTATTTGGATTAGTTTTTGGAGAATAGATTCTGGGGAAAATAGATTCTGGGGAATAGATTCTGGGAGAATAGATTCTGGAAAGAATAGATTTTAGGAAGAATAGATTATGGAGAATAGATTTTGGGAAGAATAGATTATGAGAGAGAGGAGAGAGAGGAGAGAGAGAGGAGAGAGGAGTGAGAGTATAAGAAAAAAATAGGGGTAAAATAGTAATTAGATAATCTATAAGCTCTTTTACAGTTCCAAAATCTATTGAAAAATAGCTTCTTCAAAACCATGGTTTCAAACCGAGGTTTTGCCCAAAATCAATTTTGGATGAAAATAGCTGTTTGGCAAAAAATTTTGTAAACCGAGGTTTTATTCCAAAATCAATTCTGAACAAAAATTGATGTTTGTGTGAAATTTTTTCAAATCGAGGTTTTGCTCTAAAATTAATTCTGAAACGCTATGCCAAACAGGCACTTATACCCAAAGGAGACAAAGGAATCCTCCCCAAGATGCGCTGCTCCAACCATGCCCTCATCACTTCCCAGTTTCCATGTTCCTTCTTCCTCGCTGTGAAACAAGACAACAAAATATTATTTTATTGTATCAAAATTGAAGTGAGACTTCAGTCACTTCAAGTATTATATTATTACATTAATTGCTCCCTCTCTAAATTTAGTCAATTCAAATTGTTTTTTCAATTTTTATTTCTCTTTATCTTCAAGGCAGACTTTTACCGGCAATTTTAAAAAATCGATATTAAAATCCTACAATTTTATTATTTTTATTGTTTTTGAATATTTATAGTGGTGATTTCTCACATAAACATCATTAAAAGTTTCTTTCAAATAGTTATGATAAAAAGTTGCTGTAAAAAGTATTTTAAAATTAAATTTATTTATAAAAATGTTACCCTTTTTTTTGTAGGCGGTTTTACTTATAACCTTCACAAAATAGGGCTGTGATAAATAAAAAAATAAATAGTATAATTTTTAAAATACCATTATTAGATATCCAATTTCTAAGTTTATGACTGCTCCTCTTAGTATAGGTATCCTCTCTAGGAATCGAACTTAAGATCGAGAGGGATCTAGGAATCCTTACATCACTAGATTAACTCTATATTGATAAATTAATTAATATTATTACCTCAGTTCCCCTTTATAAGACATGTTTAACTAATTTATGTATATTAAATAAGTTGGGTAAATTAGTTAATTATAATAATTGTATTAGTTGCCTTAAAATATCCCCTTTAATCACGTACATTTGAATTACCATTGATATATACTCTTTAATATATTCAATCATATAGGAATAGATGGGGAAAAATTATAATTTTAGAAGATAAAATGGATTAGGATTTTTTATGTATGAACAAATTAAGTCCAATCTCCCATCTAACAGTTAAAATTAGGAAGAGTGGGAGTATGTTGATTGTGGTTAATAATTAAGTAAATAATATTTTGATGGATGAATGAGAATATAATCAAATTAGAAGACGCTATATATGGTTGGAATTATGACTATATATATATATATATATATGAGATCCTAAGTCATAAAAATATAATACTCATTCAGACTTTAACATATGACACAATCACAGAGTTGATCTTGATCCTTAATATAAGATAATTTTTTCATATTTATCCATTATATATATTTTTTAAATTATATTTATTGATACTCCCTTAACAATAATTAAATAATAGAGAAAATGAGAGAATTAAAAATGATAATTATAATATTTTAATAAAAATATATTATATTAACTAATTTTTTTAATTTAATTAAACGTAAAATATCACTTGTTATTATCTAAGAGATATCAATTTTAATCCTATGACTTGGTTGAATGGAAGGTTAGAAAAGTGGTAAAAAGGAAGAATCATGTAATAAACACAAGACAATATAATATTGTTGACTGGATTCACACATTACATACGTGGGAAAGAAATAGAAAGCAAATGCAAGACATTACTATGTATAGCAGCATTCTGCATGAACGCTTATTTCAGCACGAAGATGCAAACCTTATTTGAAAGCAAAGCACCACACAAAGACACAAATAAAACAGCACGACTTACTTAAACAGCATATGCATGCATGGCAAGGAATATATATATATATAGCCACTCAGGAACCCTCAGGGTTATAATCATTAGGGGTGACGATCCATTTGGAAATCCCATAGAGTCCCATGTCAAGGAGTTGAGGAACGGCACCGAGGAAGACGGGCGGCGGGACGGTAGTCCAGTCGCTGGGCAGGACGTCACTGTAGCCGGCAAAGATCTTGTCTTTGGGATAAGATGTTAGCTTGTCGAAGACGAGTTTGAGATCATCAAAAGTGGAAATGGGAGAAAGCTCAGTGTGGGTCTGGTAAACCACATAGTCAAAAACTTTCTCGTTTCCCTTGTACAGGTCGATATAGTTCTTGCCTAGAGGAGCTGATACAGTGATGGAAGCTTGGGTGATAGTGTTATCGTTCTTTAGACTCTGTACGACTTTCTGC
The DNA here is from genome assembly GCA_037074615.1 of Leucaena leucocephala. Classification (NCBI taxonomy): domain Eukaryota; kingdom Viridiplantae; phylum Streptophyta; class Magnoliopsida; order Fabales; family Fabaceae; genus Leucaena; species Leucaena leucocephala. The sequence goes on along the minus strand of CM073557.1, from coordinate 3,475,924 downwards.
ATTGGCTTGGCAAACTGATGCACCGCAGTAGGGCTGATATGTTCGTAATAAACGTCGATGCCATCGATGTTGTAGTCCTGGACCATTTTCCCAAGAGTTTCGGTGGCATTCTTGATCCAGGCGGATTCCTCCGCAGACGTGACGGCGAACGGGAATCTGGAGTCACGGCCTCCGATGCCCAAGAAGAACTTCACCGAAGTGGTCGTGGCGCTGTCCTTCACGTTCTGGATGGCTTCCGCATTTAACGTACTCGTATCAAAATAGGGGAAGAATTTCCCTGTCTGGTACTTTCCGGCATTATCGTAATCTCTAGCAAAGGCCAGAACGATGTGCACTTCATTGTCAAGTTTCGCATATGGGAGACTTTGGACGGAGATCAGAGTGCTGGCGTAAACACGATAGGCGGACAATGATTTCGCCATTTTGAATCTCTCTCTCTCTTTCTCTCTCTCGGATTTTTGGTGTGAGTCTGTGTCCATTCAACTTCCTTATTGCCCTTATTTATACACACCATTTTGCTTCTAATTACATATTTACTTTAAACTCGTATTAAATGCTTAGGCCTATTTTAACTAAAGCCTCACTTGATGAATTTATTCATACCCTAGTGAATACCAACATGGGCGTGAATGGCGTGGGTGTGATAAGAACAAAAAACGAAGGACGTGGCAAGAGAGGATATGGTGGATAGTGTGTTCATATATGGCAAGAGGGATTGAAGTGTATATGTGGGGATTAGATTGGTTTATTCTCTCTCATTTATCTTAAATGGGAAATTATGGCCACAAGAAGCAACAATCTTTCAATAGATTAGATTTGAAAACGCCATTCAATCTTTCTCATACGCGAATTACCCCCCGCGTCCCGTTCAAATCTGAAGACTTTTTTATTTTAAATATCATTTACCCTATATTTAGATAGAAAAAGAATTAAAGAGTAAAAAATATTATGAGAGAAAACTTTTAAAAATAGTAAATTTATTTATAATCTTAGAAAATTTTCCTTCCTAATAATATCACCTCCTTATTTTTCCCAAAATTTTCTCTCCATCCAAATATATACTTAGTGTTCATGTTTGGGGAAGAGATAATACCTGAAATGATGCTTTTTTCCCTATTTGCATCTAAGTGTCTATTTGGATAAATTCTAAATTATAGTTTAAATTTTAAAAAAAATAATTTGAACTAGAAATTAAATAAATAATCATTAAATATATAAAAAAATTAAATTAAACTATAATTTAAAATTATAATTTTACATAAATTGAACTAATTAACTTATGAAGGATAATAACTTTTGGGGCTATCTAACGATTATTTATCCCTATTTTTTTATTACTGTCTCCTCTCTTTCATTTTCTCTCAGTCATTTCCTCTATTCTCTCTCTCAATATTGGAGGAGTATACCCTAATGAATTTAATTAAACTTTTATTAAAAAAAAAGAAATTATCCAAAAGAGAAAGGTGGGGCCATGTAGTCATTTATGTACTACTATACAAATTCTGTGTTCTCACGGGGTTTTTGTTTTTTTTCACTCCCACGCGAAGCACGTCCATAAAAAGCAATAATGAATGAAAGCTTTCACATTTTGCATGTCAATCAAAGAGACGTTTTATGAAATTTTGACCCTCAACTTTTTAAGAAAGATCTCTCACTCTTCAATAGTAGTAAACTATTAGGTGGCACCACTACTCATCCTTCTTAAATGACGGTTAGGATTTAAATTTTTATTTTTATTTTAGTTTTACTTTAACCTTTAAATTTTTACCTGTATTTTTATCATTCAAACAATAAAATAATTTAATTTTTTTAAATTATAGGGACTGACATTTAAATAAAAAGAAATTTAAAAATTAAAATTTGATGAACTAAAATTAAAATAAGAATAAATTAAAAAAATAGAAGGAAAAGGTAATGCAAACCCTAATCATGATAACGAGGAGCCATCAAACGTAGAAAAACATCATTTTTGGATGTCCATAACCCTATTTTTTTAAGATTTATTTTCTCTTAATATCATTAACTTTATAATTTCTTCAATAAATTGTTTGAAAGAATTTCTTATTATAAATATTATTAGTTACTATTTATTTTATTATAATCTTTAGATTAGCTTCAAGGGTTAGAAATCTATAAATAGAGGCTATCTATAAGGTATATGTAAGATAAAAAATATACATATGAATGAGAAATATACCTTTGCTATGTCTCTCAAATTATTGTCTTGCTATCCTCTTTTCTATTATTTTATTTTTTTTATTTTTAATAACATGTTATCAGTACGATGTTAAAAATATTATAATATGACTAGAAGTCATATAAACAAAAAGAATGTTATAATATAACTAGAAGTTATATGGATAAAAAATAATTATTAAAAAGTGACTAGAAGTCATATATAAATAGTTGCATCGATTTATTAAAATTAAATGTCAAAATTAGTTATGACATTAAAATGACAATGAGATTTTATAAAAAATATTAAAAGTAATTGTGACTCTCAATACAATAATCATAAGTTCATTATGATTAATTTTTGAGAAATAAGTTTTTGTAAATGCTTAATTGATATTATGATATTTGTAAATGTTCTAAGAATGATATGAGATCAAATAAATTAAATTATGTTATATAGTGACATGTGATATTATTAATGTTATAAATTTTCTTCTAATATTTATTTTTGAGGTAATTAAATCTATTTCATTTGTTCCAATAATTTTTTTATATTATCTATTGTGTCACAGACATATGAAACTGAAAGAAAAAAATTAAAAAACTAAAAATGGTATATGAAATTAATTAAAAAGACTAAAAAATAGTTATTGGTTATATTGTGAATGTAATATACTGTACCAATTTTTTTGTAAAATTAAATATATGAAGTTTAAATATTGTTTGTATGAGTTTAGATATTTGTTTTCCTGCATTAATTCATAATCTCAATGAATTTGAATCTGGTTGCTAATTGCAACTAGAACTTAATATGTATTTTTGTGTGATTCATTCTCTATTCCTAGTTAGAGACAAATGACTTGCTTATGAGTTTTTATTCCTCCAAAAAGAGAAAGGATATTTTATTTCCAGAGAAATATATAATTCAATTGTGTGAATAATAATAAAAAAGGGTGGCTAGCGATTTCAATGTTAGGTTTTATGGATTTCAAATGTACATTATATTTCCATTTGTCTTTTAATATCACTTATTTACTATCCATTGGAGGTGTATTGCTTTTGATTAAGGCATGTATTGAATTGGTTAAGATCAAATTGGATATTGTGACGAACGCAATGGTGACTAACATATTGATATAATAATAGTTTATTTATGGTTTTATGAATTTCATGGGTTTATGAGCTTTTTAATGCATTGTATATTAATATGCGTGCGAGTCATAACTTTTGTATTGCCTTTGAACTCGGCTTTAGAATGGATATTGTATAGTTTTGTTTTAGAAGGATGCTGTGATGGAATTTTTCAAAAGCATGGTAACAATCTCTGAGGTTGTGACATGTAAGTACTAAGTAATTAACGTTGTGTTAATTGAACCTTGTATCTGTAGCATCAAAACACAAATTGACAAAGGCATTGCAGCTGAAAGGTCATCAGTGTTAGAAGGTCACAGCAACTTGAATGGGTTATTACTCTGTGTGTGTGTCTCTATCTACAGAGTTAGATATGCCCAGCAACCCATGGATCCACTGTGAGATATCTTGAGTGACAGATTTTAGGTTAAACCTACACCAGTCTATAATGGTGTGTCAACGAAGGTGAAAGTTGAGTAATTTCAGTACCATGCTGAAATTCTTCGTCATGATGGATCGAGATTAATTGGCAATAATAACTTAAATCAACTCGGATTATGTTTCATTGGAGTCAAGCATATGAATGCCTTATATCCTCGATAAATGGCAGTGCTCCTTTATCTTTTTCAATTGATCTCTATCTTGCCAAATGATATTTTTCAATTTCTATTAAAATAATCATATTGAGTTTTCCGATATCCAAAGTATTAATAAAATAATAAGATATGTCGCTAGCTAAAGGTTTGATCTTACTTTTCATATTTATAACTTATAAAAATGTCTTACGGCGATGCAATTATTGTGGGAACCTAAAGATGAGCACTTAAAGTTCGGACCGTCGACATTTAATTCCCCTTTTAACTTTGTTTATTTAAAGCTTAATTTAATGAGTATAGAATATAAAAAAAATAATCTCTTAGCTATTATTTTTATAAAAAATATTTTTTAATTTAAAAAATTTATTAAAAAATATTAAATTTATATTGTCTAAATTAAATTTAAACTGTTGAAATAGGATAAATTTTAAGTGCTCATATGTCACATTAAAGATAAACACCCTGTGCTAAAGGAGGATTATTTAATTCCTGAAGTATGAAGTCATGCATGCATGGATCACTCTAGAAGGTGGGTTCTTCTTTTCTTTTATAATGATAGTGGTAACTTTTGATTTTGTTCCCTAAATCATCATTATCGATTTGGACAAATTCTTCCCAATTTTTCCAATAATTAAATCTCATACTTTAATTTAAATTGATTAATCATGCTAGTACTTCCGTTTGCACGTGGCCAGGTTTATAAATATGAGATAAAAATTATTTAGTGTAATATTATTTATGTTTAAATATTATATTATATAAGATTTTAAATTAATTTATCTCTTAAAAATATAATTTTTTTAAAATATTCTATTTATGGTAACCATTAAGAATATTCTATTAGTTATAATAAAAAAATTATTATAAATAATTAATAAAATTAATTTTTTAAATTAATAAAATTAATTAGTTGTATAATTAAATATAGCAGGTAATAAGAATCTAGAGACCTCTATAAGTCTCCGATAGATATGACTTGACGTGAAATAGTTATCAATCCTACGAGTCGCATGGAGGCTTCGTATTATAACGATTTTGCTTTATTTTGTTTACAGGAAAGCGACGTAACTGAGTGGGGATCGGCTTCGTTTGATATGAGAGGTTTGGGAGGAAGGGGAGAGAAGGGGAAAGATTTTGCTCCCTTCCCTTATTTAATTTATTAAAATATTTAAAAAAGTAAGAAAAATTTTCTAACTTTACTTTCCCTCTAAATTTAGGAAAATTTAGAGGGAAAGTATGATATTATTATTTTATAATATTAATATATCTATAATTTTTTTAATATGTTAATGTTATTCCTATATTATATTTTATTAAAATATTTTATAAAATAATATAAGATAAATTTATTTATATAAAAATATTTTTCTTCTATTTTCTTCTTAAACTAAACAAGGTAATATGAAAATCCCTCTCATTCCCTTCTTTAATATTAATCCAAATAAGGTAATAATAAAATTCTTTACTTTCCCTTCCTTCCCTTTCCCTCTATTAAAATCCCTCCCCTTCCATCCCTTCTATTGAACCAAACATAGCTTTAGACTAATTAAGTTATGCTCCTTTACTTTTTAATAAAAAAATAATTATTTTTTAAAATAAATTAAAAAATTAATTAATTATAAATTTTTAAATTAAATTTATATTATATATCTCTTAATATACTTAAATTAGTCAATTAATTTTTATATTTTTTATAATTAATTTATTAATTTTATTTCTTTAATTTATCTAAAATTTAGGGCCTATTTATTTCTATTATCTGTTTTTTATTCTTAAAATAGTTTTGCAAAACTATTTTTAAAAATGAATTTAAAAAAACAAAAAAATGTTTATATAATTTTTCCAAAAATTGTATTTAAAACAGCAAAACATAAAAATTTGTTTAAAACAATTACTTTTAAAGTTAACTTTGAGAATTAAAAAAAAAATAAAAGATAATAAAAATAGTAGTAACTACAGACAAAAAGTTAGAAGATTGAGACGACATAGAACAATAAAAAATAATTATTATTTCTATTAATTTAAATAATAACCAGCAGATGTCATTAGTAATTGTGGCGGTTGTTAATGGGGTCTGCCGTTACCATTGGTTGTTAACAGTGGCGATTGTCGTGGGTGCGAGTCATTCGTGGTGGCTGCCCTTAGTAGCGGTCATCTGCGCTATCACAATGACATTAAGAAATTGTTTTTCTAATAGTAGGTCACTTTTTCAAAATAAAAAATATAAAAAACAAAACAAAAAAATAATTTTACAAAACATCTAAAAAAATTTCTTAGTTTTCTACTTTTAAAAACATATTTTATTTTTTTTGTTTTAGAAAACAATTAAGGGAAAATAAGTTGTCAATTTTTTTTATTTTTCTGTTTTTAAAAATAAAAAAGTTGTTTTTAAAAACAGAAACAAACAGGCCCTCGATTTCTAGTTAATTTAGTAAATTAAGATCAATTATATTTCCAAGAAAGTAGACCTAATGACGCGTAAGTTCTTCTGAAATTACAATTTTTCAACATAAAGTAAAAATAATTTATATATGTACAAAACTTAGGTCAATTTATGAATAGGCCTAAGCTTTGTTTTATATATTACATAAATTTGGTCTTGTAGATATATAGCGAGATAAATGAAAGACATTCAATATCTTATATAGTAAAATGGCAAAATTTTGTTTTTTATTTTTTTCAAAAGAAAATAACATGAAGTTGTCCATTTTAGCTTTTATTTTTGAAAAATTATAACAAATTCAAAAAGTGAAAAACTGCAAGATATCATAATATCTTCTATAATTTTATTTGGAAGCTGACAATAAAAAAGAAGCCTGAGGAATTAAAAGGGGAAGCCGAGAAGGTGTTGGTTTTTGAAAAGCCCACTGAAGCCGACTTTGTTTAATATGGTGTTGGTTTTTTGTGGTCTAATTTTCTGTTTGTTCTTATTCTGTGTCTTGGTTTTTAGACTTTATGCCCCTAATTTACTCCTGACTTACGATCGATCGGTAGCTTTATATGTATCACTTTATTTTTTATTGAATAAATTTTCCTTTATGAAAAAAATGAAAAAGAAAAAGAAAAACAAAAGCTTTCGCATTTGTAAGTCAAACAAAAAGAGGTGCAAGGTAATACGATAAGTTTAATTGGTTAAAAGATAAGATACGTGATTATTTAAATTATATTTAATTATTTAGGAGTATTATTTTATTATAGTTTTATTTATGATATTTGGAGAGATATCATAACTCCTTTTTGTCTAAATTTATACTTAAGGGTAATAGACAACTTATCCTATTGTCATTGGTATCGCTTAGGAATAAAGGAGATTTCGTTCTCCTTCTTGATCGTGAATAAGTTAAACATTTTTTTAAAAATTTATATAATAAAAAAAAGTACAAGATTTTATTGGGATATAAAACTAATTTTAGTAATATCAACTTTAAAAGAATTAGTATTTAGCTATTGACTAAAAAAAATACCACATGCACTCTATAAAAAAAAAGAGTCATTTTTACATTGGTATCAGTTTAATATTTATTATAAATTATTTTCAATTAATTCTTATATATTAATAAATTATTGTTAAATAATTAAAGATGTTTTAAATTGATAAAATTTTAGATTAATATAATAGTTAATCCTTAAATTTACCCTCATTTTAGTTGTAATTCTTCAAATTTTATACCATATGTCTTAATTCCTTAAGTTTATGTCCGTTCAAAGTATTAATTAATATAATTTAATAAAAATTTAAACTATTTTATTGCTTAAATGACTAAAACTTAAATTATTAAAACCAAATTTATATAAATTTAATGGACGTATTTGTATTAACTCTAAAAAATTTGTAAGTTTATCCTTATTAAATTTCTACTTATGAAGGTTACGTGTTCAGTATTTGACTTTGTGAATTTTTTCTAATAAATTGAAATAATTTAGTGGAACCTAACGTACATTAATTACTAAGATTGCTTCCCAATAGTAAAGGTTCTTCTTTTGTTGCATAACAATAATTTGTAATATTGCATGTTTTTGGTATAAAAATATTTCTCTTATTTTGTTCCTTATATTAGACAATGTAGGGAGTATGATTATATTTGTGAAGTAAATAGAAAAAGAAAAGGAAGAAACATTTTCTGGTTTAGTTTCACGTACGAGAGAAAAATTCTATATCTGAAATTAAAAAATTTGTTTACAAAAATGTATTTATAGAAAATTGAACAAAAAATCATAGCAAATAACATGATTTGAAAATGAGAATATAGTTGGAAGTTGGAAGAAAGTGGACATAAAGAGAGATTGAAAAGGAAAACACTTATAATTGACACTCTCATCGGTAGAAAAAGATTTAAGACGGCCTTCTGATTGTCCCTTAGAATATGGGACAACAAGACGCAGTGTTGGGCTTTAAAGCCCAACAATATAAATAGAAAGCCCAAACATAAAGATGGCCCAAAATGACCATAGAACCCTTTCTTTGGTTGTTTTGGGTAAGTAAAGAGAGTTAACACATATAATAAGGAATAAATTTATACACCATAAAGATATGAGTTTGATTTTTGTTGCCGTCGTGAGGGTTTATTTAGAAGGCAATCTCGTAAGTCTCATTTAAGTACTATTTGAGACATAGGGCTATGCTCTGATCTTGATGGGGATGAGTACTAAATTCATTTAATTTTTTTTTTTTACAAAAAATGTACTCATTTCATAGTGCTGGATTTTTTTTAGAAACTATGTGATATTTTTTAGTCAATAGCTTAGAATCTAGTCCTTTCAAAGTTTATAGATCATTGAAATAAGTTTTACTTCTTTTAATAAAGCTTTTTTCCCATGCGCACAACTAGCTGAAGAGTGCACAGTTTCCAAAAGCCTCAAGTTTACTTGGGATATAGGGATCAATAAAGTTATTCTTAAATTTAATGTAAAGAATGTAATTAATATGCTATTGAATATATGTAATATTAACACATGTAGCTTACTGGATATGTTGGACTATAACTGGAAGTTACAACTATTACATATTATAAGAGATCATAATTGTGTTGTCGATGTTATAGCTAAGGATGATTTAAATATTTCATCAATGTTGGGTATGTGTTTGTCTAGCTTGTGTACAAGATTATTTAGGATTAGGTTCCATTAGTTTATTTTTAAATTTTTGACAGTTGCCCTCCTTTCTAGCCAAAAAATGCATTCACTTCATTGTTTGTTCTCTATAAAAATATGTGTCCTCTTATAAGAGAAAATATTATTTAAAAAATTATCAAATATTAAATATAATCATATTTTTTAATTGAGATTCGAACATTAATTTATCATATTATAAGAGACTAACATATTATACTAAACTTAACTCTCGATGATGTACTCCCTTCATTGTTAATTTTCTTAAGACAAAATTAAAAGAGTCATAACTAACAAATATAAGTATAGTTAATAATAATTAATTTTTTTAAATATAATATTATGAGTTCAAATCATGAATTGAGCATAAAAAATAATGTTATGAGAGATAAAATCTATTTTAATTATCTTTAAATTTTAAAAAATTAATTTTTAATTATCAATTACATTATATTGTCTAGACTATAAATAGGAGAAAAAAAGGAGTCCTAACACAACTGTCAACCTTTTAATCAACTTTTACTTTTTTCAAAATGTATTGACATTTGCTTTATTATTTAGGGAGTATGGGCTAGGGCATAATTGTAATTTGCAGAGACCCCCGCCCTAAAGTCTACTGTCACGTGTCCTTTTCGTGGATCCATGACATGCGGCCATGGACCTTTATCAAAGATATTAGTCCATAATAACGAAAAAAAAAGAGTAACTAATAATACTTTTAAAGCAGCATATAGGAATGTGTATATTATATACTTAAATAACCTGTCATAAAAATTGGGTGACATCAATCAATTCCTATTTTTTTTAACATGACTTGTGGTACCCATCATCGTATCATACACACACACACACACACACACACACGCGTGCCCATTCAATTCAGTGGAAAATTTGAAACAATAATTTAAAGATTAATGACTTAATTATTTTTTTATTACCAATATGATTAATCAAAATTTTATCCTAACTATATTAAAATTCGATCTGCATCGTACACCTAACTATAATAGATAAATCTCCTAATAAGAATTTTCTGGATATGTTAAAATTTAAACAAAATACTTCACTTTAATAATATTAAATTATTTATTAGTCAAATAAATTTTTATTAATAACTAAATTATAATTAAATGGAGTGTATTCTCGACTTTAGACCTAAAAAAATAAATAAACTTGGGTTATATAGCCCATCATAAAACGGGCTAACAAACTAATGCACTAACTTATAATTTTTTTAATATTTTTAAAAAATTATAAAAAATCTTTAATTTTATAATTATAAATTTAAATAAATATTAATATGATATTAATTAATTATAATATATTAATAAATAAATAATTATATTTATTAATATTTAATAATAAAATTATTTAAAATAATTTTTAAATAAAATAAATAATAATAATTAAAAAAAATTGAATAACACGTCACAATAGAGGTTAGGAGTAACATGATAAAAAAAAAATATTTTAAAGCGTTTTTAGATGATTCTAGAAGGGGAAAAATATAATCACATTAAAATATAAAAATATTCATATGAAAAAAAGTAATATATTTAAATAAAAATGTATTCATAAATAAATATAACATTTATATATAAATTATATTTAATTCAATAAATTAAAGTCTCTAAAACACTAAGTTTAATCTTCCGTTATTTTATTTCTTCTTTTTTTTCAACTAAAACACGGTGTCGTTTTATATTTAATAAGAGAAATAATTATAAAATTCAACCCGATCATTGCATCTAACTCTCTAATATGTATTGGGTTAGTTCCAGGTCACAAAACTACCAATTTAATTTGACTGTTGGATGGGGTGAGTGACTGGTTCACTAATTTTAATCGATTGGGTTACCCTAATTTCCATTCCATGGTCCCCAAAAATCCATTTTATTTTTTTAAAAATATTTTTACAAAAATTATTTGGGAATTTTATAAGCATGTTTTGAACATCTACACACAACAATTTTCATGCCTTTGCATAGAAAAATTGCAGTATTTATAATTTAAAAATATCAAATTTATAAATAATAAATTTTAAATAAAATTTATCTTTAGAAAAATTTAAATCAAGTCATTTATATTTATTTCATCAAAATTTTCAATCTCGTCATATATCATATTTTTTTAATATCTTAATTTAATATAAATCTACATAAATGAAATAATACACACAACTTAATTAGAGATCTTGACAAAATATATTTAATAAACTTGATATAAAAATAATTTTTAAATTATTTTTTAGATAATTTATTTACATTGTAGATTTTTTTAAAAAAAATTAGTACTAATTATGAGACTCTCTAAGATCAAATCTCTTATTAAATATTTAAGAAACTCAATTAAATACCACTTATGTTAAGCTTCATGATCCTCAATATTATCATTACGTCAACATTGACATTTATATGAAATCTAATTTAAATATAAATATTTATACTATTAATATGATATCCTTGAATTAAAACTAGTGTTTAGAACGCATCCTAAATGCTATATAATCATTTACTTATATAAAGCCTTACTTGTTATAAATTGTGGGACTTATACTGAAAATACGTTAATATTAATATTTTTAATATTTAGGACCTATTTGCTAACCTTTTAAATTATAATTTTAAAAATTTTTTTAGGCAAAATTTAGATTTAGAGAAATTTTAAAACAAACAACAATATTTATTTAAAAGAGTTTTTGGACTAAATTATAATTTAAAATTAAAATTTTAGATAAGCTGATCATAGTAACTTATAGAATAGTAAAATAACTTATAAACTAACTAATATGCGCATACTTTTTCTTATACCATATTTTCTTCTTTTTCTTATACCCTATCTCCTCTCTCTTCTTACATTTTATCTCTTCTTATTTAATACTCATATTTTTTTTATAATTTATAAATAATAAAAATATTTATAAAAAAATTATTTAAATATTCATTTATCGTTTTTAAAATTCTACCCAAACATATACTTCTTATTCTGTATATGATATAAAATTGAGATTGATATTTATAATTTGTAAATTATTCAAAGAAATAAAAGTAAAAGGCACACTCGGAGAAAATGGTAATAAAAAAAGCATTGGAACTGTCTGTGATGCTTTCATTGCTTTGATTCCATTTTCAACTTCCCATTTGTGACCAAACCCTACGGATTTAGCCACCTCACCAATTCACGCCGATCTTTCAACCCTTCGGAACATTCATTTTCTGCCTGCTTCCTTACGATTTCGACAGTTTCATTCTTTTTGGGGCGACAGCAAAATGTCTTACGCAACTCGTATAATCAATCACTCCAGAAAGGTATCATGTCATCCTTCTGATTTTTTCGTATCGGGCTTCCTTTATTTTATCTTTGATTATGCATCTATCCCTACATCGTATAGCGACTTGGCATTTCCATTTGGGCTGTATTTCTTTATACTTCTTCATCTTGAGATTTTGTAGATGCTGGATATTTTCATTCAAAGCCTTGACTTTTTCTGTTATTTTGGAGAAATTGAGCATTTTGATATTCTCAAATGGGTCCTTGGAGCATAATTTTCCCCCCATCTTTATCGTTCTAAAGCACAAGTATTTTGTCATCATGAATCTCTCCGGCGAGTTGTGTTTACATTTGCACTACATGTTAGCTTCTTACCAAAGCTGGCAATCTATTAGAGTGATCTTTGCAGTTGTTATACTCAAAAGTATCACGTTACGCTGCATTTCTTTGTTCAATACTCGTGGGCGCAACGCAAGTATGATTTTATACTGTGTAATTTGTGGATTGTATTGGTTGCGTTTATCTACATTTACTGTTGTCAATAATTTTGTTATTCATATTTCCTAACAAACAACAATAAAGCTTCCCCCCATTGCTTAATTTTCTTTATATATTTAGACATACTCTGACTAATTTTTGTTTGAGATGTCCATTAAACTAGTTGTTAACTAGGAGGTATATAGTGTATGTGGTTTTTTCTTCATAACGTTGCCTGTCTGCGCTTTTGGTTTTTTTTTTTGGTTGAAGAGCTTTTGAAAGGGTTGCATGAAATTTGACCTCATCAGGCCTATATGCTATTTTTAAGATCTTGTCACAAACAATTATTATGTTGAACCTATATACTACGTCTACTTGAATTAAAAAAAAAATCTGTCATGTCATATTTGGTTTTACTGTGATGCTGCGTCTGATATGGTATTATTGTGCATGGGTTTTCTTCTTTGGTGCCTATCTCCTCTATGTTGCTTATGAAATATTAAAGTGAGATATATGTGTGTACTTGCAGTTGAAGAATGCTCCCAACTTTTTACAACATGAACACGCCCGTTTGGCTCGTTGTTTCTCTAGTGAGGCTCAATCTTCTATGAACAGAAATCAAGGTACTTGGCTGTTTATTCTTTATTTATTTTTTCCTATTTATTCATTGATTGTTTGAGACAAACTAATGATACCTTATGGACTACAAATGCATCCTATGGGTTTGGGTTCTTGTTTAGTTGACCATAGGCTTGGGTATGGTCAGCATAAACTGTTAGGGCTGCGGCAAGTTTTATCAAGCTGCTGCATGGTCTACAAGGCTTCTATTTTAATATTTGTTTTCATTGCTTGCTGTTAATGATTGATGAACTTACAATTCGGTGACAGTACCATCAGTCAGATGTTGGTTCTGTCCCCCAAAAAAATCTAGTTGAATGGTGGTCTAGTCTGAAGAGACCCAAAGCTGAATCTTTCTTGAACAAGTGGTAACAAAGATGAATGTCCAATCTGTTATTTGCTATGGACATGCAGGCTTTAGTTAGTTACCTATTCAAGGTTTACCCTGGAGGGTGGAATTCTAGACATTCTAGATGCATGTGTAGGAAGTTATAATTTGTCTGTGCTTTCTTGAAGTTCCTAAATTTTCATTTATTATAGTTATGAATGGATGAGTAAATTATTTTTCAGATATTTGCAAAAACCAATTTCATGTTTACGAGTCCCCAACAAGAAAGAGTGTTTCTGAGCCTGCCTCCTACCACGCTGTAAGTTAAACTTAGTTTATGCCAATTGAACAATATGTTACAAGAAGTTTTTCTTTCTGTTCTACCACCCATTCCTCTCCTTGCCTGTGCTTTAGTAATTATTGTAAGCTGGTTTTTCTAGCTGACCTGGAGGTAATTGCCCAATTCTATCTTTTGTAGAAATTGTCATTTGGTGGACAGATGAGAAACATCTCAACGTGTTTCACCCGGCGTTCTTTAGGCAATGAGAACTCATGGTATTTTTTAAAATGTTTATTGAGTACTTTTCTTGCTTCAACAGGGTAATACATACTTATGTCATTTCTGATTGCTTCCTCCCCCTAAAAAAGTTCTCAGGTACTATCAAGGAGATCTTATGCATCAATGTCAGGTACTTTCTGTGGCTATCTGGGTCTCTTACTTTCTTTGTGATTCAAGTCCTTCTCTTCAGAACTCGTTAGATGTTATGTTGGATGTTTTGGATTCTTTCATCAATGATGTTATATTTTACAAGTGTTTGCTGGGTTTTACATTTTTTTAAGGATACTTATATAACTAGTATACTTATTGTTTCATTACCAATGTTGGCAAATATCTTTCAGACCTTCCTCCGCACCAAGAGATTGGAATGCCCTCTCTATCACCTACGATGACTGAGGTATGCATCTTTCTGAAGCTCATGAGTTTGTTATATAGTGGCTTATTGTTTCTGGCTACTGATTTACACTTATATGTAGGGAAACATTGCAAGATGGTTGAAGAAAGAGGGGGAAAAAGTTTCTCCTGGTGAAGTTCTGTGTGAAGTTGAAACTGTAGGGTTCTGGTGCTATTGACATTGTAGACTTATTTTGTATGGTATGACCTTTATGTGGGCCTAGAGTCTTGACATCTCAATATATAACCTTTGAAGGATAAAGCAACAGTAGAAATGGAATGCATGGAGGAAGGTTTTCTTGCCAAGATAATACGTGGGGATGGATCAAAAGAAATCAAAGTTGGAGAGGTATTGAAATCTAGCTACAAGTTTCAATCCAACCCCACCCCACCTTTTTTTTGCTGGGAATTTCTATTTGGTGTTTCATTAAGTGTGTCTGTACATGGAGAGAGTTTATTGGTTTACACCCTAAGCTTTACATGCAGAGGTAACAGTCTCAGTAACATTAACAATTTTTTTCTGTAGATAATCGCTATAACTGTCGAGGATGAGGACGAAATTGCAAAGTTTAAAGATTATCAACCTTCTGCCTCAGGTGCTAGCGCTGCCCCTGCTAAAGAACCATCTGCCCCGCCCCCACCAAAGAAAGAGGTGGTTGATGAGCCTGCCCGAGAATCTGAACAAAAGGTTTCCAAACCTAGTGCATCTCCTCCATCTGGGGATCGCATATTTGCCAGTCCTCTTGCTAGACAGTTTGCTGAAGAGAAAAATGTGAGTTAATGAAATGCCATGATTGAACGTTGTTTTATAAATAATAAAAATAAGCCATTTTGAAGATATATAACGATGTTTTACAACTATATAGGTTCCTCTCTCAAGCATTAAAGGAACAGGACCTGAAGGGCTCATTATTAAGGGTGACATTGACGATTACTTGGGTATTATTCTGTCTCTCTTTCTGTGTGCCTAGATTTCATAGTGGGTCTTATTGTTGTGCTAGAGGAGTCCTCTGTCTTGCTAGTTCTGGGGTATTGTATAGCCCTTAGCTGATTGATTTGATTTGGATAACAAGCTTTGCCATCTAATGCAGCTTCTGGAGCTAAGGAGGTTTCAGCAGCCTCAAAGACCAAGGTTGCAGATGCAGCCTTGGATTACACTGACATTCCTGTCTCTCAGATAAGGAAGGTAGCCTATCAAATCAAATTCCTCTTATAAAATAGTGTTCTGAGATTTATTGGTTGACACTTGAGTGCATTAATCTTAGACCATTCTGTTTAGGCTGTGTCTTTATGTTGTGAATACAAGATACCCTTCTCAGAAAAATGGAACCTTGATTATTAATCTGTTGGTAGGATTGAATATTTGAATTAGGAATACAACTATTAGTCTACCAGCTGACAAAAGTTATGTCCAGTTTTTGTGATGCCTCCATTACTATATATTTTTTTAAAATTAATATAAAAGTCCTTTTGGATCATTAAATTTGTATGCATCAGCCTTTGTTTTCATACGGCCATTTTGGTCCTTTTATTCCAGCACCTTTACTTTGTCCTTACTTCTATTCACTTTATGCAATGCTCTTCCATTACTATATCTTTCACAGTACAAGTGATGTGTTTATTTACTTGAAGCTAAGTCTTTATATTTTGACAGATCACAGCTTCACGCCTACTGTTATCCAAACAAACTATTCCTCATTACTATTTAACGGTAGATACATGCGTTGACAAACTCATGAGGTTAGTTTCTCTGTTGCAATGGCGTATCTATGGTAGATGATATATCTGTAGTATTATGTAGTCCATATAGCTGACCTTAGAGGGATAAGGCTTGTTCTCACTGTTTAATGTAAGCTACTTATATGCAGTCTGCGTGCCAAACTCAATTCATTGCAAGAAGCCTCTGGTGGGGCACGGATTTCAGTTAATGACCTTGTAATCAAGGTATTACATTTGTCTCTGACCAATATAATTGTGCTTGAGATATGTAGATTGTCCGTTTTGAGATGTTATGAGATATGTAGATTGTCTGTTTTGAGATGTTAAGTTTCAATTAAAAGTCCAGTGTGAGATTAGGTGCTTGATAAGCAAAAGCAAGTTGAATTCTGTGACCTCCAAAATCATTTTGAATGGCTTCTCTTTTCTTAGTTTTGAACATGATGTCAGACTTGATGGTTTCTTGGACGGGTTTTGTGTCCCATGAGCCTCCGACTTATGTTTTTGGCCACATTACGGACTTCTTTATATTCTGTTTGTGACATCTTATAAAATTAAGAATCATGAATTTTGGCTTAAATGATCTATAAAGGAGCAGCAGTTGTTGTGGAAGGTTATGTGGGAATACAGATTTAAGATTCTATCAGTTTAGAGGGTAACTTGGTTCTGTCAATGAAAAAGAGAGAAAAGGGGTAGTGGGTGGAAAGACAAGTGAACTTGACATAAACTTCCTTGCTTGTGTCAAAGCATAGAATACAGAGTATTGTAAGTGAATTTGACCCTACAATCACATTATCACGCCTTTAAACCTTTGGGATTCTGGCTAAAATTCGTGAATTTCGGCAATCAGTGATATGTAGTTCGAGTTGATATGTTCATATCAACTTTGGTTGTTTTATCTTTTATTTATTTCAGGCTGCTGCTTTGGCTCTTCGTAAAGTTCCTCAATGTAACTGTTCATGGACAGATGATTATATTCGCCAGTAAGTCAAAAGTTTTATCTGCAAGTGCTGCCATTAAATTTTGATATCCCATCT
Organism: Leucaena leucocephala; assembly: GCA_037074615.1. NCBI lineage: Eukaryota > Viridiplantae > Streptophyta > Magnoliopsida > Fabales > Fabaceae > Leucaena > Leucaena leucocephala. The sequence goes on along the minus strand of CM073557.1, from coordinate 3,458,515 downwards.
GATTTAACATGTAAATTTTGTTTTATGCAGGTATCATAATGTGAATGTTAATGTCGCTGTGCAGACTGATAATGGACTTTTTGTTCCTGTCATCAGGGTAAGCCACATTCTCTGTTTAACAGAACGACATTTATGTCTTTAGTTTCAATTATGGCGTCTCACTTGCCTTGTTATTGGTTATATTCGCAGGATGCAGACAAGAAGGGCCTCTCAAAGATATCAGAAGAGGTCAAACAATTGGCATCAAAAGCCAAAGAAAACAGCTTGAAACCCCAAGACTATGAGGTAATATAAGTCATGCGAATGCTCAATTGGCCTGTTAAAGATGATCTCGTTTTGACGTGTGGATTTTCGGCTGATTCACTCTGCAGGGAGGTACATTTACAGTTTCTAACTTGGGAGGGCCATTTGGCATCAAACAGTTCTGTGCCATCATCAACCCACCTCAGTCAGGCATTCTTGCAGTTGGATCTGGTGAGAATACTATAGGGTCTTCCGATATATTAATTTTTTAATCAGTCATTGTTTTTATCTTCACACTCGGTACGGTCATATACTTTAACAGCTGAGAAGCGGGTCATACCGGGTTCGGGACCAGGAGAATTTAACTTTGCTTCTTTCATGTCTGTGACTCTCAGCTGTGACCATCGCGTAATAGATGGTAATATTTTTTTATTAGAGCTTCAGTCATCAAGCTTTTTATATATGAATTAGTGAAGTCAGGTATTAAGGGTACGTCTTATTTTGTTTGTTCAGGTGCAATTGGCGCTGAATGGTTGAAAGCATTCAAAGGCTATATTGAAAATCCAGAGTCAATGTTGCTGTAAGATTAAACTTAAAAAGACTTCCTTGAATGTTTTCAGCTGATTATTAAGGCGGGAATGAGAATGGTTCACCTGGCCTCTATCCACATACACCCATTATTAGGTTTGGTGGATTGTATTCCTGACCAATCTACGATTGAAGTCTTTACCCTTTTTCGGCCGAAGTTCAAGTCTTTTGTCAGAAGATGAATTTTGCAAATTTTGTATTTTGAATAAGCAGGGTCGGAAGGGGCACTTGATACATTTGAAAATTACCTTGGATAAGAGGGTACTCCCCCGTAGAGGCAGATTCTTGCCTGAGATTTTTCTGTTATACTTTGTGAATAACTGGCAATTTTCTTGAGATATGCTCTCATTTCTTGTTTAGTTGGTACGATGAGGGGTAAAACGGCACATTCCCTGGAATAATTTGTTAATATGAAAGCATTTTATTGCTGAGTCATACTCTAAACGTGCTTTAGTTCCTTTAACAGCAAAACGGTAATCTACTTTCAAAGTGTTGACATATTTCTATTATTCTATACGGAACGAATCGCTAGTAACTGGCGTGAAATGAACGCTCTAGCATTTGGCTTTGTTTTTTTTTGGTACAATCTAGCGTTTGGCTTTTAGTTGTACTACTTGATCTTCCGCCGCAAAAACATATAGCATCACATTGAGGCAGCAAGACGGGCAATACATCGAGACAAAATCCTTCAAGCAAGGTACCATACAGTACATAATATGGAGACAACAGCCTGTCCTTTACTCGACGTTTTAACTTTAAGCAAACTTAACAAAAGGCACAGTTTTTAGTCAAGTTCTTTTAAAAAAGGCAGTGATGTCCGTTACGAATACGACAACAGCAAATTGCAACGAAAAAAAGCTGTGGCCACTTCTAACAAAATTAGATATGTATACTTTGTCTGCTATAATATCAACTGAAAACTCCTACAACTATCATGGAAGATAAGAGAGAAGCTGACTTAAACAGTAGCAGCAGCATGTTCACGTGTTCAATGAACTATAAGGGTTTTTATTTAAAAAAAACAAAGCACTATAAGGGATTGAGGCATAAGCACCATCAACTACAGATTCCACATAGTTTTAGGTTATTAGTAGTAGTAAACCATAAACACTTGGGTAGATGATTAAGTTGGAGTATGAGGTAAGCATTAGATGGTGGTTGCTAGTAGTTCAAATCAATTACCAAAACCACAAAAACCGAGTCCAGAAAATTCTAGTCAGTGTTTGCTGATTTGAGTAAAAAGTTCCTCACCACCACAACCACAAAATATCGCAAGTCATGTAAATGTTAAACACTGGTGCTGACATCAAATTATTTGGAAAACAGCACCCAAAAAAAAAGTGAGAAGAGAAGAGAAGAAAAGAAAGAAAGAAAGAAAAAAGTGAAGGAATGAGTTTATTTCACTAAATAAATTACGAATTAATTTACGGGAAGCATTGAAAAGATCAATCAAAGTAGATCAGGCTTTCCAAGTAAGGGGTAAGAGGGTATCTGTTATATAACACAGCAATTTCATGCCGCCCATCAAATTACTAGAAAATAATGATCCCATTTCTACTACTAGAAATCAGATGAATAATGACACGCCACTCACTAACTATTTACTAGAAGACAATTTAACATCCCTGAAGCAATTTCCGAACTTCAGATCATTTGATTACGATAGCCAAAAATAGAAACACTATTGAAGCGATATAACACAGAATTCATGCATACAACAAACTTAACACAATTTGCAAAAGAGAAGATCTTCAATGTGGGCACACTACTATAGTTCCTACCTGATCCTAGTAAATTTATAATCTCATCTTATAAGTACGGCATCAATCTAATATCAGTAAATAAATGATCATATCCACAAACAGATCCCCTAAGCCCATGATCTCAAGAGAATGTGCTTAGTGTTCGTATTTATCACAGAAATGACAAAACAGTTCACAGTAGTTTCAGAATCTCTTATGCATTCCCAAGCTATAGCAGATGCTATGAACAAAATTGTATCTCTCAATATTATTCATTACAGCGTAATTCGACCACTTTCAATGGAAGGGTTAGCCATCATCACAATGAAATTATGCATTCAAACAATAATTTGCAACAACAGATTTAACATCAGCTGCCACACATTGGTAACCTACTGTCTACAACTTGTACTTCAATACTCACTCAAAATTGATATGAAGGGAATGAAAAATAAGAGCTCACACAAAATAAGCTCTTCATATTGGCACGTAGCGCTTCAAAGCCTGCTTCGCTGTAACAGCCGCTCCAGCCACAACTCCACCAACGGCTCCTGCGACCGCAGCCGATCTCACTCCTCTCGCAGCTCGATACAATGCACCCGTGCCAAGCCCTGCCGCCATACTGTTCCAGACATCATCAGTATCCCTAACGGCCTGAATCCCGCTCTCGATACCGGCATAAATCAACCCGATCACTCCAAGTCGGTTGCCCCAAGATCGACCAGAATGGCCAGATGCGTTAAGAACACGGTTAATCCGAAGCTTTGTGGTGTCGCCAGATTCAAAGGATTTAACGCCATCGACGAGTCCCAGTCCAGCGCCACCAACGGCGCCGGCGAGGTATCCACATCCAGTGTAGAAGGTGAGGTTCTCACCCCAGGATCGACGTTTGCGGCGGGCCTCTTCGACGAAAAGGTATTCAGGAGATGTCGGAAGCTGGTAAAGATTTCGAATAGGTACCTCGAGTTCCTTGTAGGGATTGTAAAGGCGTGTTTGATTTTGCAATCCGGATTCTGAGTCACGATCGGGGGTCTGGTACGCCATTGGAGAGGCTTCCAGACGCTCGGGTAGGGTTTCGGGGATCAAAATAAGAGAGAGGGAGAGGGAGAGAGAGAGATAGACCACCGGAACGGACAGAGGAAGCTGCCTTCCTTGGGTCAGGGCAAAAGATGCGAGAAACTTGGGGGTTAGGTTAGAAATACGGTCCAATCAATTTGACCACTAATACGGACCGGGTTCAGTGACGAACCGGAACCGGTTTATTCTAGCGGTGTGCACAAACTTGTATGCCCGGTCCGCCGCTCGAGTCTAATAAAAAATTGTTCAGCCCATCTCAAACAAAATTTCCTAAAACATATTTAAACAAAATTAGATTAGGCTAAATGTCAATAAAATTAGATACTAAATAAAATATATTATTTTATCAATTTAGTCTAACTCTATATATATATATATATATATATATTTTTAAAATTTTATTTTTTAAAATTTATTTTATTTATAATTTTATAATTTTTATTTTAACTGATAACTTTTCTTATTTATTTTTAATATTTAAATATAATTTTTATATTTATATAAATATTAAAATTATTTATATGTTTTATTTATTAAAGATTCAATTATTAGTATTATAATACTATTATAAATATCTGACTTCTTATAAATTTTAATATTTTTTATATATAATAAATTTTAAAATTTTAATTATTATCTTTTTTTATTATTTTATTCTTAGTATATTAAAAATATTATTAAATTCTTTAAAATATAATTTTATAAATTTATAATTATAATTTTTTATAATATAAATAAATATATAATTTAGATATATAAAACTGGTTATATTTAAATAGTTAAATTTTTTATTGAAATAAAATTAAATATTTAATTATAAAATATAGTATATATTTTTGTTGGGATAGGCTCGGGGCGGTGTGCCTTTATTCCACAGAATTTGTAGATTCAATATTCTGACAGTTTTGCGGGCCCTTGGGTTTTTTGTTTTGTTTTTACAACACGTCATTGTATAATTGACAACTATTTAATAAATATTATTTTATTATAATTTTAATTATAATATTTAAAAAAATATTTTAATTTTTAAATATTTAAATTTATATTTAAGAGTAATAGACAGTTTACTCTGCCTGATATTAGTATCACTTAGAAGGAATAAAGACTTCGTCTTATTCTTAAATTGTGAATGAGTCTAATCCCTTTTTAAAAATTTATTTTAAAAAATATTTTTTTGAAAAATTAAAATGTCAAGTATTTCTTGAATTAAATATTTTTATTAAAAAGCTAGTTATTCTTTCTATGTATTCGAAATATAGTAATTTCAAAGTTTTCAAATATTGCTGTACATAGTATACATTTTGCCAAAAAAAAATTACACGAAATATATTAAAAGTAAACAAAGTATGTACATAGTAAAAGAAAAATCATGTTCAATTGTTCATCACTTATAAATACATTATAAATTCTTAAAGATTAGGGTATGAGCCATTTGTACGTTTTCTAGTTTTTATGTCCGCAAATTTTGAAAATACAAATCTCCTAAGCATGATCAACATAATAGAAGAACTTGCATTATGATTTGGACTGCCACTAATGTTCAAATTACTTATTAAATCAAATAGTCAATTAAATTCATTCTTTCCCCACACTTAAATCATACGTTATTCTCAATACAATACTAAAATATATATTAAAGGGAGAATGAAAGATGATTAAAAAGTCATGTGCTAAAGGGGAGATTTATTTTAAGAAAACTAACTTAAAATTAAGAAATTATTAAAAAGTAACATCTTTTAGGAATTTATTAAAAGACATAAAGTAATAAATCTAAATTATTCTATCTTTTATTATTAGGATTGTCCATCCCCTACCCTTATCTCAAATAATAAACTTAGGATATATAACACAGATAAGATAAAGAAACATATAACTTGGTGCCTTTATGCCACTTGAGGGTCTTGAAATTGAAATTTTCATATGTTATGAGGAACATACTCTCATGTAAATGTACATTCTCTACACAGCTTTTTCTAGTTGTTTGGGGTGGTAGCTTATAGTCAATTTGTGGAGGTGCCACAATATAGGGAATATGGAGATCACTGTATAATTCTCCTAAGTGTGGTACTTGCAAGAGATTTAACAAACCACAAGCAGCACATTTTGCAACTCTAAATATGAGACAATAATCAAAATACTTGAAGCTGTGGAAAGCCTTTAAACATGTATGGTTACTAATCAAGACACCAGATGTGAAAACTCTATATAAGATATAAGAATACAAGTATTTCTCATATCCAATAAAATTAATAAGACTCCTTTCAATAAGAGTCTTGTCTTCAACATAAGAAATTAGAATATAATTATCAGTGATTATTTCTTTATCTGATGGCAAATCACATAATAATATTTCATCTTTATTAGCACACTCATTTTCATCCTAATGGTAGGCATGATTTTCCATATTTTAGGCTTAGTTTTATGCCTAATTTTCTTTGTTATGACATTTTGTGGTGCTAGAGTGACTTTCTTGATTGTTGTAATAGCCTTTACTTTATCATGTGATCCCTTAGATCCTGGAAATACAACAAAAACACATTCCTCAATTATGACTATTAAAAATTAAAGGAATGTCATCTTTATCAAATCTATTATGTTCATGTAATGTGACTAGCTTTCTAGATAACTTAATACAATTCATGCAAAGTAAACCATCATTACATGTACATGATATATGTGAGATATCATTATGTGCATGCAAGGGAGAGAAGGAGATTCAAACAAATTCTCATTACAAGATAAGTCAATATTAATAGTCAAGCATGTCTTAGTGTTCGCAACATGTTCACTATCGCCTATAGTACAAGAAGATACACATGTAGTATCAGAAATACTATGAGAGAAATATGATCAAGTATTTTATTATCATTACATAAAGAGGTAGAGATATTGCAAGTAACATTTTTATTTAAAGTACTACAATTAGAGTCAGCTTCTTCAAGGATATGAGCTGTATTACAAAATGGAGGATATGACTCCTCTAGGGTTTATTCTTAACTTATCTTTTGTTGACGGTTATTTGAGACTTTGTCTAAAGTTGTTACTTGCTTCTCACATAAATTTTGAGGACATGATGCTCCTTCTTTTCCTTCAGATTCAATCTGGGCTATGTTGCTCAAAAAATTATCCAAAATGCGCTTATGTTCCCCAATTCTTCAAACATTCCAAACACCCTTACTTCAATAAGTAATACGGGGTATTGTGATACCAAGCGATCATATTTTTTTTTATAAATTGTATATCCTTATCATTGGAAATATAAAGGAATGAGGAATGCCTACAAAACTGAGAGTCACCATATGTCTTGCATAGTTGGGTTATGAGTTAGTAAGGTGGCACACATATGGTAAATGAAGGCATATAGTAGGGTCTATATGGTAGGAAGGGTCGTATATGATATAGTTGAGGTGACAATTGAGTCATATATTGTTAGTTACTCATAACAAATGATCTAAGAAGCTCCCAAGTTTTGTTTATAGTTATATCCAACAAGTCTCCTCCTGCTACACTATCTATTATTTTTGGGTCATGCTCTTTCAATCTCCTATGGAAATATAATATGAGGTATTTCATCATGTATTTGGTGATACGGGTAATTGTGCAAGATGTATTGAAATTGATCCCAATATTTAACAAAAGATTCATGGATGCTCTGTGCAATGGAGTATATTTGTGCTCTTGCCTGATCCTTTAAAATATTATAACTTGTTAAAGACTAGGAGGGCATAGTTAGATTAGGATTATATTGATGATGATTATTAAACCAAACCATCATGTAATTTAGAGAAGGAAACAAAGAAAATACAAGTAACACATAAATTAAAAAAAAATATAAAGAAAAATAGAAAAACTGACTCAAACATTCGAATTTGGTAAAAATAAGTCAGACATAATAGATGAAGCTTGAAAAAGTGTAGTATGATTTTTTTTTGGATTTTTTTGGGCAAGTCAGAAACAATTCTAGCAAAGTAGTGATGATCAAACTGAAATTTATCAAACTGAAAAACACCTAAAAACTAGACTCTACCATATACGAATAAAATAAAGGTAGAAAAGAGAGAGAAATAACATACTTAATTAACCTAAGAGTTGAGGGAATTGACTTCCTGACAACGGCGCCAAAATTTGATGTCGTCTATCTTTAGCGCTCAAATTAATTATTAAATTAATTTCTATGTAGTGCAGAGATCAACCTATATCATATTCTTTACTTAGAGTTAATACATGACGTAACTCTAGATTAGAATAAGTGTGCGAATGAGGAATAGTATAAGAGAATCTGATTAATAATTTTTAGAAAGTAACAATAGATAATAACAAAAATAAAATAATAGCAAGAGCGTATAAGGATATCATCGATAAGACGTGGGTTGTAACATCCCTATTTTTATTTTAGGATTTAAGTAGTATTAGCAGAAATTAATTTCTAATAGATAAAATTTTAATTTAATTACATAAGTTAAAATAGTTTAAAAAAATAATAATAACAATATATTGTTTCTATTAATAGTAATAAAAAGACAAGAAAAGAAAAAAAAGATAAGAAGAAGAAAAAGTATCCTGGTAATATATATATTATAAAACAAACAAAAAGAAAGAAGAAGAAGAAAGAAGACGTGGCTAGGGAAAATTAATGAATAAAAAAAAAAAGAAGCATATGGTACGCTGGAATAAAGATTTATATAATAATATTATATATATAAAAAAAAGCAAGTGGGGCCCACATATATTTTTAAATTTAACACACACACAAACATTTCCAAAGCACGCGGTTTCTTTCTTTCCTTCTTCTTCCTTCGTCATTTTCGTTCAGCTGCTGGAGCTTTTCCTTTAAAGAATATCAGATCTATTTCAGCTTCGATTAGTTCTTATAAAATCTTTCAATTACTATAGTTATTTCCTAATTATTTTTCTATACTAAGAGAGCTATTTAGAAATATAATTTTTGTTAGGAGCAAAGAAGTTTGAGGATTAGGGTTTAGAATAAGTGTGATTTTTCAACAAAAGAGAATCATAGAATTGTAAAGATAAGTAAATACTTGCATTTAATCGGTTTATAATTTTTCTATTTGTATTATTTGAGAGAGTTAGAGTTAGGGTTTAAATGTTATAGAGTAGAGATGATTTAATATGAAAATTTTGTTGATTTAATTTGAGTTTAACAATTGATGTATATTTATTGGAGGTATAATTGATATTTAATCGGTTTAGATTGTTGCTAGAGTTTGTAAATTAAAAATGGGTATTTTTGTTGAAACCCTAGATTAGAGAAATTGGGGATTTTGGTCAAATTGAATAATTATGGGTTAATTGATAGGTTAAATGAAATATTAAAATTTATAAATGATGTGATTTAATATTGAAATGAAGATTTAGATATGTGAGCATTTGAAATTTTGGGTAAAACTTTAAGGATTATAAATTTGGGGGTTTTGGGTTGTTTGAAGAGTGTAATGTTATATAAGAATATATATATTAGTAGAATAAAGTTGAGGCAATATAAGATTATTATGGGAATGATAATTTAGAAAATAGATATGTAATTGTGATAGAGAAATTTAGTTATGATATTGAATTAATAATTTTTAAACAAAATAAAGTTAAAAAAATGTGAGTATTTATTTAAAAGTATATGTTGTGTCAAATTAACAATATATTGATACACATTTATATAAACTATGTAGATTGACTAGAGAGTTGTGACCTAAGCCCGTGGCTACTTATTTGTGGTATTTTTGTTAGCTTTGGAGAAAGGTAATCACTTTCCACTCATTGTGTTTGCTAATATGATGTTTATGAGTGATTATATATATATATATATAAATATATTGATGATGATATGATTATATTGATAAAAGTGGATTGCTAGTTTTATTGAAAATTATCTTGTGGGATTTAGAAAGTTTTAATAGAGATTAAAAACTTGTTATATCTTGAGATTAGAATTTGAAGAAAGTTATTATTTTGAGTAAAACTCCATTGTCATTTATTGATGTTATTGATTATTGAACTATTGAGCTTTTGATTATTATGAATATCTTAAGAATTATGTATTGGGGATTGGTAATGATGGAGTTGTATTTCTACCAGGTATAACCTCTATTGAAGCTCGATGGTTGGCTTTCATCCCACTAGTTTACCGAGAGACTTGCCCCACCAGTTTATCGAGGGGCTGCGACACCCCCACCAGTTTATCGAGAGGGAATGAACCCATGGTCCAGTCTTGTGCTCTATGGATTTTGGCCGATCCATAACACTCGACCGGTTAGCTTTTTGAGTGGCCATTCATATGGTAGTTATCACTAACCCATGGGTTCGGTCGGTAGGTATAATGCGGTTCAGTTGGTTTGATGGGAGGAATTAGGATGATATTTCTGTCTGATTATATTATAATAATATATTATTTTCTATCTCGTATATTTTATTAACTGTCCCACTTGACACCTCACGAGCATATGTTAGTATGCATGATGAGTAGGATTGTTAGTTACTGAGACATTTGTCTCACTCCATGGTTATTAACATTTTTCAGGAGTTAGTTCAATTGCTGGTTCTCACGGGAAGGTGCTAGAGGCATAGTAGTGCTATTTGACCTGTATAGCACTATCATTTATATTTATGTGCTGAATAGATGTAAATTGCTACTATATTATAGCATATTTTTGTTTATACTATGATAATTTACTATTTTGATAATTATATTGTACAACGTGTGCTGGTAGAAGGTCAGAGACCTCTCAGGGTTATGCATGCGAATTTGTGGATCCACAGTAGCTATTTTGCCATATTAATTGTATCATTCTGTATGTTGTTGTGTTATGGAATTGAGTTGGTTTACTCAAGTTCAATGCTCAAAGACTCCTTTTAAAAGTTGAAATTGATAATTATGATAGTGTTGAAAGAGTAATTTGGGATTTCCAATCATATTTATTGGTTGATTAAGAAAAACTTTTATAACCATGATAGTGTTCATTTTGGAATCTTTGCAAAGCTCTTTTTTTACCATAGTTAACTCTTTTAAAATTATGAAATTTATTTATAAACATGGTTAGTTTGTAGCCAATTAAGGTACAAATAATTTTAAATGATTAATAGTTATTATTTTAAGGAGAATTTTACATGGTTTCCCAAGGATTAATGCGTGGCTATCATCATTCAATAATATATTAAAATTATAATAATTATATATGCTAAATTCCTAACATGCTAAACCCTAGATAATCGTAATGTCATAATAATAAAATCTACAATTATATTTAGATTTAACATATAATTGTATTAAGAATAATTATTTAAAAGTTTCACTTAGCATGTGATAAATTAAAAAATAATAATTTATTACTCTAATATAGATATTCAATCGAAAATTCTATAACTAAATATGTGAAAAATTATAAGAGAAAACTAAATATTTAAATAAAGAATACCAAATTATAATTTAAAATAATAAATTATAAGAGTTTGATCACATATGTGTCTCAACCGAGATCCTAAATCTGATATATACAAATCTCAAAACATAAACTTAAGAAATCATAAACTTACATGAAGGAAAAAGATTAAATCTTAAAATTGTTCAACTCCTATTTTAAAACACATAAACTCAAACAGGTAAATCTCTCCTAAAAAATTTAGAAAGAAATAGATGGAATTGTGAAAAATATAAAGAAGATGATTATGATGGTGGTGGTGATTGGTGTTGAATGGAGAAGCCTTGGGTCATTTATATAGTCTCATGTTATGGCCTTGACTTTTTTCTGTTGATGTAGGTCTTTTCACTAATTGACTTTCTAAACAATAATGATAATTTTTATTTATCTTAAATATTCTTTCAACTAGTCATCTTTTCTAATATCTCTAAAGATAATATTTTTAACTCAAATATCCTATAAATAATTCAAATAAAAAGTAATAGGATAGAAGAAATAAAATAATTAATAAGAAAATAGGAAATGATAACACATTTTTCTATTATCCTTTGATTAAATTCAATTGTTAGATATTGAAAAATTATTTTTAAATTAATTTAAATGATATTGGCTTGATATAATATAATATAATACTAATATAATATTATATTATATTAAATGAATGAATTAATATAATATAATATAATTTTAATTTTATCTAATTATGTATTATAATTTCTTTCTTCAATTTGGTAATCTCTCAATTAACCTTTCTCATGGATATAATATAATTTTATAATAATTGATGTGGGTTATAGTCATCATTTATTTATTTATTTTAATTTTCTAAAATATATAAAAATAAAATACCTTGATGTAAATCAATTTAATAAAAAAACACAAAAAATGACAAACAACTACTACCACCTATTAAGCATGATAAATTCTCTAAATTAGATAAAAAATAATACGATTAAATATGAATTTATCACATGAAAAGTTCAAGAAGTAAAATTGCGAATTACATGTTGTTTAATTATTTAAAAATTTAATTATTACCATAATTTTTCTTTCAACAGTTATATATTGTATCAACATTTTTTCTCCACTTAGTGAACCCAACCTTTTGTTTTGGCCAACTTAGATTAAGGTAAATAATAATAATAGTAATAAAAAATGGGTTCTTCTATTTATGTTGCCACAGAAAGTATGGAATGTTGCAATTCAGAGAGGGAACAAAACACAAGATTGAACTTATGAGGAATGTGGGCGAATGGTGGAGCAACTTCCAAAAGACCAGCAACTTCCTATCTCATCACTATATTGCTTGTTTGGAACTTCCTCAACATGTTTTCTTGATGCTGGAAAGTGGCCTTCTTCTCCTACTCTACTTCTGCTACTGCTTTTGTTGCTCAGAGACTTCATGGGTTTCCTCTGCCTTCTCTCCATTTCCACATTATGATTGCTATTGCTACTCATTGCCTCTTGATTCTACATGTTACAAAACCATAACTGAAGGCAATTTTAAAAAAAAGTAGCCCAATGCACAAGATTCCTACTAAGAGGAATCTAGGGAGAGATAGGTATAAGTAATTTTACTTTTGCAAAAGGAAAAACTGTTTTCAGAATTTGAATATATGATCTCTAAGTCACATGGCAAAAGAGGCTCACCCAACTTAAAAGCAACTTACCTGCTACTTTTTTTCCCTTTCAATGAATTTTACAACTTAAAAGCTTTAGTTATGCCATTCTTTTAGCCTGTCTAACCAGGAAGGAAATTCGGAAATGTGAAAGTGAAAAAGACTTGTCATTAGTGTTTCAAGGACCATAGGGATAGATTATCATTAGTGTTTTTTTTTTGCAATAAAATACTAAAAACGATAAGTAGAGGTTGATTGACTAACCCGTTTCTCAAATCTGTTATTGCTGTCAGTGTCTTCTTTCACATATCTGTCTTCTTCTAAATCTTTGAGCCGATCCAGCTCCGGCAAAATGACTGAACCAAGATTTGATCTGTCTCGTTTCCTCAATTCACAACATTTCAAAGCCAACATAGCAAGTGATGAAGCCTCTTCAACAGGCCAATGTGTCACACTTGGATCAAGCACCTCTGGAAATTTGCCCGTTTGGATAGCCTTTTCAACCAGGTGAGACAAACCCATAGGAGGCTTTGCTGTAAGAATCTGAATCAGCATTACACCTAAGGAATATATGTCTGATTTTACACCCAACATTCCTGTTTGATGATACTCTGGGTCAATATAGCAGAATGTTCCTGCTGCGGCTGTCATGCGATATTGAGTGGTTTTGTCAGCTACAGGTGGAGGAACAAGCCTGGCCAAACCCACATCACTGATCTTGCTCTTGTAGTTCTTGTCTAAGAGTATATTTGCAGGCTTGAGATCTGGATGCACCAGTGGTTCAGGCCTTTTTTGGCAAAGGAAGTGAAGGCCGGTGGCAATTTCTGCTGCAATATGGAATCGAAGTTTCCATGGAATTGGTGGGGTGGTTATCTTTCTGGAAGAGACGGTCTTCTAAGCTGCCATTTTCCAAATATTCGTACAGAAGGCATCCATACTCTGGGCAGGCACCTAGGAGGATAACCATGTTAGGATGTCTTACGGTGCTCAAAACTTCAACCTGCATTGAAATACTTACAACAGAAGATAACTCAGACTATGATTCATAATCCCGATAGATGCTAGATACATGAGATTATTGACCTCAACTAAAGAACTTATGGAACAATTCCTGATCATAGCTAAATTGTATATTTTGACAAGAAAGAAATCTTGTTTTTGCAGTCCATTTATTTGAGTGAATACACTAAATTACGTCACCTGCTTGTGCAAATGTTACACTTATAGAGTTGCAATGCAGTTGAGGATAAAAAGTAACGCTCTTTTTATTTAAAAATACAAATATTTGATATCCGATACTACCAACTAATCCAGTTCAAGTATTATTAGTACTAAATAAAATATATCTCTCTTAATGTAATTTTTATCTATTCGCATGGTTTGAGCACTCAATCTTTTCTTAAGAGGTGTTGAGTTATTTACCGCTCAACCTAACCTCCATTGGTGGTTTCATGTTCTTCTTCTATGATATGAGGAGCACCCAGAAACTGTTCTAAGTACGGAAGGACACATTTTAGAGCAAGGGGGAATATAGTGTTACTCAACCTAGACTAGGCTTTTCTAAGAGTCACATATTGTACTGTGCTTGATATTTAACTCTTATGAGATCAAATTTTCACAGATTAACAACTTTGTTTCGTCGTGGATATTTGAGTTACCTTATCAATTTTGTAAATAACAGGTTTTAATATGAAAAAAATAAAGTTTCATTCTTCCATCAGAAATGAAATCCCAAGCTTAAATTTGTCACGACACGATGTTCATATTTCCAAGTATCTGCTAAAAGAAAATTACGATTACCTCTTGAAAAAATTGCTTCTCCCCAGATGTTATGTCTGGTCTCAAGACCTTGATGGCAACAACAGTGTGATCGAGCATCCCTCTGAAAACAGGTCCATATCCACCATCACCAATTTTCTTTGAATTGTCAAAGTAGTTTTTTGCAACCTGTATTTCTGAAATATCATATCTTCTACATCGGATAAAATTTTGTACAAGTGCATTTACTGCTTTCATCTTCTCTTCCTCATGCATAGCTTTCGTTTCTGCCTGCTTTCTCTTCTCGGTCTCCATTTCTGCTAGGAGTTTTGCCATTTGCGTTGACTCCAATGCAGCCATGGTTTTCTCTCTTGCTGCCTCTGTCAAAGCCAATGCAGCCTCTTCAGCGAGCCTAGCTCTTTCTAGGTTGCGTCCTTCTTCTTCCCTAATCTGTTCAAGCTCCATTACCTAAATGACAAAATACCAGTCTTTTTAAGTTTTCTTTTTTAGTAGGTTATTCTAAAATCCATGATAGATCATTAGAAAATACAATATGAAATTACCTTCTTTTTTGCTTCAATAGCTTCTTTGCAAGCTAAGCTATACTTCTCCATTGTTTTTTTCACTTCCAGTTTTAATCACATTATTTCGCTCTCCAAGTCTTTCTGTCCGATAAGCCATGCAAAAGGGGAAAGCAATGTGTAAATAATTCCCTTATGATGGAAAGTAATGAAAAAATCTGCAGGATATAGGCGTGAAAATTATGTTTTATTGTGGTCTAGATTGACCATGGGTGAAGTACAACTAACCTTTGATATGATTATGCAACACATATACCGAATTATTATTAGTGCCAAACGATTCTGGACTAGAGTGGTCCTGTCATCCTAAAAAGTGGTACTTACTGAGCTTTTTGAAGATAGGCTCCTGCAGCTGTCTGAGTTCTCGGATACTTGGTTTTCGTGGAACTTATCATTTGATTGAAAACTATTCGGCCCTGACATATCACTAATGAAGGAATATGGATTTTGATTCGATACTGGTCAATCAGCTTCTCCATTTGGTTCATGCTGTACATTTTGTGTAGAGGTATGATTTTTACTATTAGATACTCCATCAACGCTTGAGCCTGTCTACTTCCATGGCTGGATGAATCTCTGTAGAAACAAGAGAGCATCTAAGTGCCGTGTAAATATTATTTAATCAGGGAATACATCACGAACATGATCAGACTAGCAAGAAGTTCTTCGAAACAATTAATTCGAATGACCTCATGCTTTCTCTTTCCTTTAGTTGGTAAAAGAATTTAAATCACAACGAACAAAGTTATCACCGTTTCATACCATCATGCTCGATGACTTTTAGTAAGAATTAGAATCATAGGCAATTCATCACCCTAATTTGCGATCGAAGTATGAATATTTTTAAACAAAAATATTACTAAATATCTGGTATATATACCTGCTTTCTTCTTCAGAATCTGGTACACTAGGAAGCCTCGGTGAATCATCAGCCCGAGACTTTCTTGGTTACTCTCTTTTATAGATTTAGTTGACTTGATGGAATGATTTTTGTTTTGACATGTTGGTTTGATAATTTGTCTTCTATCTGAAATGCTCAATGATTATAAACACAAACCAATTATATATAAACGCATGTGTATACGCATGCACTTCAATCTATTTTGTGGAGAATGTTCCAAATGAGATAAATGAAGAGTTGAAGGCGTTTAACTCTAATCTTAAAATTAAATGAATAGATCAACACACCCCTTTTCGAGCACAGAATCCTCGATAGGGAGAAAAAGTTGATGCATTTCTTCTCCCGATGGAGGGACGGCTTCTTTATGGGCAACATCAACATTATCTGCACAAAAGAAATTGAAAAAAAAAGTGTCATGCCATGTATGAGTTGGGTAAAATCTATTCACACATTTCAATCAGACATTTTCACAAACACCCAATGAGCATCGATGAACAAATGAAGAAACACACCGTAGCACGACCCATGGGTTATGCTAAGTTTTGCTCAGACGTGATTAGAAACATCCTTGTGCATCGATTACATTTGCCTAGAATGACATAAACCAAATCTAAAGGGTTCTTCACATTGTAGATGGACAATATTACAAACACCAACCCATGATAATGGCATCTTACTAAAGTTTATGGATTTTCTCGAAGGTTCAATAGGTAATATTGATGATAATGATAGTTATGATGGGCATGACAGAGAAGAATACCTACGGGGATGAAATCCCTTGGGACGAACATGGATAATGATGCTTCAGTTCTTTACGAGATGATCCACGGCCTATTTGACTGCATGTTGGCAGTTCTTATCCTTATCAATGGCAATCACTGTTGCTCCGACATCCTCTGCCGCGGCAGGGCCTAATTCTCCTGACTTGGAAGACTTTAGTGAGAGATCCATCGGCGGCACCAACAACCCCACCGAGCCGGACGATGGTGGGTTCCGATTTGGGAACCGCGGAAGAAAATCAATATGAGTAAGTTTTTTCCGGCCTATCCTATCACCCTATGCCTGAGAAAAAGACCGTTATTAACCAACGCTTAAATATGTCCTTTCCTCTATTTTGACCACAAGGAAGCCTTTTAATTATTAATAATCAAATTTAAATTAGTTAAATCATCACTTAATAAGTTAATATAGCGGCATGTGTACTTTGCTATTTTACTGTAAATACTCTATCTAATAATAAGAATTAGATAATTAATTTATAAATATTAAAAAAATAATTTTATTAATATTTCTTCTAATTATTTACATGCAAAATTCATCCAATGATAAAAAAAAACTTCTGTTTTCTTATATAAGAACAACTTTCATTATACGAGCATTTAATATATTAGAATATAAAGGAGACTGAATAATACAATAAAGTTAAAAAGAGGGTGAGTAATGAGATGATATCAATATGTAGAGATTAGAAACTTGTATGAACTACTTCAAATTGTGGATATAAAATAATAAAAACTTTTAATATATTCAATCAATAAAAGAAGTTTTAAAAAAATACTTCCTAAAATTTTTAATATAAGAATTAATTAATTTTAATAAATTAAGAAATATATAATATAAATTTATCAATAAGAGTTATATTTAATAATAATTTATTTATTTATTTAATTTATTTAAACGGAAGGGAGTAATTGGCTTTATGGACAATAGCTCGTTGGTCATGAAACTGCTAATTTGATCGGATAGTCGCCTCTTTGATCATCATCATTCATCAACAACGCAAAAAGGCCACATCTAGAATCTAACGCGATTTAACTCTTTTTTAAGTATATCTAATGCAGGTTCTCTTCAGTTACGCCATCTAAAGGATCATTAATAAGTTTACTTCGCATATGAATTGCCAAAATAGCCTTTCTTTCAAAATCAAAATAATCCCAATTTTCTGTCCCTCGCCGGCGGAATCTGAGATCCGAACTTGGCAGACCGACGACGAGGCGGTGATCTGATGATATGACTTCCTCATGGATGGCATCGATAGCTGGCATTAGAAACATGCGAATTACCCGCTTTGCAGAACGAACATTTCTTTGAACCTTTGGCTCTACGAAGATTGGTACCTTGTGCTTCAGGCTTCTTTTTTTGTTCCTAGGTAAGAAGCACGCAGTTAATCTTCATAGCATTCAAGTTTCAATGTTGTCTCTAGTTTCCTGTAGTTCAAATTCAATGGCTTGAGAGGAAGATTGAGACTTTACTTAGTTTTGCTTTTGTTCACGGCCATCAAATTCAAGAGATTTAGAACGAAAATAAAATTGCTCAGATCAAAATATTTGGTTGAGATTTTGAATGTTTAAATAAATAAACTGATTACTCCAAGACAGTATTTGTAAAAGAACCTTCGCCCATCTAATTCTTTTTCTTTTTCATTTTTCCCAATCTCCTTATGAATATTATGATTTGCAGATAAGGGTTTTATACCGTTGAGATTTAAGCAAACTGAAAATAAATCATTAGCAGTCATGACTTAGAGAGCATGACACGAGGATTTGATTGCGTATGAGGTCTATATCTTATAATTACAAATTTTTTCTGGGAAAATTTCTGAGAAAGAACCCCAAACTACAAAATTTATTATTTAAACATATTTGAAATTTGTTTAAAGACCTAGGACAACCCATATTCAATTATTATAATTTTTATTTAACTGTGTGCAATATATCTTTAGCTATACGTGATATTTGCACATAAATAAAAATATATTATATATAATTAAAGAAGAGTTATACCTACTTAAAGACTGAGTTGTTAGGTATCTTTAGACAATAAATTGATAAGAGATTTTCCAGAAATTTTTCCAAATTTTTTACTTTCTATCTCTCTCTGAATGCGCCAAATATGGCCATTCCCGTGAAGTCAGGGAAGGTTGAATTGATTCACACAAGGCTCTGTATGGACACAAACGATCAAGGAAATGGTGGTAAGCATATTTGTGTGAAGAACTCAGATGACCCACTTTTGGAAAATTTTGACAAGCCGCTTACCTGTTTTGGGTGTGGAATTGGATGGATTTCGTGAGCTATTTATTATATGCATATATATTACTCTTTCTGACATTCTCACATTTACCTCTTGCATAGTTTGATAAATTTAAGGTTCTTCTTTTTTGTCACACACCTTCTGCTTGGACTTGTATGCCCACTGATATGGGTATTATGCCACAATTCTCTACTTTAGTAATTAGTGCATTAGGGATCCAAGAGAGCGAACTAGATTTGCTGCTTCTGCTATATCTGTAAGTGTATTGCTTGTCAAAAGTTCTGTAAGAAGATTGTGTTTTGTATATCTGTTGAATCTTTTTTTTTTCTTGCCATTATGAGGAAGATCGCTTTCGGGATTTCTCTCATATCCTGTTGTGGTTTTTGCAAGCTCTAATTTTTACGATTGCTGGACGGATTACTTTAGGTGTGGCTATCTTATATTTACTACAGTTTAAATTATTCTGCTTTGAAGGAGAAGAAAGGAGATAAAGGTCATGTTTGGATTGTGAATCGTATAGATTATCTCTGTATTTATCCTGTGCCCATGAAAATAGGGCAACTTAAATATAATCACAGAAACATTCAGTCAAAATCATATTTTTCCCCTTTGCAAAGAAGTTGTTCATTTTTTAGGTCCAGGAACAAGTAATTTGATCAACGATGGCAACTCATGTGCATGGTTTCCTTTTTTTTTTTTTTCAGTGAAACCTTTTCGTATGATAAAAAGTTTAGGTTCATTAAAGCCAAAACATACCAAAAGGCATAAGAAGTGCTTAAAAGATACTTAAAAATTGACTATAAAAAATATTTTCATATTAGTAACACAATTTGAACTTATAATCTTGTAGATTATAGATTAAATCCTTACCAATTAGACTATTGTTTGTTAGCCAATCAAACCTTATTTTATTTTAGTAAAATTAAAATGAATTATATATTTTTTGTCTGAGAGAGCTAGCCTCTGTTGCTGACAAAAAAAAAAGTAAAATAAACTAATAAAGTATTCTTTTATATAAAATTCAGATAAAAATATGCAACTGAAATACAGCTCTTTTATATCGATTCTAAAACAACTTATTGGATAAATTCAAACTTTCTTTTTCCTGAGAGACCAACACTTATTTTAATCTAATGCCTTCAACGACCAAACAGTCTTTTTCTCCCCTTGGCTGAATAGAACTTCCGTGAATCTGCTCTCTCATTTCACAGAAGTCAACATTTATTTGTCCATGGAGAGCTTATACTTGAAGCTAATAGAAGTCAAAGCAGGGCTTTCTATTACAAGTTTTATTGCCTTGAACCTCTTGTAATAAAACCATCACCACAAATGCTCAACAGAGATGAATCACTAATAAGCAGAAGCTCCAATATAGAGCAGCTTGTGAACACTTAGACAATGAACTAATAAAAAACCAGCAAAGAAAGGATACAACAGCAAAACTTGCAAAACTAACCTATTGTTTAGGCGCCTTACTGAGCAAATACTTCTTCAAAACATCCATAACTGACCCAAAATCCGCCTTCACTTGCACTGGCGGGTTAGCAAATTTGCAAGCCATGCCGTCAATATTTTTTGAATGGTAATCAATTTTCGATTGTGTAAACTTCAACCCATGAGCAGTACTTACTACCACAGTCCTATCTGTTGGCCCTATGATCCCCCTTTTCCTTAATTTAATCAATGAGGTCAAAGCAACACCAGTATGAGGACATATAAACATACCAGTAGAATCTGCTTGAGCCGTAGCATCCATTAGTTCTTCTTCTGTTGCTTCCTCAACAATGCCATTGGAGTTCTTCAGTGCATAAACAGCTCTATCTATTGAAACAGGATCACCAATTTGTATGGCAGATGCAAATGTAGTGTTGGCCTTTACAGACTTAAATTCTTTCCACCCTGACCTGAAGTACTGATAGAGAGGATTAGCATTTGCAGCTTGAGCACAAACAAGCCTAGGAATCCTATCAACTAGTCCTAACTCTTTGCACATGTGAAACCCTTTATAGAATGCATAGATGTTTCCAAGATTCCCTCCTGGCACTATAACCCAATCAGGTACTTGCCAATTAAACTGCTGCAAAATCTCAATAGCTGCAGTTTTCTGCCCTTCTAATCTCAAGCTGTTCAGAGAATTAGCCAAGTATATAGGTAATTCAGAAGTAACTTCCCTTATCAAATGCATGCACCCATCAAAATCTGTATCAAGGCTCAACACAAACGCACCATTTGCAATTGGCTGGACCAGTTGAGCAATGGAAATCCTATTTGCAGGCAAAAACACAATTGATGGGATTCCTGCAGAAGCACAATAAGCAGATAAAGCAGCAGAAGTGTCCCCTGTGGAAGCACAACCAACACCTACAACAGGACGTTTCATTTTTCTTAACCTGTTAACTTGGCTCACCAAAACAGTCATACCGAGATCTTTGAAACTGCCAGTGTGGCTGATCCCACAGTGTTTGACCCACAAATCGTTCATGCCCAGAAACTGCTTGCCAAAACGCTCAGCCCAGAAGAGATTCGAGTTTCCTTCGAATGCACTCACGATGTCGTCACTGTCGATCTCGGGTAACACCCATTCCTTCTTGCTCCAAACACCGGAGCCGTACGGCCAGGTGGTTCTACCCACACGAGAGTCAAACAGGGATCGCCAGTACTGACCATCGTATTTCTTCAGAGCTTCCATGTCGTGCTGAACATCGAGAAGCCCACCAGATTGGGACCGATACACGATCTCGTCGAGAGAGTAGGATTCTGTGGATGAAGGATCGGCATTAAAGGGGACGTACTTGGCGAAGAATCGATGTGCGTAAGTGACAGATTCGCGGCGAGCCTCATCGCGGATGTTCTCATCGGCAGGGCGGCGGTTCTTTGAAACCGCCGGTGGGACTGGCGAGGCGTTGTTGTTGTTGTTGTTGTTGTGAGAGAGAGGTTTGGAGGATCCATTTTGGAAGTGAGCGTTGACTATGAAGTTGGATTTGGGTGTTGGATGTGGGAGAGAGGGTTTGCAATGGAAGGAGAAGGGAGAAGACTGGAACAGTGAAGACGACGCCATCACAGATAGAGAGAAGGGGGCACTCGTATCGTACTGATCCAGTGGGTTTATTTATGCAAGATTTTGCGGAGGCTAGCCGCCGCCGGCCAGTCAAACACATTCTAAATTTTATTTTTAATTTTTTTTTTAAGTTGGCACATATGAAGGAATTTATCTAGATGGAATTCATTCTAGGTGCATTCCCTAAGTAATAAATTCTATAATGGAACCTTATAAAATAGAGACTGAAGAAGTATGTAACAAAATACTAATAATATATGTAACAAAAAAAAATACTAATAATATAAATCTCAATGGAAATGAATTTTACAACGGTAAACTATTAAAATAAATCTAATAAAGGAAGACAATTATTTGGGAAATTTCATGTGTGTCCCAAAGATAAATCTCTCCCCTCTTATGCAATGTGGATCGTTAGACCAATCTCCAAATCACCAATTGACTTGCAAAATGGTGTCCCTTAGTCTCCATATGACCAATCGATGCAATGTTGTCTCAAACTTTGCCAATGTTTACTAGGCATAAAATTGTTACCATGTGATACCATGCACAGCGGCTAAAAAAAATACTTTCTCAATCTTTAATATATATTATATTTAATTAATTTAATTATTTTTTAAAAAATAATTAATATAATAATTTTTTAAAATATCCTAACTGTCTTCCTTAATGCCCTTCCTCTTTCTTTTTTATTTAATTATTATTGAGGGAGTATTAATAGAGATAATTTAAAAAAATAATAAATATATTTTATATTTAAAACTAATATAAACTCTTCAATTATATCATATATTAAATACAGATAAAGTATTTAGGAATTTAAAAATTCAATTAAAACTCAACAACTAAACACTCAAATTTTCAAAATACTACTAGACATAATCATGCACAATTAAGCCTAAGTTAGCCAAAGCTAAATTACTGTCAAATATAAAATATAAGTATATATTTTAATGAGGATTTAAATTTTAATTATTTATATTATAATAGACTAATTCTTATGATAGATCTAACTCATATTGGTAATAAAGGATTTATTTGTTCCAAATATTGTGCCTATTTAATAACCACTAAAACCATGATTTTAAATGACTCAAATTTTGATTTGAAAAAGTTTTAAAACAAATAGTCATATTTATTCAAAAGAATTTTTAGATTAAATTATAATTTAAAACTAAAATTTTGGATAAGCTAATGAGAATAATTTCTAGAATAGTAAAAGAACTTATGAACTATCTAATTATTATTTTATCCTTATATTTTCTTACACCATTTCCTCTCTTTCCTCCGTCATCTATCTCCTCTCTTCTCTCTTCTCCATTCTCTATTCTCTCTCATATTTTTAATACAATCATATTATTTCTGATAATTTTATAATTATAAAAGTTATTTTCATAATAATTATCTAAATATTCATTTATTTAGAACAATTTTTTCTCTATAAGTTTTTCTCTAAAAATATTTTTTTAAAAATTGTCTAATTTTTTTTATAAGTCATGTTTTAAACTCTTATACAAGAAACATACGTATTATCCTTCACCAATTTCATTTACACAGGATCATATATAACTAATAGGGGTTGATTCGAGTGTTAAATGATTCGGTGTCGTTTAAGCGAGGTATCGAGTTCGATCTTTGGTATATGTAGAAAATCTCTATTAAGAGACTTACTCACCATAGTCAGGTATGCGATAGGGGTCGAATCTGGATATAGTTAGGATAAAACTCTACTAAATCGGGTGGGTAAGAAAAAAAATAATGATGATGAATAAGTGTGTGAACTAGCCTAACAAGTACCTTGCTCAATGTCTAATATGGCCAGCCCGATCTCTCTTTAATGTGTTTTACCATTTGGGTCAATCCAAATTTATTGGACTAGCTGGGCTCATAAGCCCCACAAATTTAGATAAACATAAATTGTTTTGAATTTTTTTTATAAAAAAATTTCAAATTTTTATTTAAAAAATATTTATATTTAGTATCTAACAATATTTTGAATATGATTATTTTTAATAAGATAATATTTATATCTAGCAAAAAACAATTTTTGTGGATATATACCACTCCTCACACAAATTTACTATAGATCCACATCTATTGGTAGAAGAATGTATTCTTTCATATTAAATTGTAATTGTAATTCTAAAATGTATTTGATGTAATTTAAATTAATTCTTGATATTTACTGCTTATTTATTGGTTAGTACACTTCTTATCTTTAATATATAACATATTTAATTAATTTTATTATATTAAATAAGTTAGTTAATATAATATATTTTTTTTAAAATATCATATCATCTTCTTTAATATTTTTCTTATTTTTTACTTAATTATTATTGAGTAAATATTAATAGGAGTAATTTTAAAAAAATAATAAATAAAATAAATATGTCTTATATTTAAAATTAAGATAAATTTTTAATTAATTTATATATTGACTACTAAATGAGTATTATTTTATCTGAAAAAACGCAATGATGCCCTATATTTGAAAATGTCAACTATAATATCTTTGGTTGGGCAATAAAAAAATCACAATGGCATGACGCATTGAGTTGATATAGAGTAAATTAGCTATTTAATTGATAAAATATTCTCTGTTTTTTGTTTAATCACTCAATTCAATGATAAAGTATCAAAGGCTTTCAATTTAGTCTCTACAAACATTCTCTTTCTGATTTGATTCATGAATCCTTCAGAATTTCTTCCCCAACTAAAATGGTCCCTACGTATAACTCATTAAATTATTTTTTGGTGTCATTTCAGGAGTTAAAATAATGCGAGCAAATCTATATTTATTTTAATTAAGATACTGTTATTTTACATACTAAAAAATATTTTAATTAAAATACTAATTTGCTAATTTAGAATATTTCATTTTTTTTAACAAAAATTTAAATAAATTGATGTGAAACTCACCAGAGTTATGACATATTTTTAAATTTAAGAAAATATTTACATATCATCTATATTTAGATATTGAAGGTTCTTATATTGAGAATAAGATATGAACGCACGATCTTATAGATTATAAAATAATTTTTTATTAATTAGACTAATTTTTTTATTAATAGAAGACTTTATCTTTAATAAAGAATTGATTGAGAATATCTTAAGATTAAACTTAATTAACTCAATTATATTTCACAAACCTTAATTTCAACAGGATATAAAATTGGAATTTTGATTTGGACTATATAGGATTAGCTTCAATTATTTTATTCATTCCTTATCCTAATTTTTTTCCTCAAGATATATTACCCTACTTAACTTAAGGGGTATTTGGTAATCCCCTCACTTTTTCCTTTTAGGAAATAAAACTTCTCTCACGTATTTAGTTTGTATAAATACAAAATCATTTAAAAATACACACTTAATTCAACATCACGTGCTTTCTTAGAATTTTTCCCAGGGTTAATACTTCCCAATTATATTTCATAAAGCTTTAAAAATAAATAACGTGGCAGAATATGATTTGTGTATCTGATGGCATGCACGAGGCATGGCGCATTAGATCAAAACTCCAGGCTGGTCATGGATAAGGCGTTACCCCGTCAATAATCACAGCACGTACTTCTGACACATTTCGGGAAATTGAAACAAACCCTTCATGACAAACCATCCACAACTGACACGTGTCAGTTTCCCCTTTTCTCCTCCTTCTACTTCCGTTTTCTCCTGCTTTGGTTATTCCGGTTGCCCATTTCTTCTCTCCCTTCATACAGCTTGCTTGGAGGCTCACACTCTTCCCCTGCTCTAGTGCTTCCCCGTAGATGAGTGACGATTTAGGTTTTCCTACAGGATGGAACTTACGGTATGATTCGGATTCGGTTGTAGTTCTCTGTTTGTTTGTCTGGAAATGCGAGATCTATTCATCATAGCTCATGTTCGATCCAAAACCTGATTCCACAAGAGGAGAAAATCAAGTTACGTTTTTTGATTCCTTTTAATTTGCAATCTATGGGACTGTATTTCCAATTGTACAGTTATATTTTTGGTTTTTTTTTTGGGTTTTGTACTTTTATTTCCCTTCTTTCTTTAACTTCCGTTTTGGGGTCGTAAGGTTGCAATTGTACAGTTTGGGCTGTACATGATGAGGGTGGATTGGGGGTAATGTTGGGGTTATAGGCGTTTGAAGGAACTAGGTTTCGTGTATTATTCGGCTAAAAAACTTTAGAGCGGTTAGAATTCGAAAGTGGCGAAAATGAATTTGAGAGCGGCCGAGGAAGAATCAGGTCAAGAGATTCATCTGCCGGTCGATATAGATTGGCAAATGCTTGATAAATCGAAGTTTTTCTTTCTTGGCGCTGCTCTTTTTTCAGGGGTATCAGCGACTCTCTACCCTGTTGTAGTGTTGAAAACCAGGCAGCAGGTAGCTCAATCCCAAGTTTCATGCCTCAAAACCGCAATTTCACTGTTTAGGCTTGAGGGCTTCAGAGCATTGTACAGAGGACTTGGGACTTCCTTGATGGGCACAATCCCAGCTCGAGCACTGTACATGGCTGCCTTGGAGGTCACCAAGAGTAATGTAGGTACTGCTACAGTTAGGCTAGGACTTGCAGAACCAACTGCAGCTGCAATTGCCAATGCAGCTGGAGGTTTGAGCGCAGCCATGGCAGCTCAACTTGTGTGGACACCTATTGATGTTGTGAGCCAGAGATTGATGGTTCAAGGTGGGTGTAATAACCTTAACAATCATATGGCTAATTCAGCACGCAATTACATAAATGGCGTTGATGCCTTTAGAAAAATCCTTAACACTGATGGGCCCAGAGGCTTGTATAGAGGGTTTGGGATATCCATTTTGACTTATGCTCCTTCAAATGCAGTTTGGTGGGCTTCATACTCTGTTGCACAAAGGCTGATCTGGGGTGGAGTTGGGTACTACCTTTGCAAGAAAGATAATGATGACAGCAACAATACTACAACAGCAAACACATTGAGACCAGATTCAAAAACAGTAATGGCAGTTCAGGGACTTAGTGCTGCAATTGCTGGTGGGATGTCTGCTTTAATTACCATGCCTTTGGATACAATCAAAACAAGACTACAGATCTTGGATGGTGATGAAAATGGCCGCCGAGGGCCAACAGCTATGCAGACAGTGAGGAACTTGGTTAAGGAAGGTGGTTGGGCAGCTTGTTACAGAGGGTTGGGAGCTCGGTGGGTTTCCATGTCAATGTCTGCAACGACAATGATCACTACCTACGAGTTTCTGAAACGGCTTTCCACCAAACCCCCCGAGGTTTTGACATGATGAAGGACAACAAGGAGAAAGTGAAGATCTTTTCCCTCACCCTAAATAATGTTATTTTCTCTTGCCTATGTTTTCCCTCCTTTTTGGCTTTTTCATCTTTCCCTTTCCAAGCATGGCTGCTTGATATCAATGTAACTCTTTGCAGGTCATGTTATATGTATATCTTGAAAATAATATGCTTCTTGTAGATTTTGAAGTTTGATATACTAACTCCTCTGGTTTTAGAGCTGATTTAGCAATTGGAACTTCATAGGTCCTTGTTATCAAAACTGTTTCATCTTGTAATTGGGAGTAAATGTTTTGGTAATATTGTATAACCCACCAATGCCTTGAACAGTAAAGCCTCCAATCAGCCTCTGGATCTGCATTTTCTTTCCACGAGTTTCAATGTGTGTATACGTATGGTTTTGTCAAAGAAAATTTAATGCTGGGTAATGGAGAAGTGGGAGAGGATACTTGTAGTTATCTACTACTCTGTCTGGGTTAGATATAGTGGATAACTTAAATGGCGGGGGGACCAAATTCTTTGCGGTCTGTTTGGTGGTGAACTTGAAAGTGGGTATATTATTTTTTTTAATCAAAGTATCATTTATATATTTTGAATAAAGATATTTATTTAATTTTTTTATGAGATTTCATTAAAATTAATTAAATTTAAATTAGAATATGTATTAATAATTTAATATTTTGCTTTTGTGAGATGCCTGCATAAATTTTAACAATAAGAAATCAAATAACTTTGACAAAATATAGTAAATCCTGTGATTGTCGGTGGATAAAACTTAAAAAAGAATATATAAAGAAAATATTGAAGTTCTTAAATAAAAATATGATAAATAGTATTTTTATACTATTGTATGATTAAATCTTTTAAATTTTTTACATGTGAATATTGTGGAATTTATTAAATTAGAGTTCTGATGCTGTACAAAATATTTAAAATAGGAAAGGATCAAATTAAAGAAAATGAAGTTTAAATGAAGATAAAGAAAAAGTAAAAAATTTTGAATTTGAAATGGAACAATAATAATTAAAAAAAGATCTGGAAGTTTTTATAATTCTAAAATGTGGGTCATGTTTTTTTTACGGAATAGCGTAAATAGCACTATAGACGTTAATTTAAGTAGTAAATTATTCAGTATTATTTAAATAAAATTTTGAGATTGAGTTTTAGCGTATACAAAAAAATTTTATTAGGAGACTTACCCATCATAATTAAGTGCACGATACGAATCAAATTGATATAGTCGAGATAAAATTTTAATAAATTGGATGAAGAATAAAAAAAATACTGTAGATTAACGTAAAAACTGTTCCTACTATAAAAACAAAAACAGAATTCAGTATTTGTATAAATATAGGATATTTGTTGCGACTTGCATGGTGGTCCAGTAGGATCTATTGCAAAAGTCGCTATTACTCCTGTGAATCTCGAATCTCGAACATATTAAAGTAGCGACCCATACAAGTTTCCTCAGAAGCATATGAGAAGCCATTATTCTTTTCCACCGACTTGCTTGTGCTTCAGATTGATTTCAACACACCTTGAGATTCGGGTTTTATATTATAAGAAATAAAATATAAGCCCAACTCTTAATTTTATGAGCCCAACTCTTAATCTTGTCTACTTCTAAACAACTCCCATGATACTAATTAATGACGATTCCTCATGAAAGATTCCAGACAGTTCTAAATAGATGATGCAGAGAATCCACACCCATGATATTTCTCTATCCCCAAAAAACAGCCTACTCATGCCCTCTATTTTTTTTTTTTTCATTTTGAAATACAAACACTATTGATATGATCAAACTCACAACCTCCTAATGTTATTGGAGAGTTTTCCATTCCACTACGTTACAAGGCAATTCGCCTACTCGTCCTATATTCAACAGAAAAAGAAAACATAAGAGAGATAATGAGAAACAACTTGATCCGAGTTTAAATTACTAAAAAAGCAACTTGTTAGTGCCCAACATGAATTGCAAATAAAATACAATCTATCTTCCAAAGGACCCCTGCCTGCAGAGGGGTGATAAAATGAGAACAAGATAATTATACAGCAAATATATAACCTATTATGTCAAAGCCCTTTGGGAAATATATATATATACCTGGATTTTGTTCCCAGAGCATGGCTCAATAAAGATGACTACATCTTGCATGGAAAATATCAATAGAAGATGAACTACATCTTCCCCCCAATTCAACACCACTTCCGTGACAATTACAGATAACACCCACAAAGGAATCAAAATCTAGACATCCACAGGCAATCCTACATACTAGACAGAAAATCTCAACAAGTGATGAAACCCAGAAACTATGAACTGCATCTAAGGAAAGTAGATCAGCTTGAGCAATAAAAGACTCCAATGATAGTCAGTGAAGGAGCCTTGCTTAGGTCAGGGACGAGCTCTCTTGTTACTGCATGATGGGCATTTGTATTGTTTGATATGCTCTGCCCTAGCTGGGGTGATCTTCACACATTTTCCATGGAACCATTTTTCGCAGATGTCACAACAAATCCAGAATTCATCAGTACCATAATTCTCACCACATGCCCCACACAAGGTCTCTCCATGTTCATCTTCATCTACTTCATCCAGTCCTTCTTCCTCGTCTCTTGATTGAATAGCCTTTGAATGCTTCCCCACAGATTCTGAACCTCGCTGCTCAATGATTCAATAATTAAATAAGAAGACAAACCAGCTCATAAGAGCAAAAGAGCACAATATGATAATACCACCTACTCAAGCAAATGGCTTATATCACCCCAGATAAATTTGTTATATGCCTACAGAACCCTGAGTAAATTCAGTATCAGTGAATCATCCTAACTTCAACCATGTCCACAGTAAATGTGATATCAACATACAGCAGTGGCTTAGCACAACCATAAATAGATTTCCAATTTCTAGACGTCAAATTCAAAAATCTTATTACAAAAACTATAACAAACCCAGATTCAAGAATCTAGCTTCTTAGTTTTCCATCCCTTAAAGGGGAGAGGATGGCCAGACGGTCTGAGCAAAGTATTTCATCTTAATAAATATTTTTTTATTCTGAATGAATAAGCATGGCCAATACCTGAGTTCTTGCTTATCAACAAATTGCAAATGCAGCACCCCATTAATTTAGAGCTTAAAGAACAAAAATTATCAGCCCATTCTAGCAACTAAACATCTGTTTTAAGTTCTAAACTCCGCATGTATTTACACTTCTCTTGTTTTCGTGATCTATAGTAGGCGTCGCAACAAGGATGAATTATCTTTGTTCCATACTTAAGGCATTGTTTTGTCTACATTCAGCCCAAAGCAATCTTTTAATTTAATCCTTTTTATTTTCTTTTTCATACTCAATGCCCATAATTCTTTTGGCCTAGATCCTTGGGTTTTTGGTGATAGTGTAAGTGTAACTACAGTGACAAACCTTTTTATCTTGCCTTTTGAACTTCATACTAGCGCCTCAAGTTCCAATTTATAATTTGCAAATTTGTAAATCTTTAAAAAGTTAGGTAAAGTAAAATCCTCAATCCCCATATTAAATTAGATAGGGTATCGGAGTCTTTTTTTTCTTTTGGTGAAATGTCAGTCTTTAGTTATTCATGAAAACTTCGTAAATATTCTCATTTCAACACTTAACACCCTGAACTAAAGAAGTAACACATCGGCAAAGGTGATTTGATTTTATAGTAGAGATGATTGACATCTACAAATGGCTACACCCAAAGACCAACCATAGTTCATTCACTGCAACACAAAACACAAGTATGCATGAACAAATGAAAATTTATTTATTTACCGCTTTAGAGTTGGACTTTGATTTACTGCCACTGTGATTTGAACCTGAAGACTTCTCCTTAACTTGTTTCTTCGCTGTACCCGTAACAACTTCAAATATCGTTGGTAGTTCATTAATCATATTGAAAAGTCGTTTCCTGCATTAGGACATCAAACCTTGTTCCGGTGGATTAAATCGAAAATTATATGAAAGAACCATTTATTGAAGTGTTCAACAGGAAGAATAAGAACTATATTTTGACAATCCAACCATTACATGAAGAAACAATAAGTAATTCCTCAACATGGAGGGGAAGAACCCTCTGTGAGCACAACTGAACGAATGTGATAATTGAGACTAGGAAGCAGAATGAACCCAAACTACCTCTATCTTTAAGAATCTACAACTAACTTCTTAAAAAATTGACCTAAAAAGAAAGGTTAAAAAGAAAAAGGCCAGTGTTCACAGAGCAAGCTATACCTGTCAGCTCTATCAAACCCAAATCTGGCTCCAAAATAGAAAGCGATAGCAAGTAGCCATGCATCACTGTGGACAGCAACTAAAGATAACCAGTCTTTTTCCTGCATGCCATCCCTAGCAAAGTTTATACCCAGCACAGGCTCTGGAAGTTCTGGAGGAACTTCTTCAGCAGGTAAATTTACTTCCCACTGCTCACTAGGATAACCATACAAGCACAAATTCTCCTTCTCTGGAAAAAGTTAAACATCCATGGAGAAAGCAAGGAATCAAATAGCTAAATATAAAAAGAAAATCTAGATATGGAAACATCAAATTCTTCATTTACAATAATTTGCCCTAGCAGCTAGCATAACTACACAAGATTTATATTTCCAAAAATGCAAATAAAATTTCCTGCCAAGAGGTTCTTGAGAATCATCATTTCATTTATTCAACAAGTAATGACTAACACACATAGCAAGGACATAAATAAGTGGCTCTGGAGCTAGGATAACATGGATACAAGAATGCCTATTGGATATCGAAAGTTTCCAATATACATATAGTATAGCACAACACTGGTCAAAGCTGGCCGGATGGATGATTATGTGGAACGCAGTTCAAAATGCTGCATGAGTATTCAAGATTATTAGTCTGAATATCAAAGAAAGGCATAACTGTGATACCAATTTCAGAAGACCTCAGTTAATATGTTTCTTCCACTCAAGAATTATAGTTCTAGCACATATATCTTACCGTATACTTGCAGAGAACAAGTGCATCAGTTCATATATTGATATGGGAAGGCGTAAGGGAAGCTAAAGTACTGATTGTAAACCCCATAAAAGATAAATTTTAACCTGAACTAAATGCAAAACACCTTCATAAGCCATGAAGAATCAATGGAATTATATTAGAGTTTTTGTGAGAGGCTGAAACTGTATTTAACCATCTAGCATCAACAAGCTAAAACCCCCATTTATTGTTTAAAAATGCAAATGAAGCTGCACACAAAAGACTTGACATGATATGCCAAAAAAATAGCAACTCCTTAAAAAAATGTAGAAAATATAATATAAGAATGAAAGGCTAAGGAGAGTCAGAGTGTAGCTAACCAGGATCACATTGGTTGTAGAATTCTTCAACATCTGCAACAGACCAACAGTACGAAGCGTGAACATAGAATAAATAAATCAGAACACAATTTATTTCATAACCTCTACTATGATTTTTAAAAACAAAGTATAAAGAGGAAAATTCTTTTCAGCTAGCGCAGAATCAGTACAGGCAAAAATAGGAACAAAATTCATCATCTGACTCATCTGTAACACCATTTGGGGCTTTAAAGCATACAAAGACTCATATTTCTTTCTTCCCCTCCTGTTTCCTCTAAACTTTTGGAGGCTGAATCTACCAAGTATTGCATAAAATTAAAAAATTATCAGAAAGAGAAAAGAAATCAGAATTTCTATATTGAGTCTTCCCCCCATTTCAATGCATCAAGAATTTACAGGCATCAGATAACCATTGTGGGCTAACATCTACTCCCTCTGCATAAAGTTCTAGGCTTCTAGCTGTCAAGGACGGTCAGGAAACTCAAGGGAAGAATATAACAAAATGAAAGAAAGCATTATTCTGCAACTTCATAACGTAGAAATCAAATCTTCTTACTAAACAATACTATCGGGGAACTGCACAGTTTCAGCTCCAAATAATACCTTCTTACATGTGTACTCAATGCCACAATGCATCTTTTACAAATATAGAGAAGGAAACTTGACTACTGAAAAACATAACACCATGAACATCAAGCTTGGTGAATGTTACAATTCTCCCGTTTCATCCTTATGCCATAAATCCCAGTTCACAAAGGAACCATGCCAGAGGCTCAATACAGAAATTAAAGAACAAAAGTAATCATGGTCTTCTCCATTGCCATCCTGAATATCCACTTAGAACAGAACAGAAAAATAAGGAGATTCATTCCCAATTATTTACCCGAATTATCTCTCGAGAAAAATATTGACCATGCTCCGACATACCATTGGAGACGTTTTAAAAACTGAACGGAACAACAACTTTGCATCCGAAGCACATTACTTGAAAAAAGAAAAAAGAAAAACAGCATTAAACAAAGAATTCAAAACCTTTTCTACCCATTTCCTTTCATGAGCACTCCCGAAAACCAAACGCAAAACCGACATCAATGAGTATGCAAAAAAACAAAAGTGAAGCGGGAGAAAGACGCACCGGTGGTAAGGGCTTTTACGAGTCCAGCTCTTCTTCCCTTGAAATCCCTAAAAACCTCTTCCACCGTGCGAGGATTGTACTGTGCTCCACCGTCCATGGCTTCGTCCCTCCCTCTCTCTGTCTCACTCTCCTCCCTATCTCCGACAGTGCACTTAGAATGACGAAGGCGATGCAATGAATGTCTCCGCTTAAACGAATGCACACCTAAACGAAGTCGTTTTTCAGGAATACGTTGAATTGAAATTTTTTCCAGAAAAACTTCTGTTATTACCATAACAAAATCCTGACCATTTTTAATTTTATTTTGAAAGAGTACATATTTAAGTTGCCACGTAATTACTGTATTGTATTTCTATTATATATTTTCTATAATTTACTAACAAATCTGACCTTTATATGACTTGATGTTGAATTCCTTACGTTTAGTTGACCTGGCATATAAACTTAAATCCCAATTGCTGTCTTTTACTATTATTCTTGTAATCTGTTTTTTTTTTTCATTTTTCAAGCATCTTTTGTTACTTTTCCAAAAATAAATAAATATTTCTTAAAACATGCTACATCGCTTAAAAACACCAAAAAAAAACAAAGAAAGAAAAAAGAAAAATTAACCGATCAATCTTATATATATATATATATATATATATATATATATAATTATTTGATTGGGGGTCAGACCTAATAGAGAATAATTCTCCTAAATAGTATTTTTTTTTTTTTTTTGCATTCAACAGATTCAAACTTGAGATGTACTTTGGACCCATGGGGACAAAATTTCATTCTACACACAAATGAGATAACAGAGAAGTTCCAGCATATAAAGGTCTCATTCAAACCACAAACCAATACGACATCATCAATCCTCAAACATAAGACATTTCACAACTCAGTATAATTCCCCGGACGCTGTTCTTAAAAGGCCAAATCAACATAGCAGATCTAATAAGATGTTCATATCATTGTTCCTGCATAGCTGATATGAACACCATGAGGTCTAAGAATAGAATAAGCCTTATTCCACTGGGGGAGGATGGCTATATAGATTATAAGAGGTCCAGGAATACATAGTATATGTAAATGAGCCAAGGATGACTTCCCATTGGGAAAGAACACAAGCAGTTTCCATCTGAAGAATAACTGCCATGATGTGCTGAACGTATGTCTGTCACATGAGAACAGACACATGCTGTTGATTCCCACCACCACCACGTGTGCCGCCGGGATCGGCTGAGTAGCCTTGCATGTTCCATCCAATGTGAGGAGGGTAACTAGAGAGCCTGAAGCTGGACTCATGTTGCTGGGACATGCCATCACTATTGGATGGACTTGTGATAACAGAGCCATCTCTATAGTTTTCTACATCAGCGTGATTTTCGAATTCTGACATATTTCCTCCACCTAGGTTCAACCTAGTACGTTCCCAAACTTTCAGGCCATGACTGTCTGTTTTGAGGCTTGCTTCCTGGAGTTGTTTGCTGTTGAGAAAGCGACCACCAGAACCTCTAGCCCTCCTTAATGCATGCCGATGGCGGGACTCGTGAAGATATGGCTGCAGAAGCATATAACCATAGCATCCTTTAAAGAAAAGCAAATAAATTGCTGATGTTTTATCCAAACATGTTATATATAGGTTTTTGAGATACTATAAAAAAAATGATAAAATGCATGAGGCTCCCATCAGGTGACGTATAATAAAGGACAGATGTATACAGTTTTATCCGTGTAAGCCGAGAGACTATTTTTAGGATTTGACCTCATGACCCCAAATCACATGACAACAACCTTATTGTTGCACCAAAGCTCATGCTATGAAAAATTAAAGAAAAATGGACTTACTTTCCGAGCTTTGATGAGTCTGTTCTGAGCTTCGAGTTTGGCGCGATACTGTCTACGCCTCAGAATAGCATGGTACTGCTTTGCATTCACATATATCGGTTCTTCTGTCAGATCAAAAGGAAGAGGAACTCGAACAGAAGTTAATCCCATGAGTTGGGCCTGATGAATCTGGTGACATTTTGACGGCATATATATTTCAGAATTTGGCAACAGAGTTCTTTTAGAGCAATAATTAATGTAGAGAATAAACACGTCACGCAAGAATCCAAAGAGTTGAACACAGGAATAAACAACTCCATTGTGGGTGAATAGTCCACTTTCTTTTGTCATTAAGATAAAGGTCAACAGGAATAATCATTTTTATATATATAAAATTTCATCATTTAATATCATAAGTTACAGTAAAACAACTTCCCCACTACAAAGAATCATGTTAATGATACAGAAAAGCGAACAAAGAATCAGAACAAAGGGGATGCAGGAATGGGAACTTAAGAAACTTAATAAAATGGAAAGATACTTCATTGACCTACTTTATGAACGCTAAGAATCTCTAAGGCCGGCAAATTATCTCTTGCACCACAAATTTAAGAAATTAACTACTGACCGCAGAAGGTAAGAATCCGGGACTAACTGATTCTAAGCACACTATGGATAAAGGCTTTGCCCAGAAAATATATTCAATTTCAGAAGGAAATCATATCTATAATCAAAAGCATGCTATCCAAGAATGAGGCGGCCTAGTGCATAAGGCACCACTAAGTGAGGTCTGGTGAGTGATAGATATATGCAACTTTATCCTTGCAAGCGGAGAGACTGTTCTAGGATTTGAAGCAAAACAGAGCAAATGAAGCTACTTTGAAGAGAATTTGGAAATTTGACAGGCTCGAGAGAAACGAGAAAAAGGTACTTTAGTTAATTAGAACTGGTATATGTCCTGATATTGTCCAATCCCAACTTAGCATAGGTGAAAGGCCTTGATCAGACTTTATTACAATTCCAGAAGGAAACTAGACAAAGCCAAAACCATTATCAAAAAATCATGACAAAATAAGGATAACAATGACAACAATATTATCCTGCCAAATACAATCATAATTTGGAAGGAGATGCAGTCACAATGAAGGGATAATCTTTTTTTTTTATCAGCTTGAAACAAAATATGAAAAACTTTCAAAACTAAACCATCAATCTGAAGCCAACAAATTTCTGGAATAAAATAATACCCTACCATTTATTTTTATGGCTAATCTCCATGTATACTGTAAAACAAGGAGACAGAAATAACAGTGAAAAAGAAAAACAACAAATCACAACATCTTGCCTTAGACTGTGGCGCATATGCAGCAAGAACACCATCAAAGCATGGTTCAGCATGGCAAAATGCAATATGAGCCTGAAAAGCGGATGACCAAAGAACAATAATCAGTATCAACTATCTTTCATGCTAACCAAAACATGAACATGTGTCTGCATACAATTGATTGGTTATGATCCACTTGGAAAGGAGGAAAACAAAGGCTCTGACTCCCCAATGATGACAGGATGAGACCCCCTCCACTTGCACTACATTTTGAATGCGCAGAAGAATTGCTACACTGGATAGAAATTTGACCTACTAACCACAGCAGAACAAACACCCGTAAAGTAACAAGCTGAAGTATTTGAAAAGATTTTTTCTGTCGAGTTATCTCAAACCAAATTAAACTTTAGAAAAGCATGATATTATATGGATATCATAATCATCTGATTGATAATGCTGAGGGAGGAGATATTATTCAGAAAATAGGATCATGAGCAAATATTTGCTTTACTTCATTTCCTTTAAGAACATGTAGTAAGTACTCCTGCAACTTCACTATCAGATGTTCAGATGTTTGCCACTAGAAAAAAGAAATGCAGAAACCAGTTCACAAGCACAAAAATTCAGAATTTATATAGACCAGTTACAACCAAATACCTGATTGAGCTGAACCAACTTCTGGACAAGATTGATCAGTTGATTGAGTAGAAGATGAATCCTGATCTTGAAACTGGAAACTCAATGGCTTGGTATTATGACATTTTTGTGGCAGAAATCCCATTTTCAAGCTTAAACCCTTGGAGGCAGATGATTTCTGGACATAAAATGTAGAAGAACTCCTCCATGATGAGCAACCAAAAACATGTGGAGAAGTTGAATGGGCAGAACATATACCATAATCTTTCTAACTATGGTCAGACCTTACCTGTTAAAATAGCAATTCCTTGTACTTCCAAAATAACGAAACTGGCAATCTGGATTCGGTTACAGCTTTTTCAATCATCAGCTACCATTACTCAATGTAGTATACCTGCCAGATGGTTGTTGCAATTATTAATACCAACCAAAATAATGCAGAGGATCACCTAATTGAAAAATTTTTTACTAGTCAAAGCATACCAAACCAAAAACATGTCACGCTAATGCACCAAAAAATAGTCAAGCAATTTCAAGCAGCCACTAGCCTAAAAGAAATTTAGAGTAATTGTGACTAGGAAAATGTTGCTTGAACACAAGCAACGAATGTGTATGTAGGGAGAGAAAAACTGCTATCTCCATGAAAAGATGACTGAAACAGAGATTAGGACATAAGGAAATGGAAATGGTGCATAGAAAATAAAATATCAATAATTACAAACATGCAACATTTTCCACGATATTTATCTTAGGTCTATTTGAAAAAGAACGCGTTGGTATGCTAAAGGAGAATATCTGTCTAATATTCCTAGTGACCACCACGCCATTCAACAGTCAACACTTTCAAGATGAAGAAGGGACGGATCAACAGACTAATTAAGGACTTTAAAGGTTCTATTTTTTCCTGTTCACCTTTGACCACTTTATTGAAAAATTTTGGTAAGGATGGAACGCGTACTTCATTCAGTTAAAAAGTTAGGCCAACAAATAACAATAATACTGAGAATTAAAAGGTTAAGGAATTTCTTGGTAAAGAAACCTTGCTACCGTAAAAAAGCAATCAAACGAAAGATTGACTAACAACAAACTGTAGAATGCATAGGAACAAAGAAAACATAAGAAAAGGGAACAAAAACCTGGAGTAAGAAATTTGGATGAAGTTATTAAATGAAGAGGAATTCCATCTTTAAGGCAACTTGCCCAAATCAGAAAAACGTTTCACAAAATAGGCAATACCCAGAATATTCATGAAAATAAGAAACAAAAACTTTTCCTAAACAACAATAACGCACTAACCATCATTAAACACAAGATCGAACCATAACAAGAAACCCCACTATCTAATAAAAGCTCCACATCCCCCCTGAATTCATATTCACTACCATATCAAGTAAAAACACAATCTTAACAATCCGGGGAGAAAAGACATATTAAAAAAAAAGCTAAAAACAAAGTGTTGTAGATACCTCGAAAACGAAGTAAAGTAAAGAGGAAGAAGAAATGCGTTACGCTGAAATCCAGAACCTGTGCATGTCTCCTTCCTACGAAGCTCAAAAAGACTGTGTTTGGTTTATTGATCGTATCGGCTTTAGTGACAAGAATCGTAGAGACGTAGTCTCCTACAACGACTGAATCAGGCTGAGCATTAACACCGCAAAGAGCAACCCTTCCCTTGTCACCACCCCTACCTCCGTGTTCCTACCATCTCCGTTCTTTTTCTTCATTATTAAAGAGTAGACGTTAAGGGAACAAAGAATCGAGATTTCTTATAATTAAACTACATTATCGTTTCTAATAGTGAATAAAGTCTTACTTTTTTGTAAAGGAAAAAAATAATCCTATTCTTTAGGCGTATTCCATTTTGTCGTTTTGTGATGAGATGAGATTTGTGTTGTTCAATTTTTTTATTTACAAACAAGAAATATCTATATATAATATGATTATTAATTAGTAAGGGTAGGCATCAAGAAATTATAGAAATAAAATTAGATAGAATTACAAGTGAAATTATATTTTTGTATTATTAGTTTTTAATATATATATATATATATGACGAAAAGATTCAATTATAAGAAATATAATATATTTTATCTTAAAATTTGGCGAAATTATAAATTTTGAAATGATTTATTTATTAAAAAAATATGTAATAAGCTTTAGTATTTAACCAATTATATCACATTTTAGAAATAATAAGTATATGATTTGTAAAAGAAAAGTATAATGGCATTATGATATTCTTCATAAATCATCATAAAATTTCATTTATGCTCATAATAAATTATATGACATGCATAATCATTCTGTCCATTGGGTTTGTTGACCGTCAAAGAAATGAATATGAAACATAATTTAATCCTTTATACAAAAAAAAAACATAATTTAATCGGTAAACTAAAAAAATAAGTACTTCAACCAATTAAAAACTAAAAAGTTCAAATAAAATGAAAGGTCAGCGGAATAAGCAAGGAAAATATACATGTAAAACCGTGATGTTAACAAATTTACGTTAAAAACATCTTAAAACTATAATTATTTTCAAGAATTAAAAATTATTTTTAAAATTTATGGATTCACTACTAATCTTTCTATGGGATGCAAGTCAATTAGAATTTCTAAAATTTAAAACTTTCATACCAATAATGGAGGATTAGGATGCCATCTAATCTGCTTTTAAAACTCCAAAATATATATTTAATTGGATGAGGGAATGTGGTTGTCCTTTTCATGCCTCACTTTAAAAACTCTTAATCACATCCCTACCTACCACGTCACACTCACTCACAATATTGATGTTACAACAACACAACATTGCTTGTCCTATTGTATTTTTTAAGGTTGCACATGAAAGCTAGTGCATTAATTAATAAATAATGTAATGTGATTAATATTATGAAGAAGCATTCTAGAAACTAGATAGACTAACATGATGATTAGTGACAAACTGAAGGCTGGCACATGATCTTATCCTTTTTATTATTTATTTTTTTTAAAAAATAATATAATCAGTCTTTTATAAAAACCAACATTTAAAATTTTCGGAATATAATATCAATACCCCAACAATAACTTTCTGTATGACTATCTTTTAACATAAATCAACTCAATAATCACAACTTTTTTCTAATAAAAGGGAAATTATGTATTACGAAAATATAAAAAGAAATTACAAAGAGCACATGCACAAACAAAGGACAGAAAACCACAAACCACACCCCCACTTGCAAACAACTCAACTCAATAATTACCTGAAATCTTATCCTCACCTACAATTTGTCAAATATTTTTAATTTTAAAGTAATTTAATACAACAGAATCTCATGGGATGCTTGCTATCAGCAGACGGCAAAGCAGAACAATTGTCATCACAAGAAGATGGAACATAACTGACTGATGGCAGAATTATGAAAACTGAAACAAAATGTCAGCATGAAATTAAGAAAGAAAGAAAGACAGGGGATCAATCTGAGTTAGGCTGTTAAATGAGAGAAATCTAAGGAACCCCAGAAGATGAATGGGGGTTAATACACATATTCCAGAATAAGTCAGCTTGCCTGTAAATATATATAAAGACCTATTCATAAGAATACATTCCTATAAGCTGAAGGCTCCCCTTCCTTCAGCCCATCCACTGAGTTTATTCATTTCAGGCAAGGAACACACTTGCCAAGAATGCTGTCAGCCAAGATTGTTAGTATTCCCGTCCCTTGTATGGTGTTTCCTGCTATTATAATCAATCAAGAAAATCATCAAGTAATGATCATAAACAGACAATAAGTATAGTGATAGGATCAATTCCCACACTTGACATCAGACATCCAATAAGTCAAGGTAGGAAAGGTTAAGTGCTTACAGGTAAATAACCTGGCACGTACAAAACTTGCCTAGGATGACCAAGAATCTGTCCGTACTGCAAATCAAAGAATAGTAAGCATTTACCCCGGAAACAGCATTATTCATTTAACATGGACACCGGTACAAAAACTGCAAGTGATATCCTACCTGTGGTCCATTTGGATGGAAATATGCTTGTGATGACATTTGTGCTACCTGTGGATTATACAGGACAGGTTGCTGCCCAGCAAATGCATGTCCCATCTGCACAAAACATGCAACTTGGTCATTGTTGTAAGATACACCAAAGGAGAAAAGAGATTCATCGATTCTTAAAGAGCTCCTTGGTCTTAGTCCTGAAAAACTAACCAGCAGTTCCTAGTCCCTTAGGGCTCATTTGGTTCAATTGCATACCCTTCTGGTAATGCAATGCAATATTTATTACCATGGCTTTGTTTGGTATGACATTTCAGAATGTAGTAATAAAATTAATTTTCACATTTAATTATATTAAAAAAGAATGAAAAGACCACCATGCCTGCACACAATGTCTCCCTTCTCCCTCCTCCTTCCACATCACAACAATGGAAGTTGGTAGGGGATAAAGGTGGGATCGCAAAGGAGGAGGGGCTGCTAAGGACGAACTTGGCTGGGCTCTGTCAGCGTTGGCGTTGGAGAAGGAGGCTCTGCTGGCATAGGAGCAGAGGTGACAAAGGTGAAGGTGGAGCATCAAAGAATATGCGGCGTGTGAAGTAATTTTGAGGGCAACTCTGACTTTTTCAGAACATGGTAGAGGATGGTAATAGGGATTCCTATGGTGTGTGCTATGAATACCGTTACCAGTATAAAAAAGCAACCAAACACACTTCCCATGGTAATGCAATCAAGATTCAAGATTACCATTAATATGGTAATCCGGAACAGGATCTGAAGGTTTTTTTTTTTGGTGAATCACAGGCTCTTAAGTTGCAGAGGATTGATTTATTTAAACAGAGTACTTAAGAGTACTCAATTTTGTCCTTTTATCTCTTATGGCTTTTTCATAGCCTTTCATTAAAAAAAAAGAAAAAAGGAACTCACCAAACTCTTGAACTTTAGTCAAAGAACCATAATAGACCTAGAATTAATAAAATGTTCTAGCACAACAATAAAACCTATAAAACATATAGCAGTCTCTTTTGGATGAACGTATGAAAAGGCAAAAACCCTATCAGGTGAAAACTTGATATAATACCTCACCATGGAATACTTACTCCAAGTTCCATGGGCATGGCAGTCATCTGTGGTACAGTAGTTACATTAGATGGGTAATAGAAGGAGCCATCAGACACCTGTGAGGGAGGCCTAACTGGTGATTGGGATGGAACAAAACTCTTTGCATTTGGATTGAGCTTGAATTCCTGAGAGCATCGTTGAGAAAAAATGGGCAGTTCAGTGATCTATCTTTGTATAAAATAACAGTATCAGTTATTCCAGTTTTTCTTTTAAAAAATTCAATCTTGAACGTTCACACCTTTGCGTTTGGATTCAATGCTGATTTTTCAGAAGACAATGAACCAACTGAAGAACTTGGTGATAGCCCAGGACCAGAAGATGCTTCAACACCTTTCACACAATCTGTACGAGTTGATGTAGAACTAGCAGTTATTCCAAAGGATTTTAAAGAATTTGTTTCCCCTTTAGCTTTCTCAGATGTTGAACCCTCAATCAAATCAACAGGCAAACCTGTCTTTCCAGGAGCCTTTATTGAAATATGAGATGAAGGGGCATGAGACGTGGCATTTGAAGGCAATGCCCCAGTATTGGGGTCATCTTTCTTCAAGTTGTGTGATAACAGTAAGTCTGCAAAAAGTTTTACCCAAATCAGAGTAATATCATTTATCGAACCACCTTAATGAAGTTTCAAGTACAGGTGAGTTCTGCCATGCAAAAGCAATAATAAGTGCAGACAGAAAGCTTCAGCACTTTAGAGGGAAAAGAGACAGTTATCATAACACCCCCCCCCAACAAAGTGAGGAGTAATTTTAATTTCGTCCACATTATTTCAGGCATAATGCTTTTTTAAACTACTTAAACTCCAGAAAGCTCGGATAGGAAGTTCACAAACCCTTGGATTTTGACGGTTGTACATCCCCAGATTCCTGCATCAATTAAACAAAAGAAAATAGTATCTCAATCTAGAGCCTCTGAACTAATTATCTTGTATGAGGTATTTACACGAACATAAAGCAACTTCAACTCACTATCCGATTTTCTTCCTTGCTACTGTCAATGGCTCCATGCAGATCACTAAGTGAGTTCCCCTGAACCCTGAAAGTTTGTTGAATATGAATTCATCACACAGTTGTCATAAATACTTTTATTTTTTCTATCAACTGCAGTTGGGCTGAGTGGTAAATGACTCCACACCACTTATGCAAGGTCAAATTTGAATTTTGTGCACTAAAAAATAATCCCATACGTGAGAGTTACCTCCCAATTGGGGCCTAATTCTGCTCGACTTTGAATTAGTCAGTCTTATCAAGCGCTAATAATTTATTGCTAAAAAAGATTTTATTTTCTAGAAAGTCATCCTTGAGGTTTTTTTTGGCCAAAAGCCATGCTTGATTAAAACAACAATTTTTTCAGCGGAAACCAGTAACCATAAAGAAGTTAACAGAAACCTGCATTCAGCATCCGAAGTAGGGTCACTTTTTGCAGGGAGTTCAGATGCTAACTGATTAGCAAGATTGTGAGAACCAGCACGGCCTAAATCCACACCATTATTTGACTGAGATGATTTTGGTAAATCCTGCAGACCCAAAACGCATAGTGTACTAAGATAAAACAAGAAAATAGAGAAGTTTCTAAG
The DNA here is from genome assembly GCA_037074615.1 of Leucaena leucocephala. Taxonomy (NCBI): domain Eukaryota; kingdom Viridiplantae; phylum Streptophyta; class Magnoliopsida; order Fabales; family Fabaceae; genus Leucaena; species Leucaena leucocephala. Next base: position 3,414,273 of record CM073557.1, on the reverse strand, counting down.
TAAAATAGAGGGAGGAGGGGGAAGCAAAAATTCAGAAGAAAAGGAATATTCAACAGTGGAACTTGTCAGACACAAACTAGTTTATACCTCATAGTAATGCAATTATCTTTTAAAGCTATACTGATTTCAGAAAAGTAAGAAGACTCAGAACTTGCAAGCAAAACTAGTTCATTCAAACATCACAAATAAACTCACAAGAAGATTGCCAGCGATGTGCTGCCTTCTTTTTTGCCAATACTTTCCAATGTGATTTTACAAGAAAACTATGACCGCAAATAGTTCTAGCCACAGCAGAGAAAGTACACTTCAACAGAACTATCAACAACCCATACAGAAATAAATAAGGCATCAAAACTAATGCCTAAATTCCCAGCATTGTGTTTAACTACTTCCTAGTAAAGAGTTTAGAAGCAAGATTAAGTAAAAAGATTATGAGAGACACAAGTCTTTTAGCTTCAATTCAAGGAAATTAAGCATAACCTTTTAAATAAATTCTTTCTCACATTAGAAGAGATGAATACATCACCATGCATGATAAAGTGAACAAAAAGGGCATGACAAATTAAATGATTGAGAAGATACCTTAGAGGATGAATTTGATAAAGTTCTAACTCCATCATCATCTTTCCCATCACCTGATTCACCAGATCTCATAACAATTGAAGCGAATGTATCTCCAAAGGTTTCAGAATTGCATGAATCCAACAGAATATCCTCATTCTCATCATAGCCACTGTCATCAACCACTTTATCCCTATAGACTGAAGAGAATCTAGTCTCTTCATCAATATCAAAATTCTTATGAAGATAAAGGCCTCTTTCCTGTTGGGAAAAAATAAGTAACGTTATTTGAGGAATTCAACAAACAGTGACAAAAGAGTACAGAAAGTCGCAATAGTTAGAGAAAAAAATGAAAACAAGAAAAGCACTGAAGCAACACTAACCTCTGCCAGATGAAGATCTTGGGTATCCTCACCCTCGATTTCTCTTGCAATTCTTAAAGCTTGCTTCTCCAACTCTCTTGTCTGAGGGCCTTTCTCTAGCTTTGTGGTATAAAGTTCCTCATTGAACGTGCTTTTTACACCAAACAACATTTTGTTTGTTTCAAATTGATCCCAGCCCCTTTTAGAAATATAGGTAATAATTGTCATGTAAAACAAAATGAAGAATCTTTAAATAAATTGCAACTAGAAAAAGAAAAAATTGAAGAGAACCTTGATATGATAGAGATAGTTACAATGTGGTACTTAATTTAGATTCATGTTAAAATTTAAAGAAACACAAAACCCCCCTATTTCATAATTCCCCTTTTTGCCATCTCAACAATATACCTAAAGCCAAACGTCATATATCATTGGCCATTTAACAATTCCTCAGGAAACATTTCTTGGAATCCACAAACACATCTGGACTACTCTGACAATAACAGGAGACACCATGTAGATACAACTGAGCTTTTTCCGCTACTGACATAAAATTAGAACACAGCACCAAAACCAAGGCTTCTATTTGAAGTAACTTTTCCCCCACACTTCAAAAGTTACAAACTGTTGTTTACCAGTAATTTGGATCCTCTCAATTTCTCTTTAAAATCGACATGGTCAATTTCAGAGAAAAGGATATAGAATGAGTTCAATCAACTTAAATGATTGGGACCCAATGGAGTAATGAGCCCAACACATTGTGTGTTTATCACTTTCCAAAATTAACTATCATTATTAGAGAGAAATTGGAAGGATCCATTTTCATTTATCATACAACCTTATGGTCTAAGAAAAAGAAATTTTTCTTATTTAAGGATAAAACTTAAAATAACACCTCTTCCAAGTTTCATCAAAGATATTTTCCAGTTCAGGGCCTTGTGGATCATCTTCATCAGGCACCCATGGTTTTAGTTCTCTCTCTGAGTCAGTATGACGTGATTGTGATATTACTGAATCAACAATGATGTCCTGGTACATTTCATGGTGAGCTTCACTAGGTAAGCCATCCCTAGTAACAGCAACGCCCTGCCATGATTGATATACATGTATATGATCAACAAACAAGTAAACAACGTTGTCACCTGATTCTAAACTAAAATTATTCCACCACTAAATTAAATGACTATAAACTAGACAGCATTGAAATAAAAAATGCAACAGGGTACAGATATTTAGCTGAAATAATATAGATTTCCCAGTATGCTGCAAATATGAAAAGCGGCAAACCTTTGCTATGACTTGTACAAATTCTTTGCCAGGTATAATTAAAGTCTTTGAATGAGACTTGCTGACTGATTCTACACCAGACTTCTGCCCTCGCAACGAACCATCCTTTATCAAACGAGCCATCTTTAAAATGATTCCTAAAGAAAAGTAATGATAATTTAAAACAGTACATAATGTTTATCAGTTACAAAAGAAAATGGAAGCCAAAATATATACAACTATACCAAATAAACATAAAAAGAAAATTAACAGAACATACCAAAATCTTTCTCAGTATTTGTTGCATGAAATATTCCAGAGTATATAGATCCATTTTTCACATGCACTTCCACCTGCTGCCCAATGAGACATGTTGTAACATATACTAGTCGATCATGTGAAAGATCATCAACCATATTGCCAGTCGCCAAACCTATAAGAAGAAATATTAGCAAAGTTAACTGAAGGGAAATAGAAAGTAATCAGGGTCAGAAGTTCACCTGTACTTGCCAGTCTGTTGGCATTTGACTTCCCAGATGAGATCTTATTCTCTGACTTGGCTGCCCCTTCTCTTTCAGATTTCCGACGGCCATATCCATTAGAGGATCTAGACTGTCCAACATGTTGCAAATTCATCCTCAACTAGCAGGCCCTCTGACCTGGAAACTAAAAAACTTCAATTCAGAATCTTTCCAACAAGTTATTTCTGGCCAAGACTGCTCGGACCAACAAAAAACAACTAAAAGAATAAAGGTAATTTAGCCTAGTTGAAAATGGAGCATCTAGTTCACTGATCTTGGAAAAAGACAGATTGCCTCCAAATATTTCACTTTAGCTTCCAAAACAGAAAATATCAAACTAAATTAACCACAAACGCAGCAACATCTAACCTGCGAATCTATTTGGTCTTTTGTTGTCTAACAAATTCACAAACTTGTATTTTTTAATTTAGAAGAGGGAAGAATATGCAACCAAAAAATTTTATATTATCACTAAATTCCTCGTTAATAAAAGGATGGTTAGACTTAAAAATGAACCAGCAATGCATTGATAGCACAAACAGACAAAATATTCGATAAAATAAGATGCTAAATAAACTTCAATTCCAAAACCACTACCATAAAATGGATGTTAGACAATATATTCGTCACGGAAACAAAAGCCCGCCCGCTTAAAAACATATTAACATAATGAAGTCTGAAAACAATTTATTCATGCATATAAAATGAGCAGAAGATTTTAATTTGATCACCTATCCAGACATCATGATATTTTCAGGGGCACATGCCCATACCCCGGGAAGTCATACCACTAATTCAGAAGCCAATTAGTCGTTGACGATCAACTTATAAAGACTAAAAATGAAGAATAAACAATTTTTTATCTTAAACCTCCATGTCACTAAGCATTTATCAATCAGAATTATAGAACCGACTCCATTTAGCATATCAAAGAACCTACAATCGCCTAATCCAAGATTCATATTTAAAAACCGCTTTTTTTCAGGCTTTGAACCCTCCTAGTTCCCCGTCCACTCAAAAACCAAACAGGATAGCGCAATTACAGTTATCTAACACAAAAACCAAGAGAACAAACCCAAGTATAAACAAATTGGAAACTAATTGCGTACCTGTAGAAGATTGATCAATACCCGAAATCTTGATGCCAGTATAAGCAGGACCGAGAAGCGGGGATGGAACACTGGCGGCTAGGGATTGGAATGATACAAGGGAAGGCCTGCCCGGGAATGAAGGTGGCCGAAGAAGACGAAGAAAGCACGAATCACACAGCGACAGAGAACGGAGGAGGGAGATGAGCAAGTAGTTTCGTCCTCTCGGTGTGATCGAGATTCAGAGAGCTAAAAAGAGTGATTTCTGTCTAGAGATTTCGAAAGGGGCAGCGAACCACCCAGCGCGAGCGCTATGAAGCAGAAACCCCTCCGTAATGAACAAAGGGAATGATTCGATGCAGCCGCGTTCATTCTTTACCGTGAGCTTGCTCTGTATCAGTTTTTTTAATTTTTTCGCTCCCTGTTATCATTAGGTAATTTTTTTTTGACTTTTTCTTGGGATGATAACCTAGCAGTATAATCTATTAATTTGTGACAGAAGATAGTAATAATAATAATAATAATAATTAGTAAAAATATTTAATCTACATATCTATAAACTACAATATAAAATATACAGCCCATTTATGAGTTAGTTATAAATTAACCTTTAAATTCCACGCTAAGACATGATCTACAATTTAATTAAAATAGATAATAATAATATAAAATAAAATAATTATTTTTTCAGGTAAATAAAATAGAAACCTTTTACAGAAACCATATTATACAGACTATCAAAAAAGGAAATCATATTATACATAAGTTATGAATATTGTAATTCACAATTAAATTAGTGTTAAAATTTTCAATGAAATGTACTATTATATAAAGAGTTTTTAACAAAACATAATTCTATAAAAAAACATTCATATATTATATTATATTTTCATTCAAAATTTGATAAAATATAATTTTATAAGTATTGCTCCATTTATCTTTACCATTGATATTTAAGATGTGTATAATAATTGTAGAATTTCTTTGATGAATAATAGTTGTAGAATTTCATTCACCTTAGTCAGCATTATATGAACACTTTGCTAACTTAAAAACAGGCAACAGCAATAACTGAAGAAAATAAAGGCCCGAGGCCACCTATGTAATCGCTGTATAATGTTATGATCAACTGTGCAACCTTCAAATAAATCTTGTCAATAATTGCATACCAACTCTTTTTTCCTGACCAAATAATACATAACAACTTCAAAACAAACAAATTGATAAAATTACAGGCTAATATTAAGTATTTCAAGAAAGTTTTTGAGAAGATTCTCAAGATTTACACTGAATGGAGCAGCTAAGCATTCAAGTTTGACAAGATGTGATACTAAAAAAGGCAGATCATCAATACCAGTTGGTCTTAAAAGAAATCTTGTCATTTTTCTCAGTTCTTAGAACTCCTTGAGACTTAAACAGCCACTAATAGAGACTTGTAACACTCTTCAGCTCGCCGCACAACTCCAAATGCAACTTAGAAAGCTTGTGGAGAGAAGATGGATGAATATTTAGCAATTTTGAGCAACCTTGGAGAAATCTGGAAGCTCAATAAGCTGTTCAGACCACCTAAGGTTAACTTCATCTCAATGAAGAAGTCTTAGATCATTAGGTAGTGCTTCAAGGCTCGTAGGAAGATGAACTCTAGATGTTCTATCTACAAAGAAATGGGTGTAAGATTTTAGAAACTTAAGCTTCGAGATCCTTGCAAATGATTGAGGACATAATTGCAGCCCTTGAATATTCGATGCGTCCACAGTTATGCTTTGAATAGCTTTAGTCCCCTGGCAGACAATATACAGAAACCGTAAATAAGAGCCATCCTATTCAATACAGCACTTTAAAAGAGAGAGAACGAAATGGAAAAGGAAAAATATACTCTGTAAAGGAAAAATTTTATGCAAATTGACTCATACCGATTTATTTTTCAATACGCCATGAATATCTTTGGACTCCCTTAGTCAACTATGACTTCCAGGGTCTTCAAAAGATTCTTCATGAACAATTTCCCTAATTAGCACATAAATAGGCTTATATCCTACAATGACGTGAGTTCGATTCTCACTATTGTTATGAGAGCTTATTTGATAGGCATTTTTGTAAGTTCCCTATAAATGCTCTTTGAAATTTAGGGATGTGCCCTAATTTTAGTGGAGGAGCGGTACCGAATTCATCTAAACTTTTTTTTATATATAAAAAAAAAACAATTTCCCAACCCATTTCTTGTATTAGGTCATGCATCTTCACACAACTTTCGGAAACAAAATAAGAGCTTTATCTTTGAGATTTCTCAAAGCAATAGTTGTTGAATAACTACAGGCATCCAACGTAAGTTTTATCCTCTCTGTTTCTTCTCCTTTGAAAGAACAAGCAATGTATAAAAAGAATTCCTCTCTTAGCAATCTAATCCAGCATAACTCAATCTCAAGACAGACGAATTTCCATATAAGGCATTTTTCCAAGTTTCTCTAATTGACTTTGCCATTCTTCTTTGCTGCCCTGGTCGATAGCCATACATAAAGAAACTACTTTCTTTGATTCACTCTAATTCGATAACATATTGATTTACTCAATCAATCCCACAATTTAACATCACAGAAACGTGAGAGTGTAATGCTCCGTTGCACAATACCATCTAATTGTCAGATTCTTTTTCAAATAAGACGATTTTGTCGTAAATATGTGGGTGTACCTAAAATTTGAGTAGTGAAATCCAGATAAATGTGCTGCTCTCTCCAATGTTGTCCTTGAATCTTACTTCATGCCTATCAAATGACTCTCCGTAAGTCCCTTTCTGGTATCTCACATCAGATGGGTCCATATGATGGAAACTAGGCAGCACAATTTGCCCATACCGTCTCGTGCAATCAATGACTTTCATGAGCTAGTCCAAGCACCAAGTTGAAGAAGCATAGTCTCTAGAGAACACGACCAATGAAATTAGGGATTCTTCAATTGATCTGAGAAGTTGTGATTATCAATTCCCTTTCGACGCATGGCCTTCTTCAAATGTCCAGGGAAACCAAATCGGATGAAAGCTGAGAAACACACCGTATTTTACTCGTGGAAAGGGGGAAGAGGAAGAAGGCGCCGCCATTATTTTGGTAGAAATGAGAACCCTAGTATATTGACGAATCTAGACAGCGGAATCCATCGCCAGCACAGGTAATTGTCGACCTTTTCCGCCCCAAAAACTGTCGAGAAGCAAAAAACCAAGTAATGACTATGGAGTCAGCTGAATTTAGAGCATACAGTGAAGAAAACGATGATGAAGATCATGCATCAACATTTCTACAAACAGAAGAGTTCAGAGCAGACGCGAAACGCTTCCTTGTTAATGGATAACTAACTCGGGAGCGGGAGCGACAAGTTGTTCAAGCAATTCTTTTGATCAGTTCAATCTTATTCTTTTTTCTTTTAAATGTTATTACTAGCATCTGGAACTTTTATATACGGACGATTCTGTGTTTTAGCTCCAGTGAAAAGGAATCATTTTGTTATAAAAAAGCTAACTTTGAAAGCGAAACTGAAGTATCAAGAGCATAGGGCATATACGAGAAAAAAATTATGGTATTTAATATAGAATATAGTTAATTAATTAAATTAAAAAATATATTTAAGTTAATTAATATAATTATTTTTTATAAAATATTATAATTATTTTTTTAACTTTTTTTATCTTTATATTATTTAGTTATTATTAAAAGAGTAGCATTAAGAGTAATTTAAAAAAATTATAAATATATAAAATATATTTTCATAATTAAATTTTATATTAAATATATGATAAATATTATAAGATTAAATAATATTATTTAATATCATAAAATATTTTTTAGGAGTAATCGTCATCTTGAAATAAATTTTTATTTATCTAATATCTTAAAATAGTTTCTAACAGAATTTAGTATTTTAAAATAATTTTTATTATGTTTAATGCTCTAAATTATTTTTTTTAAAATACTCAATATCATATTGAGATATTTATTACTATTTAAAAAAAATTAAAATATAAAATTATACTAAAATTTAATTTATAAAAGTGAAATGTTATAAAAAAAATATTTTATTTATTAAAAGTTATTTTAGAATACTAATTAACTATAAAAAAATATGCTTTAGAGTTTTTGACGCTGCCTAACCCTAAAGTATCTACTTATAGCTATAAGTTTATGAGCACGTTTGATTTAATTTTTTTATAAAAGTTTATGAAAAATAGGTTATAGAAAATAATTTATAGAATAAAAATAATTATAAAAAAATAAATAATTAGATAATTATTATTAAAATGACTTTTTTAATAAATAAATTAATAAAAATTAATAGTAAAATGATAGAGAAAAACATATGATGAAATGGTAATTACACGGTTCAAAAACTATTTTTTTTCACTCATAAACTAATTCTATAAATTTATCTAAAATTATAATTTTAAATTTCAAAACAATAATTTACTTCCGAAATTCTTTTAAATATTTAATGATTGTTTATTTAATTTTTTGTCTAAATTATATTTTAACCAAAAATATTTTTCAAACTGTAAATTTAAATTAAATCAAATAAGCACTATATATCAAAAAGTCCCAAGCATGGACTCTCATGTTGTGAACTTTTGGGAATATGATAGTTTGGTGTTTTTGATTGCCTGCTCTTCCTTTTCCCTTGCATTTGTTTGTGTTATTGAGAGGGGAGAAAAACATATCATGTTCCTGGGCGTTGGATTGATGCCATTAATACTTAAGTTATATCATTTATTTTATACATGTTATTGGTTGTTTTTGGCAATTAGCTAATCAAAATTTGCTCTGAATAGTTATACTCATGTCCAGAAGCTTTTCTCCATCACTTGCATCCCTTGAAACTTGTTCATAAGATCAAATGGATTTTTGGTGATGATTTTGAGATGTTTTTGGGAAACTTTGAAAGTTCTGAAGTGACAAAAATTGTCACGAATTGAGCTAAACAAGTTTAATTTTGAGTTGTAATCAAATTACAGTTATAGAACTGAATGATTATTATATTTTTTATATATTTTTATATCAATTTTGACAGATATTCTATTTCATTTTGTTTATATATGCGGATTTGTCATATGTTATCTTTTTTTTTTGTGGCCAGAAGATACAAATGAAACTCTTAATAAGACAATTTAGATTACGATGAGAAAAATATATTTTAAATAAAATTAATTCATAATTATGATTTTGGAAATATATTTTATTAAGCTGAAACGAATGACTTATAACAAAATCAAGGCTAAAAATTGACTTTGACATTTTAAAGGGTGTTTGAATTTTTTTAAAAAGAAAACCATAGTTTTACTAATAATTTTGAATACTAATATATAAAGTGTTTGTTTGGTTTCTACGGAAACTTAAATTTTAAAAGTATTTTTGAATAAAATTTAGATTTTAAAATATTTTAAAATAAATAGTTATATTTGTTCAAAAAGATTTTTAGATCAAATCATAGTTTAAAATAAATATTTTAAATAAACTAGTTAGAGTAAATTATGAAATAGTAAAAGAGTTTATGGATCAATCAATTATTATATTACTCTTACTTTTTTTACACTATCTCTCATCTCTCCTCTACACCTTATCTCATTTCTTTTATACATCATCTCTCTTATCTCCTTTATTTTTTATATTATTTCTCATATTTCTTATACAATATCTTTTATCTCTCATATCTTATCTCTCATCTCTCATATATTTAATAATCATACATTTTTTAGTAATTTATCAATAATAAAAATATTTCTGGAAATAATTATCCAAACACTCATTTATTTAAAATTATTTTTTTATAAACTCTTATCTAAAAATCCTTTTTTTAAAATTACCTAAAAATTCTTTTTTTATAAATTTTTTTAAACTCTTATTCAGACCATAAAAAGAAATTAATTTATGATTAGTTATTATCGTACAAATAAAATCTTAAGAAAACATACCGGCCACCACATCCAATTTCGCACGTGCGGGAAGGATTTGCTAATCATGGGCAACAAAAGAAAAACGAAGGAAGGATTTCGAGATGCCACGCGTGCAATCTATATAATTCACCAATCTTCACTAACTAATCAGGTGCTTATTATTAATCCTAATTCCTACATATAATCTTTCGTTCCAAAAATATTTTCCTGTCATTGTTTATGCCGAACACGATGTCAGGGGTATCTACCAATTAAATTTGAGAATTTTTCCACGAAGTCTTTGAGAATACAACGTTTCAAAACCCTCGCCCCTGACCTGACGCTTCTTCCTGAAAACCACTTTCAGAAGCCGCTCTCTGTTCTTCCTTCTTCTAATGCGAAAGCAAAACCCTACCCCGTTCTTAAACTGCCCAAAGCTTTGATTTTTAGTTGGACATATAGTATATCTAGGGATAACTATATACATATATATACCCTGCTGTCTTTGCTGAGTTTTCTTCAGTGTTGCCCGCAGTGGTTTCTGGCTGTGCAATGGACGGTGGCCCACTTATTATCTCTGCCAAAGTACGCAAAACTATCCAATCCATCAAAGAAATTGTCGGTGAACATTCTGATGCTGATATTTATTTGGCCCTAAAGGAAGCCAACATGGATCCTAATGAAACTGCCCAGAAATTGCTCAATCAAGGTGGGCCATACTGGGTTTTGACTTAATTTTTTCACAGGAGTAGCTTTCGTACTTCTTGGATTAATGGGGTTCTTTTTTCCGCTGTCATTTTGCATGGCGGCTAGGGGGCATTTGTCCCCCCTCCCCCAAGTGTTTAATTTACTGTATCTTGAGGCTGTTTTCAGTTTGAGTTGCTGCTACAACATTCTTGTACGACACTATGCTTAGTATAGTAGCCTGCATATTTATTGCTTGAATTTTTTATGAATACTTCACTGCTTTAATCTGCCTCTTGCTTCTTCCATGCTTCCTTATAATATTTCCACGCCATTATCATTTCATTCCATACCTACGCTCTTCAATTTTCACAGGAGCGTGGAAGACAAAAGTAGTTGTTGTATAAAATTTGATATTTCCAATTTATGCTGTAAATCATATATGATGGTATCTCTTGTTACGTCCAATTATATACTTTCTGCCAGCACCCGGTATGGAAAAAATAATGCAAGTAATGTAGCTGTTACCCTATCATAAATTCCAAACATTTTTCTTGAACCTTGTATGTAATTATACTTTTGAGACTTGCATCTTATGTCATACTGCTCATGCTGCAGTTATTGTGTTTATTTGCCGTATCTTGGATTAATAATTAGATTGGAAGGAAAAAGAGGGGAGGTTAGGAAGATATATTCACCTAATGTGCATTTACATTTATTATATTCAGATTCATTTCATGTGGTGAAGAGGAGGAGAGACAGGAAGAAGGAGGTATCACTGTCTTGTACTCTTGTTCTTATTTGCTGCCTCTTTTAATAGATGGTACTAATTCATAACAAGTATCTGTCATTGCAGCCTCAGAGTGCTGGGTATAAGGGCTTAGCCGATCCACAAGGACATTCTGAAAATGTTGGCCAAGGAAAGAAACTACAAGCTCCTTCTGATCATAATGTTCGAAGAAAAAACACTTCTCAGAATACTTTACCTGGTAATTTTCATATTTTTTGGCTATCATAGGGGGTTTAAAATTTGATGCTCTGATTACCATATTGATCCAAACTACCATTCAGCAAGAAGCACTCATAGTATGTAAATGAAGCATGAACATTTAAGAATTTGTCAAATTTTTTTTTTTGCACTTATTTTTATTGTTACTTTGGAATAAGACTGAAAAGATATAGAAGGGAAAAACCTTAAACTTAAATTGTCCGGCTTTTCAGTTTCACCTGGTAGTCAAGACATGTTTATGTACGTCAGAGACATTGGTCTTTGGTGCTGTTCCCTGTATTTTTCTTTAGCCGAGGAAGGACTCCTCGAAACTCTTTTTTCCTAAATCAATGGATCAGATTGACATTTCAGCAGTTCATCACCTTTATTTATTTTGCAATTTTCTGTAGCATATCTTTGTTTGAGTTTGGTCGCTTATTGAGTACATTTCTGGTTATGCTACTTTTGCATGGTCACTAGAATCGGTACATGCTTCTTGCTGATGGATGTTGATAAGTTCTTGTTAACTGTTTAGGCAACAACGGAGGCTTTCGTGTGGTTAGAGACAACAGAGGAAACCGTATGACTTTTAAAGAAGTGAAGCCTCCTTCATTGCAACGTACATCCAGCAATGAGCAGCAAATTTTAAACTCATCTGAAAAAGGGTATGCTGTAAAGAAGGCTTGCTTGCCTATCTAGTGTTAGTAGTTGTTCATATGAGATTTTTTGTGTCAGCTCTTTTTTTCCATAATTATACGTAAGAAAAAAAGAATATTTTCCCTTCCATTGTGGCCTAATATGTACATTTAGTTTCCGTGCTGGGTTTTGCTAAATATTCCAGCGGTTTGTATATAGTTATTAATTTCTTATGTAACACCTTTGTTACAGCTTATCAGCAGTTTCTGGCAATCAAAAACCAAATAGTGGTAACAGTTCATCACAAGCTTCAAATGGTTCTCCTTATCTACATTCTAGGGACTCAGAAACTGCTTCTAATGGAATGGACAGAATATCTGCTGGCAAGGAGAAGCAAGGTGTAAGTCAGAATGTTACAAGGCGGGTGCAACCAAATGAGTCTAACAATGTCCATCAAAATTCTTCAACCGTAGCAACCAGTTCTGCTGTAGGAGTGTATTCTTCTTCAACGGATCCAGTTCATGTGCCCTCTCCTGATTCCAGATCACCTGGTGCTGTTGGAACCATTAGGCGTGATGTAGGGGCAGTCAGTGTTCGGCACCGGTCTCCAGAAAATTCAGTAAAACAATCATCCAATCCTAGTAGTTATATTGCTAATTCACTTAAGAGGAAGGATGGTACCTCTGCAACTTCAATTCAATCATATGGTGCAATCTCAAAGTCTGAACAATTCAGTAAAACTAACGCAACCAAAACTTCATTCAATGGTGTGTCAGTTGGCAGACCATCCTCAAGACATCGGCAACCTGAAGGACATCAGAGAGGTATATTTCTGAAATGGAGCTGCTAAATTGTGGTTTTTTTAGCATTTTCATTTATTCCTAAAAAATAAAGGCCTGTAGTAAAATAATGGCTTTAGAATAAATCTTGTTGATTTGATTAGTTATTTCTCAAAAATAAAGACCTGTAGTAAAAGCATGGCTTTAGAATGGAAATCTTATATAATTGGCTTAGGTAGTTATGAATTAGTTCAGGACCTATCAGAAAATTTATATTAATAACCTGAAACACATGTATGGTAGATTGTCTTAATTTTCTTTTTCTCATATTATTTTTATTCTAGCCCAAGATTCTTTGCTTAATGTGTTGTCTACTATCAAATCATTGGTACCTATTAGTTGCACTTTTCTTTTCATTGAAGTATAGCGTTCACAATCAGAAAAAGTGGTTAGTCCTAATCCACTTGAACAAGATGATTTCATGATAAATATTTGAAGGATTCATATACTTTTCATTTTATTTCTGTTTGATTTTTTTAAGCAGTGAAATCTTATTTGTTCTTTGGCCATTTAGTACATGGATAAAAATTTATGCTGATTATGTTGAGTTCTGATGCAGCATCTCAGCCTAGTAAAGAGTGGAAACCTAAATCAAGCCAGAAAATGAGAACTAATCCTGGAGTGATCGGAACACCTAAAAAACCTGATGAGAATTTTAAAGAAATAAAATCAGATACAGAAAAGCTTCAAGATAACCTCTCTCAACTAAGCATATTCAACCAAAATGTGATCATAGCACGGCATATTCGAGTTCCAGAGACTAATCGCTGCCAGTTGACCTTTGGCACCATTGGGGAAGAACTCGATTCTTCTAGGCATCAACCTATATTTCAATCAATAGGAATCACTGAAAAGTCGAATAAGGAATCTCCAGCAAGGTTGGCATTCTTGTTTTTATTGCTGTTAATACTTTATACTAACCATCTCTTTTACTAATATGTAAAGGAGTTCATCTAGGGGAGATTTCTGTATATTTAGAACATGTAAAGTGTGAGGCACAATGTGTTTCTTTGATATGGTGACGTATTGAGGAAACAGTGTCTTCAGACATGAGATGGTCAGCTTAATGCGCATTGCTACCACAATTAAGAAGAAAGTTTATACTACTATACCGCAATTAAGATTGTCTTAGATGGATTTTATTATTCATTGACTGAGCTAGTAATTGTGATTTAACATGTCAGCTTGTCATTACCTGCTCTAGAGTCCAGTGATGATGTTTCTGGCGGCAAACAGGTGGAGCTACGGGAGGACCATATTAGAACTTCTGGGTCGGAGTCTCCATCATCTGGCGCTTCTTCTGAGCAACATTTGCCTGATTATAAAGAGTCCTTGAGCCCTCAGAATCTGGACAACTATGCTGATATTGGATTGGTGCAAGACAACAGTTCAGAGTCGCAGCAGCAGCAAGACTCTCAGGATATTCCAGGCTTTTCAGTGAGTGACTTCTTATTGTTATATAGTCAAATAACTGTTGTGTCACTTTGTCCCATCTCTAATTTAAATTTTTGTGAACAGGCATACGATCCTCCGACTGGTTATGATATTTCTTATTTCAGACCCACGGTGGATGAAACTGTTCGAAGTCAGAGTCAGCCATCATCTCAGGAGGTATACTTAAACTATTAAGTCTTGTAGTGTTTTAGGTCATTGAATTAATTAATTTTTAGTTGTATTGTATTGTATTATATTTTTCTCCCAGTCATCGTCCTTACTTTTTAATGGTACCCTTCTTGAGTCATATTTCATTTTGTGGGTAATTTCAGGGTTTAAATACCCATGCAGCTAGAATTTTTAATTGTATTGTATCCAATTCCAACTTGCACTATATTTTTCTCCCAGTCATCTTCCTTGCTTTTTATGGTACCCTCCTTGAGACATATTTCATTTTGTGGGTAATTTCAGGGTTTAAATACCCATGCAGCTAGCAGCATTACTGCTTCCTCAATTGCAATGGTGCAACAACCTCCTCCTGTGGCACAGATGTATCCACAAATTCATGTTTCGCATTTTGCGAACGCTATGCCATTCCAGCAGTTTCTGTCCCCCGTCTACGTTCCACCGATGGCAATGCCTGGATATTCTAGTAATCCTCCTTATCCTCCCCCATCAAATGGCAACAGTTATTTGTTGATGCCTGGCGGTGGTTCCCATCTCAATGCCAACAGCCTTAAATATGGGCTTCAGCAGTTCAAGCATGTTCCTTCTGGGAGTCCAACAGGGTTTGGAAATTTTACTAGTTCAGCTGGATATGCCATGAATGCTCCTGGTGTGATTGGGGGTGCAACTGCTATGGAAGATTCATCTCAAATCAAGTACAAGGATAATAGTCTTTATGTCCCAAATCCTCAGGTAATTTATCTTATGCCAAGGTGCCTAAGTTCTTTTTAACACCCTGGCAAGATTCCAAAGGTCACGGTCCCCTGAGCATTAGGATTCATGTTATGCAGTTCAAAAAAAGGATTCATGTTATGCAGAAATCGTAGAGCTCTTACAAAACCTGTACTGTCACCACAATTTTCTGTAGATTAATTAACGCATACAACAAGATCATGTGTGGATTTGATTGGGAAAATAAATCTTTTGACACCTATTGTTTTGATTCAGTTCTAATTCAATCCTTTAACTTTGACTCGATACAACTCAATCCTTATAGTTTTTATTCAGTTGAAACTCAGCCTTAAACTTTAATTTATTACAACTCAGTCCCTATAGTTTTAACTATTTAAACTTTAGTTATTAAGTTTCATGAAATATATAATTTTATTTTCTAAAATATAGGGACTAATATTTTAAACAGTTAAACTATAAGGATCGAGTTGCATCGAGTCAAAAGTTATGGATTGAGTTACATCAGAGTCAAAATTATAGGGAATGGGTTGTACTATATTAAAATTTAAGGATTGAGTTGTCCTCAAGTCAAAATTGTAAGAATAAAAAGATTAATTTTCCCTTGTAGTTAACTGGGTTTTCTGGTGTACTGGATTCATATACGGCCCAACCGTTTTCCTTATGGGTCTCTTCTGTTATTGGACTTGAATTTAGTTTGCCATTTTTTGTTCTCAGGCTGAGACATCAGAAATCTGGATTCAGAACCCAAGAGAGCTTCCTGGCATGCAATCCACTCCAACATATTATAGCATGCCCGGGCAAACGGCTCACACTTCTTACGTCCCTTCGCATGCAGGCCACGCGTCTTTCAATGCGGCTGTAGCTCAGTCGAACGTGCAGTATCCGCTGGGTATGTATCATGCTGCTCCACAGCCAGCTGCTATTGCTAGTCCCCATCATCATTTAGGACCAGCCATGGCCAATAACTTGGGAGTTGGAGTGGCTGCAGCTGCTGCTCCAGGTGCACAGGTTGGTGCTTATCAGCAACCTCAAATGGGTCACCTCAATTGGTCACCAAATTTCTGAGAGGAAAACAAAAAAGGAAAAAAAGTGAATCTAACCCTTTTCATACAAGGAACTGAAATAGATATAGGAAAAAACCATCAGTTTTCCATGTGAAGTCAATTACATATATATCCCCTTTTTCCCAAGAGGCATTCAATTCAAATTTCTATCCCTATGTGATGTAGATTAGGGTTTCTTTGTCTTCAAAAAGTTTCCAGCAGTGTTGCCAGCCCCAAATGAGCTTGGTTTACCAAAAAAACGTCAATTAACCAAGTCAATCATGAATAAACATATAGTAGAGGGTCAAATATGAGTTCGAATAAGAGAGCTTATTTAAAATATGTATAAGTTTATTCATGATTAACTCTATATGTTCTTCAGGTTCTGTCTCCTTCAGAACTTCACTTTTTTATTTATTTCTTTCTATTCATGCGTATCTGGTGAAAATAACAGCTCAGGCAGCCTCAGCCTTCAGCTAATAAAGAGGTCACAGTTTCTATCAAATTCCAGTGAAAGATGACACGGAATATATCAACTTGCATATGAAGTGTTGTTATCAAGCACGCTTGAACATTTTTTTTTCTGAAAAAGAAAAAATTCCTAGTATATTATCGACTTGATCTTTCTAGTGACATGATTTATGTAGAAATCAAACGCTGTAGTAATTTTTTTTTTGGAACAAAATGGCCACAGTGAAATTATGCAAAAGAATCGAATAATGAATCAAGTGGTCCTGCCCTTTATATGGGATCTACAAATGGTTGAGAATTGAGAAAGAGGTTAAAAGCCATACAAGTTTCAAGAATTTGCAGTGTTAGGTTGGATGACTCAAAAACAAGTAAAGTAAAAGTGAAGAATAAGAGCTTTATTCTGTCTGTGTGGCTTTGTATGTTAATGTTTTGGAGAAAGTAAGAGAGCATAAGGAAAAACCTTTTTGTTCCTCCTTCCTCGGGATTGCTTTTCCTTTTTTGTATCGTTCACACCCATTTTTTTCTCATTCTAATACTACATATTTGTGAGACTCTACAAAAATAGACTTTATTAAATTTTGAATAATCTTTTCATGAAATGAAAAACGTGTAGTAATTAATTAATATTGAGGGATCAAGAACCCTAGCCACGTGTACGTGGACGTTCATCAATAAAATAAAGGCTAAATTTTATAAAATTTTCCCAAACTCTCAAATATATACATATAATCCCAAACTAATCAATTTTAATTAAACCACTTAAAGTCTTAAACTTTAGAACAAATTATTATGAAGTCCTAAATAAGTGGCTTAATTACCCAAAGATTCAAATGATAATTTAAAAGCTAACAATAACAATTTTCAGTTGGAATTTACAACAAATTTATATTATTTTAATTTTTTTAGTAATTAAATTTTTTCCTTAAAACCTTATAGTAATTCTTCCTAAATTTTATTTTTTATATTTATATAACTCCTTCAAATCTTGAGCTATATGCAAATAAACTTTTTAAATTATAAGATATTTTTAGATAAATAAAAAATAAAACTAATAGTATTATAGTTATTATCTATAGAAATATAAAAATTGCATTGTGAAGTTAGGTAAGTTATTTAGATATGATAATTTAACATAGAATAAAAAGAGGTTGAGTTGATATAGAGAGATCAAAATGGGCCAAAGCAATCTAAGGAAGTGGGGTAATCCCACGTTTTAAAAATCAAATTTGGAAACTAAGCATGAATTAATCTCTAATTAAACTTCTTTAAATATGCCTACCTAGCTTCTTCTTCTTTTTCTTGATCATTTCTAGCGTGAACAAGAGGATGATTCATCTTTCCCAAAAGGAAAAGTGAAATGTCACTTTCATATCCAACTAACCCACCACATTTTTCTTGGTGCATGCACTACACCAGTTTGTCTCATATATATAAATGTAAATGCATGTAATTATACAATAAGAAAAAAACATTATAAAAAAATAAAATATAATAGATGTTAAAAATATTCCATATATTACTCTCATTTTGATTTATATTCTTGAGCAAATTTTTGTGAATGTTCCATAAGTATGGAACTCATATGAGACAGTTTTACACGAATGATTATCTAAAACAGATAAGGAATGCTTACTTAAAAAAAAAAAAAGCTTTTAGGAATTAAATTTTATTCGTATACCATTTACAGTTCCATGAAATTATGTTTAAGCTCCCAGTTAACAAGAGAATGCAATTGTATTCCATTTTGTAATTCAAATTCCAAATATAAAGAAGGAAATTTTTATTCTATTTCAACGATGGTGGTCTTAGAATGTTTGTTAGTTTTGTTACTGACGATAGTTTCTTGCTCAAAGGGATCATTTTGTAATTTTGTTGCTTCAGTTTCGGCCATTTTCAGGAATTTGTTGTAAACCAGTTCTATGCTTATTAAATAGCCCTACCTCCCATCATTAATAGAAGAACTACTTAATTAATTTAAATAAATTAGTTAAGTTAATTATTTGTATTGATTGTATAATAATTTTTTTAAAATACCCTTTTTAATCATATGCATTTAAATTACCTTTAATAGAAATCTCTTTAACACGTATAATCATATCGGGATATTTTAAGAAAAAAATTATAATTTTATGAAATATAGTGAATTGTAGTATTATATTTAGGATTAAAGTAGACTACTTATTTAATTATCATATTTAGGACCGGAGTGAGTAGTTTTGACCAAATCAAAGAGAAGATAATTAAGCCACTTTCTAAAGAAGTTTCTAAACATGGGTCGGTTCCAAAATCTCTATTGCAGCAAAATTGACAAGTTTTAGGAAAATCTATTTCAACTGATCATATATTATCTTTGGAAGAAGACAATATTGTATTTTTCACGTTTATCTTCATCAAAATTCGTAGATAAGATGACTAAAACATTTCAAAACGCCCTATAATTTTCTTTATTTCCATTTATATATAGTAGGCAACTGTTGCAATAATTAACAATATAAATAAGACTTTTTGGATCATTATTCACAATCGAATGAATATCGCAATTAATTAAATTAAAGAAATCAAAACGACTATATATTCCCAAATTCTTCGATTATATTATTCCTTAGAATAATATATAGTCAAAATTGAAAGTGAAGAGGAGGATCTGTTCTTGATAACTCTACTTGGAGAAAATTATGATTGGTCCCACCACATTCATATATATTAGAATTGCATTGTATACTTGATCTGAATCGAATCTTATAGCCTTCAATTACTTTCTGGGAATAAACTTAAATACTTGAATGGAATATAATCTCAACCTTTTCCACGAGGTCGCTTTGTTTAGATTCTCTAGGGTTTGTGGCTATCCTTGCTTCTCCATATATTTTATAGCTATATCAGGTAGTTATGTGTATACTGACTAAATGAATTAATTAATGAGAGTATTTACACTTTATCTATTCAATTCTAAATATACGAATAATTAAGTTTATTCTATTTTTTATATTTATTTTTTTAAAATAATTTATATAATTTAATTAATTTAGTTAATTATATGACTCTTATATTAAAGTAATAGCTTTTGATCATTCTACCCAAGAAAAAACTACTTTACGGCTTTACGCCTCTTTAACTAATTTAAAGTTTTTTAACCCTAAACAATATTTAAATCGTCAAAGAAATATATCTACAAATATATATATATATATATAGTTTGTGTCTGATGGGCTATTGAGGTAAACCATATATATACTTAATATTTTCTGCTATATTTGAATGATTTAATTAATTCAACAAGTAATTAGATCAGACGTCTAAACCACGTACAGTTCTCAACTTCTCATGTGTATGTTCATGTCTTAATTAATGACTTGTATCTTATCTGGATACCAAATTTACCAATCCAATTCTCCTAAACAAAAGAAATAAATACAATAATAATTATAATATAGAATATCTCCATTTTAATTGCTTTTCAAAATGAAAAAAAAAAAAACAAAACATCATTTGCCTAACCATAGCAAGTACTTGCATACGTACTAAAGAAATAATAATTTTGTTACGCATGAAACGTGAAAGTTGAGACTCGTGTATCATCATACCAACCCATGATTGTTGTGTTTATGTTTATTTATTTGTGTTTTTTGCTTTTGGAAGACACTTTGTAAATAATATCGATAGTCTAGCTTGGTATAAATATATATTTTATTATTATTATTATTATTATTGTTGTTATTATTAAAGTATATTTTTCTTGAGCTTGAAGGAAAGAAAGAGGGTCGATCATACTGGAAAAATTGCACACGCACGTTACTTTTTAATTGTGGACACCTTTTTTTTGGAGCTTTTATATATATGTGTGTGAGAGAGAGTGAGTGAGAGAGAGA
Organism: Leucaena leucocephala; assembly: GCA_037074615.1. Classification (NCBI taxonomy): domain Eukaryota; kingdom Viridiplantae; phylum Streptophyta; class Magnoliopsida; order Fabales; family Fabaceae; genus Leucaena; species Leucaena leucocephala. Next base: position 3,393,682 of record CM073557.1, on the reverse strand, counting down.
GAGACTTAATTAATTAATCTCATCACTTTTGTGTATGTTAATTAACTTTTGTTTGTGTTCTCTCTCATGCATGCTAGCCCTAGCTAGTTTGATTATGCTTTTGTTAGTGTTAATCAAATCTTAAACATTCCATCTTTGTTTCAATCTGTTTTGGGGTCCAACTTTAATGCGTTTCTGCTTTTTCACTTCAGAAAGTTTAGGAGCCACGAGAGCCATGATTGTGAAAATACTAGGCAACATGCCTACAAAGATAATGGACATTCAATTATCCTTTTATTATATTATTTTATAAATATTATGAATATATATATATGATTCAATTCACCAAAAATATTATAAATTATATATTTATGGTTTATGGATATTTGCTGCTTTAAATATCTTTAGCAATGACAAAATTAATTTTCAGTGATACTATCGAGTTAAATTTAATTGATCATGTAACTTTCCCAATATAATTTTTTCATCTATAATATTCAGCCCCTCAACATTACTTAAAAAAAATTGTATGTTTCTTCCCTTTTTTAAGTTTACTAGTAATATTGATTTGTTGCATAAAATAACAATAATTCTATATTGGGTATTATGATGTGCTATGAACAAATTAAATGTATTTTTAAATTTTTATTTTATGAATTTTTTTTATGCGGATGATTATTTTTATGTTGTATTATGTATTTTGAAATAAAAATATTAGAAAATTTGGATTCTTTAATATAAAATATAGTTTATAGTTATAATTATATTATAAAATTAGATTTTATATTAAAGATTAAAAGGAGTATTATTTAACAAAAGTATATTGTCAAGCGATAGAGATGCTAATTAATCCTAATTAACATAGAAATGTATAGGTAATTAATGAACCCTTAAAAATTTTATTAATTTTAAAAAAATACTTAGCCATCCTCAGATTTACGAGAGGGATTAACGAGAGCTCAGATATTTGTGTTGCTTTGCACATGTCTATATAATATCTTTTTTAACTTCACAAGAGACATAACAAAGTCAAAGATTACGGCATGTAGTTATGGTTATCCTAAGTATCTTCATCAACGTACGACATTAGTGAATCCAATAAATGAGACGTTCAAACCGGTTATGCTCTCCATAAACCTAGTCTATAGCCACTTTGAGGAGTTCATGAACTAAATTAAAAGAAGCAATAAAAGAATATGAACTTTAAGTTTGAAGATTAAATGCAAGGCCACGTTTAGTGCTATGCTTTGAGTCGCATTTGTTGACTCTCTACTATTATTATATGCCTTCGTTTTTAAATACCCTTTCTTTTTTGTTAGCATGTTGTTCTTCCTTCCTACATCCTTACTATAGTCATAAACCCTAGCTAGCTCTTTTTCACCACTAGACGCGCCTCTTGACACGCTAAATGATACTAACAAGTTAATTTAAATGCTAAATAGTTTAATATTATTTAAATGAGATTTTAAATTTAAATTTTAGCGTATGTAAAAAATTTTATTAGAAGACTTATCTACTATAGCCAGGTAAGTAACGCAAGTCAGATCCGGATATAATTGGAATAAACTTTCGATGAATTGGGTGGACAAAAAAATAATAAATATTTATACATAATTAAAGAAATATTATTTATAATTAAAAAAAGAATTATACTCATTTAAAAGTATATGTCTGTAAACAAGATGTAAGTTTAGACAATAAATATTATCATGAGAGATTTTTTAGCAATTCTCTCTCTCTCTCTTGTATCATATGTGTGCCTAGAGCCTAAAAAATGAGCCCCATCTTCTTCCCTTCTCAAGAGTTTGAATTTTATGCATTTTTTTTAATTTTTGATTTGATATATGTGTGGGTGGGTGGGTGGGTGTTGTCAAACTAAAAAGTTGTTCATTATAATAACCACACAACATCGCTTGGCTTAAGCTTTAAAACAATGCCATTTCAAGCGATTCAACTAATGACATAAGGAGACAGCCAAAAACAAGTCAAACTATATAATATAAATTTTCTTGATAAAATTATATTTAAAACTCGGACATTTTGTTCTTTCCCTTTTTGAATTTTTTTTTATCATTTACGGTTGTTATTTATGTCTATTTTTCATTATTATAATATTATACACAATAGTTTATTTGTCGTATATATAATAAATTTTATAATCCATTTTTACTAGTCACCTACGACACCAACTAACCTTTATATCATGACCAACTTTTCTTTTTTGGTGTTATATCCCATGTGGGGGTCAGAGCTTATGAAAATATTCAAATTTACTTTTTTTTTAACTGGTTAAAAACAAATAATTTACATTGGGATTAAAAGCATAAAATATATACATACAGTAAATTAAAATTTTAATATAGTATATTTTTATAAAAAAAAATATTCATATTTTATTTCCCTCTCATTATAAAATGGTAATTTAGTTTAACCTTTTCATTTGCTTGAAATAAAAATTATAACTTTCATATATGACTACATCCCAAGATTTTTTTTATAAGTGCCATTCATTGTGTGTATATCCTCCTCCGGTCCTTAATGTATAGATATTAATATTAATATAAAATATATTTTTTTATATTTATCTATATTTTTTTAAATTACTCTATACTCTTTCAATAATAATTAAATAAGAGATAAAATAAATTATTATAGTGTTTTAGACAAGTCATACTATAATAAATAACTTAATTTATTTATTTAATCTAATTAAATTAATTAAATATATATTATATTAAGGATTGGATGAGGAGTATCTTAAAACAAAATTAAATCTTGCATCATGAGAAAATATAGATTTAAAAAAGATAGAAAAAGGTGGTGTGGAAGATTTTACAGTGAGAATTATATTAAACACTAAAAACAGATTCAATAAGCTATGTAGCTATTAAGCATTATTAATTAATTAATTAAGGGAATCATGCATGTAAATTTTTATGGGAAAACATTAGAAAGAGGAAAGAAAACATTTTGGACCCAGAAAATAAATAGGGTATGTGTATGGTGTTAAGATCAATATCTGCTTTGCATGGTCCTACGCACATCAATAAATTTCCATTATTTTCTTATTGTAAAGAAAAAGCAAGGATCTAATGTCACTTCATGATCTGAATGAAGGCAAAATTTAGAAGAAATAAAGAAGAAAGAAGATCAATCCACAAGGTAAAAATTTTGAATCATAATTAAAGTTACTAATAATTCAAATTAACTCAAATATTATCCCACTTCATCACATTGACAACCTGGCTACCTCTTTCTCTCTCCCCTTTAACAAGCTTCCCTCCTCTTCCTTTTCTTTTCTTTTTTTATTTTTAAATTACCATTTGAATTACATGTTAATAATTTTTATTTTAAAAACACATAATGTAAAATTGTTAAAAAAATTCTATTGCGAAAATATATGCCCAAATGGCTAAATGTATCTAAAGATCTAAATTCTTGAGGGGTAGATACAATTTTTTTTTTTTTTGCATGAGTATATCATAACCAACCTCTCAAAAAATTACAAACTAAACTAATTTAAATCATTATTGTATGATCTATATGAGCAACAACCCAATCAACTTTAATTTTTTTAATCGTGTATAATATATTTTTAACTATTTATATAAATATTTTTTATTTTATACACAGTTATATATAGTTGAAAAATAATTTTAACACTAAAAATAGATTACACTTGCACATAAATCTTTACTTTTGAGCAATAAATTTTTTAAAGGAGAAAATTTCAACCATTTTTTCAGTATATAAAACCCCGAATAGAATTAATTTCTTAATCATATATTAAAATATTAAAACTAATATATATAAATAAATAATGAGAAAACTTAATCTGAAATAAAAAATTATGAAAAAAAAATAGAAGAGGTAAAAAACTAGAGATATTGAATTGTGCTTTCCCGAGCTTCCAGCCCTCAACAGTTCCTTATGAGAGCGTCCAAAAGCAGAGCCTCAAAAAATTCTCTCTCTCTCTTTCTTCTTCTTCCTACTCAGGCGTGGAATTTGGGTTTTGATTACTTTCTCTCACTAAAACCATCAAGCACTCATCAATAATACCCCCCCTCCCCACACCCCCGTCTGCTTACTTTCTTGTTATTTTCTCCATAACAGAGCGCTTTAACACACTCCTTGACCTTGTTCGGTTAAAAATGGCCATGCCATTCTCCTTTTCCATAATCATTCTTCCCTCTCTCTCCTTGTTTGTTTCATGATTCTCACAGAGTACTCCAATCCGATTAAATCCCTTTCGCAGTTTTAGTACTATTTCAAGCAGACAAGAAAGGACAAGTAATCGATAGCCCCTCCATTTCACATACTCCCCTGTTTCTTCACTCCTTCGCTTTCATTATCCCCTTGGATTCTTCTATATAAGAACAGTGAACTTCACAAATGGAGAAATGGGATTATCATCATAATCGGCACAACAGAGATAACCCATCATTCTCTTCCACTCTTCTCGACTCAATTTACAGATCCATTGAAGCAGAGGAAGAGAAACAACAAGACCACCTCGTGTTCTACAGAGAAAAGAGCATGAGGAAGCAGAAACAGAGCAACAGCAACACCAACGCCGGCAACAAGAACTTCTTCAATGACGGCGATGTTGGACAAAATAAAAAACCCAACTTTCGTCGGAATTCCTTGACGGAGTTTGATCGAAAAAGAGCACTAAGCAACTATAGTTCAAATTCGTTCTCCGTGTTCACGAGCTCCAGCTCCTCTGACTCGAGCTCTGGTTATGGTTTTTCTTCTTCAGAGTCAGAATCGTGGTACAAAATGCAGAAACCAAAGCCAATTCGAACCAGTCTTTCTTCTTCGATTCGGCCTCAAAGTTCAAGCTTTGAAGCTCCTAACAAATTCAGGACCCATTCTGCCCAAACCCAGAAGCCGAGTCACGAGAAAAACAGTTCAAGCAAAGCAAAGGCTAAAGCTTTGAAGATCTTATATGGCGACTTGAGGAAATCGAAGCAACCCTTTTCTCCAGGCGCCAGACTCGCTAGCTTTCTCCATTCACTCTTCAATTCGAGTGGGAACACAAAAAAGACAAAATCATCGTCAATGTCGAATGCGAATTCTCATGATGAGCCGAAGGTTGTTGTAGCAACACAACAATTACCTTCGACTTGTTCTTCGACTTCTTCGTTCTCGAGGTCATGCTTGAGTAAAACCCCATCATCGAGATCTGGGGCTAAGAGATCAGTGAGGTTTTGTCCTGTAAGTGTGATAGTGGATGAAGATTGCAGGCCATGCGGGCAAAAGAACATTAATCTGCCAGAAGATGATCTTCAAGAGAAGAAGAGGAATAATCACAGTAATAATGAGGAGCTTAGGTTCCATGTGATGAAGGAGAGTCGAAGAGTGGAGGAGTTTGCGAGAGAGTTATTGTTGAAGACGAAGATGAAGAAAGAGAAGGAATTTGAAATGAAGTATGGAGATGAAGATGAAGACGAAGAAGAAGATGCAGAAGACGATAGAGTTAGTTGTTCAAGTTCTGATCTTTTTGAATTGGATAATCTTTCTTCTATTGGGATTCAAAGGTATAGAGAGGAATTGCCAGTCTATGAAACTACCCATTTCGATACTAATCGAGCCATTGCCAACGGCTTCATTCTGTAATTTTGAAATATATATATATATATATATATATATATATATTAACTCTGTAATTAGAATTTTAGTGGTGCTATGGGGCTTTACAATTCTGAGAATAAGATTTCTCTTTTGCTTTTCTTGGCTGTTTAATCTCTCTTATTTTTCCTTGATATTTTTCATTCAGATTCTCAGGAGATTTCAACCAAAATTGTCTTTGATGTTTATATGAGCATACATGATTACATACACAAGCTTCTAACAAGTGCTAAGAGATTTGGTTTAATCATTATAAGGGTATGAAGTTAAAGATAGAGTGGGAGGGTGAAGAAGATAAAGTTGAATGCAAAGGCACAATTTTTACACATTCATGCCATGCCATGGAAAGTGAAAGAAAAGTCTCCCTCTCTCTCTCTCTCTCTACATATATATATATATATATATATATATATATATATATATTTAAGTATATATTTGTGTAGGGACCTCTTTTTTGCTTGAAATTAACACTATCTTCATGCACCACATATGCTTGGGAACAATAGTCAAAAAGTGGCTTATATAAATATGTGTTAATATATATTAGAGAATTTTTTATTTCTACTTTGTTTAATTTATTATTCAAAATTTCTTGTTGCTTTTGATTATAAAATAAACAATAATTTTAAGGACAAAAAAGAAATTTCGTTGGTGTATATACCTTGAAAAAAATTCCAAACTAAATGAGATCTCAAGATTATTACAATGCACATGTGGATTTAATTAAAGTGATCTCTAACTAATTTGTTAGACCACATCCATATCTTATATTATATGAGTTAATTTGTGTTGGAAGAAATGAACAAGTGACGAATGAGAAATATTAGTACTTACTTAGTAGAAATGAGGGATGGGGTAATTTTTCAAAAAAGGCAACGTCTTAGAGATAGGAAAAAGAGGTCAAATGATGGGGTTGATGGAAAAAAAGAGAGTAGAGATGTAAGACATGGTCTCCAAAGATGTGGACACAAAGATCTCTTCTTTGATACTCTTAAACCCTTCATGTCAATATATAATTAAAATCTTTAAATTAAATTTTCTCTTTTTATTTTTATCTTAAATATAACACATTATTTTATTTTATTTTTTAAATTTATAATTTAATTTTTTTAAACTATATATTTCTGATAGCAAACATTAGAAGAGTTTTTATTAATGGATACTTTTTATATAAATAATTAAAAAATTAACATATTTATTTTATAAATAATAAATTTAACTAATTTTTTTAATTATTTATGAGTTAGTTATATATTTTTTACATTAAGGATTATATTTGAGAAAAAATTTAATATTTTTTATTTAGTTATCCAATTGAATCATATTCGAGTATTGTTAGTTCAAAAGAAGGTACTAATTATAAATATATTTTCTATGTTCACACTAATTTAAACTCAGTACTTTATATTTAAGTGATTTACAATTTTTCTATTTAAAATAATATTTCAATATTTAATATTCCATGCTATTAAATATTATCCAAATTATCCTCAACTCTCATACGAGAAAAATTAAAATTTATTATTAACATAATTTTTTATTTATAAACTTGAACAAATGGCAATTACTCAAAGATTATGGAGTATATAGTTTCCGCTCTATATCAAACAATTCTTGATAAATTTTCATAATGCATTCATATATCTTCTCTTTATATTTTTTTTGTGACAATAAAGAATTTAAGTTATTCAATGTTTGTAATGCATTTGAAGATTTATAGTTGAAATTGCTGAAAATTCCTCATTACCTTATCTTCAACGTACGTCTCACATATCTTTTTTTGTAAGTCTTTTGTTTGGTCTTGTTTGTTTTACATATGAGCATTCGACAAACCCTTCCACTTTCTATTGTTTCTGTCTCTCTTATGCTGTCCATTGAAATTGCTTTAAATCTGAATTTCGTCTTTTTCCTAATAAATTTTTCGTTTATTATTTTAAACTTTTTGCAAAATTTCAACCCTTCAAAATCAATTTTGTGGAAAAGTCTTCTTCTAGCAATCCATTTCCACTGTTTGTGTTTTTCTGGCTGTAGAATGCCCATTGGACAAATTCACACAGAAAAATATCCAAACTTTATTGGGATTCTCATTAACATTTTCTTGGATCTGATAAGAGAAACTGGAAAAAAAAAGACAAACAAAAAAGAAAAAACAGTTCAAAATTTTCTTTACCTTTTTTCCTGATCAAATGTTCTTTGTCCTCTAGGTTTCTGAGGAACTTAATTAAATAATTACTATTTATGTCTCTCCTTCGTTACTTTTTCTTCTTTATAAATTGAGAGAACGTGAGTTGCAAATATGAATTCAAACAATTATAAATTCAAGAGTTGCCGTTATAAATAAGGTATTTAAATTTTAAATATATTTTTTAATTGTATTTAATAGTCACTTCTATTATATTTTATCAAAAATAAAAAAAAATTAAATATCATTTATTTTATCTTAAAATTTAATAACTTTCTAATTTTATCTTTATATAATTTATAATATATCCCAAGAATATAAATTTTAAGTAAGAATAATTAGAGAGTAAAATTATATATTTATTAAAAAATTAAATATTATGACTTATAAATAGGATAATTTTTTTTTAAATTATAAATAGGATAAGAGGAATAACTTTTATTTTATAATTTTTTAAATTGATATTTACAAGTTATTTTTTTAGAATTGTTTTTTTTGAGAAACCTAACTGTCATTATATTGATCCTCTAAGACATTATTGTCATTCTCTCCTATAAAAATGGGGTTTTCCCTGTTTTTTTATCATTTAGTATAATGAAAGTCAAAATTACTGAAGGTAATATTGAAAAGGGTGATTAAATTTAGAAGAAAAGAAAATTAGGAGATAGTAAGGAGGACTACTAAATCATAACAGTGTGATTTGGTGATTGAATGGAATATTCTTAACTGCCAGTGGACACAAATACACGGCTATCTTGGACTATAGGAAAAGAAAAGGCTACCCTATGCTCTTTAAAGTATTTTAGGACTAGAATGCCTACATATTAGGGCGTGCCCATGTCGGGGACCTTTTCACATCTGCCTTATCATTCTAAATACTTTAATGTCTTTCAATATACTATTAATTAAAATTACGGAACATTGAGATCATTCTTTTGATTTATTGCCATTTACCTTTCATTTTTTAGTTCATACTAAGCTTCTATTAATTTCTTTGATTAAAAAATTTATTGACTAAATTTTTTTTAAATCAAACACTAATATTTTCTATATAAAAATTATTTAAAATATTGATACCTTTTATATATAAATCTATCATATTTTTTAATTAATGAAATTTTTAAATATAGATTTTTTACTAATTTTTTTTAAAAAGTAAGTGTTTTACCAATCAAATGAACATGTGTTAATTAGTTGTTTAATAGGTATATGTAACGATGAGTTTTTGGGATAGTGAAAGAGAAAATAGAATGAAGAGATGAGTGAAATATTAATAATTAAATGAAGAGATAACTAATTTATGGTTTAGTCTAATCATTTTGGTTTGACAAAACAAAACGCCATATATATTCGTAAAAAAGAGAGAGTATATAGTGGGGAATTTGACAACGATGATGATGATAATGATAATGATAATGATGATAATGATAATAATAATAATTAATATTTAAGGGATGGTCGGTGTGAGACCACCCATTCATTTCCTTCCTATTGACTTCCCCCTTCCTTCCTAGTTAGCCTTAATCATCATTCTGTTGCTATCTGATCCTACAGGAATTTTTTCTAAAGCATGAAATCTTATTTGCTATTTGAAATATATCAGCATATAATATCAATATAATATCTGTAAGTCATGAGGAATGTGATCCATTATTTTTTAAACTTCATATATGATACATGACAAAAATATCTATTTAATCTGTTAAAAATTGATACTTGTTAATCAATCTGATAATTTTTAAATAGAGAAAGATAGCTAAAATTAATTATTTATTATTAAAAAGTATATAATAATAATATAAAAATGATTTTTTATCGTACTATTATACATCAAAAAATATTATATAGTAATAAATATTAGTTTTTAAAGGGATAATGACATAAAATGGGGGTAGTTGAGATAATAATGTTAAAATAGATGTATATTCATAAAAAAAATATAAAATAAGATAAAAATTAATTGAGCTAGATCTTGATATGTTATATATTTATGTAGAAAATTATTTATTTTTCTTTGAAAAGATTACCAAGTTAGTTAGACCCATAAATTTGATAGATCGAGGAGATGAAGATTATTGAAAATAAAATTATAATGTAATAATGGCTAGTTATATTTTGAAATCCAAATTAAATTAAAAGAATGAATAATCCTTCATGGACAAAAACAATAATAACCAATTGACTATACTGTTTATTTATATATAAAATTAATTAACTTAATTAATACCTACCACAAGCTATATGGCATGGGGCACATACATAACATGTCTTGGAATTGGAATATCATCTTCCCATGATTTGAAATAAGTGTACAGTGTCATCATTTGTCAACATTCATTAATTCCACACACATAGAATTCATTAAGGAACACAAGTTTGTATCTATCATCAGGTTTAGGGTTAGCATCTGCAAACAAATAAGCATCCTCTTGCTGATTCATGTCCCTTACCCACCATGCACAAATCACTGGCTCCTATATCATCTTGCCCTAAGACCTGATGATCAGTTCATATATGTGGCCACGACTTGATTCGAGGGACCGACCCGGTTCCCCACTGCTTGACTAGACCCACAAGTGGCTCGATCAATGGCTTAACCATTGTCTCGGCTCAAGGGTGCATATAGGGTCAACCTCATTAACCCGGCCCTTGCTTTCTATAATTGTTGTATTAATTCAACACACTTGATTATCTGAGCTAGTGACATTTTTGTCATCTTTTGTCCTATAGGAAAATTACATCTAAAGACCTAGAATTAATAAATATTATCGTGTTTTAAAAAAGCACGTTTGTCAGATTTAGGGTTTCGTAATAATACTTGAAATGTTATGATAACTTTTGATCTTTGACAGTGAATATTGTAGTTTAGAAAATTAATTATTTACATAATATAGTTTTTTGTTAAGTTTTGAGGGGGGAAATAATTGAGAACTATATTGGCTGATCACATGAGCTTAATTATAGCTCATATTATATATATATATATATATATAGTTTTTTGTGCTTATTTCGTTTTCTTCAGCTTTTCATATATCCTAAAGCTTTTATTAATTCAAGTCCTTAATTTTTATAATTTATATCAGAAGAGATAGAAGTTTTCTTCTTTTTAATTAATTAATTGTACCTTCCTTACCATAAAATAAACTAATGATAAGAGACAAGGACTTGTACGTTATAACTTGTGGCGTTTAAACTAACACGAATGAGTAGATTTATTCACTACTATATTTCTCATAAAACAGTTAAGTGGTTTAGAATATCTAATAATTCTACATGCAATTTCATTAACAGACATATATGACGGACTTTTCATTAACAGATGTGAATGGTACTTTTCGATGAATTTAATGACATGTAAAATTAGTTGAACCTCAAATATATAAACTTAATTATTGAGGATTTGATTGATGTATTACTTAAATTATGACCAAATAGATACCCAAGCTTTTCCCAACAAAAAAAAATCAAAATTTATAAATTTATATCAACATTATCCTTTATGGTCCATCTGGGGCACCAACTTAATTAAATGATCAACGATATATCATACACACACACACACACACATATATATGAAACTAAATGTACAGATATATATACACAGTTATACATATAAGAGTTTAACCTTATCATTACCAACGCAAGAATTAATTGCTGCGAGTCATATATAGTTTGTTCCTTTGTGAAACTGTTATTTTTTCTCTCCTGCTATATATATGTGTGTGTGTGTGTTCCAGTGTTGACAGTATATCAGTGTGTGTGTGTAAATATTCCTTTTGCCATAAGCTTTTCTGTCTTCTTTCTTTCTTTTCTCTGTAAATTGTTTGTAATTATGTTTCACAGCCGCACGTGATGGGATGGTCCTATAAATGTGTCCCAGAACTGTCATGCATGCACGTGTGTGCCCTGTCCTTTTATCAATCCCCTTGAGATCTCTTGTCAGAGTTCCTTCACCCACACACACAAATCAATTTATCAGCTCTGATTTTTTTGATATGCGTTATCTATCCATAAAGCATATTAATAAATGTATGGTTCCTAATTTTCTATGTTCATAGGTATAAGAAGAGGAGTTGCCGTGGTGTCAATGGAAGAAAATAATAAAAAATTGTTTAAAGTGATTCAGACATATATAAAAAAAATTATTAAATATACAGTCATATAAAAAATATAGAAAAAGATAAAAGAGAACTGATTAATAAAGTTATCCAACAGAACCTTTTGTTATTATACCGTTGGTACATTAGATCATTCACAATAATAATGATGATGATGATGGTATTGATATATTCCTTATGAAAGTGGGATGTGTGGTGTGGTGGAGGGGACCTTAGCTTGTCTTTGATTAACGTTGCCCCCTACTACCTAGCAAAAGAATCCCACCACTCAATCTCCAACACTTGTATATCATCATCTCACATATATATTTACGTGTTTTCCATGTTTTGAATTCTTTACATTCACAATTATACGATTGACTCTATATATAATCTAGTCAAAAAGCTAGATTCATGAGTATAAAGAAAAAAAATCTCTCTATATATATAACTTGATTTTCGTGTTGAGAGTGAAGTGAAAATTGATCTGTGGAGAAATCCTAAAGACTCTTTAACCTAATGTCTTTGGTTTTTTAATTAAGATACAGTATGTATATATCTTAAAGGGATAAGTTGTACATACCCCACCATGAAGTATTTTTTCAGTAATATTCAGTATTCTAAACTAATTATATATATATATTCAGTATCATAAAATATTTTTCAGTAGTATCCAATATCCTGAAATAATTTTTATACAATTTTACCCTTAATGTATTTTTTTAATAGCAACAAGCAGTTTAGACTTAAGATACCAAGTGATACTTAAAAAAATATTTTAGAATATTGAATGTACAAAAATTACTTTAGGATGTAGTGTGCTATATTGAGAAAATACTTTAGGGTGTTGGATATATAAAAATTTAATTTAGGATATTGAGTGTTATAAAAAAATACTTTGTGATATTGAATGTTAATTAATCCTATTTTAAATCCCTCGCTTATATAGATAATCTCATAGTCCAATTACTTAGAATGTCAAAGAGTATCCTTTGGACCCGTAATCCACTCTTGAGCCGAGCATTTTGCTTTGAATACAAGAATGTAATTTGTGCTCTTTGTACGTACCTAATTTACTTATATCATTTGATATTGTTAAGTTGAAGCGAGAGAGATGTAAAGGGGTTTGGGAATTTGGGAAGGGTATATTATTGGTAGCTAGGGAGAGATAAAAGTGGTGAGTGGTAGGGTTTTTGATCGAAGATATGTGTGGAGAAGGCAGCTTTAGAGAAAGAAAGTAATAAAGGGATTCTGGATTTAGATGTGCATGCTGTACTGTGTGTTTATGTGAGAAATGGAAAAAAATGAAACAAATAAAAAAGTTGGATAAAAAATAAATAGAAAGAGATTTTTTTGGGGAACCCGGTTAGATATTTATTATTTATTATAACTTATTTAGATTTTAATTAGGATAATTAATAAATATTTCTGAGTGTGGCCCGTAGTCATTGGCCCAATCCAAGGTGGGTTATTGACTCAGTTTATTTAAGGTTAATTTTCTGATGGTATAAATTAACAATTCATTGATTGTGAGATCTCTTTCTGAGTCCAGAGTGAAACATAATTCTCAACTCTCCTTCTGAAGGTTCTCCACTGGTGACGGTTGAAAATAAGTTGCTATCGCTGTAATTAATTACCAGCTAGAAGAATCTGTGATTTATCTAATAGTGTTCTCTTTTGACAGGTGTCCTAATTAGTCCAAATTCTCCTCATATCAATTAAGCTAATGACGAGAGATAATTTTAAATCTTTCGCTGTATCTCATATATATTTTATATTCATATATATATTATAATATAAATTAATTATATTATGATTGAGAAGTTTATTATTTAACAAACCCTAGATGATTGTTTGTCTTCAAACGTGCAGTTAATAGTTAACTGTGGAAACTTTTGTTTTTTTGTTTTCCCCCCTCTTTGGATCACATAGAAAAAAACCTGTGAAAGAGAACAGAGAGATTCTGATGCTTTAATTTACTTTTTTTACTTTTTGGACCTAATTACAGTGTGATGTGTGTTGTGCAATTCTCAGGTTCAAGAATCTATAAAAGTTCGTTGATTTCAAAAACCTTAAAAGGTGCAGACAGATAGGTGCTTGATGTATATATCTCATATAACAGATTCAATTTTTTTTCCCTTCTCTTTTACTTCGATCTGTCACGAATATTTTCCCTAATTAAAAAATTAAATTATAAAAAATTTTAGCAATAAATGAACAGCATATATATATCTATTATTATTTTATATATTAAAATTTATTATTATATGCTATTTACTTATTATATATGGGATTTAGTGTGATTTAAGTATTTTAAAGACAATTTCATTAGATATGTGCACGGGTGCATAGAGTTGTGATAAAACCTAATCAAATAACTTAATTAATAATTTAATTGACATATATTTGGTATGATAAACTGGCCCAAATATAATGGTTCGGCTACATTGCTTACTAATAAATTTGTTTAATATAATTTAATAATTACTAGAATAATAATTGTACGTTCTTAATTATTAAGAGTAACTTTTTAATATGAAATTAATAGGAGAATAATGGTAAACATGGTGGGTCTAATGATGAGACAATGAAGCATTAGAAGAAAACAGTTGGAAATATATCTGTGATCCAACTGCTATTGCAGGAAATTATTGAGGAGATGAGTGTACATACTTGAGATACCAGAAAGTCTCTCTCGAGCTTGTTGAATAAAGCTTCAGACTCACAGAATCTATATCATTCTCCGTGAATATATATATATATATATATATATATATATATTAATAATTAATATTTATTACTCATATGACGGTAGTTTCAGTGGTTGCAGATGGATTATATGTAAGAGCTGGCAATAAAGAAATGATTTTTGTCACACACACACACACACATATATATATATATATAGATTTAAGCTATATTTGGTTTAACAGAAAAAAAAAGAGGAGAAAAATTTTAATAGAAAAAAAAATGAGAAAAATTTTATTATTATTTTATTTAAATTAATATTAAGGGAGGAGAGGGAAAAAATTTTTATATTATATTATTTAGTTCAGAAAAAAAAGAAATAATTTTTTTATATAAATAAATTTATCTTATATTATTTTATAGAATATTTTAATAAAATATAATATAAGGATAATATTATAATATTAAAAAAATTATAGATATATTAATATTATAAAATAATATTTTAATATTTTTTTTATAAATTTTCTTAAATTTAGAGGGAAGGTAAAGTTAAAATTTTTTCCTTCTTTTTTTAATATTTTATTGAGTCAAATAGAAAAAGAGAAGCAAAATTTTTCTATTAGTGTCATTTTTCTTTCAAATTACTTTTATCAAATATAGTCTAAGAGTTCATATATATATATATATAATAACGTGTTCCATTCGAGAACCATTCAAGTGTAATTATTGCCTCCATTAGTTTATTTTTTAAATGTTCTGTCACTTTTCTACGGACGGGGATGCTGTCAAACTTCAAGTTCATATTTATTAATTTGGACTTCAAAACTGTGCCTTCCAACCACTTCGTACATTCTCATCCATATTACTCTATAATATATATTCTTTAAAAAAATATATTTAATTAATTTAATTAAATTTAAAAATTTAATAAAATTAATTAATACAATATATATTTTAAAATATTATAATTATCTTTCTTAATTTTATCCTACACTCTTTTATTCAATTATTGTTAAAAAAATACAAATAAGGATAATTTTAACAAAATTATTAAATATAAAAATAAATCTTATATTTAAAATTAAAATTAATTCTTTAATTAAATAATATATTAAATATCAGAAGAGTATATTGCAATTATATATAACAAATAACATATTTTGGTGTAAGAATATTAACTAGTTCATGTTACTTTGTAGAATTTTTTTATAATTATATATTTTTTTTCAACTTTAAAATAATTTTTCCTAAAATTAATGGTCATGACGTGTAGAAAGTGAATGGGTTTTTTGTGCTTTTGGTTAATTTTTTCTACATTGATTAATTAGCGATAACCGACATAGAATATTATTTTTCTTTATTGATTCAATAATTAATATAAAACGTATAAGAATTTTAACACTAGCGGCATCTATACCGGTTCTCTAATCAGTATGATTTTTTTTTATATTAGTGATGATAGATTAAAACTAATTAAATATGGGTTTCACATGGTGCTTAGCATGCACCAATACTAAAAGATCATTAACTCTCACGGCCTGCCTTCCCGTTTTAGATTTCTTAGAGGAAAAGAATATCCCACAATGAACAATCATTGAGATGAGGACTTAAAGTTGAGATGTTATTAATTATTCAAAAAGTTTTTACAAAAATATTTTTAAATTGCTGTTAACAGAATTATCAGATATCAGTTGCAAGATTCTGAACCTACACTTTTGTAAAATGAATTAAAATAATTATATATATATATATTGATATACTCTATTTACCAACTTGATCCATCTTTTATTGACTAGCTATTCACGTTTAGGCATCTTATAGCTATATGTATATATAAGTTGATGGGGTTGTTGTCTGTCTTGGAATTGAAGTCTGAGCATTTGAAATAATAATGATGAAAGTCGGTAGAAGATAAGATGTGGTATTGTTATCAAAGAAAGTTGGTTTAGACTTGGTTCCATGGCAAGTTTTGTGGCTGTGAAAGCAATATGGGTTACTGTTACATGAATCCAATGGAGAAATTTATGCCAGAGAGAGAGAGAAAGAGATTGATTTATATATGAAGTTGACCTAACAAGAGCCCTGATAGTGATAGCTAGTGGTAAATTAAGTCGTACATAATAAGTGATGATTAATAAGCTAGGGTTTGTGCAGACATGAAATAGCGATATATAACTAAAAAATAAACTAACTCAAGAGAGAGGGTCAAGAAGGAAGCAAATGGCTCAATGAGAATGACTTTAACTATATATATATATATATATATATAACACTCACGAAATGTCACAACTAGCTAGCTATGGTCACCAACACAACCTAAAATATAACAAATGTGTTTCATGAAGTTGACTTTGAGCAACAGAGTAGTTAACTGCGTTCTTAATGGGGTTAAGTAAATTACATCTAGCAGCTTTAAATATTTTGTTATAATATTTAATATTTTAAACTAATTTATTATTTGTTTAGCATTTTAAAATATTTTTGAATAATTTTTAGTTTAGGCAACACCTTAAAATATTCTTATAGTAGTACTCAGTATCTTAAATTTAAAATATTTATTACTGTTGAGAAATATATTTTAACAGTAAAATTATACAAAAAAAATATGTTAGAATACTATATGTTACTAAAAATAGTATAAAATATTTGAAAGTGTCAGACACACTATAAATTAATTTAGTATATATATTAATTATTATTAAAAAGTATTTTATAGTATTAAATACGTCTTAATCTTTATATACATAAAATTACATACGAATATATACATCCCATACCAGCATACATGTTACTATCAATGAAGAATTTCATGTAATTTGTCTAAATTTAAACAAATTAAAGAGTTTAATTTGGATGAAGAAAGGAACTTGATAGAAAAAAGTAGTGTAATCCAAAGTAGATAAGAATATTGGAATGACAATTTGGGAGAGAAATCAATGATTGTGATTATATTTATACCAAAAGTGGCAATCTAGTCTATATGTAGGCCATTTGAATCTGGAGTAAAATCCTATAGGCTGCTGTGTCATTAGCAGCTATAATCATCTCTCCCCTATTATGCCTATGACACCCATTGACAGATACAAAGTTTCAAACTTGGGATTCTAAAAGCAATTTGCTTCTAATAACAGTTTTCATCAATCACATAACTGTATCCTGTACTGCATTAACAACATATAAACAAAAATATTAATTATGTCATTTGGTATAATCTAGCAGGCTTAAGTATTTTTTATGTTGATAAAAAAAATAGTTCAAAATGATTGTTGACCAATCTACCAACTGTTTTAATAGAGCTAAATTAAACCATAAGCAAATGGCAACCCAAAACAAAGCATTCTTGCTTTTTGTAAAATAATGCAAAATATTGTGTTATATTAATTTTTTTTCCAAACAGAGTACTTGAAGAAAGAAGTTAATATTTTTCAGCTTTTTAAGTATATGCTCATGATCATCAATAGATCCATTTGCTTAATTGAGAGAACCCTGATTGAGACAAAACCTAACGTTGGACCTTCTCTCTCTCTCTCTCTCTCTCAATCAATTAATGTCTTGTTGGACCAGGGACCCATCTTAGCTGGGGACATTAATGGGTTGGTTTACATCATATTAGGGATTTGGATTTTGTAACGTTGGATGAATTAATGAAACTTACTTTAGTGGTTGTGTAGTTGATGATTGCAGCTGGTAATAACACTAATACTACGTAGAATGAATAAATTTTGGTCAATGTTTCAAGCTAAGCCTTTTGCCTTTATGGTCCGTGTTTGACTTGAATGTTGGCAATTTTTTGGGCCTATATCAGCCCAATATCGCTATTCTCTTAAGGGCTTCCGATACGGCCCAATTTCAATACAGCCTAAAGCCCAATAAAAGAGGCGGCAAAATAGATAAAGGAGGGAAGTTCAGAATGATTGTTGAAGAATTGAAAAATTAGAAGGGAAAAACGATTGTTTTCAAAAACAACCCGTAACAACTATTCAACAGCACCGAGCAGCAGGTCTGCGTCTACTGATTAGTAGAGAGGCAGCGAAGAAGGCAAGGTGAGGGAAGAGAAGAAAGGAAGGGATCAAATAATCTGTGAAAGCTTCTGCGTTTTTCAGGGTAGTCGACGAAGATGAGTTTTCTTTTCGGCAGTAGAAAGACTCCCGCTGGTATCTCTTCTTCTTCTTCCTTTACTGCTTTAGTTATATAGTTCGCATAATTTTTGAATTTATAATCCAAGTAATCAACAGGCTATATCAGTTAATGGTCTTTACCATTTTGGACACAGGAAAGAATTGTAGTTGATTTCATTTTGCACTCTCAGTCGTCATGCTGCATGATTTCTTTTACTGGTTTTCTTGTAGTTTTCCGAATTTTGGCTTTATTATCGAAGTAATCGAAAATAGGTACCCTAGTTAATGGTGTTTGCTACCTTTGATAAAGCACGGGATTTTGGTTAATTGTGGTGTTCTTTACTTGTTTTATTATAGTGCTGAATTTAAGTTGTTTGATTGAAGTAATCAAAATGGGGAGCATCTGTTAATGGTGTTTAATTATTTGGATAGAGAAAGGAACTGAGAGTTATTTCAAATTTCATACTTATCGAAGTATTTCATGTTTTTAAAAGGAATTGCACAGGAATATATTATATAGCCATAAATAATGGTAGGGTGATTTTATTAGAATAAACAAAACTTGTTTCTTTGTGGCAGAGCTTTTGAGGGAAAATAAAAGGATGTTGGACAAGTCGATTAGAGAAATAGAAAGGGAAAGGCAAGGCTTGCAAGCTCAAGAAAAGAAGTTGATTGTTGAGATCAAGAAGAATGCCAAACAAGGACAGATGGTACTTGCTTTTATAAGTATATTTTGTAAGGACAAAATTTAGACGTATATTTTTCCTAAGTATTCGCTATGATATTCCTAGGGCATGTTTGGTAGCATAGAAGTGGAATCAAGCATATTTCTTATTTGGTACAATGGAAGCTACTTCCACTTTCACTTCCAATATTTTGAGTCATTTCAATTCCATCAAAAAGTTGGGAAATGAGATGAGAGAAATGGAAGTAAAATATTTTAGACCATTTTACTCTAAGTTATAAAATTCTTAAACAACTTTAACCCTTCCTGAGTTATAAAAAAAAATATTTTAGAATTCTGTACTCATTTCTAACATACCAAATAAACTTTTAAAGTCCATTTTCAGCCTAATTCAATTTCTACTTCTATTTCTATCAAAAACTTTTCTATCCTACTAAATGTACTGCTAGTGCCTCATGATTGGGTGTGTAAAATACTCTTCTCCATGTGTCATATTCATATTGGAGTATATCAAATGTAAACTTGACCTTAAGCCTAGTCTACATTGTTAGTTTGTGATGCTTGTGATCAATGTACTGGGATATTGTTCTTGAAGTACTGAGTTCATTTCTTTAGGAACAAAATTTTGATTCGCTCTGTTTGATTTGGTTCAAACAATATGTGGATTAGGGGGCGGTGAGAGTAATGGCAAAGGACCTTATTAGAACTCGCCATCAGATTGAAAAGTTTTACAAGCTTAAATCACAACTTCAGGGTGTTGCTTTAAGAATTCAGGTATGCTCATTCTTATTTTCTTTACCACCGGTTACAGACACTGGAAGTCCCTTTTACGTGCTTGTAATGAACCAAAATTTATTGGTTATGTCTGGCAAAGTTATTCAAGTTTCTGGTGGCAAAGTTGTTATACTATACTATATATCGTTACAACTAATGTTAGGGGATAGGATTCTGCATTTTGACGCAAAAAATGTACCTATACAATAATACCCGCATAAGATTATTGATGTTCTTGTAAAAGGTAGCAGGGCTAGAATTAAAGTGTTGAGTGTGATTGTGTGCATATTTTGTTTGGGATGCTGTCAATACTTAAATTTACGTTGTGTTTGTCAATTGTTCTAAATGGGTTGGAAAGATCAGGTACAAACTGAAAGTTCATGTCTTTTTCTTTTTCTCTTTTTTCCTTTTTCGTCTTAAAGGTTTGGCACCTGACGTTGAGACTAGTCTATAAGATTTCATTGTTGACATTTGGGTTATGAATACGTGTATAACAATTGCATCAATCTCTCAGACACTGAAATCAACTCAAGCAATGGGGGAGGCCATGAAAGGAGTAACCAAAGCAATGGGCCAAATGAATAGGCAGATGAACTTGCCTTCCTTACAGAGGATAATGCAAGAGTTTGAGAGGCAGAATGAAAAGATGGAACTGACGACTGAGGTGATGGGAGACGCAATTGATGATGCCTTGGAAGGTGATGAAGAGGAGGAACAGACAGAAGAGCTTGTGAATCAGGTGCTTGATGAGATCGGAATCGATATCAACTCTGAGGTGAGCAATTACTCTCTTTTTATGTACCATTCTCGTTCCCAACTAGAAGATAGCTAATTACAAATGAACAGAATCCATATTGAACTTGTCTTAATTATAAAAACAATAACGCTTATAATAATATCAATTTTGTTTAACTTGCAGCTTGTTAACGCACCCTCATCAACTTCTGTCAGTGCTCCTGCGGCAAAGAACAGGGTTGCTCAAGCTGAATCAACAGGCAATAATGAAGACAGTGGAATTGATGATGATTTGCAGGCTAGGTTAGATAATCTTAAAAAGATGTAAAAAAAAAAAAAGGATGAGAAGATGCTCCAGAGAAGGATGGAAGTCATGAGTTATATACAATTACGCTGTGTTCAAAGTTCATATTACCATAATGTTTAAAGTAGAAGTCATATATGTACCTATATGCTTGATGTTATTGTTATTTCTAAGTATCATATAAATCATCTGCAAATCACTGTTGATTGAAAGGAGTTTAACATAAAGCCTTTGTAAGAAATCTCTTCTTATAAAATTCATTCGCATGTTAATTTCTTTATTGAAAAATCCTACAGTGAAACTGAACAAAACTTAGTTCGTCCGATCCTACACAGATCTCTGATAATGTTAGCAGGTGATGATAGGATTCAGGAGCTGCTGACAAGGAACAAGATCATCTGATTGTGGCCATTTTCCTCTGAAGCCACAGACCTTGGAAGGGACGCTTCCTCAATATCATTTGGAGAACGTGGCACAAGGTCTATCTGGGTTCTACACAAAGGGCAGCCAGAATGAGAAGCGAGCCACATGTCGATGCAAGTCGTATGAAAGATGTGTCTACAGCTATGAAGCTGCCTCACGCTCTCTTCTTCTTCAAAGAGTGCCAAACAGATGATGCATTCAGTCTGATCAGTTCCTGGTACAGCTTCTGCAGCTCTGAACTGGAATGTCTTGGAATGAGACTCTAGGCTTGTGGTGAAGGATTGGAACTTGTCATCAAGAGCTGAGTTTGTTGTTGTTGTAGGTGGAATGGATTGTATCACATCAATGCTTCTGTAGGTACACCAACCGAGCATGGTGAGGCTGAAGAATAAAAGTGCAGCTATAAGTGCTGCTACGATCAGGATGGAAGCATAATCAGGCAATCCCATGTGTTGCAGAAGCATCAAAAGCAGGTAAGGTATTGTTGAAGCAAACTTAAATATACCATTTTCAACATTGGTTGACAATTACTATGAATACAACCCTCCAACAATCCGGCGTAAACAATGTTGGGGAATCTTCATAAACCTTCTACATATATATATATATAGAAAATATCATATTTATTTATTAGTTGATCTGTTTTCTAATTTTTATGGGGAAGAGTTGGATGATATCTATTAAGGGAAAAATGATATAGAATTATTTGATGTGGTTCAATCATATAGAAAGGAGACCATTGGATGTGCTGTTGTGAGAACTGTATATCTAATAGAATATGAAATTTTCTAAAAAAGAGGTAAAGAAAGATCGAATAGAACAATAAATAAAATTATTAAACAGGATATTTTGTTAATAATTTATATAAACATTTCAACTATTGATAGAGAATAATAGTGTTGAGCAATCCTAAAGCTGACCCAATCTAATGGGATAAAATTTGTTATTATTGTATTGCATTGTGCTAAATGCTAAATATGGAGCAAAATAGAAAAAGCTAACTAGGATATAATAAGATGTGAATAAAACTGGAAAATTTCTCTAACATCCTATATTGTATTATTATTATTATCCATATCATCTTCACATGGTGTGAATCTATCTCATTAATTAGAAAAACAACCTGTTGTAAAAAGGTGGATTCAGTATAAAAACCAATCGCTGATCACAACAAGATCCATTTGATTATGAGTAAGCCTAATCTGTTTTTAAAAATTTTTGTAAAAAAAAAAAGGATCCATTTGAAACTGGCAAATGGTTATGCCTCAATGCTTGATGCATACTTTACGCTGGTAGAGAAGATTTGATTCACTAGTCAATTTATGGGGAGAATTGGATTTTAATAATGTGTTTTATCTTAAAATGGTATAATTTGATTCCATGACGTATGGGCTAAATTATGAAGACAAATGCACAGCATTATATTTTTGTTTGGTCAGTTGTGAACAGGTGACATTGAAGCAAAGAAACAGACGATAATCACAAAGAAACGACATGGGCGTTTAGCAATAGCTGAAGGATATTATAAACGGCATTTAAGACAAGAATGCATGTAGAAGAGTAAAGCACATCGTTGAAGACGAATCCGAGATTGGCCTTCATTAACTCTGTTGGGCATAAGTCAAGAAATATTTATCCAACAAACTCCATACCAAATAACAACAACGGACAAATATGGAAGAGGATTACCCAAATGGAAAAAGCAATATACTTTAGTTATAAGAAAAACATGGGACAAGGCTTAAAGGCAAGTATCAAATGATAAATAGTGCTATGATCTAGTGGCGTGTAAACTTTCCTACAGGCAAGTGGATTCAATCTCACTTATAATATAATATCTACTCCTCTAATTCAAAGAAAAAATAGCAATCAAACAGCAATCTCATGACAACCACTTGTGCAGAATAAAGTAAGATATGCCCTCAAAGGGAGTGAACATCAAAGGCGGTGACTGCTATAGAAACGTGAGTTAGGTTCCATAACAGTGTAGATTAACCTGAAGATCCATAAAAGTATTTTTCCATTTTTTTAAAAAAATATTCATGTGAAGCAAATATATTATTGGCATTTTTGCAAGCCTACTAAAATGATCTTTTATAAATATAGTTAGTTTACTCGAGTTCGATTCTTATAGAAGTTATTTATACTAAAAAAATAAATATAAATCTTAAAATTAAATATTTGATAATAAGATGAAAAAAATAATATAAAAAAAAATTTGTATCTCACGTGAAAATTGAGGAGTAGATTCTCAATTTAAGGAAAATTCCTTCCATCTTGTTCATTTCTCCGCGTTATTATTATGTCTAAACGATGTCCTAAGCATTAGTCTTTACTATAACGACACCACTTGATTAATTAAGAGCCTAAAGTTAATCCAAATGTAAGCTCAAAACTTATAAAAGAAAGAGGTAAACTTAGATTAAAACTGTTGAGATACACTAATTTAAAATTAATTATTAATTAAAACTATTGAGATAAGCTAATTTAAAATTAATTATTAATTAATATTATATTTTATTAATTATTTAAAATTAAATTTAGATATTATTTAGGATTATATTTAAATATTAAATTATTGTATTTTAGAAGTATAAATTTAAAATATTAGAATTATGATATATTATATGTTTAGCCTATTAAATTATATTTTTGTATATATAAAGGCATATTTATGTTATCATTTATTCAAGGATTAATAATATTTTGAGACTTTATTTTTCTTTTATTTTCAATCATTCAAATCTCCACATGATATCAAAGCAGGAATATTAAATTTTGGTTAAGATCTCAATGAAATAGAAGAAAAAAAGGTCAAGTATGAAGAGAATGCACTCTTTCAAGTGAAGATTATTTACATATGATAGAAGAGGGTAACTTGAGTTTATTCTCATAAAATTTCATAGGTTATGGGATTAATTTACCTACTTCAAGTGAAGTTAGATTAATCTGTAAATCTAAATGGGTTACGATAGAAGATGATAACTTGGGTCTTTTTCTACAAAATTCTATAGATTACCTCAAGTGATGTTAGATTAATGTGTAAATCTATCATGATTGTATGAGGAAGTTACTCTATGATGGAATATGATAGCTTGGGTATCTTATCATAAAATTTTATAGGTTATAGGATTAGTTTATCTCCTTCAAATGAGGTTAGATTAGTGTGTAAATCTAAGTGGGTTATCATGATTATGTGCCTGTGTGAAAAACCCTCAAACTAAAATTTTAAAAGGGTTTCAAGCCTAAACTTTGGTTTAAGGATTTAAAACAAACAGTTATATTTATCCAAACAGGCTTTTAGACCAAACTATAATTTAAAATCATGATTTTGGATAAGCCACTGAGACTAGCTTCTGAAACAGTAAAAAACTTAGAGACTATCTAATTATTATTTTACACTTACTTTTTCTTACACACTCTCTACTCTCTTTTTTACCCTCTCCTCTCTCATATTTTTAATAAAATCATACCCTTTTTGATAAATTTTCAATTATAGAAGTCTTTTTTATAATAATTATTCAAATATTCATTTATTGAGAACTACTTTTTTTTTCATAAACTCTTTTTTAAAGACCCTTTTTTAAAAGCTGTCCAAAAACCCTTTTTTAAACTCTTATCCAAACAGGTAATGTATGAACATGTTGCTCTTAAATAATACATATGATAGAAAATGATAACTTGAGTCTCTTCTCATAAAATCTCATAAATTATGGGATTAATATATATAATTCTTCATCAAATTCTTCTCTTGCAAATGTTTTTGTCATGCCTCTAACATAGAAGTTCTATGTCAAATTCACAACTTTGTCTTAAGATCCAGATTCAATATCCAATCAACTTTAGTTCAGTAGTCACTATTAGTTTAAAGATTCAAAATTCTAGTTATTCTATAATAATGTTACTCACATCTAATCTGTCTCCTAACTTACTCAAGGGAAAATGTTGAGAAACACGAGTATTCAAACTGTAGATCAATTTTTAGAAAAAATATTGAGATACACTAGTTTAAAATTAATTATTAATTAATATTATTTTTTATTAGTTATTTAATTAATTATCTAAGATTAAATTTAAATATTATTTAAGATCAAATTTAAATATTAAATTATCATATCTTAAAAAAATTAATTTAAAATATTAAGATTATGATAGATTCTACATTTAACCTATTAACCTATATTTTTATCTATATAAAAACCTATTTATATTCTCATTCATTTAAAGATTAATAATATTTTGATACTTTATTACTCTACTTTCAATCTTTCAAATCTCCACAGAAACCTTACATGATTATACTCTAAAATATGAACTAAGTCTTGGACCAAAAAGTATTACATATATATATTTTATACAAATTTTTGAAAAGTATTTTTTTTTTGTATAAAAAGTTTTAGAAAAATGATAGATTCACCAACAATTTAAAGATAAGGCGAAATCTCTATTCCTCCTAGGTGATACCAATGTTAAACATAGCAAGTCATCTATTACTCTTAAACGTAAATTTAGACACTCAAGAGTTAGATATCTCCTCAAACACTACGACTAAAATTACAACAAAATCATACTCTCTAAAGATCAAATACACTCTAAATGATCGTATATCTTACCTCTTTATCAGTTAAATCTGCATTGATGGGTGGAAAGTATTATATTTTAATAATACATTCAGACATTTGGTCACCATCAAGCTCCAATTCGAGACCTTTTCTTTTTCTTTACTTCCAGTTATAACAATAATTAGTTAAGAGGGTTAACTAGATATCAAGCTCTAATAGCATAAATTGGAACATATAGATGTAATATGAATGATTATGAATTGGATAAACCCTTTTACCTTGCAGTAGCATGAGAAACTGAAACTGAAAACTGGTAGAAACTCGTGCAAGTTCTCTCTTGAAAGATGATCAGTATTTCATCTAACTAGATTCTATTGGGGACACATCACTGGACCAATGCATGTATTTTCAAGACCGCAGATTTACAGAGAAGGATCAAAACAGTTACAGTGAAGAACTCAACTAACACAAAATAAAACTAATGAACATGTCAGTAACATTACACTTCTGGACAATTTCTTAACGCCTATAAGACTTCATTAGATCCAAGCATCCATCCATCCAAGATACGATTGGTTTAAGGGGGTTGCAAAAGGTTAGCTTCTTATTTGTGTAGCCCCACAAGTAAACTGGTATTATTATTTACAAAGCTACAAGTACCCTGATCTATCATCATGATCAACCCCAGTGCAGGCTGTTAGTTTACTTGAGCTGAAGCTTATAGGTACCTGA
Organism: Leucaena leucocephala; assembly: GCA_037074615.1. Lineage (NCBI taxonomy): Eukaryota > Viridiplantae > Streptophyta > Magnoliopsida > Fabales > Fabaceae > Leucaena > Leucaena leucocephala. Next base: position 3,366,769 of record CM073557.1, on the reverse strand, counting down.
GAATTCATCCCGGCGAGCTCTCGTACTCGTACCAAAATTGGCTCGGGAATGGGTACTGTACCATGCTTCCGTGAGTTCATCTATCACACAGGGAAAAGAAAACAGACAAATTTTAATGTCGAAATAATCAACTAGGCTGAAATTACAACCATCACATGCTGCTAACTAGGACCTCTCGTGACTAGGTCAAACTTCTGGAAGGTCGGGTTATCAGGGAATGAATAACATTCTAGTCATCAAAGGTGCTATGTTTCACAAGTGAGAATCACCCAGAAAGTGATAAATAATTTTTTTTGGGGGGGCACATAGAAAGTGGCAAAATGTTACTATTAAGGTAATAACCAGCTCTCAGAGGACATGTGATAAGCAAAAGCCAACTTGGCCGAACTCAAATAAGATCAAAGTAAAATAATAGTCAGAACTTACCCCCTCATCTGAAGCTGCCTGTGCAAAGCTAGCTTTAAGCAAATTCCTCCACTTATCCTGCATTAGAAAATCAGCATTCAGCTGCCTGCTGTCCAGCAGCTATAAACATGACCAAACATCCATATGAGATGAGTTAAAAACCAAAACTAAAAATACCTTAAGATCAACAGACGTACGGTATGAGTAGGAAGCGAAGGAAAGCCGTTTGATCTCAGACCATCTCCCTGCTCCACACCGTGATACACCTTCAACCAATTTCATTACCTCAACAAGGGTCCATGCCCTATGATGTTTCCTTCTCATTCCGCCTTTTGGAGTGGGGACTGTCGCTATGTTGTCATCTAAACTATAGCTAGATAGATCTGCCATTCTCAGTCTTGATTCCTGTCGTGGCTCAATTCTGTCCATTACTGGGGACAGTTCATCTTTCTGCTCAACAGTAAACTATATCCAACATACCCACACCAAAAAAATTGAAAATATCAGAAACAAATTATAATGTCAAGGAATCACATTGGAGAACAAAAAAGAACCAGTGCCATTATAGAAATAAACTTTCCAGAGGTGAAATTATTTTCTAGAAACATGTAGCAGCTGCTTGAGCTTACAGAACCAGCGAATCATTGATTAATGACTGGTTGTGTGCACACAAAGTAAGTAGCCTCAAATGAGGAATATTACAAGAAATTCACATTAAGCCATTTCTATTTATTTTCCAATATAGTTCTCTCCTGCCTGATACGCAAAAAGGTTTCATTTTCCACCATCGAGTATAATTATTTAATAATTTTTACACAAGTAGACATTCTAAACTAGATTACAAATTCTTTAACTCATCCAGTGTCTATAACTTACCAAATCCAGTTACCAGAATCGAAAAAGGGGGGCACAACACACACACACACTTACTCGCTGCTGAAATTTTGCAGGTGTGGATCTTGATTTTAAATCCCATCCCTCATCATCCTGACATCCATGATCTCCCAGGGCCTTATTGCTGAAGTTGACAACCTCCACCATGTCACCGCTTTGATGGAATTTCTGGGAAGAAATCATATCATTCTGCTTGTAAGAAATTAATTATAATTTATAGCACATAATTATTAAGGAGGTAGACAAAGTTCACACTATAATAATGTTTTTTTGATGATGAGACAATGCATTCAAACTTGGCATTAGAGAAAAGTGATAAACTTAATAAAAGGTACAAATGAAAACAATAATTACAAAAGCATAGTGAGAGAGAGATGATAGTATGCTGTGATGTTTAGAAAACAAAACGTTTAAAAAAATTACGGATATATTCACAAACAATATATAAAATAATGTGCTAACTTATTACTTGCATTATGGTATGCATTTAATAACAGAACAAGATCATTTGCCATCATGCAGAAATAAGGAAAACAAGTAGCATGCTATTGGAACATGAATAATGCTTGAGAGGCAATTATCTAAAACTAGAAAAAATGAAACATAATTTGAAATGAAACAGCACCACTCACCATAAGAGGCATGATATTTTTCCTTGGACGACATCTTCGAATCCGGGAAACACAAGGTATGTAAATTCCAGAACCCCCCAGAGAGTCAAACCTAGTTACAAAAGTTCTTCCCTCTGAAAAAACATTCCTAGCAGGCCCATTGTATGAGTTTGGAGAGACATGTCCAAGTTCCATACTTCTGTTTGAACTTAACAACCTAGGATTGTGGTCCCTGGACTCATTTTCAGAGAGTTCTTCAATATATCTCCTAGTGGGCTTACGGATTCTTTTGGCAGCTCTTTGTTCTGTCTGGAGACTCTCACTACACAAATCATGTTCCACTTTATGACTTCTCAGTCTCTTTCCAGAAGCAATTTGATTACCATCATTTCCAGTAGCCTTAGCACATGATGAATCCTTACAGTTGATATCCTCTTTCCCAGCCATAGTATCCTTGAAGAGTACAGCATCCACATTTCCATCACTACCTTCCTCACATTTTTTAACTAATATGTTGTCTCTAACTATGAAAGTTGTTGCCGAAACATCACATGAGTTAGTTAAACTCATGGCAATCCTTCTCTTCAGCCACTGCTTGTCTTTTACAGTAGTTTCCCGACCAAAAGTCACTTTGAACAGTTCATGAAGTTCTCTGATTGATAACTTGTCCAAGGATATTTCTCCTTTTATCATCAAAAAATCAGGCTTCAAAGTAGAATAGACAGCAGAGGTAGATGATCCACTTTCTATCTGTCCTTCAGAAGGTCTAGAACACCCACCAATACTCTGTGATTGATTACTATGACTGTTATCTAAAGATGGTGCTGAAGAAGGAATAATTTCCTGGAAGGAAGTATCACAGTGAATTATCCCATCCACGACAGGCAAATCAGCAGCAGAATACTGGCTGTCTACATTTACATAAGAAAGACCAGGTGATCCACAGGCCAAATGAAGCTTCTCTTCCTCCTTGACCTTTTGCGACATCTGCTCAATATGCTACCAAAGATTATAGAAGTCAAGAAGGATCCTAGCATTACAGATAATGCAAAACCAGGACAAGCAGACATAAAAGCAGAAAGACAAGTGTCTGTGTATGTAAGCAAGAGAGTAAAAATGAAATTAACCCAATACCTGAAGCTGTGTATTTAATTTCCCTGGATCTGCCTCTGCAGTATCTGATTGTGACACACATGGAGTACAGACATAATAAGTTATGAAAATTCAAATGATGGAAACAAAATAATAAATAATTTACCCATTAAAATCATAAACACAATGATGATTTCCCCAGAAAAAATAAAGAGAGAATTATTGAGAGAACTGAAACATAAATAATGAACAATACAGCTCTTCCAGCTTTACCCATAAAGAAAACAAATTCAATCAAACAACAAATAAACAGAAGACGATCACAATATACGATCCTGTTCAGTTTACCATTTGGATCTCTAAAAGCCTTTTTTTTTGTGATAAACGCTTCTTTGAAATCACAAAACATGATTTTGCATTTGTAATTTTTTCAAAAGCATATTTCCTCTCTAAACCCTCATTAGACTAGAACCAACTTTGCTTGCTTCTATGGTGAAGAAATCCCGTTGAAAGGTTGCTAATAATGTCCTTCCCTATTTTGTCCCTCAGAATATTTGCTCCTTTTTTATTTGTACTTCTCATAAAACATTTTGTTAATTTTTCTATTTTTTATTTTTTATTTATCTTAATATATTTTTATCTAAATTGTGATGTCCTTTATTTAAGATATATACTTCAACTGGAAAGGATTTTTTAATATAAAGTTAAAACAATTGCAATATTCATGTCATTCAATAAATTATATTTCATAATTAATGATATGAAATTATAAAGGTAGATTGCAAAAACTTATAAAGTCAATACCCTTTCTGGTAATTACACATTCAAAAGTAACTATGATAAACAATATCCAAACAATCAATTCTCTCAAAATAACTTTCAAAGAATTTCCAAACACAAATGATCAACCAAACTCATTTTTTATCAAAATCAATTTAAAAATTACATTTATACAAAATCACGTTTTAAAACTCTAATCCAAACAGGCAATAAGTAATTAAAACAACAAATAATAGTTTGGAAATTATAGTCTTGAAAAGTTAATCCTAACAATTGATACTTTGATGAACATAACCAATGCTCCGATCCCAGGTCTTTGATAGACATAATCTTCAGTTTGTATGTATAAATATTGTCATTGCTCCAACATTGCATTTAAAACTTTTCAGTTCAAGTAGCTTATACAGCTAAAGAAAAGACACACACCTTCTGAGCACTCCAATTGAAGCTTCTCAGAGGAAGACCTTTCAATTGATGAACATCCTTCATGGAGTCCAGTGTCCACATCATCACCCATTTCAATCTGGTCGTACTCAAGGAAATCCTCCACCTCAATTAATTCATCATCTGTTGCAGGAACTAAACTCCCATCACCTTCAACCTAATGATTATGGGAGACATTAACATTCGATGATTAATTATTTTAACAAAGTCACCAGACATTTAATATCAAAATGATTATTATTCAAGCAGGGTCAAAGACAAGATGAAATCAAGAGAAGGAACATGAACTAGCAACTTGCAAATATACTAGACTATCTAGTCAACACACAGAAACTTTATTCATTGAGTGTTCTCTCCTGTCTTCCCCTACCCTTTTCAAAGGAAGTGAACGAATCAGCTCAATCAGCCCACAAACATGATCAAGCACATGCACATATACATGCAGATACAGTTCTAATACCTTCAAGCTTTCCAACATCATAGGCAACAAGGACTCACAAACACCAATAGGTCAAATGCTGTAGATGCCATAAACAGTCAAATGCCATTCTGACACCATTATTTTTTGGATAAAAAAATTACCATAATGTTCATACGCGCTCCACAAAACTCAGACAGAAATGTTCACAAAAGATTCTATGGATTATGAAACAAACGGTTACAATCCATCAACATGAATGCCTAAGCTCCCTGAGTGTATAAGCATGATTGTAGGCATACTTGAGATATGGTTCTACAAACTTCAAGCTGTTCAACAACATAGGCCTGCTGGTCCCCGTTAATTATTGTATGCATCAATAGGGGTGGTAAAATATGCGAGGAAAACAACCTCCCATGCGGTTCTCTTCAATCATGTCAGATTTAACATTACATCACCTTTAAACTGCAATAGAAGTAATTGAGACACTCTATACTGGAGGCACCAATTCAATTGCCTCCTGTTGCATTCAGTTCAATATCAAGTATATGATATCAATAACAGTCAACAAAATAATAACGGCCGTTCCTAGCAGAAAATTTTCAATTTCAAATATTTTCTATATCTTGATCAGAACAAACTCAAATAGATGGTACTTCCAATTCTCATTCACAAATTTAAAATGAAGTAGTTTAATTTACCCGCACGAGCTTGTACACAACTGGATTGGCAATCTGCTTTGGTGAAGACAAATCAGAGCTACTCCTATCAACCCCACTGTCTTCAAGCTTCCCCTCGTCATTATCCTCAATTCCAACCAACATCTCCATGAAAAATTCACATGCACCTCCAGTATACAAACTGAAAAGTCCAGAAAGAACCCAAAAAATATAACGTTAACATTTTTTACCTTGAAATAATGGGACGACCATTTACACCACATGCAGCATAATTAAAATGACAATTGGAATAAGAACATGCGTAGAACTCAACAATTTTGCTACAATATAGAAACCCCGGAATTCTAACGTACCACTAACACCACGAAACTTGAAACTTGCTCCACGTCCATACTACAAAACACTTAATGTCAAATTATAAATGCTAAAAACAAATTACCCGAGAAGAAATGCATTCTAAGGCTGACAATAACAAACAGAAACTGTAGCCAACGCGTGAATTGGAATTGGGACTCACCATAAAGGCGGAGAGAGTGACTGATAAACGAGTCCACCAAGTAGCTGCAACTGTAATAGTGACCGATTAAGAACAGTGTCTGTGAGTGATTGAAGAAGCAACCTTTTTCGAGGGATGAATTTGGGAGAGAAACTTCTCACACAAAAAGAATTCGAACAAAAAAGATGTATATAATATATGTATATATATTTTTTTTCCCATTTGAAATCATTTTTGTATTTTTCTCAATTCTGTGGGTAATTGCGAAGAAGTGCTCAGGTTTGCTTTTTCTGCACGCGGTGTTTACTACCCAACAGTTCCGGATTCGATGTGCGCTCTAAAATCTGGTTAATAGTGGGCGTGGATTCCGTAAGTAGTACGCTCTTGTGAACTTTTTTTCCCTCGAGAAAAGCAGGTAGGGCCCTCAAACCGAATGATATTTCCATGAAAATACAGACAAAAATTAAACGAAAGAAGATAATTTCCCATCCTCTCTACTATAAAACGGGGTGGCTGAATCAAATGGCCAAATAAACTATACACTATTTTAGATATTATGAGTGAGATATGGGTAAGGACGTAAAGTTTAAAAATCGAATCTCTTGATGGCAATAAAAAAATATGGATTAAACTGTGATTAGACAGGTAATACATGTGTATAAAGAAAATGATTTTAGAAAAAATAAAAAAAATAAAATACAAATATTAAGATATTTAAAATAATTTCTTTTTTCTTACATTAAAAATAATGTCTTGATCCCATATTACAATTTTTATAGTTCAATTTTTTTATATCTTTAATATAAAATCTATTTAATTATTATAATAAAAAAATTATTTAATTAATTTAGATAGATTAATAATATTAATTAAATTAATTATTTTTAATAATTACATATTATTTTTTTAAAAATATTATATTTAATTATATATATTTAAACTACTAAAATCCTTTATATAATTATATATGAATATTTTAAGAAAAAATTATAATTTTAAAAATTAAAGTAAATTGAGATATACTTAAGACTAAATTTTTTTTTAACTATTATATTTAAGATAAAAAATATTTTCTTTTAATCAGCTTATAGTCTAGTGTAAATAGAATTATATTCTCAGAAAACCTTTAACTTTGAATTTTTTATTGGTACAAAATTTGATTTAAAATAACTATAAATTTTGTTATAAGTTATAACTTGATGTTTTTTTTAATAATACCCCCCTTAGAAATATTGATCGTTACTCTCAATTCAATAAATCTGTAGTCATAAAATTTAAATAGCGTCGGTTCCATTATTTCTGAAGCACTCTGTAAAAAACTAAATAAAATATAATTCCTTCTTAAGAGTTAAGATCCCCTAATATTCTGAAAAAGCTAAACTTACCGTTATATTCGACAATCTTCAGAGGTGTTTTAACGCTAACTTTCAAGTTATAGCATCTCAGAAATACACGATTATTCATGTTTAATATTATTTTTACCCAAATAATAATTATTTAAAATTATAAAAAATATGATTAACAATGAATTATTGTTCATACTTTGTAAAATTACAACTTAAGCAATTAAATTTGTTTTTACCTCTACATAAATACTCACTAATAAAACCATCAAGTTATTATTTTTCAAAAAATTCCATTAATAAATTCCAAAGCTACCAACAATAACTTAATTTCATTATCTCCAAAACAACTTTAAAATGATAGTGACTGGCAATCGTCAATATAAAACATTAATGACTTTACTACCATTTTCCCTTCATCATGTAAAGAAGATCATGGATAAGAACTCTAGCATTCAGAAGTTCAAGACAATCTCAATTAATATAATAATATATAAGCTCATCATGAAGCACTTAAGTCACACTTGTACAGATGACAAGACCCCAAAAGAAGTTTATAAGGAAAAAAGAAATAAAGAAAGAAAAAGGAAAGGGAAAAGAAAAGGAAAGAGAAAAGAAACAGAACCGCATAGCACAGTGATCAACTTCAATGATTAAACCTCTACTAATACTACAACATCAAAACAAAACAGATGAAATAATGGTGGCGATTGTCTAAGCCACGGCCATTTCCATGGTGGCAGGCTGTAACAGATTCCTGACAGTGTGATACTCTTCCTCCTTCGGCGGATGGTAACCAAATCAGGGAGTGGTTTTGTTTCCCCTTGCTTGCGCTTAGGATCCAAATCAAGCATGATTTCTACCATTGCAGCTTACTGAGATCACCCTGCAACAATTGCAGCTTGATGAGATCAATCAGAACATTCTGACCTAAAGTGTTTTAGTGCATGGGACGGAAATCGGTTCTATGCTACAATTAAAATTAGAACCAGTGCCAAAAGAAAACATAAGCTCACCTGTCTCAAAAGCACATGCCTCGATGTGTATCATGTACCCTTTTGGTTTCAGGTTGGAAACCAGCAAAACCATGATTTTGGTGATTTTCAACATGTATCATGTACTTGTCCTTGAATTTCATAGATCTAGCACTCTGCGCTTGGAGCATGTTGCTAAAACCTAGATAAGTTGTCAAAAAGGCAAGTTATTCCAGAAATCAACATTGTATTATTACACGTGATAAAAAGTTTTTTTAGTGACAAAATGAAATGAGGAGGAATGTGCAGGATTGCACAGACCCTTCTTGGATCATATCAGACCCCAAGTCATCACAGCAAACCATAACAGATGATGTAATAACAAGTAGATTCATTACACAAAGAATTTAGCAGAAGAAAATATCCTACGAGAGATAATCGAGAAATTCGGAAGGTAAATAAATCTGTTAGCAGTTTTTAGTCAGCATAACAGTGATTGGCATCTGACACAGTCGAAAACAATTAAAAACCATAAAACAGAGCAATTATACATGGTAAATGCAAAAACCATGCCTCATTTTTTGTGTTGGGCTACTTAGTTCAACCGGATAAGATTAAATTTCAGTTCCTGCAAATCCAGACGGTTTCATCAAACCATCACAGCATCCACAGAGGAAGGGAGAGAGTGAGATGTAGGAGTTCCCGAACCCCAAGAACTATAACAGTTCTCAGGAACTAACAAAACCCCATTTAGTCTATATAAGCATTGATGGAAGATCCTCTTAACCTATAGAATCTTGAGCAAGGGATTATAATAGACAATGCTTTTTTTTTTTCAGAAATTAGCGCAAAGGCAGGGAGAGAGTGAGATGTAGGAGTTCCCGAAGCCCAAGAACTATAACAGTTCTAAGGAACTAACAAAACCCCCCATTTAGTCTATATAAGCATTGATGGAAGATCCTCTTAACCCATAACATCTTCAGCAAGGGATAATAATAGACAATGCTAAAATTAGACTCTCTTTTTTTCAGAAATTAGCACAAACGTGGGGAGAGAGTGAGATGTAGGAGTTCCCGAAGCCCAAGAACTATAACAGTTCTAAGGAACTAACAAAACCCCCCATTTAGTCTATATAAGCATCGATGGAAGATCCTCTTAACCCATAAAATCTTGAGCAAGGGATAATAATAGACAATGCTAAAATTAGACGTTTTTTTACATAAATTAGCACAAAGATAGGGAGAGAGTGAAATTTAGGAGTTCCCGAACCCCAAGAACTATAACAGTTCTCAGGAACTAACAAAACCCCCATTTAGTTTATATAAGCATTGATAGAAGATCCTCTTACAACCCATAGAATCTTGAGCAACGGTTAATGATAAACAATGCTAAAGCTAGATTGTTTTTTTTTTAAAAGAAAATAGCTCAAAATCCAAGTTGAAAGCAAGATCTTAACCCAAAAAGTTCATTTAGAAAACAAACATAGAAAGCAAAATTAAAAAAAAAAAATAGTGAGAGCTGCTAAGTTTTTTAAGAAAAAATCCAGAGATTTTGGCTTCACGACTAAATGTTATTCAATTCCAGAATAAAATAATTTTTTTTGAGTTAAAGAGGCAGGTACAAACGGCCAATCCAGCCACCTCCCACTTGTAGGGGATCTTAGGCCATTGACAGAATAAAATAATCTTTTAAGACCCCGATTACTGCACACCCAACACAGCTAAATCAAAGTTGCAATTTATGCTGCCGATAACAAAGTTTTACCGAGAACATTCTGAGTACAAGTCGCCCTGATTATGATCTCCTTCCTCATCGGCGTAAGCCTAACTTCATCACCAGAATACCCATCATCTACGAAGCTCCCCGGTCAATACCTCATTTTGCTTCGGAAAGAAAACTCCGTTGGCCGCAGACTGAGGTGACATGCTCTGCATCAAAAACAGCTTCTCATAAAAATTCGAAGAAAATTACGAAGATCGAATTTCCACAATCATGAGAAATCAGCTCTCACCTTTCGCATTTTGCTCATTCGGGTGGCCATGATGGGTTGCGATTGTGTCACGAGTCACGACTGAAGAGAGTTTTGCCTCCCCTCGGCTATGAGCGGGTGGGAAAACCTAGAAAGAAAATTCCGAATGTTTCGGGGAAAGGAAGAGATGGAATGGTAGACGCTTGTCATCACTCCTTTGTCGGGAGTAGTATTTACTACCAAATATATAAATCATCTTGACTGGCTGGCAGTACTATCAAATTTCTTGTGGGATCCACCTTTGCCTCATTTGATGTGAGTTCTTAAGGGGAATTATAAGGTGTCAAAATGATTTAATTACCAAAATTCTAAATCCAAAATTCCAAATAATTTTTATATAAGAACATGCTATTATTAGGTCTTTAATTATTATTAAAATTTTTAAATAATTAAATTTTTTATTTAAAAATTTATTATAATTCCTATTTTTTAATCATCCAGGATTAGGGTAGGGATAGGCACTAATAAATAATAGATTATAGGTAAAATTTAATTATAATATTTTATTTATATGATCTATTTTATATCATTAGACTATAAGATTATTGGTTATTTGATGTGAGTTATATAATGTGATTTGATAATCTGTCATTAATTGTGATAAAAAATTAATCTCTAATAAGTTATAATAGATATTTTTTATGATATTATTTTTAAGTTTAGATTGTATGTAAATTCTTTCTAATTTTTTTTATCCCACAAGTATCTCTCTTAATTTTAATTTATTCATTATTTTATTAAAAATAATATGATATTGTCTAAAATTTATTTAGGACTTAAATCTTTATCTACATAGAACTTAATGTTTTTGGCCGTACATAAAGCTTAATGTTTAATCAGAGTTATCTAGAAAAAAGTTTGAGATATATCAATTAAAATCTCTAATTCTTAATATAAGATCTACTTACTAATTTAAATAGATTAAAAAAATTAGTTAAATTAGTTATTTATAATAATTATGTGTTATTTTTTCTTAAAACACCCCTTTAATTATGTGTATTTAATTATTTTTGATAGAAGTCTATTTAATATTTATAATTATATAGGAATATTTTGGAAAAAAAATTATAATTTTAAAAAATAAAATAAATTAAGATCTTATATTTATAAATAAAATATATTTATTATCTAATTTTTATATTTAAAAATAAATAAAATATCATATAAATTCTATTCCTATGAGACGCACGACTCTACTTTGACTCTTCATTTACTTTATACTTCCTTTGATATATAATATCATAGTGCTAAATAATTAAATTTAAGTAGATTAAATAATTTAATTATTTATAATAAATATATGTTGATTTTTATATAATTTTCTTTCTAATCATGTGCATTACTTCTTCTAGTTTTTATTATGGGTTATTTCTAATTAATTTGTATATACTAATAAAAATAATTAAAAATATTAAATTTGTTATCATTGTTAAATATAAGCATATGGAAAGAAAATACTTAATGTACCTTGAAAGTAGCAAGTGTTTTATAAAAATGACAACAAAATTTGCTAGCTAGTACTTTATAAAAAGGACCATAAGTAATATAACTACCCTTGATTGAACTCTTTACCATATGCAATTAATATAAAAAGTTTCTAAAAAAATTATAAAATTAAGATATAAAATGAATTGAGATATTATATTTATAATTAAAATATATAATCAAAAAATATAATAATTTACAAATAGTATTTATAATTCTTTTTAGCTTAATTTTTATTCTGGTAAAAGTTAAATTAAAAAAAAATGTTACTTATAACACCCCTATTTCAGACATGCCCTGAACAGGAGATTAAGTTGAGATGACCGAAATGGAGACACTATTGCAGTCTGTACAGTACCAGACTGACTCCATTGTGACTCCATTACTTCCATTATCCATTGCGATTGCTAGCTTCGTTGAAATCAAGGTGCCAAATGGCCATCGCTGGAGTATTAGGAGTCCCCCTCGTCAAAGTGTGGCTATCTTTTGCCATCGTCAATTAGAAGTTGAGAAGGAAGATGCAGGTTTAGTCATATAGAATATTTGAGAAAGGACAGGCATTTTGGCAAGTAAAAATATTTTTCTTGAGAAAATTTACATTTTTTTCATCAGAAGATGGTTGGAACCCATAGTCCAACTAAGATGTTGAAAATCAGCATCCAAAAAGCAAGGTTTAGTCCAACCAAACCAAACCAAAGAAAAGCAAATTTCCCTTTCTTTTGTGGCAAATTCCAGTAAACCAAACGAGACATTTGAACTTGTCTAAAAAATTGAAAAAAAATAGGGCGTCCAGTCTTGATCACATGGGTCAATTTTTTTACTAAACATAGTGTATACTTTTTATAAAAGCAATTTTGTTCATGGATTTAACACAAAACTATAGTTTTCAATCAAATAATTAAAATACCTATAAAATTATAGTTTTAAAAAAAGTTAAAGAATCACTTATAATAATAATTTTTTTTATAAAACATATTCTTAAAAAATTAATTCAAATATACAGTTAAAAATTATTCTTTATAACTTATATTAAAACTATAGTTTTAGTTAAAGAAAATAGATTATAGATAAAAATTAATATTTAGATAATTAATTAGTTTTAGATAAAAATGATTATAAAAAGAAATTAATATTTAAATAGTTTAGTAGGTTTCATGAAAAATTAATTAGAAAAAATTAGTATTTAGATATTTTATTAATTTTTGTGAAAAATTAATTATAAAAAATATATAGGATTTTTGAATTATTGTAGACACAAAACTACAATTTTAGACACAACCTAAATACACACACTGAGTGTATTTATAATACATTATGGGTAGAATTGATTATTGGAAAAGTTAGTATATTTATACCAATCCTTAATTGTTAATTCCCACCCCATGGTATCCCCTGTACGAAGGCATTGCTATCTTACTCCTTCAGTCTCTTGCAATAAAATTTGTTAGTTTCACAGAAAACTTCAACCCAATCTCACCCGTTTTGACCCATATTCTGCTTCAGGACTTCCCCAATGGCTGCGATTTGTGTATTTGATTATAGGTTGGAAAGGATATGCTCCGCAGCTCAAGAGGGTTTTTTCAGGCGTCATATCACCCTAGGAACTATTACTTGCTGCATCTTGATAAGCTTGCCAAGTAGGTGAAATCGAACTTTGTATTGAGGGGTTTTGGGAATGTGATGCTGACTTGGTGACTTATAAGGGTCCAACAATGATTGCTTGCACACTTCACAGCAGAACTTGCTAAGAGATTGGAGTAGCCAGACAGTAAACCCAGTCGGAGAGTGCAGAGCATGGGATGGGAAATAGCAATTAGGGATTGTTATAGGTAAGTGACAAAATTTTCCTTTTAATGAAGTTCTGAATTTTAATTTAGGATAAATTGATGAAATATAAAAAATACGTGATGAAGCAATGCTAAATAACTTGATCTATGGCCACATCCCGCTAAATTTAACTGTCATTAAGACAGTGGTCTGTTAGTTAAAATCTAAAAGTTAGGGTGTGATTTTTAAATTTTTATAGTTGAGGGATTTATTTAAAATTGAGCTAAAGTTGAGGCATTATATATATTTTAGCTCTACTATTATTACTAATTACTTTTTTGTTTGAATATGATTAAAACATAACTTTAGGGCACCTTAATAACGCATATACTTGGCCAAGGCGTTGAAAAGGAAAACACAAACTGCGCCAGGGGTTTTCTCGATCGAACAAACTCAATCGTCGACTCCTTCACTCCGACGTCCCACCCTCCCGCTGAAACCAAACAACCTCCGGTGGATGTTAAGTAACAAAATTTTCTGGGAAAGTGCTGCTGGCATTGTGTTGGCGCTTGCGTTTATTTAGGGATTCCGCTCACTGTTTCTTGTGCTGCAATAACTTATTTTCTCCTGAAATAAATATCTTCCCTTCGCTGATGTTTCTATGGACTCGGTTATTAATGCCTCACTAGAAGAGATTTGCTCGCAGCTTCAAAATGGACTCCCACTTGCCGCCCTTTGGCTCAGACTTCAACCGGTTCTCTCTGCTTCAAACCTCGACCTCTCTCCCGGTGTCAAAAAAGCCATATGGACCAACCTCTTGCGCATTCCGACGCTACGGTTTGAGGTTCAGAATGAGGCTTGCAGTCCTGGAGACCCTTCAATTCAGTCCTTTGAAGATGCTGAGAAGCTTAATTTAAAAATTGTCCCCCAACGAAATCTCAGAGACAACTTTCTTGGTCTTTACGAATCAAATTCTCTGGTTCCAAATCAAATGCGCGCTCTTGAGCTGCTTGCTAATGCCAGGTTCGTTACCCTTGAACGTCATGAATTTCATATTAAGTAATGTTTTGTATTTTGTCCGTTGTTCGGCTGTATGTGCGTGTGACTGGGCTTGTAGTTGTACATTTGTTAAAGGTGTCTGATTGCGCCTCAAGTTGTTTTTTCTTTGTGGTTAAAAAATGGGTCATTAACGGGGGAAGTAGCAATAGTTGCATGATCTGATCTTTCCTCGGTATTACTATGTATGGATAAGTTTTACTCCTAAGATGGTGATAGTCCACAAAATCTGCTGGTTTGATATTCCTTTATGTTTATTTGAGAAGATCAAGTTGACACGCGATAGCTATGTGTGCAATTCACCATCGATCAGAAGGTGCAATTTTGCATTGATGTGGAGTTCACTTACGGAAAGGGCCCGATAGAACTAAATGTATTCTCAATAGTATTACCTAGGTCTTACATTCATCATGGGTTAGAATTTTGTTTTTGGCTTTCCATTGTTATTTATAGAGATTGGCGGTAATGTGGTGTTGTTATGGGCTTGGTTTCTCCCTTGTCTTTCTTGTTGAAGCTTCACGTCATTGCAGAAGAAAGGGATAGGTAATGTGATGGGCTCATAACTAATGGACCAAGCGTGCGACTGATTTATGGGTTGTTGAGGTTGAGGTGTGAGACTAAGAGGGAGTGAGATATATATTGTGGGGTTTGAGGTTGGAATGAGGTAAGGAACATGTGAGTTCATGGGGAGAGTTAGCCTCTCGAATAGCTAGGAGTTCTCTACATTCTCTTACCATTTTGTTTTCCTGAATTGTAGTCCTCTGGTTACACTTACGCTTTGCTGGATTATTGTTAATTTGAATTTGAATGCCATTTGGAGTTGAGTTCCATCTGAAAGACATAAGAGGATTAAATTCCTAGCGGTAGATTTCTGAGTTTTGTCAATTGTGATTTGTCAGTTGTAATTTATTTCCAATGACTCATTCTCTTTGGTACTTAATAGTGCTTTGTCACTTTTAATCTTTAGCTTCTCTTCCCCCCATTTTTTATTTATGTATATTTTGTTTCTGTATAAATGAATATTTAGACACTAAAAACTTGCAGATCACATGGAATTACCCAAAGTCAAATTAGCAAGCAGCTGCGTATTGAAGGAAATAACTTACATTATGTATTAAGGAGTCTCGAGTGTCAAGGGTTGATTGTGAAGCAGTCTGCTCTTGAAAGAAAGAAAGAAACCTGTGCTGATGGGGAGTTGAAAAATCTGCCGTGTGTATCTACCAATTTAGTATACTTGCATCGCTATGCAAAACAACTTGGCTCTTATCAAAGATTTGAAATCACGACAGCAGGGCATAAATCGAAGAACCAAGAGGATGCTAATGGAAATTCTAGTGGAGAGATGGACATCCTCATAAAGGACTATGAACCTCCAATGAAAGCTATCTGTGACAAACTAGCAAAGGCCAATGGCAAGGTCGCTCTCAACTTGTTTTGTTATAATAAACGTCATCTAAATAATCATATATAGATTTTGATGTTTTCGTTTGTTGATAATCGTTATGTTGCAGGTTCTTGTTGTGTCTGATGTTAAGAGGGATCTTGGTTATTGTGGAACTCCTTCAAAGCACAAGGCTTGGCGAGAAGTATATTCTAGTTATATCTTCTTCAACTTTAGATTTTGTTTTACTTTTAGGAATCTGTAAATTTTAATATGCATGCCCTATTGGTGCTTTTTATATTTTTAGATAACTTTCACCAGTAATTGTATCATATTGCTTTTTTCGTGAACAGATTTTGAACAGGTTGAAAGCGGATAATATTGTGGAGCAGTTTGATGCCAAAGTAAATGGCAAGGTGAGTTGTTGCAATATTATGATCAAATATTCCATTAGTTTTATGTACTCAAATTTCTATTCATTGGATAGAGAAAGAAACAGGGCAATGTTGACTGATCAAAGAGTATTTATGAGAACTTTAGATCAGGTGAGCAGTGAGCTGCCTGGGAAATTAATCAGAAGATATTTAATTATTGTAGGGTGCTATGTATGGTGGGGATCTGTTGGATCATTTCCTCTCTCTTAGATTAATTATAAATACAGGGCTTACAGACTGAGTTTTAATTTTAATATTTTGAGCCTGACGGTTTCTGCGTTATTATTTTGCCTCTCTTCACTCTCTACCGGTATGCTAGCTTCCAGCTGCAATTCTGTTCTCTCCATTATTATAAATGAAAATGATCTACTTGTGTAACACAGTCAGGCAAGGAAACAGGGAGAGTGACACTATCATTATGGAATATTTATCTACATTTTTTTGTCTCTTTTGAATTTCCAAGTACCAAACAAAAGATGTATTCCCAACTCCCAGAAAACATAATTTAGTGGTTATGTATTTTAGCAATATCCTTCCAAATAACATGGAAGTAATTACAACTATACCAATACTAACTCAGATGGAATATTCATTCTATGCGTAACCTAAGGCCTATTCAGTTCTAAAGGCTCTTATTTTAGTATTCTTAATGTCAAGTAGTGTTCTATCTAGTACTTGATATTTTTCATACTTTTTACAGTATCCAAAGTCTTTTCTTTTTATAACTTGGATTACTCTGGTTAGGTGGTGGTCTAACTGTTGGTGTTACTTGCTCACAGGTTGAGGCGTGCCTGAGGCTGCTAGATCCAAAAACTACTGGATCTGAAAATGGAGATAAAAGCTTGAACTCTGGGAAGAAATGCCAAGTCATGGAACAGTTTGTGGAGCTGCCTATAGAGCATCAAATTTTTGACATGATTGATGCTTCAGGATCAGATGGCATCAGTTTAAAGGAGGTGTGCATTTGATTTTTGTTTTCTCTTTAATGGTAGGATATATGAAAAGATGCAGGGGTTTGATAACACGTACAAAAATTGTGCAAACACTTACTAAGTCATTTTTTTAAACTTAGAAAATTAGAGCCTGCATTCTCTGAAGTATGGAAATTAATGAATTAAAATGAAGATCAAATGCAATGAAAAAAATGAAGATTGCTGATAGCCTGATATATAATTTCCCCCCACTTCAATTGTGTGTGTGTAGGTTAGATGGCAACATGTAAGGAGTAATAAAAGGGAATTAAAAGAAAATAATCTATTTAAACCTACTGTTTCTCTTCTTTTTAGGACTGAGCTACTAGTTGTCATTTGTGAGTTTGTAAACTTCACAGTCAAGCAACTGCAGTGCGATTCACCATTTTTTCCCCTTTATGTATTCTCTCTTTTAATGGAGTCGTATGCATCCCTACATGTGCAAAGTTCTGCCTTCCACTTATAATTTCGTTTGATATTTCTGTAAACAGATCAGTGAGAGGCTTGGAATCGACCTAAAGAAAAACCATAGCCGACTCCTAAATATGTGCTATAGATTTGGAATGAAAGTGCAGGAGGAACAATGTCAAAAATCAAAGACAATTCGAGTTTGGACATCTAGGAATTTCAATCCTGAACCAGAAGCTATGCTTATTCACAAGCCTGATGAAAATTCAGCTTTAGTTCCAAACATGTCCTACAGTTCTGCAATTATAATTTCTGGAAATGTTGATCAGATGTCCAATGGAGATCCAGCTGGCCCTGGGCAATTGGAAGATCCAGGGACTAATGCCAAACTTTCATGTGGATCTACTGGAAATATTGAACCTAATAATTTCGCAACTCCATTAAATTTGCAAGAGTTGGGTCCAAAAGGTACAGTTACCAACAGCACATGTGATTTAGTCTGTGCTACAGCTGAGGGGGATGTAGCATCAACAAGAAATCCACCTGCTGATGTTTCTAACAGCACACGTGATTTAGTCTGTGCTACAGCTGAGGGGGATGTAGCATCAACAAGAACTCCACCTCCCAATGTTTCAAAATTATTTTTCTCTGGACCAAATCAAAATTTTTCTTTCACCGTGAACAGCATTAAAAGGGCAAAAAGGATACTTGAAAGATTAGAGGTCCTTGTGATTTTCTACCTTACTAAATGCTTTTAGGAGTTTATTGCATCAGATTATTTAGTAGCATTGATTTTTTCTTCTTCGCAGGATGAAAAGTTCATTTTGAGACCTGAAATGCACAGGTGGCTTAATAGCCTGGAGAAGGACAAGTGTCCCAAAATGGATCGGAAGACTATTGATCGAATATTGAAGAAACTTCAAGAACAAGGGCTTTGCAAATTGATCACAGTATATGTCCCAGTTGTTACTAAATATTCTGGGCAAAAGCACTGGGTAGTGGTTGTGCATCCATCCGTAAATTTATCTCCTGAATTATATGATAAGATTCACGAAAAAGCGAGGTCATTTGATGGTTATATTCGAAGTCAAGGCAATTCTCAGAGAAAGGATGATGAGTCCATACCTGTAATGGAGGATCTTCAGAAAACTCAAAGTTCAATATTCCCAGATGAACGACCTGGTAAAGCAGAAGCTATGCGTGCTAATGGATTTGTGTTGGCAAAAATGGTTCGGGCAAAGTTGCTTCACAGTTTTCTATGGGATTATCTAAGTAGGTCGGCTAGCCATAATGATGCTTCATCATCTGAAGAATGGGTTGATGAACTAAATAATCCTTATGGTAGCTGCAAATTATTTTCTCTGGAAGCTGCAATTAAAGAGATTCCACTTGAGCTATTCTTACAAGTAGTTGGGTCCACACAAAAATATGAAGAAATGATTGAGAAGTGTAAGATGAGTCTACGTCTTCGTGATCTTTCTGCAGAGGAGTACAGGAGTCTAATGGATACTCATGCAACTGGAAGGCTGTCATTAGTTATTGACATTTTACGCAGGTTAAAGGTATTGGTTAGAAGTCATTAGAGGTTCAGTTATTACCAAATGTTTTTTTAATATATTCCATCGATCTGCTGCCATCATAATAAGGTCAAAGAGTGTTGTTAGCAGTGGAGCAATCAATCGCATAATATACCGATTCATTCCCTATTCCTGCTCTTGGCATCTTGAAACTTATATTTATTTAAGGTGTTCATAAATTTAGTGATTTGATTTCTTTACTAATTCTTTTTTGGTTTCACTTTTATGGAAATGTTTGAATTTAGTTTAGGTTTACTGCAATGGAGAAGACTATCTTGTTCTGTTTATTTTAATATTTATTTTTATCCAAAATCCTGTACTATACATAAGACTTGAATGGTGCTGTGCCTTCTTTTGACTTTCTACAATGCACGGAAAAGCATGTCCAATTTTGTTAAATAAGAGAGATTCCCCCTTTTCCTTCTGATGAAATAATAAGAGTCTGAAAAGGATGAGAAACATAAAAAGAGGGAACTGTAAGCAAAATGCAATAAGATAGAAGGTTAAATTCAGAGGAGCAAGACTATGAAATTTTTAATTTGCTCAAGTATGCCTGATACAGGGTCCGTTTTTGTAGTTGATTCGGGTTGTGACTGATTTAAAATCTAGAGATGGAGTCATGACACCATGTACTTTTACTCACATGATGGAGCTCAAGCCTTACATCGAGGAGCCCCTTTCAAATGATGATTCATCTATCAATTTCATTTCTGTTGATCTTCGACCAAGAATCAGGCATGATTTTGTTTTGTCTAATAGAGATGTAGTTGATGAATATTGGCAAACAATGGAGTATTGCTATGCTGCTGCTGATCATAAAGCTGCTTCATTTGCATTCCCTGGATCTGTTGTTCCTGAGGTAATCTCCAAGTCTCAATGAACAATTGAGACTTATTAATAGTGAATTAATTCTTAGACCAAAAATAGAATTTGAAGCATGATTACCTATTAATGATGGTATGGTAGTTATTGTCATTGCTTGCTGTAAATATTTTTTATTTATTTCTATTGCTTATGTTCATTGGTGGCCTAATATATATATATTTTTCCAATCCAGAAATTGATAAAACTTAGGTACTGCTTTTAGGTATTTTCTAGCAGGTTTTCTTGTGAATGTATAACAAGTCTTTTGTATTTTACAACTTAGCATTTCATGTTTGGTTTTTTATTGAAAATATCTTCTCTTTTTTTGAAAAAAAAAATTGATAGCCCACACATAAAGAACTCAGTCTATTGCCTTGATGCAACTGATAGGCTGTTCAGCCGATAGATGATGAGTTTTCTGTTTCCATTTGTTAGGTTTTTCGCTTCCGTTCATGGGCCTCTACTCGCCTCATGACAACTGAACAGCGTGCGGAGCTTTTAAAGCGTGTAATGAAGAATGATTCAAGTGGAAAGATTTCATACAAGGACTGTGAGAAGATAGCTAAGGATCTAAATCTTACCTTGGAACAGGTTAGTTTGTTTCAAGCTGTTGACATGATTTATATTTTTTTTGTTACATTGGGCAAATTTTCTATCTGTTGCTATATGATCAAGTCATTCTGCTTCTTTATGGCACTAAACACAATGCTAAAAATTCTCCAGCCTTGACAAATAGTATGTCGTACAATTGGTTTGGAATTTAAGTCTCCACCTCTGAGTAAACTAATGCAACCTTGGCAAATCACCTTTTGGCCCAATACATGTAGACGCACTTGGTCTATTCTCCTGATTTGCACCTGAAAAACATCGGGAAGAGATTTAGTTTCAGAAATACTGCTTTATTTTTGTAAGAAGAGTGCCCTTTGTTCCCCCACATATCCCTCTGTTGACCTGTTGACAGTAAGCATACAACATAGTGGTTAAATCATGTAAGGTAATTTGTAGCCACAAATCATTTGGGATGAGTAGTCTCTGATATTTTTGTTTTGTTTTGTTTTGTCGTTTTTTTGGCACAGTGGTGCTGTATATTGCAATGTTGTCAGAACCGGATCAGGCTAAACTGTGGTTAGACTGGGCTCAATTAAAATACTATTTTTTAAATAATACATATAAAAATGGTTGTTCCTTAATCACATCAAAACTTAGGGATGACTTCTCAATTTGAAATTCTGCTATCATACAATAAATTGTTACACAAACTTATCCTTAAAAAACATCAACATTAGTCATATAGAAGCTGTAAATAACTGGCTGTGGCTAACGCCATCAAAACAATATTGCAATATATTTGATGCTTTATACAAATTGATGGAATCAATGAAAAACCTTCAGTTCCAAATTGAATCTTTCGCATCCAATTATTGTGATAAGATCAATGCTTTAAGACCCCTTTTTGAAGGAAATGCACCAGATATCAAATGGACCGACTGAAAATCAACTTTAACAAGTGGCAAAAAATATTGATCAAATCAATGCCTTAGGATCTCGTTTTGAAAACATGGCCCTTCATGAATCACCATTTCTGGGCAGTGTCAAGGATTTGTGACTCTTTTCGAGATTCAGGAACTTTTTAGCCTTATTTCTGGGTAGTGTCAGTGGTATCCACCTTTGTACTTGCTGTGAAAAGCAATGGGCACTCCAATTATCCACAATAACCATTGAGGAGGGACTTTCAACTTTATTCTATTCTGTTGCTATTAATGATGCCCAAATCATATTCCTGATTTCAGGGCACAGCTAAGAATCATCAAACATGCTAGAAGGGCAATCTGAGGATGATATCTTATGCCCCATCTATGCAATCCTGTTCCCCTGATATCATATCTATATATTATACATTCAATGGTGCCTCCAACAACCCCCCTCACACGCCCCCGCGCACACACACACAAAGGAGAATAAAATCCTTCCCTTTCCACCCCTCATTTAGTGTGCTTGACCCACTGTTTGACTATTGTGTTTATATTTTCATTGATGTTTCTCTGTCTCTCTTTATCTCTGAATGCCACTTGCAGGTACTCAGTATGTACTCTAGCAAGCGTCGCTATGGTCTCAATCAGTATAAAGATCAACCGAATGAGGATATAGGGAATGGGAATCTTTCACTAGGTCCAAAAGGTAGGCCATCTCGCCGTCGGAAAAAAGGTTCTCCAAAGTCAAGGCTGGCAAAACATGCACGACTAGATTCAGCAACTGATATTAGGGGAATTCATACAGAAGAAGACGCAACGTGTATTGATTCAGAGGAGCATGCAACTCATATGCAAGAATTTCGGGAGGAAGATCATCATGAAACTGAGGACACCGAAGATTGTCATTCCCTTATTAAACATTGTGTCTTGTCAAAAATGAAGCCAAGACGGCAAAGAAGATTCTTGTGGTCTGATGAAACTGATAGGTAAGCAATGATTTGGAAAGGCTGATGAATAGTAAGCCAAAGAAAACATTATACTTCTGATACAGGTGTTACATTATGATGGGCTATTTGAACATGGTCCATTTGTATATTCATGCCAACTCTGACCGACAATACAGCCGACTGTTGTCAAAAATTTTAATTTGTCGAGCAATAATGAAGTTCGTGAATATGGTATTTGCTATTATGCCTAGTAGACTTATTATATCCATTAGATTGTTCTATTAAATGTTTTCTCTATTTTCAATATTTTAATGAATAAATGAATAGGTTTTTAGAAATTGAAGAATTTAAAGCTAATTTGAGGATACAAAAGTTGCAAATCTGAAAATAAAAGGAAAGCTCAAAACGGTAATAATTAAATCCCAATGAATCCTAATTGTGTAGAAGTGCCACCTGCTCTCAGTGACAGAATTAATTATATTCTTTTACCTTGCTCCCTTGTGGCTGCTAATATGGCCTTGTCTGACTATCTCATGCTTGATATCTTATTTTAGGCGGTTGGTGATTCAATATGTTAAAAACCGCGCTGTTCTTGGTCCAAAATATCATCGCACTAATTGGGGCACACTTCCTGATCTTCCAGCACCTCCTAGAACCTGTCAGAAAAGAATGATTTCTTTGAATCATAACTTAAGTTTCAGGAAAGCTGTGATGGGACTTTGTAACTTGCTTGCTGAACGCTATGTGAAACACCTGGAAGAGACTCAGAACATGTCATTAAAGAATGGTGATTGCAGACAGCTTGGACGATGTCCATCTAAGGATGTTAATAGTTTTAGCAAAGTTGAAACTCAAGCAACTGGTTTAAATGGAGAAGCTTGGGATGACTTTGAGACCAGAAGGATCAAGATAGCGTTTGATGAGGTTCTTAGGTGCAAGAAGATTGCTGAGGTGGAAGCCTCCTCTGAGAAAAATAGATCTCAAAATGAAGGGTGGTCAGCTACAAATGCGCATGCTGAAGGATATGTACTTCTCTAACGCTTCTGACAATAATAGAAAGTGTTTTATTAAATTGGGGCTTGGTTTATTTCTTTTCTCATTTGTTTTAAATTATATTGAGATTTTATTGGATGCTCCTTTTACTTTCTAAATCTTGAGCTATGTCTGACTTTATAAATCACTTTTATGGCGGGATTTTCAGGAAAATGAAGTAAGTCCATCAGTCATTCCTAGTGAGCTTGCCCAGAGCCATCATGGGAAGAACCCTGCATTTCCTACCCAAAGATCACGTCGCCGTCGTCTTGATAAAAAATTTATTAGGTTTTTTAATGTTGGGGCTAATGTTAACCAACAAGTGCATGAATCATTGGCTGTTTCAAATGCTGTAGAGCTATTTAAGCTTGTTTTCTTAAGCACCTCAACAAACCCACGGGCACCAAACCTGCTGGCTGATATTCTCCGACGTTACTCTGAGCATGATCTATTTGCTGCTTTTAACTACCTTAGGGAGAAGAAAATTATGGTAAATGATTCTTAACCTCAGATAGTCTTATTTGTCTTTTGCATTTACTGTAGAGGTTTTTGGCTTGCTAGTTTCTTCTCCTCTCCATGACTTGTATATATATATATATGTAAGACATTTTCTTGATTACCTAGTTGCCACATTTATATTTTGTCATTTGTCTTTTGCCTTCTAAACTTTACCTATATTTCTGTATTTTTATTTGACAGATTGGAGGGAATGGAACTCAGCCTTTTGAGCTATCACAACACTTTTTACATGGTATTTCCAAGTCGCCATTTCCTTTTAACACTGGAAGGAGAGCTGCCAAATTTTCTACATGGCTGCATGAAAGGGCTAAAGACCTCACCAATGTAGGGGCAAATCTTGCTGAAGATCTACAGTGTGGAGACATTTTTTATTTGTTTGCTTTAGTTTCATTAGGGGAACTTTCTATTTCACCATGCCTACCAGATAATGGTGTTGGAGAAGCTGAAGACTTGAGAAATACAAAACGTAAGGCAGATGTTTGTGAGTCTCCGTATGGTGATAAATCTAAGAAACAGAAATCCATATTTGGGGTAGAAGGTGAAGTTATTTCACGTCGGGAAAAAGGTTTCCCTGGTTTAGTAATATCTGCACACTGTGCAACAATTTCAGGAGCAGATACTATAGACTTGTTCAAGGATAAAGATACTATTAACAGTGGACAGCCTTTTGAGGGACTTTTTCAACTGAACAAGGAACAAAGTTGTGATTATCCTCCTCCTGAATATATGCTGGAAGTTTTCAACTCATGTGTCACTCTATCTGTAGAAGAAAATGATGATGAATCATCTTGGGATGCTATGGCAGGCTATGCGAGGCGAATGATGGTTCCTTCCAATCAAGAACAGAGCAGTGTAATCTCTGCTGAGGTATTCAGGGATATTTATGCTGCCATCCAGAATGCTGGTGACCAAGGTTTGAGCATGGAAGAAGTTTCTCGAGTTATAAATTTGCCAGGTATAGATAGTACAGGATTTAACCAAGCATATGTTCGACTCAAATTACACATAAAAATCCAACTATTTAAATTACTTTGAAATTGTTTTTTGTTTTTGTTTTCAGGAGTAGATGTAGGTGGAATTATTGTTGATGTTCTACAAGCATTTGGACAAGCCTTAAAGGTTACCTCTCCCTTCCCTATCGAATATTTTAATGGTCAGGGTATCTATTAATTTTAGGAACAGCTCTGGTAGTTGTCAATTTTTTAGAAATGTGCATTTGTGGATTTATTTGCATTCACCTCATTTAGTGGCATATCCTTTGCCATTAACTTGGGTCTCCCCGCTGCTCTTTTAGGAATTTTTAATCATTACCTGAATCCTGTTGCTTGTTGGTTTTCTCTACTTCTAATCACTATAATATTGTCTTGGACTTCTCTATTTCTGTTTTCATGATTTTAGTGATAAATTGTGGAACTTTGGGTGATATTCAATTTTGTAACTTGTAAATTCACTAACGAATTATCAAGGATTTTTTTGACATGATTTGATGCTTAAACACCTACAACGAATATAAATTTGCAGTTGTTGTGAAGTAATGGTCTCTTACTCTTGGGTTAAGTAAATGAAGGATCCGGAAAGAGCAATGGCAAATCCAAGATCTCACTTCAATCTGATTTAAGAGTGTGTTTGGATACTTCTCAAAACCATGGTTTTGGAGAGAAAACAATGGTTTTGAGGAAAACCATCAGGACACCTCATAAAATTCATTAATTTATTATCTATGTTAGAACCATGATTTCAAGGCTAAAACTATGGTTTTCCATGAAACCAATTTTTTTTTTTTTTTTACCTTTTCAGAAGCTGTTCTTGCTAAAATCACTTTTTTCCAGAAGCTATTTTCTAAAAACTAATTCAAACACACCCTTAGTATTCTTTTGTAGTTCCAGTTAAGAAATAAAATTGAAGTAACCTGCAAAGAAATAAAATTAGTTAAGGCGTAATTTCATTCTGAAGGAGGTTCTAATCTGTTAAACTCGAGTATATGTCAATAGTTTAACAGATATGTGATTGTATTGTCTCTTTTGGGCAGGTCAATGCATATGCTTCTGTTCGTGTTGTTGATGCTTTATACCGCTGCAAGTACTCTTTGACCACTGCGTCTGGTTTTCATCAAGCTTTTCAACTACCTTCCTCAAGAAAGACCATTGAGAAAAGTGATGCTACCCGCAAGCTTTATGAACCTGAGAAACAAGATGGTAATCATGATAATTTCCCGAGGAAGAGAAACAATAGCCCTGATCAAGTTCACAAAGTGACGATTCTTAATCTTCCATGTGGGGATGTGGTTTCTGAGAATCAAACTTGCCATAAGGACAACGGCCTTATGCAAGACCAAGCTGCTTTGCCCAGAGTCGATTATGAGAAAGAAACAGCCGAAATTTCTTCTGGTGAATCACGTGTGTCTATATTGCCATGGATAAATGGAGATGGGACAATGAACCAAGTTGTCTTCAAGGGACTTAGACGTCGTGTTCTTGGAATCGTGATGCAAAACCCAGGGATATTGGAGGTAATAGTTAATTCTCTTTCTCGATGTTTTGAACGAATTTCATGAGAATTCACGATGAGGCTGCGAATGATAAGTGGTTGCATCCTGAAGATGATACAATGAATGCATAATGACATATGTAGCTTAAGTTGGGCGCACCCTGACAATGACCTTTAATATGAATCAACCAAAAAAGGAAGAATTCTTGCAAACCTTTTGACGTCTTTCTTTTTTTTCTTGCTTTCTTTTAATCTATTTCAGGATGCAATTATACATGAGGTGCAAGTGCTGAATCCACAGGTCTACTCCCAATTTAAATTTTTCTTGAAATTTATTCTGTGATATTGTTAGCCAAAAGTTTTTCATCCTTTATTCAGAAAGAGCAATTTTAATCTATGAATTTGACATGATTTTTGCTTATGATATCCCACAGAGCTGTAGAACTCTTCTGGAAATTATGGTTCTGGATAGGCACCTTATTGTAAGGAAAATGCTTCAAAATAGACCTGGTGGGCCCCCCTCCTTGCTTCAGAATCTGTTTGGAAGCAAATCCAATCAAGAAAAGTTGATTTGCCGCGACCACTTCTTTGCCAATCCCATGAGTAGTTCCTTATTGTAGGCTAACTCCCCCTTGGAACAATTAAAGCCAATGTCTAATACTTTAACTTTGGGGCCAAATAGTGCATACTGTACAGTAGATTCTGTATATTTATTTTCTTAACTTTTTAAATATATGCAACTCAAGTTTACTCCTATCACTATAAACTAAGTCTTATATCCTATCACTATAAACTAAGTCTTATATTAAAGATTCACCAGTAGTATTTTAAGTTTTGAATGTATGAAGGAATTTGTACCTCTCATGCTGGTTTAGTTATTTGTAAATAATGCTTAAAAATTCATGTCTGGTCTCATGTAAAATGTGGGAATTGGGTTATCCTGGCATGAATTGTAAATATTATTTCAATTTGTTTGTTGGGAGTTAAATTTTCACGAGAGGTCCCATTCTCTGTCGATATGTTGGTATCCTTACCAAAGGGTCACACGTCTATATTTTGGATATTTGACATTTAACATATTAATATTAAATGTTGGCAGTATCAAAATCTATCTTATATGTATATGGTGATTATTCATATGATTATGAAATGAAGTGCTTAATTTTTTTTCCTTAAAAGATTGTCTATACATGAGAAAATGTGTCCCAGTATGATACTTAAAAGCGAATTAACAAGGATTTACACCAAATTTTGAGTTATTTTATCTTAATTATCCATTGTCACTAAATTTTAATTTATTACAATTTAATCCTGATAGTTTATTGAATTAATGAGTTATAAGAATTAAATTGTTTTGAATAAAAATACTATAAAGACTAAATTATAATTACTAATAAAAAAAGTTATGAAAATTGAGGTGCTCTAAATTAAAATTTAAAGATTAATAAATAATTAAGAAAAATTGAGAACCAAAAATTATATTTTTAAAAATATAACAAAATATCTCACTTAATATAGAAAACTTGACATAATGCTTTTTCTTCATAGAGAAAGGTATCTTTCTAAGGAATGTTTTTCTTGGACTAAATTTCATACTTGTTTTCATTAATTTAAAAATTTTATTTTAACTTTATAATCAATACTTAAACATAAATAATATGTATATTTTAAGTGTTGCATTATCACTAGAGTGTTTAACAAATAAAATAATTAAACTATAAATATTGTATAGTTTATAGCTATTTGTTCCTAATAAAGGTACTTTTTCAAATACTTGTTAAATTTATTACTTATTGATTATTAAAATTAAAATTCTTAATATTTATTTATTTTTATTCTTTTGCTGCTCCACCCGACCCCATCCCCAACCCCAGCTCCTCCTGGATATGACCGAAAAGGGCAAAACAGGAAAAGAGAATCCTTCTCCGAAACTCTGTTTCTCAATCCGACGGCGAAAACCGATAAACTGAAACTTTCTGCTGACGTGTACGATCCAGTTTCAACGTCCTCTCAGGTTCTGAGCTCTCTGTGTTCTCCTCCTCCCTCTTCGTCCCCTCCGTTTCGTTCCTTCCAAGCTCTTCCCTTTTATCTGTCTCGCTCCTCAATTTCTATTCTTTACCCCAATTTCGCGGAGAGGAATTGGGTTGACCTGCCTACGAACGAGACCCCCACGCTCGTCTCCTCCTTCTCCTGAATCACAATTGGAGGAAGACAAGAGACCACCACGAAAGCTATAATAATGGCAGAGAGTGCATCGTCATCATCCCCTAAACCTCTTCAATCTTCTTCAAACCCGATAGACCCAACCACCGTTGCTCAAAATCCTTCTTCAAACCCACAAATTCAATCGCCTTCTAATCTTTCCCAATCTCCTTCAATTGACCATCTCCCTCAGATTTCTTCCCCTCCTCTCCCTCCCCTCCCTCAAATCTCTAACCCTCAGTCTCATCAACAACAACAGCAATCACAGCTGCTTCAGCAACAACAGCAGCTTAGTCCTGCGGCTTCTGGGTTAGATTATCAACAGAAATCCCTTCAGCAACAACAGCTTCAACAGCAGCAGCAGCAGCAACGACAATCTCAACCTCTGATGCAGCAGTCTCAGAATGCGAATGCTAATCCAATGTCAAATTATCAAATCCATCAAAGCCTTCAGAGATCACCTTCCATGTCCAGGTTGAGTCAAATTCAACAGCAGCAGCAGCAACAGTTTGGTGTCATGAGACAGCAAGCGAGTTTATATGGGCAGATGAATTTTGGTGGTTCGGCCCCAACACAGCTCCAGAATCAGCAGCAACAGCAACAACAGCAACCGCAGCAGCAGCAACAAATAGGTGGTTCAAATTTGTCACGGTCAGCGTTAATAGGACAGAGCGGGCATCTTCCCATGTTGCCCGGTGCTGCTGCACAATTTAATTTATTGGGCTCGGTATGGTGAATTCTTTATGCTAATTGATGCGTCACTTTATATGAATGATTCTTAGAAATGGTATAAACTGCTGCTGTATTAATTTGCATCTTGCAATTGTTTTTCTTGTTTTGGGAGGCAAAGTTTCATACGTAGGTTCTGATGATTTGTCTTGGGATATATGTTTGACATGGAAATCTTAAGCAAGATTTCAATGAGTGACTGGTTATTCTTTTAGGGGTGTGAAAACCAAATGACAGTAGTTGAATGACATCAGAGGCATTTATTGGTTGTAGCTCATGATTGATCCCATCATGGTTGATAGAGTTATAGATAGAAGACAACATGTGAAGTAGATCAAAGAAATATGAAAATGATGTAATTTGAAAATAATAAGGCACTCTACCTGCCATGCCATTTTCTTCAATTATGCTTTTTATTTTGTTTCTACGTGATAACTTAATTATTTAATATCTTTACATTTCTTGCCTTCTACTATAAATAGTTTTATTTCATTATAAAATAAGTTTGAACTTGGTTGTAGCCGAGGCAGAAGAGTGGGGTAGTCCAAGGGTCACAATTTCATCCAGGTAATTCTTCTGGCCAACCTCTGCAAGGAATGCAAGCAATGGGGATGATGGGTTCACTTAATCTCAGCTCACAACTAAGAGCCAACGGAGCCCTTGCTTATGCTCAGCAGCAGGGAATGAACCCGGGTCAAATTAGGCAGCAACTATCACAGCAAGGTTCACTCAACACATCACAGGTATAATTTGTTCTTATTTTATGTACTTTGATGTAATCTTGCTGAAGTAGGAACATTTGTGCTTCCATTTTTTTTTATTGAATCATAATGTCATATTCTTCTTACTTGATTCAGCTTATAAATGTTGATGCTGTCAAAATTCTGCTGTATTTTTGACCTTTCAAGATTTAATCTACTTTGTGCTTTTAATGTTCCTGCTTCCAGAATGCAACTACCTAACTGTGATCAACATCATCAGACAATTTGATTAACTTCTGTGTCATCCTTGTTCATGATGCTTTTGTATTTGCACCAACCATAATTATAAGAAATAGTATATATGTTGAATTGAAAATGTAGTCTCTTTTCTTCTCCTTTCCCTTTTCCCTGTTAATAAGGGGCAATATAGAAAGTCACCAAAAAAGAGGTGCAATATATAAGAATATTCATAAAGGGCATTTGTGTATTTCAAGGAAAAGGGAAAATAATTTCTTAATTCTATTTTTTATATTGAAAATATGATTTACAATAAGTTTATTATAGTTCAACTTTCAGACAAAGTTTATAATGTAATCATCAATAGTTTATTGGTAATGCATATATAGATCATGATAACAATGCTTATGAGTTGTTAACTACAGGTTCAAGGCTTATCCAGGACGTCATCCCTTGCATTTATGAATTCTCAGTTACCTGGGTTGTCTCAGAATGGGCAGCCAGCAATGATGCACAATTCTTTAACACAGCAACAGTGGTTTAAGCAAATGCCAGCAATGTCTGGCCCTGGATCTCCTTCATTGCGTCTTCAACATCAGAGACAACAGTTGTTATTGCAGCAGCAGCTGGCTTCAACAAATCAACTGCCACAAAACTCTATGGGTTTGAGTCAACAGCAATTATCCCAGTTGGTGCAGCAGCAGCAGCAGCAGCCGATGGGGCAGCAGCAGCTGCACCAACAGCAGCAGCGGCCCCTGCAGCAGCAGCAGCAACTAATACAACAGCAATCGCAACAACAGTCTCAACTACAAACACCTATCCATCATCATCAGCAGCAGCAATCTCCGAGGATGCCAGGACCTGCAGGCCAAAAGTCACTTAGTCTAACAGGATCACAGCCTGATGCTACAGCTTCTGGCACAACTACACCAGGGGGCAGCTCAAGTCAAGGAACAGAAGCAACAAACCAACTGCTTGGAAAGAGAAAGATACAGGATTTAGTTGCGCAGGTAGTTCTTGCTCGTTGTCATTTTTCTTAGAAGTTCTGTTTATTACTTATATATTTAATCGTAATATTAATAGTCTCTTCATCTGCAGGTTGATCCCCAGGGCAAGCTGGATCCTGAAGTTATAGATATTCTTTTAGAGCTAGCTGATGAGTTCATTGATTCCGTAAGCATTCTAACATGTCTTTTTCCTCCTCTCTCCCCATTATAGATATTTTCACTTTGATATAATGTTCTTATGGAATAATCATGTTGATTACTGATATAAAATTTCCACTATGTTGAAATTTATCATAAAGAAGAACCTTATTAGTAGCTTGGCAACTGGACTGATTTAATGAGAGGATCAGCTATTAAGTTTTGTGCTTTTTTTACCTACTAATGTGAGTCTTCTGCTGTTACAAGGTCATCACTAAGGTCCTTTATAGGGTTGGGGAGACTTTTTTTTTATATATATATATATACATTTTGTGTGTGTGTTGGGGGGGGGGGGTCTGGATAAATGGTTTTAATGATAGTCTTTGTTCAATTGGCTTAAATCTAGTAGTAACATGTCAACTACAAGTTTTAGCACTTTCATTCGATACTTTCTTCTCTAGAGTTTTCATGATAGAAATACATTGACAATCCACTTGAAGGTTAAATTTGACTACTTTGGCACTTGCACTTCCCAGGGTGCTGGATGATCTTTGGTTCAGTATACTGCTTTGTGAATGTACTGTACTAAATATGTAGCAAAATTTATAATTTCCTTATTCATTGTAGTCCACAATTGGATTTCCTATAGAAGAAGTGTAACAATTTTTTGTTATTTAAAAGCTTTTCATATTATGTTTCCATTTTGTATTCTCTATCTGATACTGAAGTCTATGGTTGGTTGTTTCTCTCAGTTAAGATTATTTTGTCCTCCAATTGTGACATTTCTCATTCTTGTTTGCAGGTGACAACACATGGCTGCATTTTAGCAAAGCATAGAAAATCATCAACTTTGGAGTCCAAGGACTTATTGCTACATCTAGGTCTGTTGTAACTGACTATGTCTCATTTATTTTTCCGCCCTCACCTCAAAAGATAAACAACCATTGCATATTTAATATCTTGTTAGTTTGCTTTACATGCACAAATTTTATCATCAGCACGACTGATTAGTTTGATTGGGTTAAAAAGATAAGTTTTTGCATGATCTCAACCTTGGTGAGCTCAAGTGATATGCTCTGTTGCAATGCCCTTATAATTATATATTTTATACTCCTTTCGGTCCTAAATATAAGAGTTAGATAGGGAGTTTATTTTAGTCCTAAATATAAAACCCCAATTTACCTTATCTCTCACAATTATAATTTTCTCTATTACACATAGTAGTTCAAATGCAAATGATTAAAGGGGGTATTTTAGGAAAATCAATACAAAATCATTACAAATAACCAAACTAATTTTCTTAATCTATGTCAATTAGTTAAGTAGATCTTATATTAAGGACGGAGGAAGTATATTTTTAAGTCTGCATTCTTGCTTATTGACCCTATAAAGGAAAAAAAGTCTGCATTCATGATGAGAAAATCAAGGTGTGAGGAATTTTTCTCTGCCGTTTTTTCTTTTCTTTTTTCCCAATATTTTTCATCATAAGATAGTGGTCTTTGAAATTTGTGGTGGCTTAACTCAGGGATGCTTATCTTGTTATTAATTATGTGTCTTTCTTCTTTTTAAGCAATTTCTCGAGACATTTGTTTTCATAGTCAGGAGCAACTTTTTGGTGTCTCTGGAAACATTTACAAAAGAAAGATTGCCATAATTGCCTCTTTCAGATTTTTCATTCCAATAGTGTGAGGCTATACATTGTCTGAACTTGCACTGTGGTGTCTATGTCCGGGTTTACTTGTTACTAGGTTGAATCTCTAGGTTTTTCCAATGGTTTGCATATTTTGTCAACCTATGGTTATTATGACCGATGAAACAACTTGCTACTGTCTGCGTAGCTTGTAAGCTTAAACTCAAGTTAACGAGTTTTAAGCTTATCATGTCCCGGCCATTCTCTCTCGTTGAAGTTTGAGAGGGTTAGAAGATAGATGAATTATTTGTTTTTGTAGGAATTGATGCCAAAAGTCTTATTCATTCATAGGAAACAGCTGTGCACTTGTAGAATATTAGTTAATACTATGATTCGACTAAATTACCTAACCATAAGAGCAATCTGAATAAAATTCCAAAATTAAAATAAAAACAGGTCTGCCGTCAGCCATAGAGACATAAGCGACCGAACAAAAAAAAAACCGTAAACAAACATAGGAGTTTGTGTTTTGCACTCTTTAAGTCCAAATTTTTGCTTGACAGAGCATGTTAGTATTTAATAAAAATCATTCCCAAGTCTTCTCCCAATAGTTTTATCATTTTCTTGGCAATGGTTGTATCATTCAGAATCAAATAGTTTTTGAGAATATGCTTTGATGTCATAAATTTGTTGATTTACTTACTTTCCCAAATCACTGCAGAGAAAAATTGGGATTTAACGATTCCGGGATATTCAAGTGAAGAAAAGAAGTATCAGAGCAAACCTGTAAGCAACAAATGATCCCACCCCAAAACACACACACACACACACACTCACGTGGAGAAAGGAAATGAAGGTTAACGTCGGTTCCTTTATAATACAAGTTTGATGCCTAGTACTTTTAACTGGATGCTGATCACTATTTTGCATCAAGCATTTAAAAAATAATTTAATTTAACATGCCTGTTTCAAAATTGTTAATTTTTCTTAAAATACTCCTCCCTCCGTTGTTTTTGACTTAAGGTTTGGGTATATTAGCCATTAGAAGCACTTCGATTACAAAATATTTTAAAAGTAACCTGAATGTTAACTTGCTGTGTTTCAACCTTACAGCTATTAAATGATCTTCACAAAAGGCGTCTAGATATGGTAAGTATGAGAATCCATGCATACAATTGATTTAAATGATTCTGTCATTGAGCACAAATAATTTTTGTTCGTCCTTGCTCAATATCTCGTCAGGTACGTACATTGATGGAATCCTCCCACTCTGAACCAAGTATGAACAGTACTAAAGATGTGAGTAGACAGGGCCCTGCTAATCCTGTTGGTGCACACCAACTGATAAGGCCTTCATTGAGTTCAGATCAGTTGGTTTCCCAATCAACTAATTCTCAGATGCTACAGCAGATGACAAGATTTTAATTAATCCCCAGTTCTTGGTCTCTATGGCGGTTTGTTTAACTGCCTGAATACTGGTAATCTTCGTTTTCTTTCAATACTCTCATTCTCCTCCCTTTTTATGAATATTCCAATTAGTCAATCTGCTGCAACGATATTTACAAAACTGTCAGTGCCTGATATATACCCTTTCCATTCCCCTTAATATCATTTTACACAAAGCACTTGAAACCCTATGGGTCTGTTTGGTTGTTAGAGTCAACAGTCAAGGTTAAAATAATGGGAATGATGTCTCCGTTTTAGCACAATGTATTGGTTGCAGAGTTGTCTTTGCATCATCTTTCCCATGGGAAAGCTCAATACCACAAATGTGGGAATCAACACACGTATGGCGCCCCTTATGAATCAAGATTACCAGCCTTAAGAATTTTCATTTGAACTAAATTTCCCCTCCTACCTTTTGACCTCTGTTGACCTATCTCCCATTCCCATTTTAGTCACTTTATTTATGTATTTATTTTTGGGTAGATCAAATAGCATATAGTCCTATAAAAAAGGGCAAAAGAAGACAAAAGATAACACTAAATGAAGTTATTGAACATCATCATTTTTTATTAACAATCTATCTAAATATTTAGTTGATAGAGTATAATAGTATTATGCGATCTATTTAGTTGATTTTATTTAATGGGATAAAATTTATTGTCGTATTTATAGTTTTATTTCTTTTACATTCCATTCATTCTAATAACCAAACAGCCTCTATGTTCCAAACTTCAATCCTAAAAGCACGGTCTTTCCCAGAAAGGGATTTTACAAATGTAGAATTGCTGACTTCTGAAAGAAAGTTCATGATCATTCTTATATTCTTTATCATTAATGAAATGGGATAGATCCTCACCTATTTTCACAGGTCCTTATTGGACTATCTATCTATCTATGTGAGCAGCTGGCTTGCTCTGAGAGATCTTATCTAATAGTTGTTGTTTCTCAGGTCTGGAAGCGTTCGCGGTAACTGATTGGCTTACAAGGGAATTGTAATTACTAATTATTTAGCTTGTTCTTTTAGACACGAAAATTAGGATCACAGTAATTGACATCATGCAGCTTATGTATATTTTTTCTTTTATCAAATATGGATTGGAAACATTAATTTGTTTTCGCTTTAGGCCAGGTGACATTAGTTTTGCCTAAATTTTGATTTTAAGTATTTTCTATCTTATCCATTGATAGTATTCCTATCTTTAGTATGTGACATATTTAATTAATTTGATTAGATTAAGAAAGTTAGTTGATATGATATATTTTATTTAAACTACCTTAATTATCTTTTTTAACTTTTTTTATCTTCTATTTGATTATTATTGAGTAAGTATTAATATGTGATAATTTAGAAAAAAATTGATAAATATAAAAAATAAATTTAAGATTTAGGATAAGGATGAATTTTCTAATTAATATTGGACCGGAGGAGTATTATGGGATATGAGTATACTGAAGAGTCAAAGGTATGTGCTTTTGAGATGGGAAAAACGTCAGATATATTTTTATTAAAAAATCTGATTAAATTAATAAAAATTAATATAGATGATAAAGAATTAGGTCATATTTTATAAAGATATAAGTTTAATTTTTGTTATTGTTAGCGTTTTTTTAGTAAGTGATATCGCAAGTTTTTTTATAAATATTCTCTAAATTTTGAGATTATATCTTAATTTTGATGAGAGATTAATGTTAAATCTATATAATTTTTTTATAAAAAAAGAAAAAGACAAATCCGATTGGCAAAGTATTAACAGCCTGTTTGGAAACCACGGAAATGTGGTTTTAAAAGGGCTTTTGTGATAAAATTTTAGTTTAAAAAAATTTTAAAACAAACAGTTATATTTGTTCAAATGGGTTTTTAGACTAAACTATGGTTTAAAATCAAAGTTTTAGATAAGCTGGTAAGAGTAGCTTATGAAATAGTAAAAGAGTTTATGAACTAACTAATTACTATATTACCCCTACTTTTTTTTACATCCTCTCCCCTCTCTTCTACTTTTTCTTACGCCTTCTATATTTTCTTTCTTACACCCTCTTTTATCTCTCATCTTATATCTTATCTCTCTTCATTTAATATTCATACTTTTTTTTATAATTTATCAATAATAAAAATACTTTTAAAAATAATTATCTAAATACTTATTTATTTAAAATTATTTTTTTTATAAACTCTTATTTAAAAGTCATTTTTTTACAAATGGTTCAATTTTTTTTTATAAATTTATTTTTAAAATTGTATCTAAACGGGCTCTATATCCAAAATTGGGTATAATCAGTTCTGTAATTCTGAATTGCTAGCTGTCATGAAGATAAAGGCACTAGTTGATTAATATTCTGTGAGAAACATTATTTTCTGTTTCAGACGCTGTCCAACTAAGATATGGTGTTTTACTGGCTTTTTTCTTGAATCAGATTAATTTCCGACATTTGGAAATTCTGTCTAGAATATTTTATTGGATATGGATTAGATTATGGACTATGTTTTGTCATATATTGATATATTATTAAATTCAAATGTTTTATCAGATATTAATATACTAAATTCAATTATTTAAAAAGGTTAATTTAATTACACAAAGTTATCAATTTTGGTCCTGAACTTGTATAATGAAATGTAAAAGTCATTACATTTATAACACCCAGATATAGGTGGAGTGTTGAATATTTATAATATTCAGAGTCCAAGTTCCATTTGAATTAGTTCTACAGTTAACTAGTTTGTGGGGTAATTTGAATACTGTAAAATCAATTAACCACTACTAATATTTAATATTATGAAAAATCGTATCATTTACAAGCCAATTCCTTTTATGATTTTCTGCTCCTGAATTGCATGCCTAATTATTTTAATGTTAAGAAGAAATGACGTCTAAAGATTTAAATTTAAAAATGTTAAGAAATTTTCTTCTAGCAATTTAAATGTGAATTAGGTGAGGTCCTAAATGAAGGGTAGAGCCGTAGAGCTCTGAGTAATTTTGTTTTATAATACTCAAATTAAAACCTTGGTGATGATAAATTCATTTAATCTAATTCAATCAGTGTGGTAAAAATGTTAGATTTTTTTTTTTAAAAAAATAGAATTATTTCCAAATCTAAATGTAATCATCATCAAAATTTAATAGAACTATTACTAAAATTACTTACCATCTACCCATAATATTTTTAACAATTTTGAGAAATAACTATATGTAAATAGTAAATAGTATAATTTATTGCTCCGTTTGGATAAGAGTTAGAAAAATAACTTACGAAAAAATGGCTTTTGGGCAGCTTTTAAAAAAGGACTTTTGAAAAAAAAGCTTATGAAAAAAATTGATTTTTAATAAATGAATGTTTGGATAGTTATTTCAAGAAGTACTTTTATTTTTAGTTAATTATAAAAAATAATATGATTATTAAATATATGAGAGATAAAAGATGAGATATATTATAGAAGATATATGAGAGAGGAGAGATAGTGTAAAAAAAGGAGAGAGATGAGAGAGAGTGTAAGAAAAAGTATAGGTAATATAGTAATTGATTAATTTATAAGTTCTTTTACTATTCTATAAGTTACTCTGACCAGCTTATCTAAAACCTTAATTTTAAATTATAGTTTAATCCAAAATTTTTTTTGAACAAATATAGATATTTACCTTTAAATCTAAGTTTTGCCCAAACCTAAATTTTAAAACCTAGGTTATGGGAAAATCAAACACACACTATATCTCAATCTAAATCTTTCCATTTAATGGTAAATTCAGTACGTGAAACTTAAAAATTTATAATTTTTCAATTTTGTTTGTTTGGCTAAACATAGTTATTCTCCTATTGAAAAAAATCATATTCAAAATACTATTAGGTACTAAATATGGATACTTCTTCTAATAAAAATTTAAATCTTAATTCATGATATTATGAGAGATTAGCCCTTTTGCTAAATGCAATGGTGTTGGGGAATTTTGTTTTTGTTTGCCAATTTTTTTTAGTACAGATAAATTTAGATATGTTTGACACTGTTCTCTTACTAAAGTCAGGATATAGTTTTAGGATTTAAAGAGTAATTATAAGAGACTTATAAAATTTTCTATCAAAATTTTTTTTATAATAATAACAATAATTAAATTTATATTCTTATAAAATATAAATATATTTTTTATTATTTATATTAAGGCTCGTTAACTTTTTGTTTGCCAACTAATTTTTCAAGAGTTCAATATATAACTCAAAGGATCCAATGTACCCAACCCAAGGCCTTCTCCATCTCATACCCACCTGACCATTATACCAAAATGGGCCCACACAATCGAACAGCATCCCAGTCGGAATCGGGCCCACGATACCTACCACGTCATCAAATCCCTCTCCTCTCGCTCTCTCTCTCTTCCCCGTTTTCTCCGTCTGTGTAAAGTCACGAGTGAGTCATGACAGGTCCTAAGATTCTCTGTTGCTAGCTCATCCTCGCCTAAATTAGCCCAAACCGGTTCAATCTCCCGCAGACTTTCTATCTAACCCCTTTCCCTCTCTCTCTGCATCTTCAATCATCTCCCATTTTCTGAGAAAGCTGTTCATTCCCACGCAAAATTCAATCCCGTTTGTCCTACCTGTCCCACTTCAGTGCCACCGTTATTATCCTTCTTCTTCATCTATTGCTTCCCTTGATCGTTCCCACTTTGACCCTATCATCTTTCTCATGAAGCACCTTCGTTTCTGGTGGTTGAGTTGGAATTGATTCAACCTTCCATTTTTCTGGGGCTTGTCTGAACAGAACCCTAGCTACCTGATTTCGACTCTTTTGGGTGTGGGTTTGTTCCTCCCCCACCCCCTCCCCTCCCTCTTTGGAAGAGCAACTAACTAAGCGGAGGTTTTGGGGCAAACCCATACGATCCAGTTCTTTGAATTCTTTATGCAGAGTAGGAAGCTGTCCCCGGGAATGTCCTGATTTGAAGCGATCGTATGATTGGATTCTGTTTCAATAGTAGTGCTGTTGGGAGGCGAGGATATTTCATTTAGAGCTAAATACGAAGAAGGAAGAGAGGGTGGATACAGTGCGGAAAATCCCTGAAACCCCTGATTTTGACATTGATCCTTGAGAAGAGAAATCCCTTTGTTGTTGTTCCATGGATTCACCATTGTCGACCTTGGGCTTTGTAATTTTCGGTATCACCTTCAGTATTTATTCTTTTATTGCCGAGTCCCAGAACCCCTCTACATCAGTATCGCCACCTCCTCCTCCTCGGCCGCCGCCGTTGCCATCGCCGTCGCCACCTAGGCCACCGCCTCTTCCTTACACAACTTCACCACCGCCACCGTTACCTTCGTCCCCTTCAACGCCGCCACCAGCTCACCATTCTCATTCTCCGCCGCCGCATCGCCATTTTTCGCCCCCACATAATCTAGCTCATGCGGCCCCAGGACCGAAGAAGGCCAATAGATCACCGGCAAACCCTCGCCTCCACCATAGGTTGCCTCCGCGGCCACCATCGCACCAGATGAAGCGTGGGAAGAAGATCGGCCTTCTGTTTGCGGGTATTGCGGGAATCATGCAGATTGGTGTGGTTTGTTTCTTAGTTTTCAAGAGAAGGCAACTTTTGAGGACGAAGGATGCCTTTGAAGCTAGTACTTGAAATTTTTCGATGCGAATGTTCGCAGCACTCTTTTCATTGGGTTGGATTGAAATTCTCCAGAGTCTGGCAACAGCATCATAGAAAACAAGGGTTGAAAGAAACGAATTAAGGAACGAATGTTCGGGCTCGAGTTATTCTGTATATTGGTATTTATATTTGGCCTTCTCCATACGTTCCTTCCTACATTTATACTTACTGTCCTTAGTTGCATTACTACACGGCTCATAATTTAAAGAAGCCCCTTCTTCCTCTTTGGTTCTATATTTTTATATTTTTGCTCTAACATGTTCACTGCACAATGATGCTAGGAAACGTTTGAAGAATTAGTTAGCAATGACAGAATTGATTTTTCCCCCTTCCCGTTTTGATGTATCTGTGCCTAATTTTATGACTTTATTATACATAGTGATTAAAATTTGGTGTGATTATTTGGTCGTCGATACAACAGAAGCCGTTTGCTGATATTTGAACTCATTGACTCTTGCTTTGGTAATGAACGTGATGTTCTGCTGTTCTATTTTTACTTGCAAGAAGTTGAATGAAATCGCCCATATGAAGTATGATATCTTGCGATGATTCACCATTTGCATTTTAAGATTGATTTTTGTGTTTCCTTCTGGCCACTGCTCTCTGTGTGATTGTCTTTCTGAATGGGGGATTTAAGAGAAACTTATCAAGATGAAGTTAGAGTAGTTTTGTTTGTTTTCCTGCAATGTTATATCTCGTAATAGTTCTTAAGAAGCAAGTGTTGATGGAATTGTTGTTGATGGCAAACTTCCTGGATTACTTTGGTTGAAATAAGAAATGAAAAATAGTGCTTTTGGTTTTTTGTAGTTTGAATGGTCGATTCTTATATCTGCATGTGGCTTTAAACTTAAATGGACTGTGAATGCTGAGGAAATGCACATTTGCAGTGCCAGTATGCGACATGACTATATCCTGAAATTCTTCTGGCCTTGAAACTTTACCTTGTGCAAAATTGTGCAATGGTGGAGGAATGCGTGCCTTGTGTTCGGAGTCAAATTAAAATAAGACTGAAGATGTGCTACTTTGATGGTCAAGCACAAGAAGCAAGATGTTTCCAACTGGCTTTTGGGTGTTAGAAGATTTACTAATTACTAATTATTGTTTTGGTAATGAGTCATAGTTCCAATTAATCTTTGTGGAAGCTATAATGAAAGAGAGATGTAGGATGCATGTGTTCTCCTGTACATACTCGGATTTGAGATGTTCTTAATGACGTGAGAACAGGATAATGGGAGCATATGACTCTACTTTGGTTTAAGTACACTTTTGGCTCCTCTAGTTTCATGCAAGTTTCAATTTAGTCCCCATAATTCAAAACCAGCCTATTTTGTGCTTGCCACATAATTTTTAAGAAAGTTTAACTCCAAGCAAACTTTTTTTTTTTTGTTGCTCATCCGGTTTACTGGAGTTTTGTCTAAGTTCTATCTGGATCTGACCCATGTTGCGCATCTGATTATGATGGGTGAATCTTTCAACGGAGATTATCTGCATACGTCAATGCTCGAATTCGAGACTTTGTTTAAGTGATACTGAGCTGTTTATTACTCGGACTAACCCCATTAGTTCCAAGCAAACTTAATTGTTTGTTGAGTTAGATGTTAATTATTTGTCATGAACAGTGAGAGAGGCAAAAGATGACCAATTCTAGAGAATGGAAGGGTACCGTTGTTTGTGAACTGGAATCAGATAAATGAAATTGAAACATCTGAGACTTAAGAAACTGAATATGTGAGCCCTAAAGAATCTTTCCCAAGATTGAAGTGGAACCGTAGGAACCTAATTTACAAAAGAAAATAAGAGAATTGAGAAAAGAATAATATTAATTGGACAGAAAGCTGGGGTTAGGAAAATGTATTACACAGTGTTGTATAATAGGAGAAACAGTGTTGTTGAATATTTGGTGTGTTTTTTTTTTGGTTGGGACCAGCGGTGGCCCTTGATTGTAGATTAAAAACCTTTTCAATATGGCATTACTAACAAAAAAAAAAAAAAAGAAGTTTGGCATTCCCTTGAAGTTACTTTGACAGTGGCCTAGCAAGGGCCTTTTATCATATATATAAAATACTTATTATTTATTCGGTAGCATTTATATTTTATAATTTTTATATAGTAATTCTCATTTTTTTAATATATTACTACTAATGTTCAAAGTCAAATCAAGTTTCCTTGTGGGTGTTTTCTTTTTTACAAAATTTTTCTTAAAAAAATAAATTTACCAATAATTGTTCGTTTTTTTATTATCCAACTGTTCATCAAAATTTTATTTTAATTATATTTAAATTATGCATCTAATTATAGTAAGCGAATTTTTTAATAATAATTTTTATATATATAAACACTTCAAGTTAAAATTTTATATAAATAACATCAAACTATTTATCATTTATATTAATATTAACAATTATTGGTTGTATCTATTTAACCAACACATCATTCCATTGGGCCATTCAACTCATTTACACGTTTTGATGGAGGATCCAACTTTATTTTAAGCAACACAATTTGCTTCCAATTACATTTTAATAAATAACAAACATGATGCAAATATCAAAACCTCTCACATAATGAGTTAAAACTACTAGGGGCCAAAAAACGGAAAATAATTTGTTTTCTAAAAAGCATTCTATAAAAATATTAACTTTGTTCATGAAAACAGATCGCAACAAATCTCTCTCTCTCTCTATATATATCTCAAATGATATAGAAGTCAGATAATATTTGTGAATAAGACAGGACATAATTATAATTTAAGAACAATATAAAGTAAATGAATGTAGTTTTACTCATTCAAATGAACGGACGCTTAAAAGCAGAAAGCAAACTAGCAATGTTTGAAAGTGCAACATCAAAAACTGTGACTGAGGTCAAGTTGTCCATATGGAAGTGATACAGAGAATTTCATGGCAGAGGTACAACATATATATATATATATATATTCAGAGCACGTTATGTTTGGGTCCATAAACATAAATAGAATAAGCAAAAGCTACAGAGGCAATTTGAATTGGAAAGCAAAGTGCAGAAACTTCACAACTAGAAACTGAAGATGCTTCCTTTCTTTAATGTCCCTCCGGTCCACTCACTCATTTTCTCAGTCAAACAAACATCAACACACAACACAGTTTGCAAATAGGAGACATGTTTTCTTCAGAGGGAAGCAAGAAAGTATATTTAGACATCAACCTAAAGTAAAGACACAACAAATCCATGTGTGGGCCCCCACATTCCTCCACGATAAACATCTCTGCTTTATCAAAGGTAAGCTTCCCCTAGCCACGACAAATCTTTCTTCTTTATCACCTCCTCTCTCTCGGCCGTATCCACTATCTTACACATAACCAAAGTGTCATTCATCTGCAAAGCACCAAAAGGAAGAGGCTAAATGATACAATTACTCCAACAAAATATTATCTTGTTCATGGGTTTTCTTTTTTGTTTTTTTTGACTTATTTTCAACTTTCTAATAACTAGAAGGGTGATATTGGTGATATTACAAGTGAAAGATGGTATTTGTTTTTGGGGTTCTATAGAACAGTTTAATGATGACGATTACCTGTGGAAATTCTGGAGTTGGAAGCAAGATCAAGCCAAGAATCTGTGTTCTTTTGAGTCCACTGATCCCCAAAGAAGTGGTGAAGTGGTCTCTGGGTAGTTTCAGTACTAGTCGCTTCCTCAGTACTTTTGCTCGGTTTTGGTGATTTGAAGCCAGTGCCTAGAACGAGACAATGTTGCTCTTCTTGTTGTTGCCTTGGATTACTCTCATTATCATTGAGGCCTTGAAACTGGTGAGAGTTTGAATAGGTTTTATTGTAGGAGCTCATAGATAATTGGTGGTGGTATGGGTCCGGGAAGCTTCTAGTTGACTCTGAAGCTTCTGGGAAAAATGCCCTTTCGTCCACATGAATATTTCTGCTTGAGGGAATAAAGTCAAAATACATAAATAAAAAAGATAAGAAGCTCACCATCTAATAACCAAAGAGAAAGAACTGAGTTGCCAACTTTCTTGTTTGGTACAAACCTATAGTCTTTCTCGTCCTGAGAATAAGATCCAGAGTCCAAAAATAGCTGATGGGTAGTGTTGCCATGAGATGAGAAATCAGAATCAGTTCTCGAAGAGGTTGATGAATGGGTGTTGTAAAAGAAGGGATTAAGAGAAGAACTTTGGTAAGGATATTGAGATGATGATTCAGGGAAAGGGAAAGAAGAAGAGAGTGAAGCTGTGTTGTTGTTGTTGTTATTTGGATTGCTGCTCATCATTGAAAGACCTCTGTTAAAGCTATACGGTGAGATTGATTGCGAGGTGGTTGTTGAAATGGTACTTGTTGATGAAGGAACTTCCACAGGCTTTCTTGAACGATTTCTTCCTCTGTGCATGTGTTTTTCACAGTATTTTGAATCTGGATATGCTTCCTTTGAGCATCTCCATTTCTTTCCGTCTGTTCTTCTGCATCTTCCTGGTTCTGG
This sequence comes from Leucaena leucocephala, assembly GCA_037074615.1. NCBI lineage: Eukaryota > Viridiplantae > Streptophyta > Magnoliopsida > Fabales > Fabaceae > Leucaena > Leucaena leucocephala. The sequence continues at coordinate 3,322,016 of CM073557.1, read as the reverse complement.
GTCAATTTTTCTCCCAAAACCCATCTCAAAACATCCCCATCCCACTGCAAAATCAATAGAACAAACCATAAGCTTTGAAACAATAGAAACATATATGAACAAGAACATGCTTTTCTTCACCATGTGCTTGCTTACTTACCACCAGGATGGTGAGTGAAAAGCCTTGAAGCTATTGAAGAGTCAAGGCTTCTTTTGATGGAGTAAATGAGATCAGGTGGAATCGGTGTTCCTGAGACCATATATTTGAAAACAAGAGCTTGTTGTTCAAGCTCTTGCCACTGAGAAGCTGTGAAAGGGGGCCTATTTCTTGCAGTAGTAGCAGTATTCATCATTCTTGTGTGTGTGATTCAGACAAAAGAGAAGGATATTATTACAAGTTTCTCTTCTACACGCCCTGATAAATAAAAGAACAAGAGAAAACTCAACAACAACAGGCTTCAAACAAAGACAGAGCAAGAGAGAGGATTGGTTCTTCTATACGCTGGGGCTGAACCAGAACTGATTGAAAGTGTTTTCTTTTTCTTTTTCCTTCTCTCCCGAAGGGCAGAATCTTCTTCTGTGCATGGCGTATAGATAGATAAATAGATACTAATGGCTCTGATGAGAGATACTTGTTCTGGCTTTCACTGGCACCTTCTCTCTATTTCTTCCCTCTGTGCTGTGAATGAGGTAGTGAGTGAGTCTGTTCTTATTATTATGAATGCACCGCCTGCAGTTACTGCTGTTTTTTTCTTCTTTCTTTGCAGCTGCCTTTGTTGTCTCTGACATCTTTTGCAGAAATCTATAAACAAATGTACAAAGAAAAAATGATAATAATAAAAATAATAAGTATTTAATTTCAAGTGCAGGTTAATCCTTGCAGCTTAGGTTCTCTGCTGCTGCAGTATTAACATCACCGTCATGGAAAATAGTGCCATCTCATATTTATCATATTAATTTGGAACTTATATTTTATGGCAAAAGTTTGTGACAAGTCTGACACAAAATTATTGTCCCTTGAAATAATAAATTTTGACCTTTTAACAACAAATTAAATAATACCATAAAATTGTTAAATGTAAGCTGCTGAAGAACAAGGCACTGGTCATAGCAATCTCTTTCGTAATCCGAGGGTATTGTGGTAACTTTCAGAACAAGAGACAGTCTCGTACGTGTCATTTTAGATCTTTTTTGGCTTAGTGTTTGTGGCATGATCTGGTTGAGGATATTTTTGAAAGCCATAGAGCTATAGATGAAATCTGCTTTATTATTATTTATTTTTATTCTCTCTGGTACGGATTTGATGCTTTTATCCTCTCTTCTTTTTACTTTACTTTCTCTCACTTTCATCATCTGTGGAGATATTGGGTTACAGTCAATTTTGGCCTCTTTAGGTAACCATCATCATAACCCTTTTCATTGTTTGCCCATTTAATGATTACCATAACAAGAAGCTTGACACATCACACTTCCCTTTAGCTCCTTGATATACTCTATTATATATAATCAGTACTTACAGGTACTCATTAATGGATGATTAAGAATTATTCTCTTGGAAGTTTAAACTCCCATCTTGTAACTAAAAATTAAAACCCATGCATGCTTGATAATCTTATTTAGGTATTTTTTTAATATTTAATATTTTAATTTTATTTATAATATATCTAATATTTTAATATTAATTTTCTAATGTATTCGTCACTCATCAAGATATTTTTCAATTATATCTAATATTTTAATTTTATTTATAATTTAAGATATTATAATATTATTTTTAATAAATTCTAACACTTTACTATTATTTATGATTTATTATACTATTTTTTTTGTGTATTCAACATTTTTTAATATAATTTTAGTTAAATCTAATATTTAATTTTATTTATAGTTTAAGATATTAGATATATTATAAATAATATTATAATATTAAAAATATTAAAAAATAATATCATAGTATCAAATATATTAAAAAATAATATTAAAATATTATATTTAACATAAATAATATCAATATACTTGATGTTACTTCAACCTTGATCTTATAAATAAATGTTTAGAAACATATAAAATTTAGATTTTAAATCTAATTTTTATTAAAATTTTAATTTTAATTTTATTTAAAATAAATAATTATATTTATTTAAATAAATTTTTAGACTAAATTATAATTTAAAACTAATATTTTAGATAAATTAGTCAGAATAACTTATATAAAGTAAAAAAATTTATAAACTAATCAATTACTATATTATCTTTACTTTTTCTTATATTCTCTCTCATTTCTTTTTTTTGTACATCCTCTCTCATTTCTCCTACTTTTCTTATGCACTCTCTCCTCTCTCATATTTTTTTTACACTACCTCTCATCTCTCTTTTTATATCATCTCTCCTCTATTTTTATATATCTTATCTCTCATTATTTAATACTCATATATTTTTTTCATAATTTATTAATAAAAAAATATTTTTAAAAATAACTATCTAAATATTTATTTATTTAATTTTTTTAATAAATTTTTCTCTCATTATTTTTATAAATTGTTTAATTTTTTTTTTATAAACTTATTTCTAAAAATCTTAATTTAGGGTGAACAGTGGGGGAAGAGGGACAGTGCAGGGAAAAGACTATTGGGTAGAGGGAGGTTTGTAGTTGTTTGTTTGCAATTGAAAGCACTTGTCTGTCTCTCTGGCAACTTGTCAGGAAAGTGCACTCTGAGATTAAAACTGTTCACACACCCTCTGTCGCTCTCTGCCCCAAAACACATGCCCTCACTCCCTTCCTTCACTAATGTGCCACACCTAACCCATTCATTTCCATTTCCCTCTCTCTCTTTCCCATTACCATTCCTGTTTTCTAGTCCCACTCATCACTTCTCACCATTTCCTGCCCTCTGACTCTCTCTCTCTCTCTCTCTCACATGGGATCTTTTCTTTTCTTTCATTTTCGACTGGTTTTCTGACTAGTCTATGCACTTCCTCACTTGTATGATTTGATTAACATAACTCATCATGATGAACTGGGTTTCTTCAAAACCAGACTAGTTTATACAACTGGGTTTTTCTGTTTCGGCCTGCAAATTCAAAGAACAATTGTCCATCTCGGGCGGCCTCATTAGGGCAAGAGTGTATTTCTAAACTAAAAAATTATTTATAAAAATATTTATAGATTATTAATTAATAAATTTTTTATATTAATAATAAAATTTAAATTTAATATCTTATAAATTATAAATCAACTATTTGTAAACCGAATTAACCTTTATTAGCAATAATTAAAATTTTCTCTTTTTTTTATTGGATTCAAATTTAGATTTTTTTTTATTACATCCAACACTTATCCTTATTTGTAACAGTAATATGGAACTCACTAAAATTATGATATATATATATATTCAAATTAAAAAAATACTTATAGAAGTACTCCCTCACCAACAATAAGATTCTCAAATTAATAGCAATATTTAAATTTATGATTTTATAAATTATGACTTATTTTTTTATTAATTAGACAATTATTTATTGGGGTCACTATGCACATATCACCTACTAGGATTCTCTCTTTTGTGGGCATAATGTGTGGTGGTCTGTTTACATGCAACAATCGAAGTTTAATGATCTCTTTTGATAGTTAGATTCATACATGTGGAGTCCCCACATACACATACCCACATATGTTGTATGTTATATCAAAAGTGGACAAGAATTGGTCTTCTGGAGTCTATGCTTGTATGACTTTTTTAAACAAAAGATATTATGAAATGGGGTTTGATCAATATCAGACTTGTCTGTTGTACTGTGGTGTTCTGATTTAGTGTCAAAGGAACATTGTAAAAGGAATATGAAGAGAAAGGGCATGCAGAGTATCAAGACTGCAAAAAATCTGCAATATTTGTGAGGTTGATATATATATGTCTCAGTAATTAAGACCATGATTTGTTTAGGTAAGTAATTACTATCACATCTATGGATTAGGCTTAATAAATGATTGAGTCAGGAATTAATGAATATTTTTATTTTGGGAGGTACGGTCTGGTCTCTGAATCTTGTAAGACAAACTCATATTTGTGAGTATAGTTTAAGAATAACATGGTAGACACTAATCCAAAAATGTCTTCCTCTTCTTCTTATTTTTTTTTTTTTTTTGGAGTAAAACATAAGAGGAGGAAAATTCCACGAATATACAATAATGGCATTTGCCTGGGACATTATTACTTCTGTGTATGAGAACCGTCAAGATGACTTCATTCATGATATGAAATACTTAATATTTATATATTTAACATAAATTACACAAAAGAACCTGCATTAGGCAAAGATGAACCTTTTAAACTAATTAAAACCTCCACAAACAGTAATTTTCATGTATGATATTTTTAGAAAAAAAATTATCTTTTAATTATTATAATTTTAATTCAGTTGTCACACAATTCTTGAATTTTAATTTAGTATAATTTAATCATAATCATTTTGATTTAATTATAATTCACAGGCAACTACAAACAATCTAAACCCTAACCAAAATATGAGATCTAGATGCAGAAACAAGACACGCTAGAGTCAGGAATCCAAACACAAAACAGAGCACCAATGCTTCACACCAACGATATCGTTGCTGCCTGTCCCTATCTTTTTAATCATTAAAAATATTAGTTTTTATATTTTTTTAAAAAATAAAGTTATATATTTTATGGGAGGAAGCATCTGACTTGATGCATAATTGTTTGCAGGCTTTAAAGGAGACCTTCTCCCTCTACCTGTCTTCACCTATTGAGGGATTTGATTCTTTTGTTTTCTTCTCAAGACTTGAAGATGGCTCTTTGCATTTTTGGGGTAAGCCTACACTGACCAAATGACTTGTTCTATAGGGGACCGTATAATAGGAGTGAACCCTAATCCTGACAAGCATTCACTGACTCAAGCTAGTTCACTTGCTCTAGAGGAATAAAGTTTTGAATTTTCAACTAGGGTTTGATTGAATTATCATTATTATTTTTGTTATCTAAATCATGATTTTTAGAGTTTATATTTGATGAAAAACTATTTTTTTTATTTTGTATCTTTCTTTTTTTTTATATGATTAACTGATATTTAATATTTTTTTCTAAATTTATTATTAAATATTTGAGTAATCAGTTAATCTAATTTTAAGTTTATGAATACTTTTTTTAATATAACTGTTTTTTCTAAAATTTTAAACTAAAAAATTAGAAAAATCTAATAAGTTTTTGTGTTATTAGACTAATTATGTGTTGTTGTTTTTAACATCTTTCTTCTTTTCAAATGGAAAAATAATGATCCAAAGCATGCGAATCAGATCAGTCCAAAAAAGATGTACTATATGAGCACCAAATATATTCTCAGATGTATAGGTAATCGGTAAGAGGATTTAGCATTGGACAAAGGCAAGGACCATTATTAGACCAAAAGAAAAAAAAATGAAAAAAGCGAAATTTTTTATCATATAGTAGTAGGGGAATATTGATGATGTAGATATGGGTATATTTTTATTACTGTGTTCCAATCTTTGCAAGAACATCTGTACTTTGTTGTCTATATTAGGGTTTCACTGAAATATAAAACCCCAGAATTTCTATTTTCCTCTTTTCTTTTCTTTTTTATTTTCACTTTAAAAAAAAGAACTCGAGAAAACAACATGGCGGTACGCACATTTGAAACTGTTTGAAACAGTGTAGCTGCAGAATATGGAGGACAACAGCTAAAATGGGAGCATAATGCAGAACAATCATTCATTTTACATCAGAGTCATTTTGACCAGTATTGTCCAATAAATTCACCAGGGAATTCTCCACAAACTATTAAAAAACATAAGGGAAAATTACCACACATAGTCCCTCAAAAGCAATTAATCACTAAAAAATCTACCATCAAGCGCTTGAATCAACGAATGAAAAGTTGTTCTGAATTAGCTAAAGGTCTTAAGTTCAAACTTGAAAGGGTTCCCGGCTTGATTTAGATTAGTTTGAATCCTATGAAGTCCTTGAGTTAAAAGAGGTATGCCTGGGATATACTGAGTGCTTAGGCGAAAAAAAATTACTAAAAAATCTTAAAACAGCAGCATAGTAATAATAAGATATAAGAGATGACAACAGGTAATGGCTGCAAATAAAGGAAAAAGGGGCATCTATTAGTTAGCAGTTTAAACTTAATAACAGCATTACAATCCTGTAACCTGTAAGAGAACTCAGCCTTCAAATTCAAGGCATGTACTACCACCAAAAGTAAAAGTGGATGATATTGATCTGCGCTGTAGATTGTATATGCCTATTTTTCAATTATATTTCTTTGTGTGTATCCTTTAGTAATGAAATCTCTGGTTAGTCTGAGTGGGATATCATCACTTCAATATATCTTAGCAGGATAAGAGCGTTCTTATCATCCACACATTTTCCCTTTTGAGAGCACTTCAAGGCATTTAGCTGTCAAAATGTCTGTTTATGTGCTTCTTCTTCCTCTTCCCATGTGACTGTGGACCACTTCCTAATCACTCTCCAATTTCTGCCATCTGGCTGATATTAGCACTTCGATAAATATCTTCACCTTCTTCAAAATTAACTGGGAAAAAAACAGCTTGCCTTTTCTACTGGAAAGATGTTGATCATTTCTTTATCGAAAGAACCGTTTCATTTCTTGGCCAAGGCCTTCACAAGATAGAGATATAATAATCACCAATTAATTAAACATCTCTAATCAGAAACCTACTCATCAAAAGGTTTTAAGAAAGATTTTAACAATGGTAGTAAGCAGAATCTACTTTTGAAATGCTTACATATTTGTTCATGTTAGTATGATCTACCAATGATGTTTATAAAAGGTAAATAGGCCAAACTAATTATAAATAGACATGTGACTATATTAGAAGTAAACTCACTAACCTATAATTCACAAGGTCGTGGGTTATTGCTGATGTGAAAATTTTGTAGATAGTCACCTGTACTTTCATGCATGTATTAAAAAAACAAGTAAACTCGTTAAAAAATGTGCGTAGCATGTTTATATGTCTTTGATATGATTAACTTAGTCCACTAATCTTACATTCTTTTTGACGTTGCATGGGGGGAACCTATCAGCATTTAGTGCCATGAAAATTTGTGGGCAAAAGGAACCTTTTTTTCCCTCCTTGGCATTTGGAATCATATACTTCATGGCCATATCTTTTTGCTACAACTTGCATGATCTAGTTCTTATATATACCATTATACCTTCTACATTCCCTTCATGCCAAAAAAATTCCCATTCACTCTCATCAAGATGCTTTACATTCTCTTCCTCTTCTCTGTTCTCTTATCATCATCATCCACCTCCAATGCTGCGGACTTCTGTGTAGCTGACCTTATGGCTGCAGAAGGCCCCGCCGGCTTCCCCTGCAAGGCGGCCGCGAAGGTAACAGCCGATGACTTTGTGTACGTCGGCTTAGCCAAATCTGGGAACACCACAAACATCATAAGTGCAGCAGTTACCCCGGCCTTCGTGGCCCAATTCCCTGGTCTCAACGGGGCTGGACTTTCCATAGCCCGGCTAGATTTTGCCCCTGGTGGCGTAATCCCAATGCATACTCACCCGGCTGCTAACGAGCTCCTAGTCGTGCTTCATGGTCACATCCTTGCTGGTTTTGTGTCCTCAGCTAACAAAGTTTATGTCAAGAAAGTTAATAAGGGAGAGATCATGGTTTTCCCACAAGGATTGCTTCACTTTCAGGTTAATGCTGGCAAAGATGGTGCTACTGCTTTTGTTTCCTTCAGTAGCCCAGACCCTGGCCTGCAAATCCTTGACTTTGCTTTGTTTGCTAATGACTTTCCTTCTAAGTTGTTGGAAGCTGTCACTTTCCTTGATGATGCTCAAGTTAAGAAGCTCAAGGGTGTTCTTGGAGGCACTGGCTAGAGGCTTAGTTTTGATCCGTTAACTATTTCCAATTATGTTCCGGTTTTCGTTCCTTGTTCATTCCATTTTTCCGATGTTCTTCTGTTTAGTTTCACCATTCTTAATTACTTGTACTTGGTTCAAGTCAATTTTCATTGTCACTGAATCTTTCAGATGAATGCTAGTAATAATAAATTTGTGTGTAAGTTTCATCCAATGTCTCCTATATATATGTGTGTGAACTGTTGATATGATCGATGCTTTGTTCAAGTTTTGCTGAGTTCCATTGTTGATAGAATTGTGCAGATTAAGGTTGGTGATCATGTATGTAATTTGGATATTTCAATGTATGGTTTTGGAGGGCCTTATCTAATATATCTCATATGGTTGATAGTAATGTTTGTGCATGTTAACGTTAAGCTGAGCTGCAATGTCGTTTGTATTGGTTTTTCTTTTTTACAAAGTTGGAATTTGTCTCTTTTTTGTCTTGCGTCATTTTGAATAGTCTCATCACCAAAAAGAACATGGTAGTCCCCACAAATGATTTGATTTTCTGGGAAAAAAAAATTCCATCAATTAATGGACCAAAGTTAATAAAATAAAATCAGCATTATTCAGATTGAAGAGTACGTAATAATAATTTCAAAACACCATTTTAAGTATTTTATCTTCGTCCATATGGCAAAATCACGTTCTTTCTTCTTGTTTCGACGATACAAGCATCATCATCATCATCTTGAGAGATTTGAATGTTTTCATCCACCATTCCTTCAGAAAAGTGAACACATATGTAGGTAACCGTCAAGCAGCTCAACACAGCTTTGATGTTGGAATTATCCCTTTGAGCAAATGACAACTCATACGATTTAAACCTAATATTTTAAAAAAATAAATAGAATTATCTCTAGTTGATCCCTCACTTTAATACTTTGTTTTGAAATTTAGAACGCAAAATTTTTTTATCTCTTCTAATAAATATATTTTTTAAAATTTAAACTTGTGTGAGGTTATCAACTAACGTAATAATTCATATTTAAGTATTATTAAACTCAAATAAAATAATCTAGAAAATTTGAATACTCAACATTGTTTAAAATCTATTAAATTACTTCTACTTGACTCCATCAATTAAATTGCTCGAATTATTTTGATTTTAGAAGAAAAAAGTCATCATAATCCTTGTAAAAAAATTGTTTTTTTAAATTATAATTCTATAAAAAATTGATTCTCCAAAAAAATTTAACGAAAGTCAAATTGATCATAATTAAAAAAAAAACTTCTTGTGGTCTCCACTTCCTCAATTGGAATTTTCCATCTTATAATCCTCCACTCAAAAAATTTTAAAAAAATACGGACCAGCCTGATGCTGGTGCCTAGTCCCATAATTTGTCAGTTTTAAATCTTTTGGGAAAAAGTCACACTAATCAGAAATTTTCTTAATTTATTTAGCCAGCTCAAAATTTCTTTTAATTAGTCCCTTAATTTCCCAGTTCCATACAGATTCTAATACCTTTCAATATTAATAATTTTATCACATTTTTTAATTTTTATGCAAAAAATGGGGGAGTCCAGAAAAAAAAAAAAAGAATCCCACGCACTTTCTCCTTTGACTTCAATTACAAGGCATTTTAAAAGTTATCTACATATATTTAAAATGAAGGAAATATATGAAATATCATTTGAAAAAAAAAGAGAAAAGAATTAATATTATTCACGGCCATACCCTTTTCTTTCATTATCCCTTTAGCTAGGTTTGGACGGTGAGAAAAAAAATTCAGAAAGTAGGAGAGAATATTAAGAAGATTTTTTTAAAAAAATAGTAAAAATATTACTCTTTAAGTCCTTAATATATAAATTAATTGAAAAATAATATTAATTTTAAATATAAGACATATTTCTTATATTTATCAACTTATCCTATTGATACTTTCTTATTAATAATCAAGTAAATAAGAGAGGAATATAATGAGTCAATGAAGAATATTATGATATTTTTTAAAAAAATACCATATTAACTAATTTAACTAATTTTTTTAATCTAATAAAATTAATTAAATATATCTTATATTAAAAATGAGATGAATGTTGTTTTTAGGAGTTTTCTCTTTTAATATTTTTTCCTAATTTTTTTCCAATCTAAACTAATAGTACATACGTGATGGCATAATTAAAAAATGAACAAATTTAAAATTTTTAAGAACCAAAGATTCAGTTTAATCTCTAGTTTTGTTCGTACTCCAACTAGATCACTTCTTTATTGATTTTGATCAAACACACATTATTCCCGTTGAACAAGTATATTCATAACAAAACATTTTGACATTATTTAATTTATTAATATCAGTGCCCTAGCATATTGTTCACACTACAATCAAGAGGGGAACAAATAAAAATCAAAATTCCAATTAGTATATATCATTTTGGCAAAGAAAAATAAACTCTTCTATATTTAATATAAAAATCACTTAATTAATTTAAATAAATTAAAAAATTATTTAATTATAATAAATATGACACAATCTTTTTAAAATATTATTATATATATTAATTTATAAATTAAATAAATTAGATTTTATATTAATGACTATAAATAGAATATATTATATGCAACTTCTCACATTTTATATTAGATAAAAATGGAAGCAAAAATGAATAAGAAAAACAAAAAGAATCAATTGGTTTCAACAACAAACAAGAGCACAAAGAGTTAAAGTAAAGAAGCCTGACCAGACAAAAAACCAGAATTTTTCAATTAGTCAAATATTGTCTGCCGTCTCATGAGTTTCAAAAACTTTAAAATAAAACAAAAATCTCATCACAACCTTCAATTTGCATAGAAATTCCTCTATCCAATTATATGAAAGAATAAAGGTAGCCACCCAACACAAAGAAGAGACAGTTTCCTACTAACCAATATAACCTTATTAAACCTTAATAAAACATCACATCCTCCAAACGAACAGCACACGAACAATTAAGAAAATACCCTTCCTTGTCTCTTTTGTGAAACATCTCTGCCCCTTGCTTCATTTTATAACCATTTTCCTCAAACAAAATGAATTAAACAAATCGGTTATTAGCTTCCCATCTCTATCTTCTTCTCCCTCTCGGGTCAATGATCCCACACAACACTACACCGTATTCCCTTCAAACTCTTCATTCCTTCTTCAATCTTCCCAATTCCTTGATTCTGTCAGAAATTTTTTTTCCATGGAACCAAACTCAGCATCAGATCACATTCTGGATTGGTTTGAAGGTTCTGTTTCTTACTATCCATCTTTATTGGATGATCCATATAACCCGGGTGGTATTCAAGATTATAACTTGTGGGGCCAGGGACAAGACATAGGCCAAGGATACCAGGTTGCTGCTGGCCCTGGATCTCCCAATGCCGGCACCGGCACAACCTTGTCTGCCGCCACACCCGCCGAGCCTTATATTTATAGTAACCCACCATCTTCTGATCTGTCAAAGAAAAGAAACGCTTCTGATGATTTGTGTATCAAACCATCTTCTCAGAATCACAAGTCTAAGAAAATTAAGAGACGTGCAGCAGCCAATGAAGCTGACAATGGAGGTGCAGTTGTAGAAGGGACAATAACGGTTAAGAAATCTGCGGGGAGCAAGAAGGGATCTGCTAAGGCCAACGGGAATAACTGTAATAACGGTAACAACAAAGAAGGGAGGTGGGCTGAGCAGTTGCTGAACCCTTGTGCTCTAGCCTTGGCTACAGGGAATCTGACTCGTGTGCAGCACCTCTTGTATGTTCTCCATGAGCTCGCCTCGTTGTCCGGCGATGCCAACCACCGGCTCGCCGCTCATGGTCTCCGATCACTGACACAGCATTTATCTTCTTCTTCCTTTTCTTCCACCACTGCAACTTCAGGGCATGTTACTTTTGCTTCTGCAGACCCAAGGTTTTTTCAAAGATCTCTGCTCAAGTTCTATGAGGTTAGCCCCTGGTTTGCATTTCCTAATAACATAGCTAATTCTTCCATTATGCAAATTCTTGCTGAAGAATCCAATAGTTCAAAAACTCTACACATCATTGACATTGGTGTCTCTCATGGTTTTCAATGGCCAACATTCTTAGAGGCCTTGACTCGCCGGCCCGGAGGACCGCCTCCATTGGTTCGCCTAACCGTGGTGACTGCCCCGGTAGAAAATGACCAAAATATGGAGACCCCATTTGCTATTGGCCCACCTGGTGACAACTTCTCTTCTAGACTCCTTGGTTTTGCCAAGTCTATGGACATCAATTTGCAGATAAACAGGCTTGATAATCATCCATTACAGAATCTAAATGCTCAAATTCTCAATGTCTCACCAGATGAAATATTTATTGTATGTGCACAATTTAGGCTGCACCACCTGAATCATAACACTTCTGCCGATGAACGGAGTGAGTTTCTGAAGGTTCTGTGGAGCATGAAGCCTAATGGGGTGATACTAAGCGAGAACAACATGGAATGTTGCTGCAACAGTTGTGGGAATTTCGCCACAGGATTTGAGCGAAGAGTGGAGTTCTTATGGAAGTTTTTGGATTCCATAAGCTCAGCATTCAAGGGCCGAGAGAGCGAGGAGAGGAGACTGATGGAAGGGGAGGCTGCAAAAGCATTGACAAACCAGCGTGAGATGAATGAAGGGAAGGAGAAATGGTGTGATAGAATGAGGGAGGCAGGGTTCGCAGGGGAGAAATTCGGCGAGGACGCCATCGATGGAGCTCGAGCTCTGTTGAGGAAGTATGATAATAATTGGGAGATGAAAATTGAAGAGAACCATACCAGTGTGGGACTATGGTGGAAGGGACAACCTGTTTCTTTCTGTACCTTGTGGAAGCTAAACAAGAACGATAATGCCGGATCAGCTTCATCATTGACGAGTCGGCTTTAGGCGAGTGAAGCCGTTCTGTACAATAGATGAACTGAACTGGAAGTAGTTAGTATACGTAAGCAAATTTCAGAGGCGAATAGTGGGTATAAGAATTTCAAGTTCTCCATATACTCCAAACCACTATCACCACAAAAACACTATCAAGTGTAACTCTAGATTATAGTATTTGTTATGATAAAGAGATATTGCACTTTTTCCTTTTCCCCACCCGCTTTTTTCCCACTAAAACTGTGCGATTTGATTCACGTAATTACATACTAGACATAGCTAAAAGTGGGATCGTTGAAAATATAACTGGAAAGGGAAGGGAAGAAATTATAATGCAGAAACCCTTCCGGGATTTCATTATCTAGGGGACGATGATATAGTTCTCTAATATACAAACGTAAACGGTGCCGTTTACTATACCTCTTCAAAATATATTTAGTTATCAACACAGAATTTTCCCAGAAAGGAGGGCCGGCTCAAACCAATCTATCAAAGTGATATTAAGAATATACATTATATTCACTTGAATTCACAGGACCCATGAGACAAGGAATGATTCGGCCATAATCTAGATCATCTAAACAGAAAAGAAAATGTAACCCTTCTGCTAATCAAAACCAAGATAGATGCGTTTCTGCAGGCGTGCCAGACTCGATACAATGCTTTTAACCAAGTAGTAGCTACTTTCTACTCACGATTCGAATATCCGCACTGAATTGCGAATTTCCTGCCGACAAACGGGACACTTAGGTGCCACTTCGCGTTCAACGGATATCGCACACCCTTGGCAACACACAAGATGCCCACAGGGAATGAACACAGAACGCCTTCTCCTCATCAGGCATATAACACATAATTGTCCATCTTGAACATCTTCTATCTCATTGTCTAAAATCTCGAATTCAGCAGCATTATCATAGTTGGCTTGACCTTGCCGCTGAACCTGCCTCTGTTGCCTCCACTGTTTCCACTTGTTCCAGTTTCTGAAAACAATAGTACATCATCTTAATTGACTAGGCATTAACATCAATCCAACAAAATTATCATAATTTTTGTTCAAATTACAATTCTAATTTAGCTGTGTTGGGAGAAAAGGCACCAAATGCCAGCTAGACAGGAGCCTATCTCCACAAGTTAGTCAGAGCAAGCAAAGTTTATTATACCAAGCGCAATGACTTGCTTTTATCATCAACTCTGTTCCAGATGCGTTTCAAACCCATTCAAATTTTACCAACAACAATAAAATAGAGTAAAATACCATGGTATAGCAAAAAAGCATACCTCACAAAAGCATAACCAAGAATGCCAACTGACACTGAACCCAGAATGATACCACTCCAAAAAAGTACCTTTGTTTTAAATGTAAGATCCACAATCATCTGATCTTTGTTCAATTCAGACCTACAAAGCACATGTCAATCACTTGATATTATTTTCCAATAAGCAGCATTGCAACAATGATGAATAACTTGCAATAATTTCTTTTGTTATGTGCACTACAAATCCTACCATGAATTAAGAAAGTAAGCATTATCTAGTATCAGTCTTATTTGTATAGCAAACAAAACTTGTTAAAGGATTGCAGATGCAAAACAATTTATATGGCACTTTGACAAAATAATACATGCTAGGACAACTGATATCATACACTAACATATTCAGAGTTCCAACTTACCTCACTTGGTGATAAATTATGAATCACGATGACCATAATCATTCAAAAAACTGATATTTGCTTTGAACAGTTATCCAACAATACCATGAATTATTTAGAACAGGCTACCCTAACCTTAAAATGAAGACTAACTAAAAAATAAAATATCACAGTGCCAATGGTCGAAATATTTGTATTCAAGGTAAAAAGTCTTACAGAAAATAAGGCAACTCTTTGCATGACTTAATTTCAGCAATTCCATTTTTAAAATAGCATATGCCAACAGCATTGATATCCTTTCCCAAAGGAAGAATTTTCTCTTCATCCAGTAGCCCAACCTACAGAAAGGGCATAATGACTTTGTCATATTATGTGCTAATGATACGCATAATGGAATTCACAGAAGTAAAGGCTCTAAAACGGGCAATTTTGACAGAGAATGACAAAAGTATTGAACTTGAACACAACTCAATTTAATTGCTATGCATCAAAGAAGCATTAACAATATTGACTCACTGGATACTCATGTCCAAAAAGTGCCTGCAAGAATGTGTATGGAGAAGCATTTATGGGTTGCAATTTATGATAAACTGTAGTAAGAGGTAAGGGATGTCTTGAGCCTTCCAAGTTGACAACAACATAATCAGCATGAGGTCGCCATCCACCATCCATGAGAACAAAGGGCACCTAAAAGGAAACCATGGTATTTTAGTGGCTATCAGATTCCAAAAACCAAAGAGAGAATGGATGAAGAAATTAAAACCATAAAAGACAACAGAGTCCTTTCAGCTAACCATAAGAAAGCAAGACCTATATTAGTGATTAAAATAATAGTTTCTCGAGGACCATCATCATCACAAACAGGCAATGATCTACAAGAACTATATTAGAATGCCCCATTGGCCTTTTCATAGCCATTAGTCAGTCTATTACGACTATAACAATACAATACAGCCTTATCTGAGGGTGTTATTCATCTACTTAACATTGAATCTGCCGGTTTGATCCTTTACTACAACCTAAATGTTTCTACTAAATCACATTATGATGAAAACCTGAGGCTAAACAGTGAAAGTTTGATCAACAGGATATTCCAACGTGGCATGTTATTGACACAATAAACTGATTGTGGAATAAAAGAGAAAAAAGAATATCTGAACCATGAATTTCACCATCTTCGAATCTTAGAATGGAAACTCCATTATTGTTTACTATGGTTTCTTTTATCCCAATTAGGATACTAAATTGTATAAGTAATGTATGGTTTAGAGAAACTCAAATAACCAGTCAACTATTACATCCAAATGTTCTCATACTTTTAAATTGAAGAATTAGTTACATCAAATAGGAACCACCAAAGGCAACAGAGCTATGCTTTACCGTTCTTAAAGATGAAGACCCTTGCTGCCTCCAATTTCGAGCAAATAAGGCTCGAAGATCAGAAGTCCAACCAAAGAAGCCCTTCCATTCAGTGTATATACACTTAATGACATGAAAAAGAACAAGAAGAGTTAATTCGTCGCTGAATTGCAGGAAAATATTCATAGAAATCAATTTCATGCTCGTATAGATGATGAGACAATATCATTCGTCAATGAAATCGGGACTGTTTATCCTTATTAATCCAAACAAGGAAAAAACAAATAGTTGAAGTGACACAACCTAAGAAAGCAAAAAAGCAGGCACATAGTCTAAAAGAAGTTGATATTAATCAGCACCAGACAAAGGATGCTAAGCAACACATGATATCGAGACAACGTGGGACAAAACAGAACATCATCAAAAAACTTATATTCATTTAAAGAAATCATTATTGAAGTTTCAAGGATACTTCTCTCACCAGCCCATTTGTCACCCACTGACAGAGTTATGTATGTGAAATTTGGCCTGGACTCTATGAGAACGAAAATGAAATAGCAAACATACATTGCCAGCCATCATAACACTGACAAAAATATGGCCAAAGCATCACAAACCAAACCATTCGTGTGACAAAAGGGCAAAATCCAAATCGACCTCACCCTCTGCCTCATCAACGAGATTACAGCCCAGAGATCACCAATCAACTCCACCAGAAATGTATCGGTGGTGAATTCACCCTAACAGAGTATATATTTTACAATGTTTACGGCAATTAGCCATCTCTACCAAGTTGCTAAAAAACGTTTCTTCCAATAAACAGTGGTAAAGAACATTACCGTTTGAGTTCTCTGAATAGCCACAGCGTTATCGCCAGACTCGCGAGAAACTAATACACTAGGTCTTAAGCTTTTCCAGCCGCTATCAACGGCAGACTTAGCCTCGACAGTGCCACGGACAATAACTAGTTTGTTGCAATCTTGTGAATTGCCGTCGGCGTCGGAACTGTCCAGAAGTGAACGGAGGTCAGAAACAGAGAGAGTAGGGGCGACGCGGAGCTTGTCGAGCGCTGCAGAGTTAGCAGTAAGTTTGAGGACGGACCGGACAGCGGCATAGGCCAAGGCGAGACCCAAAATAGCGCCGTCGAAGGACAAGGCTAGCTGGGAAAAAAGGGACACTAGGGCTTGTTCGTGAGAGGACATCGTCGGAAATCGGCGTGAGCATCCCGATTCCCCGAAATTGGTGAATCCGATACTATGCCGCCGTATAGAAGGATTCGCTGGAGATGGAGAAAATGGAGGTGGCACTAGATGTCGTCGTTTAGCGGTGAAACTGATATTGCCGTATTGCAAAGATGAAGGATGAAAAGTTCTCGAGAGAACCAAAAGAGTGAGGTCAGTAATTATTTGCCGGCTATGCCGCCCCTGTTAAACCGCTATACCTTAATATTTTTAATTTGTTTGATTTAGGAGTAACTTTTAATGGGAAATATAATATAATTTCTAATAAATAAGTCTAAATAATGTGAAATTTTTAATATGAAATGATGTGGTTATATTTTAATATAAATAAAATTACATTTTAATATTTTAATAAAAATAATTCTTTCAAATAATGTGGTTATTATGGGAGGTTTGAAACCACAACCTTTTATGGGTGTGTTTGGAAACACCCTAAATTATGGTTTAAAAATGGCTTTTGGCCCAAACCTCAGTTTGGAGAAATTTTTTACCAAACAACAATTTTTGTTCAAACGGGCTTTAGGACTAAATCATGGTTTAAAACCAAAGTTTCAGATAAGCTGGTCAGAGCAGCTTATGGAACAGTAAAAGAACTTATGAACTAACCAATTACTATATTACCCCTACTTTTTTTTACACACTCTCCCCTACTTTTTCTTACATTCTCTCTCCTCTTTCCTACTTTTTCTCTCTTTTCTTTCTTACACCCTCTCTCCTCTCATCTCTTATCTCTCCTCATTTAATACTCATACCCTTTTTCGTAATTTACCACTCATAAAATCTCTTGTACAAATAACTATCCAAACACTCATTTATCCAAAATCACTTTTTTCTATAAATTCTTTTAAAAAAGCCATTTTTCATAAGCTATCTATAATCCCGTTTTTTTCATAAGCTAATTTAAAATTTTTTTTCCAAACTAACACTATTTATCAAAAAATTGATTACCATCTAACCATTAAATCCACTTAATTATATAATGCAAAATTTTATATATGTGATAAATTTAGGTTCCTAAGTTAGATGCTAACAAATTATTGTAGAAAACAAAGAAGTGGACGCGAGGATCTTAACAACTAAAATAACAACAACAAAGAAGTGGACGCGAGGATCTTAACAACTAAAATAACAACATTAACAAATTTCTTTTGAATTACTTTGATTAGTTTAAGAGTTAAGACATCTATCCTCGAGGGTTGGAATCATTTTTAAATCCACTAACTTCAGTGAGTTAGAAGCTGACTAAGCAGACATGTGGACCCCCCCAATTCAGAATACAATGCAGAATTCAGAATTGGTGGTGAAAGAGGAGGGTGTGGATGAAGACAATAATTTTTATATAGGGGTGTATATATGAATTAATCTAACCACAAGGATGATTCAATTCCAAAGAAATTAATAGACCTAATTTAAAATAGATGCAAATTATAAGGAGCTGTAAATTAATTTTATATTTTGTTATTATTATTTAACCAATTTAAATATATAAGATTTTAACATTTTGGTCGATATCACCCCGTAATTGCGTGTATATATCAGTAAATCGAGGTATGATCAAATGGCATATATATATATATATATATATATATATATTAAATATAATCAATTAGATACATGCAAACAAACATATCAATGCTGACTTTGAATCCGGAACCTCATTTAAACATAACGGGTACTACCACTGGAACAACTTGCCTTCCATAAGTATGATTTAAAAGACTTGGTGCGTGTTTGGCATTTAGGTTTGAAAATAGATTTTAAGGGAAAACCATAGTTATGTCTTTTTACAGCCAAATAATGATTTTTTTTTAAGAATAGATTCTGCATCTCAAACCATGGTTTTATCCTGTAAACCATGGTTTGAAAAAATCGCTAACAGCTACGCTTTTGGCAACAGATTGAAGAAATAAAGCAACCCACGTGTACATGTCAGATTCAAATTCGATTTTTGCCCTTCAGGTCTCTTCTTTCATTTTCTCTCTCCCCCATACTTTCATACTTTCATACATGAACAGAATTTATCTGTTCCAGTACCGAGAAAATTATGATACATATATTTTTATTTTATAAATTTTTAAAGTATTCGCATAAATAAATTAAAAAGTACTATGAGGGAAAAATTAAAATTTAAATAAATATTATAAATTTTTATCTTGCTCAAACATATATGTATATGTATTATTTTTTAATTATTTAAATAAAAAAATTAAAAAAAAATATTCTTTATGTAATTATCATATTAGTTTATGTCCTTTTTAGTAATTTATCTTTAAAAAAGTGATTCTGCTACTAATCATCCAAACATCTCTAATTTTTAAAATCACTTTTTTTTCAAAATCTATTCTTCCCAAAATCTATTCTCTAAAATCTATTTTTTCCAAAATCTATTATCTAAAAGCTAATCCAAACACACCCTTGACACAACTAGGAGTGTCCACTTTGTCATGTCTCGATCTGGTCCTCATAATTTGGGGTAGATTCATCCTGTCCTAAAAAAGATAGGGATGAAAAACTATCAGAACGAGACAAAAGGAAGGGTCGAGATAGGACAAGTCTCGGCCTGACCCTTGAGACTCCTATCCTGTCTCGACTTTTATTATTTTTATTAAAAAAATATATTATATTCTCTCATCTTTCCTACTCTATCCACTCGTCTCCATCTCTCCGTCTCTCTTCTCTCACGCTTTGCTCGCTCATGGTCATGGGTTTCGCCAATCACCACTCTCATACATATATTTTTACTTACAAATATTCTTATACATATATTTTTATTCTTTCTTACTATTATTTTTTCCCTTTATCTGGGTAAGGTATCATTTTATATCAGGGAAGAATATTGGTATTTAGATAAAGTTATCGTAGTATTTTATATAGAATGATTTATTGAGATAATTTTATTATAATATTTTTTTTAAAAAAAATGGGATTGGGGAATTTTCGTCCTGTCCTGAACCTGTTCTAGTCCCGACGGGAATGGGACAAATTCGGGACAAGACAAGACACGGACACATTTTGTGTCATATATACTATATCGGGACAGGGTTGTCTCGGTCTCGACCCATCCCATGAGCACCCCTAGGCACGACAATACTATGTAATTGATCATAATGAAACAATGAAATTTATATACTTCTCCGTTTTTTAATATATAATATATTTAATTAATTTAATTATATTAATAAAGTTAGTTAATATGACATTTTTTTTATAAAATATACTAATTATCTTTTTTAACTCCCTCCCTCATTCTCTTACTTGATTATTGTTGAGTAAATATCAATAGGGGTAATTTATGAACAAGTTGATAAATATAAAAAAATAAGTTTTATATTTATAATTAAAATCAACTCTCTAGTTAAATCATATATTAAGGGCTGGGAGAATATTATACATAGTGATAATCCAATGCAGATTCGGATCCTATGCTTACACTCTTTACTTACAGCCTTCTGCCAAGAGGAGTAAAGCGAAGAAATGTACAAATTGGGGGAATTTTACTGAGAATGTGAAATTTTTCTTTGTTTCTTTGTTTTACTACTTGTCCCCCAGCAATCGTTCATGCTCTGTTTGGCCTGATTGATTGATCATAAGGGAGAGAATCTTGAAGTACCTAAATGGTTGGTTAAATATATTTAGACATTAATTAATAATTAGTTAATTAAGGAGGAATGAGATGATGCAAATGTTCAAGGCGATAGGAGAATCCAAGTTGAGGGTGTGGCCTGCGTCCTTGATCACTTGTATCTTGCCTTTTCCTTCCAGGTGCCTGCAATTACAATATTCATTCATTCGTCCATTCACTAATTACCATATTAAACTCCTAATTAACTAATAATATAATTCCCGAATATATTAACAACAACAACCACAAAACACAACACACTTACCTTTGCAATTGATAGGCATTTTTTTATGGGAAACACACTGTCCTTGTTGCCCCAAACTATCAATGTTTCCTTCATCCATATCAATTAACAACCACTCACTAAACTCAATCTTAACATATACTAAATCAAATTCATTTCAATATCGGAACATTACTCCTTTTTTAATTTAATGAGACAGACACTAATAATATCTTAAAATAGAATCGAAGTCGCAATCTCCTACTTTAAGGCACTGGCTCAAAATGTTACTCCTTGATCCCCATAATTATGTACGGCAAAAGATTTGAACTAATAAAAGAGTTAATACTATATATATTGTTACTCCTCAACATTTAATTTGATCCCATTTTAATTTTAATTCTTGTGGTTTCATATCATGATTTTTTATCCCTACAGTTTCATAAAAATTTAATCTGAGTTCAATGATGTTAATTTTTCAGTATAGTAATTAAAATTAAAATTTATTAAAAATATAGGGATCAAAATTAAAATTTACTACAAGAACTAAAACTAAAATTTGTTAACAAAAACCATACAAATTGGTCCCTGTATTTATAATGAATTTTAGTTTTAGTTATGTACTTAACAGTATTAACTCATATCAAGTTCTTATAAAATTATAAAGATTGAAACCATAATTTAAAATTATAAAAAATTGTAAGGACTAACGATATTATTAACTCTACCTGAGATAAAATTTCGGGCTTGGAGCCTGCTTCTCTGTTGAGTAAGTATAGAATCTCCCATTTCTGCTTCCTATTTTCCTTCAACCCAACTTGAATGGCCTCTTGCAGGATAAAATCTGGCAACCTTTGAAGCAAATTAAACCTGTACAGACAAGTTCAACAAACAACGAAGATCTTCAGGTTTCTCTGGCACAAACCCTTGCAATGGATTCCTTCCAATTTTACTCATGTTCCATCTTCTCTTCTTCTTTATAACGTATCGCACTGCTCATAATCACAACCTTGTCTCCTTCCTTAAGGTACATCTCACCAATTTTGTAACTAACATAACCTCCATAACTGATTCCTGCCACACTGAACCTATTCGTACCCAATTTCTTCATCCCTTCTGCAACGCATCTCGCCTGGAAGACGTCGGACCGGTTGGACCGGCGGAGTAGGATTTGCAGAAGAACAAGAGGTCCGGCACGAAGAGGTTCACTCGCCGGGATAGGTGCCAGATTTGGCAACAGAATTGCCACCGTGATGATCCGCCGAAGCCGTGGATTAGGGTTAGGTTTGGCTTGTCGTCATTTATTTTTTGTGGGAACCCAGAATTGCATGACGGTTTTGTTGTCGTTGTCGTCGACGTCCCGTGAGATCATGCATGGGGACAAATTGGATAACATGAAGTTAAGTACTAAGAGGAATTCAAAACCTGCGATTAGAACACGTAATAGGATCGATGCTAAACGGAGAAACAAACCTGGGAGTAGTAATCGCACTATTATGTTGAAGAGAGAGAGAGAGAGAGTGTTAGGGTTAGCATGCTTTTGCTGATAAATTGAAGAGAATAGAGAGGGAAAAACAGAAGCTTAAACCAAATTCTGCTTCTGATCTTCATTTTTTCGAGTACAAGAACCTCGGATGAATCAAATTTGAATATGTTTGAGAAGTGGAGAGAAGAAAATATCAGATCTGGCACATTATTACTCTGGCTTATTAGAAAGAGAATTCTCATAATCATATGCTGATTAATTATATTCTTGTTTTACAGAGTTAATCTCTCACAAACAAATTAATATTTAAATCTTATTTAAAAAAATATTCATATTTAATATTTTATAGATACTATATTTTAAATATGATTATTTTTAACAGGAATATATATGTATTTTAAAAAAAAGTTTAGCATGTGTGTTTTGATTGATTATGCAATTCTATATGGGACATATGAATTAATTTACAACTCAGCATTATATATTTGAGAAAAGAAAAAATCAAAGATCATACACGTGTTATTTATGCTTTTATACATACAATTTTTCTTTACTACGTAATAACTATTCGATTTTAATTACTCGTCAATAATTAATAATCATATGAAGTATAAAGCAATCGGGGAGTTATATTCATAATTTTTTTTGTATTTATAAATTGAAACAGATATTATGATGAAATTAATTAAAACCCCATGTCGAGATTAAGCCCACCAACAAGTAATCTTACTTACCAATGATAAAAATTCATTAGTCAGAAGTTGATGGTTTAAGCAAAATTGATGACTCAATCAACTCCAAACATCGCCATCAATTTCTCACCAGCATTAATCTATTTCTTATCCAATTTCTTTAATTAATTTATATAAATTAATTATTTAACTCTTATATTTATAATTAAATAAGTAATAATAATAACTATTTTATATTTGAAAAAGAAATAAATAAATTAAAGAAAAGTATGACACAATCAATTGCTTTTTATTTTGTTTATCTGACAACAACACCATGTGCCAAAAGTATTATATATTATGTTGGCAACATACAAATATAAATTTTAAAATAAATAATTATATTTATTTAAATAAATTTTTAAACTAAATTATAGTTTCAGATAAACTGATAAGAGTAGCTTATGAAATATTAAAAGAGTTTATAAACTAACTAATTACTATATTACCTCTACTTTTTCTTATGCTCTCTCTCCTCTCTCCACTTTCTACTCATCTCTTATCTCTCATCATTTAATATTCATACCCTTTTTCGTAATTTACCAATAATAAAAGTATTTCTGGAAATAACTATACAAACACTCATTTATTCAAAACCACTTTTTTTTTTCATAAACTCTTCTCTAAAAGCCTTTTTCTAAAATCTGTCTAAGTTCTTTTTTCATAAAATTTTTTCTAAATTTTTATTCAAACGGACCCATAATATGTTTATAGGAACGTGCACCCAGAAAAAAGGATTATATATTAATTAAGAAATTTGGAAATGGAATACCTATATTTAAATTAGATAAGTTGAATTAATAGTTCATTATGTACTCTCAACAATTTTATTATTAGATAAGAACATATTAGATATATTTTTTATTTAATGAAGGGCATAATTTTTTTTAAGATTTAAAATGTGAAGAGTTTTTATCTTTTTCACTAAGTATCTTTTTTTTAAGGATTTGAATTTACGTTCTTTTTGAAATGAAGTGATAAATATATATTAATATCTTGATGAACGCTTAAGGTGATTGTTTGTTTCTAGTGAAAAATTATTTCTTTTCCACAAATCATGCAACTGGGTACAGTTAACTTACAGGTGTTCTCCAACGTCTGACTTAACTAAAACAAAATACAGAAAGAAAGTAAAGAAAGAAAAATTAATGGCAAGTGATTTGCAAGGTCCAATAACATAAGAATTTAGCAATAAAGATAAAAAAAAAAAATACCTTACTTGCATGCCACTGAATCTCCTTTTGTACAACTTTATATCAATTTTGTCAATTGTTCGATCCCTTTGATTCAGCTTTTCACTTTTTGGACGGCTGTTTGTCTCTCTCTTGCCACCCCACCCCACCCCAACTGGATTCCTTAGCCCACCCCCTCATAATTGCTGAAATTCAAAATACCGCAAAATAAATTACTTTTTATTTAAATATTTATTTTATAGCATGATGATCTCAAGAAGATTAAGAAATACTAGAATCTAAACCATTATCATTAAAAGACCCTGCATATTCTTTGGACATTAATCCACTGTAATGTCACAATATTTAAAAAATTAAATATTTTTATCTTAATTAAATCTAACTCTGTCTTAAATTAGTATAAGTGGCAGGAGCTCTTTTGTTTATTGAACAAATGACAAGAGACTTTGATTTATAAGTTCTAACTAACAAGTGTTAAAGGATTTTAACTATTTAAATACAAGATATTAAGTTTAAATTCATGGGATTATAGAAAATACTTTTGAAAAAATTAACTCTAATTAAATGCATCAATGCTGACAACTGTATAAAAAAACAGAGGTCGATTTCTAACTATTATGAGTGGAGAAAACTTAGTCACTAGTCACTGGTCCAAAAAAAAATTCTAATTCCTTTTCTCCATTATAAATGTCTTGGCAAGTTCCAATTTTGATCAAAGACCTTCTTTCTTGTGAGTTCATCAATGGCGAGTACCTCCTATCATGCATACTCAAGCCAGGGCTCTTCTCAGAGATCGTTGGCCATGGTGTTGGCTCTTGCATCAGCCGTGGTTTTATCTCCATTGTATAATGTGAAGCCAAAGAGTGATGGAAGGTACTACGAATCAAGATGGAGCTCTGGTTTTGTTCTGCCTATGCTACTTGCAGGCCTCATCATCGCCATTAGAACAAGCTCTTCTTCTTCTTCTTCTTCATCTTCCTTGCTTCCCTCTCCAGAACCTTCTTGGGTCCTCAGAATCGGAGCCTCTTCTTGGGGCCTTGCTGGGGTTTTGGTCATGCTCATCCTTGTTCTTTACTGGCAAGCCTCAGTTCAGGAGTTCTTCTGGAGATAGACATCACAAGGTTGAAGGATCTGAGTTTGAAAATTATATCAGAGAGATCTATGTATGGCTCTGCGTTGTTTCCACTTCTTGTGCGAGCTACAAAGTTTTTAGTTGTAATTTATTGCAAGTTTATGTAATAATATGAGAAACTAAGAGGCATATAGTTAGCAATTGAAGCTCTCGTTCTAATAATTTGGTGACAGAAAATGGAAGTTGACGAAGCTACAGGGTGTAGCTCTGTTTCAAGTTCCAACATCAGAATATAACAAACTGCTAAGTTTTGAGATATATATATATATATATACACGTATGTATAATGTTGAATGTGTCATTACTCGTCTATACAGTTTAGATTTAGTTGATAGAAGCGAACGATATTGTACCAAGCATCGATGAGCGTTTAGCATCTGGATCTCCTCGAGTTTCAAGACTATCGTTATTGTTATTTCTTAAAGTAAATATACGAGTCATTTCATATCATTAAGTTTTTTTCTTTTCATTCTTTTACGTACTCTGTACCAAATAACTCCACGATGTTTGCTCAACAGTTGATCGATTAACACTACAACAATGCAGAGAGATGCAATTAAGATTACGAGGAACAATCATGAAACCACACAAACCTTAAAGCTAACATGGGCCGCTACAAATTTAAGAGGAATAAATACATTATCGATCATTCAGCAGATAGTTGAATCAAAGTGAGTTCCTACCAGAAGACACTTACATTTACATCCATATTCATATACGATAATTTTCCACATCATGGTGTACTTGGCATATATGCAAACTCCAAAGGTCAGCTTCTTGACCCAACCATGCCACTCGCAGCAGAAGCAGGCACTAAGCTTGATATAGTTAACCCTCTGTCATACATACGCTGGATTTCTTCCCGATACTCCGTCAGCGACTTGTCGGGTATGGCCGGTGAAAGCTCCACCACATCTCCCATCTTCAACTTGCATGTTGCATCATTTACAGGCTCTTGGTTTAGCCTCAGTCTCAATTCTTCCCTCAGTGAAACTCCATGTGGGGTCCACCGAGAGCTTCCCCGCCCAGCTCTTTCCAGCAAATCCATTACTGTCGAGTTTGCAGAGAACTCTTGGACAGACATCTGCACATCCATCTAGACACAACTAATATTTCACAAGTAATAAAATACTAAAGTGGCATGTCATTGTCTATTATACTAAGTATCAGGAAATTTATATAAAGAAAATGAGCTTGGGATATGCAAAGAAAAGAGGAAACTTGAAGTTAAGATGTATAAACTAGGGTCACGAACCTCATCATTCTCAATCATGATTACAAAAACAGGACTGTCCTCACCAGAATGAGGCTTATAGCAATAGGGGCAATCATCAGCATGAACAGGAAACTTGCATGCTGGCTTGATTGAACCAGCATACCCAGCAGATGAAGAATCTTTGCTCATTGTCTCACACTGCCAAGTTACGACATATCGAGCCCACTCAACCATCTGAAGTACAAATGAAGAAAGCTGGCAATCACCTTCCTTGTATCTCCAATGTGCAGCAAATCCATATTCTGCTTGCAAATGCATATCTCTCGTCCTAATTTGTACTTCAATCGGAACTTTGCCATCGCCCATCACTACAGTATGTATAGATTGATACCTATAAATTACAAAATCTTAAGTTAGATGAAAAGTAGATAACAATATGTAAGTTTGGAGAATAGACCACCACCATTCCTAAGATGACATACCCATTGCACTTGGGGCGACTTATGTAATCTTTCAGCTTTCCAGGCACCTCAGACCATATATGTTGAACAACTCTTAAGGCTCTATAGCAGTCTTCCTCATTGTCAACAATCAAGCGCAGCCCATAAATATCATGGATTTTATCCATGGTTAGCTTCTTTCTGCAAATATATAAATCAACAACACATTAAGAATCTTAACTTCACAAACAATATATCGTTCAGCATTTCTGGTACTAAGGATGCAATGTTTGTTCATTAGCAAATAGTAGTTTTATAATTTATACGTGATAAAATAAGAAATAGCTTAATCTCTTAACAATGCAAATAGCAATTTCAATCTGTAAGTGAGCGTTCACAGCAACAGCAATTATCTTCTATCTCCCTACCAAATTTGTGCAATTTATTTCTGTTTAAACAATCTTTCCTCACCTTCCAAAAAACATAACTCCTTGTATCATCTTTGCAAAACTTTCTAATATGCCAAATAGAAGGTAATAAGCACAACTTATGCAGCTAAACAGATCAAGGGAAAGAGAGATGACGTACTTTGACATTTTGCAGTAAGTACTATACAAGCTCTTATGCCTCCCAGAAAGGACATGATAAGAAATGCCTTCATCTTTCAATGCTTCGTCTAATTCCTCTTTGGCAGAAGTGATCATAACATCATCAATCGACTCCACAAGCTTTGATGACAGCTCCTCGTACTGGTCTGGGTTGAGATACTTGAAGCACAAATTTTCTAACTGTTCCTTCCAACTAAAGATTCCCAAGCGATTTGCCAAAGGTGCGAAAATCTCCAAGGTCTCTTTTGCAAACTTTTCTTGCTTGGCTAATGGTAATGCATCTAGTGTCATCATGTTATGCAATCGATCTGCCAATTTAATAAGGACAGCTCTTGCATCAGCCATGGCAAGGAACATAGTATGCAGTCGGTCAGCCTCAGCTGATTTGCTAGCAGTATCATTATCCCGTGCAAGCTTGCTTAAGTAGCTCAACTTAGAAACCTGGAATGCCATAAAGACTAGTGAGGATGCTAAAAAGAATCAATCAAGCCAGAAGTGCGGATAAATTCTTTTGAATTTAGATAATAAAGATCAGTGAGGATATTTCTTTCAAAAGAATCTATACCAATTGAACCAACCTAGGGGGAAAACCTAGCTCAATTTTCACTAAGGTCCATCTATTAAATTTGACTAAATTCTACCTATCAACTTGCACAATCAATAAATGCATAGAAGAAGTATTACGGCAATAAACTGGACATCGTGCACAAAAGGGAGGTTAATTTAAATTCTAATTAGAACAAACGGATTAAAAATGCAAAATTGCAGTACATCTAAGGTTATTGATATGAATCAGAAGACATTTTCCTCACCCCTTCAACTAAATCGGCAACCCCAGCACCAAAAGTCCTCCATAAATAATCATATGTCACAAAGGAATCATCAAGGGTGTCGTGCAAAAGCCCTGCAGCAACAACTGTGGAATTGGCACCAATCAAAGCAAGAAGCACTGCTGTTTCCACACAATGGTGCAAATATGGATCACCAGAAGCTCGCATCTACAGTACAGGATTCAAAACATTTAATCTCACATCATTAAAACCATAAAACATAGTATATTCTAAGTATAAAAGTTTCCATTTACCTGCCCTCTATGGGCTTGCTCGGCTTCATAAAAAGCCTTAATTACAACATCTTCACAAAAGATTTTGTGCCTCAATTGAGCATTCCGTAGCAACTCTTTAGCGTATGGCTCAGATCTACTCCCCACAAAAACATCTTCAAAATTGAAGGTCAATTCATCCTCTAACGTAGATGAGCCCAAATCTAAGCCACCACGAGAAATCTCGTGACTAGGTGAATCATAATCTACGCAGGTCCTTAATGCATGTCTCACAAACCCATCATCGAACATTTTATATGTCCCACCTCGAATTGAGCTCTGATGACTCATATTCCCACCGACAGCGCTACTGCTACACGAAATTGGTCCTTGGAAAACCGAAACTGGACTCGGGTCCCTTTTCCAAGAAGATCCAGCAAACTTACTCGGAGAATATGAAAAGGAGCTGCTCAATTCTTTCAGTTCTTCCCCTCTGTCGTGCCTCAAATTGCCCAATTCTTCTCCTCCGCCAGATAAGCTAGATAACGGAGCATGCTTCACCGTCGGCGAAGAGAACAAGCAAGAAAGTCCCCCCATTACTGACTTCTGAGACGGAGATGCCGCATTCGAAGACGACGAAGAACAAACACTGCTTGGAGGGCTGCCGTATAAAGCTATAGTCGAAACCGCCATGTTCGATAACCTGCCGCTTCTGGCTACTTCTACAGTTGGGTCAGGGATTCCAAACTCCAAGGAAAAAGAGATTTCTTTCAGATATACTCGAATAACCGGCCAAATTTGCAGAATAAATTAATTAATTATAAATATTTTTTCAGAAACCAGGACGCAATTTCTGCACAACCCAATGATTTTCAGATACCCAAATCACTTTACCCCTTTACACCGACCTAGTTACTGTTCAGCGACCCCGAGTTTAGGAAAAGTGATACAACCAGTAGAAAGTATCTAACTTGTTTGTCTGTACAGAAAGGAAACTGAGGGAATTGAAAGATTCGAAATCAAAATCTGATTGAAATGTGTAGTACAAGAGAAAGAAATGAACTAGTGTATTTACATAATTTCTACAAAGGAAATATATGACAAACAATGAAGAAAGAACCCTAAACAGAGGAGAATTTACAAGGAAACAGTACGAAACTATAGGAAATGGAGAAATGGAGAAAGGCTGCGCCTGGCTTTGTTCCACTGCTGCGTTCTTTTGCGGAGCTTAGAGGCCAAGAAAAGCAAATATGAAATTACCGAATTGCCCCTCTAGCACAGCCAAATTTTTTCCAAATGCCATGGATGATTTCGGGCTTTCATCTCAATGGATCTAGGCGTTCCACAAGTGGCTGAGACTGAGAAGATCAGAATATGTATAAAATAAATAAATAAATAAAAAATAGAATAGTTAAAAGTTAAAAAACACGTAGATATATGAGAATATGATAAAATTACTATTTTTATAATAACAGATGCTCTTCCGGATAATTCTTAAAAAATCATCAATGTACATTTTCACTTTAGTGAGATTTGGGGGAGTAATGGGACAAAGAAATTGCAATTGCTTTATCTTAGCTTAATTTTTTACTTGAACTTAATTGTAATTATAGTTTCATCTTCTCTTATCAAAATAAGAAACTTTCTTACAGTACTCAAATTAATATTAGAATTCAAGGATATTATATTTTTTGGGAAATTATTATTCTAAGATATTGGATTAAAGTTAGGACTTTATATATGTATTTTTTTAAAAAAAAATAATTAATAAAATGAAAATATAAAAAATCATGTTTATTATATTTAATGGGATTTAAAGTGTAATAACAAAAAATGAAATATTTTCAAATAATATTAAAATGTAAAAATATATAAGCATCCAAGTTACTCTGTTCTCCTCAATTAGATAACTCAGAAAAGAAAGCATGTTACATGCAAGGCAACAAGGCATATATTCTTTAATGATTTTATCACTATCTTTTTATTTATTTATTATTTTTTTAGTGTTCCTTGTCGCTTTGTTTTTGGTAGGAAGTGCTCTTGTCCCTTGCCTTGCCCGATTCCAAAAGACAAAGTTTGAAAACTCAAATGAAGAAACAATTTGACAAGAAATGTACAACGTCTATATATAATACTAGCTATTAAATATAAGAATTAAATAATAAATTTATTTTAATTTTAAATATAATATTTTTATTTTATTTTATTTTTTAAAATTATAATTTTTTAAAAATATTTTTATATGATTGTATATATTTAGATAGTTTTTATTTAGATTAGTTTAAATATATATGATTAAATATAGTATTTTAAAAAAAATTATATATAATCTTTACAAATAATTAATTTAATTAATTTTTTTAATCTATTTAAATTAATTATATAGATATTATATTAAAGATAAAAGGTAGTGTGAAAGGAAACCTCAACACGCAACCACCCACACACGCTCATACATACATATGTGTGTGTGTGTGGGTATGTGTAGATATAATTAAGAGAAGGGAAGTCCAAAAATGGAGGTAAGGCGGCATGAGCTGAGCAAAGCAGTGTTGGGACAAAAGTGGTATGTCGTTGCAGAGGTATACAGAAGTCATCCAGAGAATCAGGTCATGAACATTACCAAAACGGAAGACACTGCTCTGCACGTGGCTATCAGTCTGGGAGCACCATAAGACAAGGTTGTAAAGCCGGTCCATGAGATTGATCACACCAACGTTAACAATGTCGAAGTTGCCATGAAATCCATGGAAGCTAAGAATGAGCAACAAGACATACTCCTCTGCATTATGCTGCCTCACGAGGTTCTCCGTCTATATGTAAGCGAATAATGGAGGTACACGAAGCCTTGGCATGTAAACCTAACAAGGAAGGTGAGACGCCTCTTTTCTTGGCCGCTCTCAATGGCCATAAACGTACCTTTCTCTATCTTCATTCCGTTTGCCTGAAGATACAGGCCGTCGCCGGCACAGGATTGTCGAGTCGTCCATGGAGGAGGAGGAGTAATGGTGACACGACACTGTACAATTCAAAGAGAATACTTTGGTATGTAAGTTTTAAGCTAATAATACAAAAAGAATTAAACCCACTCCAAGTCTCTTTACTTCTGTTGAGTTTTGATTTTAATCTTTATAATTCATTTGTTTTTGTTTGTCATTTATACATTTTATACCGTTCAAATGTTAGTCCCTATAATTTTATAAGATTTTAAATTTGAGTTTAATAATATTAATTTTGTTTATATGATGTTAACAATCTTAAATAAATTGACTTGTACTGATGTAGCTTATGTATAAAGGTTAAAATTAAAATTATTTAAAAATATAAAAATTTTAAATCAAAACACATTAAAAGTATGAAAATTTGGAGTGATTTTAATCCTAACTGAAAACATTAAAACTAGGCACATGTTAATCATGTATACTTTGGGACAGATCTTGCACTTGAGATCATTAATCTGTATGACAGGTGAGAAGATTGCTAGCGTTAGAAATAATGATGGAGTGACACCCCTTCATGTCCTTGCCTCCATTCCTTCAGCTTTCAAAAGCCCTACTCCCATGTCTTTGTGGGACAGACTTCGTTACACTTGTAAGAGAGATCATGCGATTTGGTGTTATTCATTTTTGTTTCCACTTATGTTTTTAATGAAAAGAAATGACGTTAATTAAGGTTAATTAAGCTGAAAATTGATGAGACTAAAATGGAGGGCCACGATGTGGAAGTTGGAAATTCTGTCTGGTTGAACGCTGATCATGATGATCCAACAAAAGGCCATCAGATTCAAGGTAATCGAAGGAAATTAATGATTGATATAATTATTACTTGGCTTAGTATTTAATTAATTTAAAATTAATAATTAGTCATGACTTTAATTTCTTTTTCAGGTTCAATAAGGAGAATGAAAGAGAAACATGTATGGAGTGGGCAGATCATGGAGGAACTCCTGCAACGAACTTCTGAGTATGACTACAACCAAGATGAGAGTCTCGTGATAAACAGAACCAGCAAGGTATCATATAAACCAATGTTAAAAAGCACCAAACTAGATAATTTATAGCTCGAATCTCACTCAGATAATCATATATATATATATATATATATATATCCTTCTCTTATTTCAAAATCTAATTTAACTTGGCAGGAGTGGCGTCAAAGAAGGACAAAAAGTATACGGCATTGTTAGTGGCAACAAAGCATGGTGTGATAGAACTGGTGGGGAGGATTCTTGACGTTTATCCAGTGGCAATCTACGACAAAACCAACCCAAAGAAAAGGAACATAGTTCTTTTGTCTGTCCAAAAAAGACAAACCCATGTTTTCAAATCATTGATGAAACACCCTCTTTGGCATACCCTCAGGGAAGCTGTGGACATCGACGTACGGTAATAATGTATTGCATATGGCCTCCTTTCTTCTCCAACACATGCCTCGTCAAATTCATGGCTCTGTCATGCAAATGCAAATGCAATATGAAACGGTCTGGTTGTATACTAAAAATTATACTCTATTCAATTTTAAATATAAGAGCTAATTATATAATTTTTTTAGTCTTATAAATAAGACTCCTTAATCTCTCATATTTCCCAAATTACTCTTAGATATAGTGACTAATATAGGATGAGTAGTAAAATTACTGTCATCTAGAGGTTATAAATTCAAATATCTAAAATAACCTATTTACGAGGAAAGTTATATATGTTCATTCCTTCTCAAACTCTACCTAATAAAAGCTTAATAGATTGGGCTACTTTTTATTCATATATATTGATTACACATGTATTTTATGTAAACCACAAAATGTGTGCAAAGCGTATAATTTATAATATAAATGATTAAAAAGAGAAATATTTTAACGAAATCAACTCACAATAATCACAAATGATTAATTTAAATAATGTCTTGAACCAAAACATGTTTCGAGCATTGATTTATATTATGTTGCATAGGTTATCACTAATTCATATTAATATTGTCTTGTTAAAGTTCGCAAAAGAAAACATACCAGCTTACCCGAGTCCTCAAGAGAACAAAGAAGGAAACCAGATGAGATCTTCGCAGAACAGCACAAGGACCCAATCAAGGAAAGCAACGAATGGATGAAGGACACTTCTGGTTCTTACGCCATAGTTGCAGCACTTATTGTCAGGGTCACCTACGTCACATTGTACACTGTCTCAGGTGGCACCGATCACAATGGAAGACCTAACGTACAAGGCCAATTTGCATTTGACATCTTCGTCTTCTCCGTCCTGGTTTCCTTCTGCTCTTCCGTAACTTCCTCGGCCTCCTTCGTTGCTGTCTTTAGTTCTCGAAAGCAACCTGTTGATTATCTTCGAGTCTGCCTCTGAAGCTTTGTTTTGGTTTAACTACGTTTTATCTGTCTGTTGTTTCAATGTTGGTCTCTTTCTGCGCTGCACATTTCTTTGAACTTGATCACAGAATGAAGCATAAGATTAGCCCTTATGGTTTAGTGCTGATCCCACTGCGCTTGTACACGTAAGAACAGATTCCACCGTCCTGGAATCTTCGCATAACCACTCTTGCCAAAGAACCGCAGCCAAGATAAGTGGGAGATAATGTTACTATGTAGATCCAGCTATGCAGCATGTTTCTTCTAATTCCGACATTCTGCAATATTTGTGTTTTTTGCTATGTTTTCACGATCTTACTTCTATATTGTGAGTTCCTGTGTGCGAAAGCTTAAAATTTTTTATTTTTTAATTTCTTGAAAAATCTACTTTTTGAAATGAAACATTACTTCATTATATATAGCATGACATAATTGAGAAGTTAATATTAATTATAAATATAATAATTTTTTATTATATTTATTAATTTTTTTAAAATTATTCATATTGATACTCTCTCAATAATAATCAAGTAAGAGAGAGAGAATTAAGGAAGGTTATTAGATTATTTTAGAAAAATTATATTTTATTAACTAAATTTGTAATTAAATTAGTTAAATATATCATATATTAAGGATCAAATGAGTATATCAGTTTCCTATAGAGAAAAAATCGTAGAGAAGTCTCTATTTAGAAATTTCATAACCTAAAAAATCTTATATATTTTCATACATAGAGAATATTAGTATTTGAAATCATGTCTTTTTGAATAATAAAATTTTTAAGAAGCAATGACCATAAGATTCTAAAGAAAAAAATTTAATCACAAGGTTATAATGATAAGTGATATGCATAAGTTTATTACCATTTCTTGCACCCAAACATTATACGATTCTTAGTTATTATTGAATTTTAAGGTAATCAACTCCCTTACTTATTTAGGACTTCATAATCATTCCTTAAATTTTTAAATAAAGATTTCTCATTAATTTTCTAATATATTTCATTATATATAATGTCCTGCATGGCCTTTGTGCCAGCAAGCACGAGACAAGAAAGAAAAGTGAGAAATATCGATGCATTTGAACTAGCTTCCCCCTAAATTTGTACACTTCTCTGTTACGTAAGGTTACTTCTATTCATCAAATGGCACTAAAATAGACAGGCACATTGAATCTTCTTTCTTTTCTCTTGCACCAAGAAAAGAATAATGAATAAATGAACGAGAGCTTATGCTTTCTTCATACAAAATGATGGAACCCAACTACTTTATAATGCTATCGTTAAAAGTAACTACCTTTTGTTATATCACAATAAAGAAAAAGAAACGTGTCTTTGAATTTTCATTTTCTTTCTAAAAGAAAGAAAATTACCTTTCCCTTTTTTAATGGATTAAATTACAAGAAAGGGTTCACCACACAAAAATTACGACAAAGGGGCAATCAGAAACAAACCAAATTATATATATATATATATATATATATACTATTTCCAATCTTAATTATAGGGAAAAGTTAACTAATTTCATTTTTCTAATTAAAAAATGGTAGTTGATGCCCATAAACTTGTAACAAATGTGTGATTTTCCAACTTTGCCCTTCATTGAAATTAATGATCATAATAAAGTGTTCTTTAAATATTAAAAATTATTTATAGTATGCCAACAACGTAGTTGCAATTCAAAAGGGTAATATTGAAAAAAAAAATTAACTACTATATCTTTACTTTATATTCAGGATCAAGTACGGTTCCACAGCTTTCCGGTATACTTACGACTTGGAAAAGGTTTACATATTACACTATGTTAATTACTATCCTCACTCAACGATATTCAGTGCTGTTACTCTTCTTGTCCAGCAAATTAAAAAGGCGCAACATACACCAGTTAATTAACTCTGCTTTCTTCTTTCAGCAATTTCTCCAAAGTAACATTCTTTATATGGCTTATATTATAAGAAAGCTCCCCGATAGCGATCAATGGAAGAGAAAAGAGAATCTATGGCTTGTATTATAAGAAAGCAACTGAATTAGATTTATCGCTACCATAATATAAATGGACAAACATAATGGGGTTTATGAATTCGTATTACAAAACTAGCTAGCCATCAATCATACTTCTCTTCTTCTTCTAGCTGCTTCCCGTTAATAACAATCTCTTCATCAAGTTCCACCAGTTGCAGAAATGGCTTCTCATATGAAAGCAAAGCATGAACTATACGAAAACGTGTTGGGACAAAAATGGGAGAAAGTGGTGGAGATAATCAAGGAGCATCCATATGTTCAGTCCACTAAGATCACCAAATCCGAAGACAATGTTCTACACTTGGCTATCACTCTTGATGCACCAGAGGCCATTGTTCTAGAGCTGATCGATGATATTGAGAAGAAAGACCGAGAAGTCGCCATGGAGATTATCACAGCTAAGAACAAGCAAGACGATACTCCTCTGCACCTTGCTGCATCGCGAGGTTCAATCGCTATATGTGGGCGAATACTTCCCTTTGATGATGAAAAGCTTGTTCTTGAGCGTAACAAGGAGGGAGAGACACCTCTTTTCCTAGCTGCTCTTAACGGTCACAGACATACTTTCCAGTATCTTCATTCTTTTTGTAGTAAGATTCCCAAAACCAAGTTTTCAAGACTCTGGAAGAGGAAAAATGGAGACACTATACTTCATTGTGCCATTCAGAGAGAATACTTTGGTAAGTTATGTAAATCAATTTGTTCATGTTTCATTGAAACGTTTTTGAATTGATTTCTAACATGTAGTTTGTAAACTTAGAATTGGCATATAATATAATTTGCCTATATGGTGATGATGATGATAAGAAGATCATCGTTAGCTATGAGAACAAAGAAGGAGTTACGCCTCTTCAAGTCCTCGCCTCAGTTCCATCAGCTTTCAAAAGTGGTACACGCCTAACATGCTTCCAACAACTTTTGTACTGGTGTAAGTCACTCTCAACATATTTTATGGGGAAAAATCATAAACTCAGCTCATTAATTATATTTTAAAATTTAATAACTTTTTAACTTTAATTACCACCTTAAAATCTGTAATAAAAGGTAAAATTATACTTTCGATTATGTGAAAATTTAATAATGTAACTTATAAAAAAACTTTTTCTCAGCAGTGTTATAAACAAGACTAGAGGATTATATTTGAAATAAGGGAGTAACATTTGTCTGAATTATAAATGGAAGAGTAATTGATAATTAGGTTAAGGGATGGCTATGACTTGTTTCAGTATCTTGTTTGTCAAGTGAAGACTTAGAAGAGCAGCTGGAAAATGATGATCAAACTCAGAATCAGGATGTGGAGGTAGGAAATTCTAACACTTCGAAGATCAATGAGGCCACAACAGAACAACAGTGCTTTGAGATGACGACGAGGAGGCTAAAAGGTTCATATGCCTTCCTCAATCTTGATGCTTTAACTTGTGACTTTCTTTGCGGTGTTGTTGATATATGACTTTGTTTTTCTTTGTCTTGCATGTTTGACAAAAGGGTCAACAAAGAAGATAAAAGAGAAACATCTATGGGGCACGCTAATCATGGATAAACTTCTAGAACTAAATTCTGAGTATAGGTACGACGAAAATCAGATTGCAGGCTGTCCGAGCAATGTCACAGATCATACTGACCAAGGTAAACTATCCTATATGTTAAAAGAGGATTATTAATTAGAACCTTCGTTTGGAGAGAGACTTAGACTATGTTTAGATATAGAGAAAAATGAGGGGAAAATAGAGAAGAGAATACTAAAAAATGATTTTTTTTTAAAAAAAAATTATTACTTTTGAGAGTTTTTTCTCCTAATATTTTTTTCTCTCTAGTTTTCTTTTTATCCAAATATATATAGGCCAACGTTTCTGATGAATTAATACAACTTAATTAGCAGGAAAATCAACGTCCACGAAGAAAGACAATAGATCGACAGCATTGTTAGTGGCAACAAAGTATGGCCTTCTGGAGGTGGTGGAGAGAATCCTGGAGGCACTTCCAGTGGCGATATACGACAAAACAGAACCAACGAAGAGAAACGTAGTACACACGGCAGTACAGAAAAGGCAAACCCATGTATTGAGGTTATTAATGAAACATGCACTGTGGGATAAGCTCATCGAAGAGGTGGATGCCGATGGAAATAATGTGTTGCACATGGCTGCATTCCTACCAAAACACATGCCTTGGGAAGTTCATGGATCTGCAATGCAAATGCAATATGAAGCCAAGTGGTTCCAGGTATAGAAAAAACAGTTATAACCTTTAGCTTCACATTAGTTATTTCACCTATAACATTTAATTTTGTTGTGTGTCTTAGTGTGTCTAAGATAGATCGACAACTTGAACAAGAGTGGACTCAAGCGCACCAAAAATAAACCAAAGCGCTGTTGAAATTTGCCGGTTTCTTCCCCCTCGCATAGTTCTTTCATATTTCTGTTGTTCCTTTCCCCTAATTTTTGTCTAAATGGTCCGTTGAATCCTTATGAGCATGTCATTTCTTGCCTTGTGTGGCGAAATAATAACTCTCAAGAACATGCAAGGTCATCGAGAACTGCTCGAAACCACATATTTTATGTTTTTACGCTTTTGTCGACAATTACAGCTATGATATATGTAATATAGTTGTATGTATGAGCGTGTCTAGGATATATAGATCTAACACTGGCGTTATAATATGTCTTATTTGGATTGTTGCAGTATGTGAAAGAACACGTACCACCTTATCTATATGCCATGGAAAACAAGGATGGCGATACACCGGAAGAAATCTACGTGGCAGAACATAAGAAACTGTTGAAAGAAAGTAACGAGTGGATAAAGGACACTTCAAGTTCATACTCTATAGTGGCAACACTTACAGCTGGAGTTACCTTTGCAACTTCCTACACTGTCCCTGGAGGCTCAAATGATCAAACTGGAAGACCACCGTTAGAAGGCCAATTTGCACTCAATGTTTTCTTGATCGCCATTTTTGTTTCCTTTTGCTTCTCTATCACTTCCTTGGCTGCCTTCTTGGGGGTTTACAGTTCCCGGAAGCAACCAGATGATTTTCGTAGGAACTTGCCGTTGAAACTGTGCTTTGCGTTAACGTCGTTTTATGTCGCTGTCGTCTCAATGATGGTGTCATTTTGTGCAGCGCATTCACTTGAAGTTGACCCCAGAATACAGCCTAAGGTCACACCAATGTACACTTTGATATTCATACCGCTGTTGTTTTACACGTTGGGACAGATTCCACTCTATTGGGATCTTCTCAGAGCATCTTTTAAGAAGATTCCTCAGCCAAGATACGTGGGAGAAAGTATAACGATCACTATTCCCAAAAAAAGAAGTAAATTGTAGGATAGCATATTGTTTCTTTCTATTGGACATTTCTTACTTTTTTTTAGTATGTGTATAATCAACCCTCCTTAGTGAAATAAGATTTATTATTATTGTTATATTATCTTCCAATTTGATGAATTATCAAAGCCCTATAACTAACTAACTAATCATGAGGCCTAACACAATGACTATTTAACTGGTTCTTTAAATATCTAATCAATAGTTTGATTTCTAGCAGTGTATATGGAGAGAGATTTATGGCCAAGACTACTAAAGTTACTTCAAAAAATCTATGGTATAAAGGGATTAATTATTATTTCTAATGGTAAATACTTTAAACTTATCTAAAATAAAGTTATGTAACTAACTAAATATAGGATTGTGTTCCTAGACATTTTATCACATGTTCTAATGTTAATAAAGGACAAATTCAAATAAATTCTCTTAATTTCTTCTTCCAAAAGTACTTAAAATGCAAATTAGTTCATTCTTCCTCCAATCTTAAATGCAGAATCTTTTTAAAAAAGTTTTGTAAATTAAGAAATATAGTCAAAAGTAGTTAATATGTATTAGTTTATTTAATTATCTTTTAATATTTTACATTATGTCAATAAATTAGGATATCTAAATTATTTTATAATTAGGATTTTAGTCATTATATTTATCTTTTACATGAATATTTTATTCATTATCAATAAATTCTTCAGTTTTATTTAGACATGAGTATTGGATAAAAATTCATATTTTTCGGACCTTCTCACTTCTCTTTCTCTCTCTTCCCTCCTTACTCTCTTCTCTCTCTTCAGTTTTACTTCCCACGTTAATTTTATAGAATAAATAAAACAGAATTGATAACTTGTATAATGAAGCCAAGAAACGAGCGTGTCTTTGAATTTTCTCTTTCTTTTTCAAGAGAAGAAGAATGAAATTAAA
The DNA here is from genome assembly GCA_037074615.1 of Leucaena leucocephala. Taxonomy (NCBI): domain Eukaryota; kingdom Viridiplantae; phylum Streptophyta; class Magnoliopsida; order Fabales; family Fabaceae; genus Leucaena; species Leucaena leucocephala. The sequence continues at coordinate 3,281,716 of CM073557.1, read as the reverse complement.
ATTATCCAAAGCATGAAACACAAAAAAGAAACAAAGTAATGTGTCTTTTTATTTTTCTCTTTCTTCTTGGAAGGAAGCAAATCTTTTTTTTTTTCCTTGAACTGAAGAAAGGAAGCATAAATATTTCTCCTACCAATCCAAAGGAACAAATCTGTTTTGTCTTAAATTTTAAACTTCTCTTTCTAGTTTTGTTCCCATTAAAGTTCTCTACTCATTTATCTTTGTAATAAATTTTCAGTCATTATCTCTCATGTCTCTCTTTATAATTAAGTATATAAATAAGAAAATAAATACATATATTACATATTTATTAATTTTATCTAAGATTTTGAATCACGTGATTTTAGTAGTTATTCTTTATAAAAAGAACTGAACAGAGTATATTTCTTTTAACTCTACGTGGCAGGCACGAGAAACTGTTGAAAGAAAGCAACGAGTGGATCAAATACACTTCAAGTTCATATTCCATAGTTGCAGCACTTAGTGCTGGTGTTACCTACGCCACATCGTACACTGTCCCTGGAGGCTCCAACGATGTAACTGGAAGACCAGCTTTAGAGGGCCAATTTGCACTCCATGTTTTCGTGGTCGCCATTTTCGTTTCCTTCTGCTTCTCTATCACTTCCTTGGCTGTTTACAGTTCTCGGAAGAAACCTGCAGACGATTTTCGTAAGAACTTGCCGTTCAAAATGTGTTTTGCTTTAACGTCGTTTTATGTGGCTGTCGTCTCAATGATGGTGTCGTTTTGTGCGGCGCATTCCCTTGAAGTTGACCCCAGAATAGAGGCTAAGGTTACACCATCAATTTACAGTTCATACCACTGTTGTTTCACACCATGGCGCAGATTCCACTCTTCTGGGATCTTATCAGAGCATCGTTTAAGAAGGTGCCTCAGCCAAGATACATGGGAGAAAGTATAACTATCATTGTTCCCCAAAAAAGAAGTAAATTGTAGGATAGGGCCTTGTTTCTTTCAATTGCACATATTTTTTTTTTACTTTTTTTTAATGAATATGAGGTCCAGGATTAATTATTTAAAGTCTAATGATAACTGAGGGATATACAATATATATGAAATAATAATATATTTATGTTACTAATTTATTATTGAGATTTTTTATAATTAAGTATCGTCTTTTAGACTTTATAGTCATTTCTTTCTTTTTTTTAATTAGGTGTCTTCCAATTTGATAAGTTAATTGTATTCCTAAACATTTTTATACGTTCTATAGTTGGAGATGTTATGTATTTGTGATATAGTATGTATTTGGATAAAATTTTAGAAATTGATTTATGAAAAAAATGGTTTTTTGGCGAAAATTTTTTTTGGAGAAAAGCTTATAAAAAAAATAGTTTTGAATAAAGGAGTGTTTGGATAGTTATTTACAGAAGTATTTTTATTATTGGTAAATTAGAAAAAAATATATGGGTATTAAATGAAGAGAGATAGGATATAAGAGGAGAGATGAGAGAGGGTGTAAAAAAAGAAATGAGAGGTAAGAAAAAATAGGAGAGAATGTGTAAAAAAATATGAGAGATGTTGTAAGAAAAAGTAGAGGTAATATACTAATTGGTTAGTTTATAAGCTCTTTTACTATTCTATAAGCTACTCTGACCAGCTTATCTAAAACCTTAGTTTTAAACTATAGTTTAGTCTAAAAGCTTATTTGAGTAAATATAACTGTTTATTTTAAAATTTCTACAAACCTGAGTTTGACCTAAAATTTTTTTTAAAATCATGGTTTTCACTTTTATTAGATAGGCCCATACACCCTCATTTTTTGCTGAAAACGTAATTGAGTTTCTGCGTTTACGAATATATAGCTAATAATCCTTTATAAGATTATTATTTTTTGGATCAAATAATACTACCATTCTGATCCCTAATAAAAATTTAGTTAAGCATGCTTATATATATAAATTCATTATTCATTTCTGTGTTTTATGGTGCGTATATGTGTGTGTGAGCAAAATATACTTCAACCGCTCTTAACTTCTGAAAGTGTATTAACAACCACACGAGAGTAAATATTCAAAGTTCATTAATATGATAAGTAATTAATGATAATATAAAACATTAATAAATATAAATAAACACCTAAAAAACATTTTTAGCATTTTTTTATCAATCATCACTTGAAAAAATTTCAAAGCAACAGAAGGGGCAATTATTCCCAACCAACGAACAATGCAATTTCCATAAAAGTGACGAGAACAAGGCATTTGAAGTGCATCAACTTTAAAATCTTTCACAATAAATGGTACAATAATCACTTAGCCTTTCTTCTTGTTGAAGCTTCACTCCCTTCAATTTATATATATATATACAGCTCCGTCACAACAACAAAATGTCAGCATTCACCACCACAATCATGTAAAAAGTATGAAAAGTTGTGCCCCCTTAGCTATGGATTCCGCAAAACCCAGAATCTGTGTCGCCAACTCGCCATAGATCTCTGATTCTGTTCTGGAATATTAAGAATAGAAAGAATATAATTTGTTGCTACCTTCAGTGACTTGTATGAGGTATTGAAGAAATCATATGTAGCAGCACTATTGGCATGTGCTGGTGGTTCCCTTTTTGGCGAGTTAACAAGTATCCTTAATGAGTTGCTTAGAAAATAGAAATACGCACGTGTCATTAATTCACTGGGAAGCTAGATTTAATACCTAAATATATATCAAATTTTAAGTACTAATATGTTCTTTAGAATTCAATGAATTGTAAGTTTGGGTGAATCAAATTTGAGCAATGATTTAGTATATTCTTTACTGTTTATATGTTGAATATAATTGACATTGATTGATGATTTATTAACATTGATATTAATTTTAATTTTAAAAAGTTTGTTATTATATTAACTGTAAATTGTTTTAGTGGCATCACATTTGGATAAGGTGTCAAGTTTGCATAAAATATAAAACTGTTCAATATTGATGAATTTTAAGTAATTTATTGCTGCATTTTTTTATATAAAAGTTTTTAAAATGAGGTTGGGTTAACCATAATTCAATGATAGGACCAAATGTTATTTTCTCTTAAGTGATATCAATGTTAGGTATAGTAAATTGTCAATTATTTTCATGTATAAATGTAGACACCTAAAAATTATGATATTTCTATAAATATCATGATTAAAATTATAATAAAATAATATTATATAGAGATTAAATATGTTTTAAATATTGTTATATATTATTTTTATTGTTGTATATTATTAATATAATTATAACTTTCTTAAGGTTTTGTTTGGTTTACCATAGGGGATGGTAGGTTAGGTTAAATTAAGGGAGGGTAAGGAAAGGTAGGGGAGATTAATGAATGATATTTTTTGTTTGGTTCAGAAGGAGAGGGGAGGGGAGAGGAGGGGGGTTAATTAAAAGTTGACAAATATACCCTTATCTCTTTATTTAAATTTATTTATTCTTTATTTACAATATTCATATCAAAATTAATATTTTTTAATTTATAAATCTTAAATTTTTTTATCTCATTTATATATATAATAAAAATAAAAAAAATATGTTAAAATTTTAACATTATTTTTTATTAATTTTATAATTATTATATATTTTAATATAATATATAAATAATTTATTATACTTATTAAATTTTATTATAATTTATTATAATTATTATGCAATTAAAGAAAAAAATTAGATGTGAAAAAAATAAAAAAAAGGTTTGAGGGTATAATTGAAATATTAAAAAATTTTTAAGGACATTTTAGTAAAAAATAGGATAAAATTTTCTCTCCCCTCTAAAAACCCCCACTTTTAGAGGGGAGGGGAGGGGGCCACAAGAAGACAAAAAATCTCCTCCCCACTCCCCTTTATTTTTCCCAATCAAACATATCTTTTTTTCCCTCCCCTCCCCTCCTCTCCCCTCTAAAATCCCTCAACCAAACAATCCCTAAAACTCGAAATTGATTTTGTTGAAATTATTGGCCCAAATTCAAATAAGCTTTCTCAAAAGGTCTTTGGTAATTTTGCGCTGTTTTGAGGTTTAAAAGATCTTATTTAACAAAATTGAAAACAAAATACCGAAAGTATAAATAGCGCTGATTTCCAGGCAAAATGTATAGTCAATTCCCTTCTTTTACATTAAAAACCTAGTCAGCAGAAACTTAGAAGAGAGGTATGGCCAAAAACCCTAGTCCTTGAATTCAGTCCCATCGATCTCCGGTAAGCCCTCAACAAACCATCTTCCCTCATTGCCACAACCCCCATACTTCTATTCTTACTCGGAATCAAACTTGGAAACTGAACGGAAAGTTACTGGATTCTAGATTTTGTGCTCTCTTTCGGTGTCTAATGGATGATCTTGAGAAAGCAATTCTTATTATGTTTGATGAGTCGGGTGCTGTTGATGATGGATTGAAGAAACAAGCTAAAAATTTTTGTAATGAAATTAAGGAGAAGCCATCAATTTGTAGTTTGTGTATTGAAAAATTATGCTTTACAAATCTTGTTCAAGTGCAGTTTTGGTCTTTACAGACATTACAGGAAGTTATTCGAGCTCGATATTCGTCAATGAGCTCCGATGAGAAGCACATGATTAGAAGCTCTGTGTTTTCTATAGTGTGTTTTGAAGGGATCAATGACAACAATCTGGGGAGGGTTATAGAAGGCCCCGCTTTTATTAAGAATAAGCTTGCGCAGGTTTTGGTCACTTTGATTTACTTTGAGTACCCGCTAATTTGGTCGTCTGTATTTGTGGATTTTCTCCCACATTTGAGCAAAGGGAATACGGTGATAGACATGTTCTGTCGGGTTTTGAATGCATTGGATGATGAACTGATTAGTTTGGACTATCCACGAACCCCTGAAGAATTGACAGTTGCTGGGCGGGTTAAGGATGCGATGAGGGAACAGTGTGTTTCCCAAATAGTGAGAGCATGGTATGACATTGTGTCTGTGTATAAAAATTCTGATCAAGAACTTTGTACTAGTGCATTAGATTCCATGAAAAGGTATATTTTGTGGATTGATATCAGGTTGATTGTGAACGATGCTTTTATTCCTTTACTATTTGATTTGATTTTGGCTGGTGGACTGTCGGATCAACTACGTGGCGCAGCTGTCAGATGCTTGTTAGCAGTGGTTTCTAAGCGAATGGAACCACAACCTAAACTTTCACTGTTGCAGGGCCTTCACATTAATCGCATATTTAGACTGATAGCAGAGGATAGTGATTCTGACTTGGTTTCTGATGTAGCGGCATTACTCACAGGGTATGCAGCTGAGGTCTTGGATTGCTTTAAACGTATTAATTCTGAGGTTGCTAAGGGAATCTCTATGGAGCTTCTAAATGAAGTGTTACCCTCAGTTTTCTATGTAATGAAGAATTGTGAGGTAGACACTACATTTAATATTGTTCAGTTTCTTGCGAGTTATGTTGCCACTTTAAAAAGCTTTACTCCTTCGAGGGAGAAACAACTATTTCATGTGGGACAGATATTGGATGTCATTTTATCAATGATCTGTTATGACCCTGGGTACCGAACTCATCTTGATGTTTTGGATAAAATTGGGAAGGAGGAGGAAGATAGAATGGTAGAGTTTAGAAAGGATTTATTTGTTCTTCTTCGAAGTGTGGGTCGTGTTGCGCCCGATGTGACACAATTATTTATCAGAAATTCGTTAGTAAATGCTATATCATCTACCTCAGACAGCAATGTTGAGGAGGTGGAAGCTGCACTTTCTCTTGTATATGCACTTGGAGAGTCAATTAGTGATGAAGCCCTGCGGACTGGGAATGGTCTGTTGAGTGAGCTGGTGACTATGCTTTTATCAACAAAATTTCCTTGCCATTGTAATAGGCTGGTTGCTCTCGTGTATTTGGAAACAATGACAAGATATATCAAGTTTGTTCAGTATAACATCCAGTATATTCCTATGGTTCTTGCTGCCTTTCTTGATGAAAGAGGCATACATCATCCTAACGTCAAAGTAAGCCGGAGGGCCAGTTATTTGTTTATGAGGGTTGTAAAATTGCTAAAAGTGAAGTTGGTGCCTTTCATAGAGACAATTTTGCAGGTAGCAGCATATAATCTATCCCTGGTTATATCTTTTCTAGTATTTCCTACTTTAAATCTGATCATGCTGTTTAAACAAGATTTTTCATGCATATTTCCTGCAATTATTCTTTTCTTTAGTTATTGTATGAATTTCTTCATTTCCTAACTCATATCTCCTTATCTCCTTTAAATACCCAGAGCCTACGAGATACTGTTATGCAATTCACCAGTTTGGATTATACAACAGAAGAGCTATCAGTGTCAGAAGATGGCAGCCAAATTTTTGAGGTATTCTCGTTTTACATAATTTCAGCATTATAAATAGTTTTGTGAAGGCCTTGGTCATTTACCTTATTTATTTGTTATCTTTCTCTTCCAGGCAATTGGGTTATTGATTGGAATGGAAGATGTCCCACTTGAGAACCAATCTGATTACCTATCATCTTTGCTCAATCCTCTTTGTCAGCAGGTTATTCTTGAATTTCAAAGTGTTAAATATATGATTGCTCAGTTATTCTACCCTACGCACTTTCCCTAAAACAATTATCTGCTGTTGGTGTTTGTTTCCTATACATGTCTTGTGCCTTTTTGACACAGGTTGAGGCGTTGCTCATTAATAGCAAGTTATTGAGTGCAAAGGAGACTAATGCCAAGGTTGCTGTTATCCAGCAAATTATCATGGCAATCAATGCTCTCAGCAAGGTACTTCTATAATTTCCACTTTTGGTTTTTTATTAATCGTGTCATTTACTTTTCATTCATAAAACCCAAAAAACTTACAACTCATTGATAAGCAGAATTATATATTTATGGTTGTGAAGTCAAATCCTCAATTGAAAGGTAGCAAACTTGAAACATTTTTCAACATATTTTCCTCGTTATTTTTGGCAGGGCTTCAGTGAGCGTCTTGTAACTGCCAGTCGCCCTGCAATTGGTCAAATGTTCAAGAAGGTTAGCGTTTTATAATGTTATTTGTTTGGGGGGAATGGGGTGCGGTGCAGGTCTTTATCTTGCCTGACAAGAAACATTTTAATGGATCCATATGCACGTTGTCATTTCTGTGGTTAAGCAGCTATAAAAAGTATTTCAGATGAATAATCTGGAGATTCAGTTTCCTTTATGTAGAAAGCATTGTTGATATCTAATCTATGGCTTTTGATAATTCCTTTTGTTATAACAGGATGCATTTCTATGTTTTTTATGCTCTTAGATGATGACAATTAGATGTTTTATTTCTCATACCCATTTTCCTCTGCTGGAACTTACCACTTATGTTGCGTGCGTGAGTGGGTTCTGCTTAAACCATTGTATCTAACTGGTTTGATTTACGGTCTTTTGGATGCTTTCTTGGGGTTGCAATTATGATATTAGCATTTCTTTAATTTCTCTCAACTTTGTGTCATTTGGTCATTATTCTTCTTTTCATTTACCTAGACATTGGATGTGCTTCTTCAAGTTCTTGTTGTCTTTCCAAAAGTTGAACCTTTGCGAAGCAAGGTAAGAACTAGATATTGGAATTGGTGCTTCTCTTCTGGGTCATCAGTATTTGTTGGCTAGTAATATTCACACCTGGCATGTAGGTCACATCTTTTATACATCGGATGGTGGGCACACTAGGAGCATCTGTTTTCCCATACCTTCCAAAAGCATTGGAGCAGTTGCTTGCAGAAAGTGAGGTATATGTCACAGCTGATTCCCTTTTGTTTATATGAAGTCAGGGGATGAGTAATTAAATTTTCTCACCGGAAATACTTTGTTTGGATAGAAAATATCAGAGTCTGAGTAATCTATTCATCAAATTCTTCCAGCCAATAATTTAACTATGGAAGTGTTTGACCAAAAATAGAAAATTTCAAATTCTTATTATTAGCTGAACTCAAGAATGAGCCAACTAGATGTTGATCATAGGCATCTTGATACCAACCTCAGACCTGGACCTTTGACATGCCAAAGGCCCAGCCGTGCATGTAGCCGTTACATGGACCTTGGACCTAGACTCAGCTACCAAAACAAAACCATTAGTGAAAATTGTGGCTTGGACCCTGGACCTAGACGTATCCAATGAACATGAGCCAAACCTGTACCCCTAACTTGATACATGTCATGGACCCACCCATCCATCACACTGAACTTGGACCCTTGATTCAACTTGTTGACCCCAAACCTGGCCACTAGACCTGAGGCTCAATTTGTTGGACCCTTGACCCAGCCATTGGACCCCATGCTTAGTTGTAATCACCAAACACAAACCGAGGACCCTGACATGATATGGATTTAAAAATATTATGAAAATATACACAAGTGCAAGTCCTTCATGACGATTACTTGTCCAAAGAAAGGTAATTTCAGAAATTGAATTAGAGTTGTTTAATTTCCTTGTATTTCAATCAAGGAATTTGTGAAATTCTTGATCATCTTAAACATTTTTTTCTTTTGCAATATCTAGATACCAATTCAGTTCTGTGCTTTACTTTTGAGGTTCAATTGTCGGAGATATAAGAGTGGATTTCTTTTGTTAAGTTCAATTAGGATGCAATGCCAATGGGTTTAATATACTGTCTCACCCTTAATTTTCTTGTTTGATTGTTGGTGCATGGGTGATATTTGTTTTTTTTTTCCATTACACATGTTTCTTCTTGAATTTGCCTCCTACAATAGTTTGTGTATGTTGAAATGCTCTATGGGGTTTTGGAAAATTCCATTCCTAGAGCGTTTGGATTATCCTGTTTGTTGTATCTATTTCAGTTGCTATTGCTGTCAGATTCACAGCATGTGTTATGTTATATTCTTAAATTTTGTGTACATTGAATGAGCTTTAGGATCCTAGTGAATATTTCTGCAAGAAAAAGTATGGGATCCTTTTATTTTCATTCAACAATGGAGTAAGCAATAACTATGATACGCATTATTTTATGGTAATGATGTTGTGTTTGGTTAATGCTTTTGTTACTTTGCTTCCAATGCATCTTGATCTGACGTATGCGGTTGAACTCTTAAATTGGTTGTTTATTTGATGAAGTTGGACTTGCGACCATGCACCTATTGTTTAATTAGGAAGAGAAAAACATTGATATCATGATAATGTTCTAATTGCAGCCAAAGGAAATGGTCGGTTTTCTTGTGTTGCTAAATCAACTTATCTGCAAGTTCAATGTTTTGGTGCGTGGCATTTTGGAGGAAATATTTCCAGCTGTTGCTGGTAGGATATTTAGTGTTATCCCAGGAGAAATGTTACCTTTAGGTTCTGGAGCAGTCACTGAGGTATGAAAATATTGATCGATTTTGGAAGTCCATATAATGCATAAATTTACCCATCTATTGATTTGTTGTGTGTGAATTTTTGTCATTAATTTCCATGATTTTGGTATTGTTTGTCAAATGTCTCAAAAGTTGGCGAAAGCGGATTTGTTATCCTGATCTATTCCATTGTCGAATGCCTTTTTTCCTTGATGTGTTTCACTTGCTGCAAGTCAGGGAATCATAAAATCAAAAAGAGATGGATCTCTAGATTAGTGGGGCAGTGATTGATGATTGGCTCCTAAATTTATCACCATTCTGCATTTTCTTGTTGACGCTTCTTTCCTGTTTGATTCATGTTAAACAACTGGAAAAGAAATAAACATATGTTACTTAACCCTTAGCAATGTGTTCTGCTTAATTGGATACGTCTGCAGCATTGTTCTGATGTAATATTCTAGTTTTCGTAATTCAAGCAGCATCTATTATTTAGATGTTGGCTTAAATTTATCCAAATCGTTGCCTTGGTCATGTATAAAGTATCATGTTGTAATGATATGATATTTTCTCATTTCTATAATTTGAGCAGCATCTCTTAATTATACTCGTACTCGTTCTCCTTTTTCTTTGTTGTTGTATGCGTCTGCTTTGTACACTGAATGCAATTATTACCTGAGATTCATACTTGATGTGATAACTGAAAATCTGTTTTAAGGATATACCGTGTACATTTTCATTTAGAAGTTTGGTTCTAAACTGTTGTCCCGTTCTTTCTAAGAAAAAGTTTGGCATATTTTTCTTGTTATTATGCAACCTAAGATTCATTTTTGTTTCCTTGTAGGAAATTCGTGAATTGCAAGAACTTCAGCGCACATTGTATACATTTCTACATGTGATTACTACACATGATTTATCTTCAGTTTTTCTTTCCCCAAAAAGTACTGCATACATGAATCAAGTGATGCAGTTGCTCTTATACTCTTCTTGTAATCATAGGGATATTCTTGTGAGAAAGGTAGTAATGAAAGTTAGTTTATGTCCTTGTGTGTTTTCTCCTATTAGTACTTCTGAAATAAGCTAAAATCTGAACCTGCTTTATATATTTAAAATGCAGGCTTGTGTACAGATATTTATTAGATTAATTAAAGATTGGTGTGCCCATCCTTATGAAGAGAAGGTAAACTTCCCATACTTCTACTCATTCTGATTTTATGAGAATACTTTTTTGCTGTACTAAATAGATTTTGATTAACAGGTTCCTGGTTTCCGTAACTTTGTGATTGAGACATTTGCACCAAACTGCTGTTTGTACAGTGTGCTTGACAGATCTTTTGAGTTCCATGATGCAAATACTGTAAGGCTCATTTACTGTTGCCTTGCAAATTCTTTGTGCTTACCTATAATGGGGTATTGTCATTAACTTTTACCCCTTCCATCTCTTAGTATAGGTCCCAATGTTGAAAAACAGAGACCAAGGGAAGTACTAAAATCTGTGATATGTAAAAATTAGTTTTATCTTTCCATTCTTACCCTCAAATGCCACGATATTTTAAACTTCAATTGCCTAGAAATCTGCATAAGGGGTATTTATGGAAACAAGTTTTAATTATACCTAGAAATTTGTATTGGGACTTATATTTAGGGAGAAAAGAAAGCTGAAAATTGCGACCTATATTAAAAGATGGAGGTAGTATTGTTTACTTAGAGCATACTGGTTCTCCATATAGTCTTTTACTTTTTTGGTCTAAAATGACTATCCAGTTATTCAAATTTGTTACTTTAAAAGGAAGTCTTTTGTGGCATACTTGAGTTGACATTAGTTAATTTCTGATAAATGCTGTCCAGCTTTCATCTTTTAATGGTTTCCTTTGAACAGATTACCTCAATTTATAGTAGTCATTTTCTTTCATTTGATTCAGCTTGCTTTGTTTGGAGAAATTGTGTCTGCTCAGAAGCTCATGTATGACAAATTCGGCGATGATTTTCTTGTTCGTTTTGTATCTAAAGGATTCTCCGCTGCACATTGCCCGTCAGATTTGGCTGAGCAGTACCGTCAAAAGTTGCAGGTGTTAAACTTTCTGGATCTGTAATATCATCAAGAACTCCTGTGATCCAGCTGGAACATGCAGCAGTTTATTGAAGCTTCTTGTCCCATTTGTTCAGTTCTTTGTTTATTGTTCTGTATAAATTTGTTGTACAATTCTTTCATGCAAATCCTGAAGATGATCAGAGCTCATGCTCTATAAACAACTAACTAGGATAAAATGGAATAGACGCTATCCTGATATTTGACTTTTTATACATTCTCTGCTAAGATTCCCTATGGTCGGTCAATGAATTTGTCTTGTTGCATTGTCTAGTTGAGTTGTAGTGAATGATGCATGGAATTTGTTTCTTTGGCTGCTCATCTACATTTCTCTCTGCAGGGTAATGATATCAAGGCACTGAAATCAGTCTACCAGTCACTCGTTGAAAATTTAAAAGTGCCGCAGAAGGGAAGCCTTGTTTTCAGATAGCATACTGTGTTGTAGAAATGACAAATTCATCTTCCTCAATGGCTTTCATTTTATGTTCTTTGCCATGTCTTAAGATTTGGCTACAAGTTTTGTCTGCAAAAGGTAATGAAGACTTCGCCATTATATCAAGTGAGCTACTTACTATTCCGCTTCAACAGTGCAGTGATGGTGGTGAACATTTGCAGGGTTGTGTACATAGCTTTTGAGTGGCCGTATTGTGGACATTCTCCTGGCCCTAATTTTGATGAACTCCTCAAACAGCCAACCAACCAGCGAAGTGGCTCTGAGGTCTTATCTTTATTTTTTTGTCTCAGTTGTAAATTGTTGGGAAATTATTTCAATTCCAAAATTGAGTTACATGCATCAAATTGAAGCTGCTCCTGCGTTGAGATCAAAATTTTGATATTTCTCCCTCTCCAGATTTTGATTGATTGATTGATATATTTGTACATATTCTGTTGTTATAGTCTGGTTTTTTGCTGAGGTTATGATTTACACCATCGAGTTTTTAGTTACGGGGAAGGCAAAACCGTTTTCATCTTCCTGCAAGATGTGAGGATGCTGATTCTTCCATGGGGTCCTTTACCTTAAGAAATATGTTTTAGATGAAAAACATGATTTTTTTTCCCGAGAATTATTTACATTAACCGTTGCTTTCATTATTTTGCATGCTTAACGTGAAACCCTGATGGGCTGATTTTGGTTCAGTATCTCTGAATCTGGTCTTTTTCCGGGGTTGCTTGTAGGGATTGCATACTCTTTACTTTTTATTAGTTATATATACAAGCTGGTCCTACTAGTTTTATAACTTCGAACTTATTAGAAAACTCTGGCCGAAAAGGAACTTGTTAAAAAAAACATGTGAAAGTAATTTGCTAATTGTCATGAATTAAAATATCCTTATGCATAGGGCTCCACCGCTGTCATGTGCAATGTTGTAACACATCTATAAAGTTAAATTATAATTTGTTTTAGAGAATACTCCAGTAATTTGTGATAATTTTGAGAGGCAAGAATAATAATTTGGTATCTTAACTCTGGAAAAGAATTTTAATTTGGAATGATTTTGTTGTCAATTTTATAATTTTGGCTTCTTACGTATTATTCTCTTATATAGAAAATTATCATTTAATTATTTTCATCTTTTTTTTTTGTAAATAATTTTTTAGAAAAAGGTTGGGCTCATCTACGATTTAAATATAGGGCAAAATCTCCTTTATTTTTAAGCGATATTAATATCGGGTAAAGTAGGTCATTTATTATACTCAAGTATAAATTTAAACACTTAAAATTTAAGATATATTTCTAAATAATATGACTAGAATTATAATAAAATAAAATTTTTCAGGGATTGAATATATTTTATATAGTTATATGTTTCACTCTTAACTAGTTGAATCTGTTGATGGGTTAATTATTGTCATCTGATTCTTGAAATGGACGATGGCCATTTATGGCCTGCTATGGCTCTCCCAAACTCCATTCATACCAACCAACTAATTAACACGGCTTTTCTATTACTAGTTATATGTTGGTCTCTAGTTATTTCGGTTATTTAATTATCAATTGGATCTATTTTAAGTTGTAGAGAACTAATTAATTAATTATTTTTAGTAAGATAATAAAAATAAAAAAAGTACTTATTGATATAATATTTGAAACTCAATTTTTTGATTTTTTTTTGGGTAAATAATTTGTTAGCATCAACTTTTGCTTTTCCTACCAACCAAATAAAGAGATTTCTGAGAAAGTCACAAACTTGATTAATTAGTGAGAAGCAGAAATTCCGGGAAAGCCAACATTTCTTTCAAATATGAATGTGAAGTTGAAGTCAACAACCAAGAACTGGTAAGGGCCAAAATATCAGTCACAGTTTTTCTCCGTTCCTACTTCAACACTCAGCCGCACACACCTTTTTCCCAATACTGAATTCTAAACAAAAACAAAAAACCAAAGACTTCATAATATTTACAATTCGTTGATGACTTCAACCAACTTTTTCTTTCCGTCTGAAACGTTTTTCAGTAAAGGAAGGAAGGAAGGAAGGTAGAGTGAGAAGACTTTGGCGTATAAATGGTAATGCATTAATGTGAGTGCCCGTCAAACGCGAAGTCTTGTCTTTCAAAAGCTAAGAGTACTATGTACCATTTGCGGCGACCACACTCCCTACCCATTATATGAAATCTCCTATACTTTGAATTTTGAACTTTGATCATTTCAATTTCTGTGTTTTTTTCTTATTTGCTTCATCTATCTTGTGGATAATATGTTATCAGTCACATTGGAAAGCTTTACAAGTGAATTGTTATTTACAAATTTAAAAGATTCTCTCACTCAGCATATTAGTCTTTTAAAATAAGTTATCCTTTTAAACTTATGATTTAGAATGTCTGCTGTACAATGAGGATGAGTCATACATTAAGAAGCCTTAGAAGAGAAGTGTATTTTACTCATTCTAATCATTTTTATAAGCAATAAATAACTAAATTACAAGGATCAAAATATTAGTTAAAATTAATTAAAGTAATAAATATAAGTAAATTTTCTTCTAAGCATGTCCTTATTTACAAGGATAATAGGTAGGAGATAGAGTGAGTAAAGAAAAAATATGATAAAGAATAAATGGAAAAAAGATATGAGAGAGATATCTAATTAATTAGGGGTAAAGATGGAAAAGTACATTAAGTTGTATAATAAAATATATAAAAAAATTATTAAGTACTATTTTAGCTATATGAAAATTTAGTGATTGGTATTCTTCCATTGGAATTAATTGTCAAAGTTCTTTTGCTTTTATATGACTAGGTCTTCGTTCAAATTCTTTTTGCGTATTCAACACCATTATTGGCACTTCTTCTTTTTCTTTTTGTTTAATTTCATATAAAAACAAACTTTGGTATATTATTTTTGGTTATATATATAAATATATAATTATAGCTAATGAAAATGGTCCCATAATTTATTTATTTTGTTGACTTTGTTTTGGGGCATTACAAACCTTTGTAACCTGTAGAGTTGTTATGACTTGCAGTCTTGCCCCATTTCTTATTCTTAAAGTCTCCTTTCTTATTTTCACAAAAAAAAAAAGTTCCTTTTTCAGATAACTTTTGGTGATATATTATATTTATGGCAAAAAAAATGGACATCTATTTTTATTTTAATTTTCCTAAAAATAGTTAGGCTTCATATAATTGAGTGTCAAAACTTCTAAAAGAATGAATTGTTTGGTAACGCTAAAATTAAAAAAAAATTGAGTAATATTAATCTTTCTATTTTATCACAAGTATATATATATACATCATAATATATAATTCTAATAAAGTCATCTGAATATCTCTTCAAACTAAAAAAATAAAGAAAATACAAAAGTATATATTTAGTCATCTAATTTTATACAATATTTTAATTTAATCCCTTATTTTTATAAATTATCTTTCTAATCTTTTAAGCCTTGTATCATTAGTATGAAACATTAGTGATTTTTTTTTTTGTAAGAATCATTATTATTTTAAAACTTAAATTGAATATATTAACATTTGAGAATATTATTATGTTAACATTTAAATTTTCAATATCTGCATTTTGTTAATAGTGTTAGGTTAAAGAATTGGAAAGAGTAATAATAATATGTTTTTTTATAAATTAAACTCAAGATTTAAAAGGATATAGTGGGATTTTATAAATTATATATAAATTTTAAAATATATATATATATATAATTAAATTAACCGTCTAAAATCAATATCATGATGAGCAACCCATATGAAATGTGCTTCTGAATAGAACTGTGATTTTACTTCAAATTATAACATTCATCGTTGAATCAATTCAATTGGCTTGATTCAATTTTCAACGCTTATAATAATTATGAAAATTACAAATTTTCAGGACTCAATAATAACATACATTAACTCAAAAGGTGAATAAATTCACACCGTTGAATAAAAGTTTGTTCCTGTTCTCCTCGCTGCTGCCACTTTCAAGACTCGAGACGGTCATGTTCCTTTCCTCTTCATTACATGATCTTTTGAGGTTCAGAAAAAGCTTCAATGAACAATCATTCCTGTCAGATGAATAATCATTCCTTTAATTACACATGGAGAGACAAAATAGATCATGTTCATATAAAGTGGGCCCCACCTCTACTGCACGAACAAATAAAAGATTCGAGGAATCATCTGTTCTAATTATTGACTGCTCATGAATAATATTAACGATTAATTGTAAAATTTACTGCTCCATCTTCCTACTAATAGCAACTAATACTTTTCTTTTCCTTTTTTTTAAACTCATATATCTTCTTTATTGAAGCTAAAATACTCAAATTATTATCGTCAGATACTAAATATAAATATATATTATAATAAAAATTTAAATATTAATTTATTATATTATATATAATTAATCACTTTTATTATATCTAATTTTCGTTGACTTAACAAATATACTTTTTATATATAAAAATTTAAATGAGTTAAGTTTTATTTATTTTTTGTCATGATGAAATACTTATAGATATATTTATAAAGAGATTTTAACTTATAATTTTATTTAACTCCTTGTCATATAAACGGGTTAACTGCTTATAACCAACCTTGCTAGCAACTAATATTTTACCTTGATTATTATGATATGACGTGGAGCATGAAGAATAAAACCGTGTTAATTTATTACCTCACTTTAGAAGGCAAGGAATCAACAGCCTGCGACCTCGTCCAATGTGTTTTTTTCGTAACAGCGTGTGAGGGAAAGGCAGGGTTGATGTGACGTCATTAAATTACCCCCAAAGAAAAAAACTATGGAAGCCATCTTTGTCTTCTGGATCACTTATAAATAAGCTAAGCCCTCAACATCATTTGGTGCAGATACTGATAAAAAGCTATCAGAATCACAATAAACCTGCAGCACACAGAATAATAGGTCATTCATCATTCATCAATATGCCTTGCAGAAGAATTCTCTTGAAAAGCTTCGTTCTTGGCTGTTTCAAGACCAATCATCAATCTTCTTCTTCCTCGTACTCTTCAAATAGTAGTAAGGATAAGTGCTTGGCCTCTGGTAAGGTGAGCTCAAGAAGAGTGTGTCTCTCTGATCTGAGCAATTCTTCTTCTCTCTCTATCATGAGCGATCTCTCAAACTCTGTTCTGGGTTCAAATCTTCATATCTTCACCGTCAAGGAGCTGGAGGAGATCACAAACAATTTCTGCAAATCCAGTGTTGTTGGTGAAGGCGGATTTGGGAAGGTTTATAAAGGCTTCATTGATGATAAGCTCAGGCCTGGTTTAGAAGCTCAATGTGTTGCAGTTAAAGTTCTGGACTCAGATAGCAAACAGGGACACAGAGAGTGGTTGGTGAGGATCCTTAGCTCAAATTCTCAGATGAATCTGAAAAGGATATGATGAAATTGTGTGATAAATTGATTAATTATTTGTTTTTTGTTGGTTACAGGCTGAAGTAATCTTTCTGGGGCAATTGAAGCATCCCCATCTGGTGAACTTGATTGGATATTGCTGTGAAGATGAACATAGACTTCTGGTTTACGAATACATGGAGAGAGGAAATCTAGAGAACAAGCTATTCAAGGGTAAGGTTTAATTGAAGGAAAAAAAACACTGGTTTCTGGGTCTCTTACACAAGATGGTTATTGATTCTTCTAAAAACAATAAAATGCAGGTTACTTAGCAGCCTTGCCTTGGCTCACAAGAATCAAGATAGCCACTGGCGCCGCGAAAGGACTCGCTTTCCTTCATGAAGAAGACCAGCCCGTCATCTACAGAGACTTCAAAACCTCAAACATCCTATTAGACTCCGTAAGCATAATCAGATTTCAGAGAATAAGTATATGTTAAACTTACCTTTCTATCAGAATAGCTTACACGTTAATGATCATAATCTTAGGATTACAATGCCAAGCTCTCTGATTTCGGTCTCGCAATAGACGGCCCAGAAGAAGAAGATCAGATTTATATCACAACTCGAGTTATGGGTACTCATGGTTATGCTGCTCCTGAGTACATAACATCTGGTACAGACAGAATCTTCACAAAAGTTTAAACCTTTTTATGATTATAAGCCTAAGTTTTGTGACTGAGATGATGAACGCTGGTTTTTATTTTAACAGGGCATTTGACAACGATGAGCGATGTTTATAGCTTCGGGGTGGTTCTGTTGGAACTGATTACAGGGAAGAGATCTGTGGATAAGAACCGTCCGATCAGAGAGAAGGATTTGGTGGAATGGGCGAGGCCATTGTTAAAGGACCCTAATAAGCTTGAAAGAATAATGGACCCAAGATTAGAGGGTCAATATTCTTATGAAGGAGCTAGAAAAATGGCATCTCTGGCTCACCAATGTCTGAGCCAGAACCCTAAGTCTCGACCCTCCATGCGAGCCGTGGTTAAGACCTTAGAGCCACTCATGAACCTAACTGATATAACGGTCGGCTGCTTTGTCTATGTGGTCCCCAGTGAAAATAAGCCGGTTCAATGCGGGAATGAATGTGAGCAGGAGGAGGAGGAGGAGGTAATGGAGCGGACGAAGACGAAGAAGATGAAGAAGAAGAAGAATCGAAAAGGTCAGAGACGAAGACGTCAGATTAAGATGCTGAGATCATCTGGTTCTGTTCATTCAGATACTTCTCTGTACAAAGTTCTTGGTACTAGCCTTTATTCTTCAATGCAATAAGCGCCATAATTCAAAGGAAAATGGCCATAAAAAGCATATGGTTCATCATCATTTTTACACAAAAAAAG
This sequence comes from Leucaena leucocephala, assembly GCA_037074615.1. Classification (NCBI taxonomy): domain Eukaryota; kingdom Viridiplantae; phylum Streptophyta; class Magnoliopsida; order Fabales; family Fabaceae; genus Leucaena; species Leucaena leucocephala. The sequence goes on along the minus strand of CM073557.1, from coordinate 3,263,191 downwards.
TGTAGAAATAGAAACAGAACAAGCATAGGGGAAAAAACAGAGATAGAAAGAAACTGAGTCATATAGTGTACATCAAACATAAAGTTCTTTTTTTTTTGTTCAGAAATTCCAATATGCTTTTTCCTAGTGAAAAGAAAGAAAGACACTTTAGGTGTTAAATAGGTTTGTTCTTTTGTTTTAAAGACTGTAATTTACCTGTAGTTTATTTGAAAAGATATGATTAATATGTGTAAACAGAAGGAGTGAAAAGTGAAAACTTATTTACCGTTTTAATATTTCTCTGTTACTGTCATTTTCAATATATATATGAACACCATTATGTATTGGTCAATATAAAGATGATTTCATGTGATATAGTTGGATTTATTTCATTTTTGTTTTAATAAGCTTATGACAAATGTGGGGTTAGTGGGTTATGCTCTGCTTTCTCATTTAGGAATGAAACAAAGGTTGAAGAGAATGATTGTAGCTAGTAGGCAGTAGCCACCTCCGTTCTCATTTTCTGGAATTGCCTTCCCTCTTATTCGTTTAATTATCTCATAATTCTTACCAAGTCACGTAAGCTCAATTGAAAATTGAAAATTTAATGTTGAAATTAGGAATAAGCCCAATTTAATTAATTAATGATTTATTATCCATTTGACTTATGCTCCCCCCCCCCCACCCCCTGGACGACAAATACTCCTTCTATTTCTTCCCTCCATTTTTCCCCAAATCCATGGCTCTTTCCTTTTGATTTTGACATATTTAGGTTTTACTGCAGTATGTATTATTTTCTTCATAAATTCATATCCACCTTTCATTATCACCTATTTGTATTTCATCCTAATGAATAATTATTCTAAGTTAAAAAGTTATTATAGCTTCTTTAGTGTGATTCTAATCTTTGTCCTCTTCCTTATAAGGGAAAGCTATTTATCAACTCAACTAAAAATTTATTAGTATTAGTAGAGGCTATAATAGCTTGTTAATGATATCAAGTTCAAGCGTATAATATACAGTTATGTAAAAAAAAAAAAAAACTCAACTTAGATTGAGTGGAGTCTAATATGACTTGAGGGTATATAACAACAAAAATAAATATAACAAATCTTATTAAATTAAATAGAGTCAGCTACATGAATTATATAATATTATTATACTCTATTGATAACAAAATTTTTAGATATATTATTAATTAAAATGTCATTCAATAATTTTCTTAAATATTTTTTATATAGCTTTTTAAATGAGTTAATTTTAAGTATTATGGACTCAATTAGGGTAGTTCTTTTAAACATATTTTTTATATTTATAAATATTTAAATTTAAAACATGTATTTAAACGATCAAAACCCATTTCACTTAAACTAATACTTTTCAATAATTTTATTAAATAATCTCTTTAATATTTCTCTAATTTTTTTAAGAAACTTCAAATTTTATAATTTACTCTTCTTATCGGTGTCTCCAATTCTCTTTTTTTTTAAAAAAAAAAAGGACAAAACTATATTTGAATTTAGGGATTGAATGGATGAATATACAATAATATGAGGCAAGCCCAATTCAAACTTGTAAGAAATCTAAAGAAAAATCCGCAAAATCTGTGATTCTAATACGAGCAATTTGGAGGAAGTGTGTAATGATCTTCTTCACTCACCAACCCCCAACAAATTGAATTAGCGGAATCTCTGTGGGGGGAAAACTCACAAATTAAAAGTCCAAATCTGTCTTCTGGTGAAATATCAAAAATCAAAACCAAGATCAAATTCCTAATCTAATCACAACAAATAGTGAAAGACAAGCTCGTAATATTCAACAACCTCTGGCACTTGTGGTGAAATTGTCTTGACATATTCTACCCCCTAATAATTTCCTTTATTAAAATAATGAATCAATTATCAGACATGATTTATTTGCTTAAAATATGTAAACAAACCCACATGGGTAGGAAATTGTCATTTGTTGTTGGAAGGAAACACAGCCTCACACAAAAAGCAGTCTTTTTTTTTTAATATTTTAATGAAGTTGAAATATGAGAGAATCATATGTGGATAATGAATAAAAATTACACTTTCGATTCTCCAACGTTCATGTCTCATGAGGCCAGTCCTTTTCACATTCTTAATTCATTAATTAATTAATCAATTAATTAATTAATTAATTAATTCATTTTAACTTTGCTTAATTTAATCATTCAATGACATAAGCATTACAGGCATTGACATAACCCCATGTCTTCAAATTCCTTAGTTTGGAAGCTAAACTTTGTGTATCAAAAGTAGAGGGGAAAAAGGATATAAAGAAAAGACAAAAGAATAATTAATTATTATTTTCCCTTTTGTATTTGAATGATTACATAGAAAGTATTTGAAAGATTTTATGTGGTTGTATTATGTGTGATATTGTTTAAGTAGTCAATAGTGGATTTGCTAATGATGATCTGACTAGAATATTTGATGCCCACAAATTAGACTTAGAATTTCATGAATTCAATTGAAGCATCCACATTCAAAACTTCATTGTTATCACTAAAATCCCAAACCTTTAAAAACTAAATAAATTTTTTTAAAGTATTTAGGGTTGGACTATACTCAGATCTAAATCAGAATAATGATTTCCAATATCTTCATGGTAGTCAAAAGATGGAGAGAGAAAAATAATATAAAAGTATATGAGATTTACCATTTGTCTTCATGCTCACTCACTTGAAAAACATTTTACAAATTTCTCATATATTGTTTTGAAAATCCAATCAGATCCAATCAGTTGGACTATCAACCAGACTTGTTAACAACTCAGTTTAAACTAAAAAAGTTATTTTTATTATTAAATTATAATTGAGTCATTATAAAACTGAATTAGAATATTTTGAGTTTCATGTATATTACTCTAGAGTATTTGTACCCGATCAATGAGAGACTAATCTCCTGGATATTGCAAAGGCCTAATTAGAGGGACGATCCTCTCAAACACACTAGTTCCATTTCTATCCTCCAATAGGATATAACATAAACTCTTATCTATATGTGCCAACGTGGGATGGTGAGATTTTGTTTTGTATAAAATTTTTTAGAAAGGGATTGGATCCATCCACGATCTAAAGATAGGGTAAAATCTCTTTCTCATAGATGATACAATATGGGTTCGTGAGTTCAATGTATATATTTTTTTTTATTACAAGAGAGGGCTAATGAGCCCTAAATTAAAAGAAATTAATTCACAAGATGATCATATCCCAAACACTTCTTGTCTACAAGAGCCCTTAAATGAGGAGGGTATGAAGATAACAATTTTGTCATCCTTAATCCATTATTTACCAGAATATCCGCCAATTGATTTTGATCTATAGACACATGTTGTATTTTCAACTCTCAAGATAAATTCATCATTCTTTGTATCTGTAAAACCAATAAGTTATAACTATAACTTGTCACATTCATTAACATGTCTACCATATTCTTGGCATCCGATTCAAGTATGATCTTCTTGAATCTTAATTTCCAAACCAGCTTTAGTCCCTTAAGGACTGCTCATTGTTCTGCTTCAATAACACCACACAACCCCAAAATGCTCGTAAATCCTGCAACCCAACTTCCAGTATAATATTTAATAACTCCACCACATCCCGCCTTAGAATGAGCTACTATAAGTGCTCCATCAATATTTAATTTCACCCATTATGTATGAGGAGGTTGCCAAGTAGATTAAGTTAATGAACCCAAGTTATTAGACAAATATACATCTTGAACCTGCACAAAAAATTTCTATGTTTACATAATGACAAAATAGGGATCCAATGGTTTCAAAAAATTGCCATCAAATAGAGGTTGATTCATCTACTTCCATAGCTTCTAATTTTTTTGATTGTTACAAAAAATTTTGAAAAAGGGTTAAGCTCACGCACTAAGGACAGGGCGAAATCTCCCTTCCTTTTAAGTGATATAAATATTAGGTAGGACGAGCCGTCTATTATCCTCAAATATAAACCTAAATATCCAGAAGTTAGGATGTCTCCCTAAGCCCGTAGCTTCTAAATTGAAATAACCCGTTAGACTCCAAGTTCAATGTATATATGGTATTGGACATAGGTAAAATTTTGAAAAGTATTTTTTTTAATTGGGCCGTGTTAGTTGGCCCATTTGGCCCAAGGAGCTGAACAATTCCAGCTGTTTTATTATATTTTTCATTTTCAACGCAATCTGTTCTTTCTACTATGACTATTTTGCGGCATGATCTGTAAAGTAAAAGGCCTCGTGAATATAAAAGTAACCGTTCATATATGCTAATTAGCTCAAAAAGGCCCAACGATTAACATTGGCTTTTAGAGATAAATAAATGTATGGGAATGAAACACCCAAAAAAAAAAAGGTACTTGAGCTAGTTCCCTTCTACTTCTATCACGAAACAGCTGCTGTTTAGAGACCAGATGTTAATTTGTTTATTCTCATGTTGTACAAGTGTGACGGTTTAATCTATGTTTTATTATAAAATAAAAAATAAAAATAATTTATAAGGTTTAAATTTCTGTGAGGAAAATTTTTTATATTTAATATTGACTATAATTTAAAAAAAATTATATCTAATAAAAAATACTTGTAAACAATAAAAAAATAAAAAATAATTTTAGTGAAATCAAGGGAGGTTAATCATTATTGTTTGAAAGATATTTTTTTTTATATAACATAAATTTGTGTAGTAATTGTTATAACATATGATGACTCTAGAATCTAATCTAGATCCTACAACTTTGGACTAACGGTAGCATTCGAAGGCTTTTGTGGTACGATGTTAGTTAAGAGAGTGAAGAAGATCGAAGGGCGATATATCTTTGAAGTGGCCTTAAATCATTCTCTTCCGTTTAGAGTGCTCTTCAATCCATGTCATGCATGCCATGACTTTATTTTTTTTTTATATGAGAGGGTTAATATATCTTAAATAAAAATATTAATTAATAAAGGAATTAAATTTTAAATATTTCTTAATCACAAGAGTTCAAAAAATTAGAAGAAAATGAATATAATACTTTCATATTCTTTAATACATTTTTTTATCAAAATATCTGTCACATAGTTCTAATCTTTAAGTATATATTAAATTTTTAATTCTTAATATTAGTTCATAATCTTATATATATATATATATATATATGAAATTAATAAATTGGATATATCAAGATCCATGACGTGAGATGTTTTTGACTTTATGGCTTAATGAAAGCTACTTATAATGAGAAGTGCCATAAATTATCACTCTATAATTATTAAAAAATAAACAATATCATCCTCACTCGTTAAAAATATTAATAGTCACTATTAATTTTTTAATAGTCAATTTAACTGTTAGAGCTATTTTATATTTTTTTACATTTTTAAGTAATATTAATTTAAGGAAAAAATTTTAAATACCTATAATTTATATGTGAAAACTTTTAAAATAAGATTATAGCTTAATTCAAATAATATAAGCTTTTTTTATATAAAATTTAAGGAGTGATTTATGACTTATAAACAATAGGGGTGTGCATGGGCAGGGCAGCCCCCCTGCCCGGTGCCCTGCCCGAAAAAGGTCTAGGCTGCATTTTGCAGCCCGATGCCCGGCCCGGCCCGGTAAAAGCCCTAACTATTTCGGGCTGGGCATGAGCGGGCTGGGTATGGGCGGGTTGGGCATGCCCAAATTGTGATGTTCTGCTCATATTGTGAGAAAAAAATCTGCAATCATGAACTTATAAAATAATATCATATTTATATCTTCAATAGTTAAATAATATCTATAATTCACTAAGAATAAAGTAACAAAAAGATAGTAATTAAAATCTTAAAATCTATTGCATATATAAAAAAAAATATTGAAATGTGTAGAGGTCAGATATTTGTAACGTTATTATAATACCAATAATCGAATACTTAACAAGTAAAGCAGAGGACCAACTTTGGTATCTATATAAATATAAGAGTTATATTTAATATTTTAAAAATGAGTAAGGAGAGTTGCTAACTAAAGTAAAAAGTGTAAAATTACAAATAGAATAAGTTAAGAAAAGAAATAAGAATTAAAAAAAATAAAAAATAATGAATATATATAGGGTCGGGCCAAATGGGCAGGGCAGCATGCCCTGCCCGGTGCCCGGCCCGGCCCAAATATATTTTGGGCATTTTTTTTAGGGCCGGGCCGGGCGATTTTTTACCGGGTTCGGGCGGGCGTACCGAGCCACCGGACACTGTGAACACCCCTAATAAACAACAGCATCCTAATCAAAGACCAAAGCCAAGAAGATAAGAGATAGGCTCCTCCATAACAGACAGTACCCAAATCAAAGAGTCACCCTATAGGATTAGGATCTATATCATCTATATGGATCAATTTGATCTTATAACAGGCCCTACAATATTTTTGTTTGGTACACGGATTTTTAAAAGAAGATTAGGCTTATTTACAATTTTGATGAAGGGTAGAGGAGGGAAGGAAAAAATTTAATGAATTATATTTAAAAGAAATAGATAAATGGGGTTATAAAATTTAAATAAAGATAAAAGAGTAAAAAGATTTATTAAAAAACAATGCATATATATATATATATATATATATATATATAAAAAGATAACGAACAGGAGGGTCACATTGAAAGGCAAGCTAGGCAGAGGCAGTTATGAACAAATGAGGATGCACCAAAGGCGATAGACTTAGGTCGTTTGGATAGAATCAGATGCGTGGCATGACAACCTGTAATTACAAGGGTATGTAGGAGATGGAAAATAGGGTCACCATTCATGAATATGGGTGCTGAGACGTTAAGTTAAGAAAATAATCTTTGGGTATGCGTGGCGTTAAGCCACTAGCCACTAGGTCCCTATAATATGGTCCACTCTCGAGTCCTCCCTACTCACCAACTTCTATTCTAGGGTCGCATCTATTCCTTTTTAAGTAATTTTTAAAGAAAAAATTATTAAAAAAATAATTTTAAATAAATAAGTATTTAGATAGTTATTATCAAAATAATTTTTATAATTAAAAAATTACCATAAAAATATAAGAGATGATATACAGTAAAAAAAGAGAAAATAGATAAGAGAAAATGTAAAAAAAAGTAAATAGATGAGAGTGAATATAAAAGAGAGAAGAAAGATGAGAGATGAGATATTATAGAAAATATAGAAGATATATGAGATATTATAAGAAAAAATAAGTGTAAAATAATAATTGAGTAGTTTATAAACTCTTTTACTATTTTAAAAGTTACTCCTATCAACTTATTTAAAACTATAGTTTTAAACTATGATTTAGTTTAAAAATCCTTTTAGATAAATTAACTATTTATTTTAAATTTTTATAAATTAAAATTTGAATTAAAATTCCTTTTAAAAAGTATGGTTTATGTTTGCAAACACATCCTTAATTTAGATCTTATTGTGTCATTTTGCCTTGGCTTACCTGTCTTATCCTATTATTATTAGCTTTTTAAATCCCAAGCAACAATTTGAAGTATAAGATAATATATATATATATATATATATATATATATATATATATATCATGTTTCACATAATTAATGTGGTCCACAAAGCTCTGGAATCACAGTTTTGTTTTGGGTCCATTCCATTCCATGATATATATATATATATATATATATATATATATATATATATATCAATGGTGAAAAATATACTCTTTCCTTCTTTTGGAATCAGTTATTCAATGGAAGCAAAAACTTTCGATATGGGTCCAACTTGATTATTGCCTATTTTAATTTGTAGCCATTAAAATTAGTCATTTTGCCCTTTTCTCTGTTTTTGTTCCAAACAGAGAAGTTAGGGACATGAATTCACCATTTATAATCTTGTCTTATTTATTTGAACGGGAGGTCTACAACTCATAATTAAACATATCATTCTGCGGAAATTTGGGGGAAATCCCTAATTGAGAAATTTATTGCGGAATGGTCCCGGAATCATCACGGGAATGTGACTTGTTAGGTCCTCTAAGAGAAATTAAAAACGTACAAAAGCATATGAAATGATAAAACTACCCTTAATGAGTAATAAATGAGGAAGAGGGAAAAAAAGTGGATCACAAAGGAAGATAATTTGCACAAAAGATTGAAGGTAATTGTACATGTAAGAGAAGATAATCTGTATGTATGCAAAATTGCTTGGATTTCTCTCAAAGTTGTTTTCTGTCTCACAGCTACTGTACATGTACGTGTGCAAACTATAAATTTATAACCCTTAGGAAAGGTTTAGTACCGTAGATGAGTTTTTTATAAAAATATAAATAGAAATAAAATTAAACTAAAAATGAGTTTTAAAATAAATATAGAATTGATATATTTTTTTTTTACAATTTAGGGTAAAATATTATAATTTTTTTATAACTTAAAAATGGTTAAAATTATCTAAAAATTTTATAATTAAAGAAAAATCATCCAAAAAATTTATTTCAACTTCCATCATATCAATTCTTAATTTTTCTTATAGAATTAAAATGATCTAAAATATTAGAAGTAAAAATAATTTCTATCATACTAAATAAATAAAATGGAATAATTTATTTTCACTTCCACTTCTTCACCTCCATTTCCAGCATACGTACCAAACATACCATTAAATTTGATGTGAATGACTTACTTTTAAATTCATTTTTATATAAACTATAATGTTTTTCCCTTAAGAGATCAGTTGGAAATATAAAAATAATTTTTAAGCGTATGCATTAAATAATTATTCAAATTAAATTTAAAAATTAAAAATGTACTATTACAACTAACATATGAATGTCTATATCAGCTTGAGTCTCTAACACAAGTTCTTATCAGGAATAGTTGTTTAAGTAATCTGTATTTATTTCCATAAGATTAAATTAAACTAAAGATGTTGGCATATTTCCTAACAACAGGGAGTGATTGAAAATTAACTTTATATTTGCATGTTCATCATTCACCTAATGTGGCCCCACAAAAGCTTTTGGACCCAGCTCCCTAAAATCATACTTCAAACTTCATTGCTTAAACCATTATTGCCATCAACATAAAAACACAATTTAAGAATGAACACGCCCATAAATTAATTTAATCCTCTTATTATCCTTAATATATGACCTAATTAAAGAGTTTATTTTAATCTTAAATATAAAATTTCTTATATTTTTTTTAAATTATACCTATTCATACTCCCTCAATAATAATAGAGTAAGACAGAGATTGAGAGAATTAAGAAATATGGTTATGATATTTTAGAAAAAAAATATGATATATTAACTAACTTCTTTAATATAATCAAATTACTTAAATAAATCTTATATTAATATCAGAGTATTTTATATTGGGTTAGGAAAACAACATACTATATTCTCTCTCATCTATTTTCTCATTAGTTTTCTCTTTCACCCATCATCTTCATAAATAAAGATATATTTAAAAAAGTTTTATATTTCTATCACATTTTATTATTTTTAATTAGTTATAACTAACACTTTGACCAGTATAATTTATGTAGTATCCTTTTATATATATCTATAGAAATTTTTTTAGGGAAATTGAGTTCATCAATACTAAGATATATTTTTAAATTCAATGAGCATTTATATAAAAATTTATAAATTATTTATCAATAAAATTTTTATATTTATATTAATAGTAGAATTTAAACGGGTGGAATAAGCCACCTCAACACAATACGTAAACAAGTAAATGACAAACTCAAACATTCTCATTTCGTGTGGGAGAAAATTATATTTAAGACAACACGGAAATGTTAATACCCATCAGCAAATTGATTAACTTACAGTACTGCATCTCTGAACCCTTCACTCTTATTAGAGATCAAACTAAACTTTATATAATTAATAATAAAGATGAGGAGCAAGTCTGGGCTCGACCACAGCTTCAAGTGGGATTTTCTTTGGAGTCGAGAGCCCAAAAATCTCCTCCATGCTCAATTCCTCCTTCTTCATACCATCTTTGAGTCTCCAGTGAAACCCATGCAACAGATTCGCCAAGCTCGCCTGAATCACCTTCAACCCTAGAGCATAACCAGGGCACATTCTTCTTCCTGCTCCGAACGGTAACAGCTCGTAGTCATGTCCCTTCACGTCTATGTTCTTCCCCAAGAACCTCTCTGGTTCGAACTCCTTAGGGTTTTCCCATATTGCCGGGTCTCTTCCGATGGTCCACGTGTTCACCAGCACCTGAGTTCCTTTCGGTATGTCGTAGCCGGCGACCTTCACGTCTTCTCTGGCCAGTCTCGGAACCAGCATCGGAGCTACAGGGTGGAGCCTCATGGTTTCCTTGGCGATGGCGTTGATGTATGGTAAGTTGGCGACGTCTTTTTCTTCCACCCATCGCTCTTTTCCAATGACTCTGTCGAGTTCCTCCGCCGCCTTATTGAAGATCTCCGGCTTTTTTAGAAGCTCTGAGATTGCCCATTCCACTGTTACTGCTGAGCTCTCTGTCCCTCCAGCTATTAAGTCCTGACATACCATACAAGTTAATAATTCATCAATACCTTTTTGGATATAGAGAAATTATATAATACTCGTACTTAAAAGCTACTATGATAAATCAATATCTATGGACAAGAGAAGCGAAATGATGACGATACAGAAGCCAGAAACAGACCGCATCCTTTTTATCACTTTGTCTTTATTTTCCTACCTAATCTTGCTAATTAATATTCCTTTTTATTTATGCTAATTAGAATATTTATTTTATATAAAATCTTAATCTATCTTATTTTTTTTAAACTATTCGGCAAACAGAAAATTTCAATGGAATACTAGTTCTAACATAAAAAATTAAAAAATATTTTAAAAATTAATACCTTTTTTATAAATAGGGGAAATTGTTTTTAGAAATTTTCAGTCATGACTCATGAGTAATCTGCCTAATGAGCCGACTTTCCACGAGGATACTTTCTCCATCACGTGATAATTAATAATAAAATCAAATAGTGAAGGAAATGCCAACTTCTTATATGATTATAGGATATAACCAAATAAAACAGACCAAAAAAATATCCGAAATGTCAAACTACATCTCATTTCAAATTAATTAATAGCTAGCCCGTCACATCAGTCATTGCCTCATTAATTGGGATTAAAACCTCTAATAAAAAATAAGAGGAGATTAGCACATTAGTCGTCATCAATTAATTAGCCTTCTACATCCTAATCCTATATAAATATATATAATCAACGAAGGAACGAACATCACCCAATAAAACAAGTAGACATAACATGCATCTTAATTGAGATGTAAATTTCTTAACTTCTTTTGTTTTCTCCCTAAACGACACACACAAGTGGTGACATGTTCGTATACGCTTTACTAATTTAAATAAAAAAATTAATTACCTGAGTAAAGGCTTTGATTCCATGCCTCTCGAGCTTGACTTCAAGAGTAGGATCATCGGCAAGCTGAAGAAGAACATCCACCATATCTTTAGCTACATAACCTGGACTCCCTCCTTTTCTTTCGATATGTTCGTCCAAAACATGTTCCATGAATCTATCGAACTTCTTGCTCAACGCCTTCATCCTCTTTATATAACCCTGCAAGTCCAGAAAATTGATCCATGGAATGAAGTCTCCGATGTTCAAAACTCCGTTCAACAAGAAAAGCTCGTCCAGCATCTTCTTGAACTCATCCGGCGAAACGATGGCGTTTTGGCTCTTCTCCAGGTACTTCTTCCCCAACACCATCCTGCTTATCACGTTCAGGCTCAGAGTAGAGAGATGATCTTTCAGAACTATGGTTTTGTTCGCTGAATCGTTTAGTTCTTTGAGCAAAGCTTTGAGTTCTTCTCTTCTGATGTATTCGTATGATTCAAGACGTTTCACGCTGAACAGTTCCATGAGGCACATTTTGCGAGCTTGTCGCCAGTATGGACCGTACTGGGACCAAGTGATGTCGGAGTAGTTATAGGTGGTGTACTTGCCGGCGGCAAACTTGGGGCGGCCGGCCAAGGCGGCGTCGTTGGTTTTGAGGAACTCTCTGGCCATTTCGACGGAGGACCCGACGACGACCGGGTTGGATCCGAACCAGACGTGAACGAGGGGGCCGTATTTTCGTGAGAGGGAGTGGATGGATTGGTGGGGGAGGGGGCCGATGAGGTTGAGGTTGCCGATGATGGGCCAGGGCCTCGGGCCCGGTGGCAACTTGTATTGCCGGCGACGGAGGTGGCGGCCAAAGAGGAGGAGGACGGCGATGGTAGCGAGCCATGCGGCTGCGTTGGGAAGGTCTACCATCAATTCCATGGCCATATATAATTCTTGTGTTATACTGCGTCTGTGGGGATGTGATATTGAGTTGGGCAATTAAGGTATTTATACAGCATGGGAAATTACCGATGGGAGCAAGAAATTCCTTCTTTCTTTTTTTTTTATTGTTTAGAAAAATGTAATTGATGGGTAAATTAAAACAAGACCTTGACTTGCAAAAGCCCTGTTGTAGTCATGATTTTTTTAGTAGTTAAATCTTAGGGTCGTGTCGTGTTTATTCGGAGAAGGTGGCCAACCAACCACTTCAACTTCTACTTTACTGACTTGACTCGGCTCGTTTCCCTCGAGTGGCCCAAGTACGAAGGCCAATTTCTTCGTCCCTTCACAAAAGATCACTTGTATGTTAAATTCTATTCTTTTGTATGTAAATGGTCAACAAGTATTTATTAATGGGTTTTCTGAATTTAAATTATTGCAAATTATAGGCTTTTAAAAATACTGTGCAGAAGTACGTAAAATAAATTATACTAATTAATCACACATATTTTAAAGTTAAAATTAATTAATATACTTTTATTATATTATTTTATATTCTAAATATAAGAGTTAGTTAATTTTTTATAAATTAAATGAGATAAATAAACTATTTAATTATAATTAATTTAAAAGTTAAGTGATTAATTTTCATAAATTAAAAAATATATAATATAAATTTATACTAAAATGTTAAATTTAATGATAATTTTTTTTAAAAAAAATGATTAACTCACAGAGATAATACAGGGACGTTCCAGCTATTAAAATATATAAAGGAAAGATTAATTAAGACTCGATTAATAAATGTTGGGCAAAATAAGAAATTGAGTCCATTAAATGATAGTATGTACCCTCCTTAGATCTTTTAGCGAAGACTTGTGGACTCAAAAAGCCATAGAAGTCGCTTTCGCGCCGGCTTTATTTTATTACACTTTCCCTCCACGCTTCCTTCTTCGCACTTCTCTCCCTACTTGCTTCGAGCCTTCCTTTTTATTTATTTATTTATTTTATAAATAAATATTTATATTTAATTTTAGCTTAAATATACAAAACCTGTTAAAATTTATATCCGTTGCATTTAACTTCTCTAACTTTTAAAATTTTAATATTTAATATTTTAATTAATAAACTCTTTAATTAAAATTATCATTAAAGTTAATAATTTTTATCTTATAATTTTTTATATAACATATCATTTACAAAATAACACTTAACACTCTACATATAACTTTCAATAGTTTATGTTTTTTATTTAAATAATATATAGTAAAATAAATAATTTAAATACTTTTTTAGTTATTTAAAAAATATTTTAAAATACATTCAAATGTAAAGTATTATTTAAATATTTTATATTTTTAAATATTTAAAAAATTAAAATTATATCCCAACTATTAAAATATTTATTTTTAAATAAAATGATATATAATAGAAAAATGTAAAAATTATTATGTGTAAAAATTGTTAATTTTAATAATAATTTTAAATATAATATTAGGATCTTTAATTTAAATTTTTAAATATTTAAAAAATTACGTGTAACCAACTTAAAATTTATCACTGTTTTATGTATCTTATCTTTTAATTTATAAAATATTTTTATATAAATTTTGATTATTAAATATAGTATGAAGGGTATCTTATACTAAAACGTAATAATTATTATTTATATTTTTAGATTGAACAAATGTAACAGATTTTTTAAAAAATAACAAGTTTTTATTAAAATAACTTATAATACACAGGCTACATGGAGTAATAATTTATAGTTTAAATTATGTTGTCTAACTTTTTGACATTCACCAAATAAAAAATTATAAAATTTAACAAATTATTATCTATATTTTTAATTACACATGATGATGAAAGAATATTATTAAATAAGCACATGGCAAAAAAATTAAATTAAAACTTGTTATTGTTTATATTTTTTATAACACCGCTTTTTATTTTATTAATTTTTCTCTCTTTATCCTTCATTTATTCCCTTCAAACCACAAATAGAGGGTTAATATCCCGTGCGTCGCATGTGTATAAATCTAGTTAACGTCTATTTATAAAAAAATATTGCTAGCAGTGTATTTGTATTTTGTATAGAAGTTTCCCCAGTTGTCCTCTAGTATATCTTTTAATATATAATTAATTTAATTAATTTAATTATATTAAAAAAATTAATTAAATTAATTGATATAATATATTTTTTAAAATATATTAATTATATTTTTATTTAATTATTATAAAAATAAATATTAATAAAAATAATTTTTAAAGAAATAATATATAAAATATATCTTATATTTATAACACATATTAATTTTTTAATTAATTTATATATAAAAATAAAATTTGGGGAAATACTTAACAAAATAAAGATCTAAAATCTATAGTTTTGATTGGACGTTTTTTTCAAAGTGTGCATCACGGGTCCACTTGTCAGTCTGTAACAAACATTTTTTCATGTCATGACCCACTAGAGACAAGTGGCAACTAGTATGCTTTTTTAATATATAAAATAAAATGGCTATTTAAAAACTCATTCCTCTAATTCTAATTAGATGTTACTAATATTTTTAGTGGAAACACCTTTTTGCTCTCAACAACCATACCAATGTCGTTGTGCAATTTTCTTCTGCTAGTATTCATAGTACGATATATTTATATATTTTCTATAATATTTTAATATAAATTTCCAAACTTTGTTATTTTTAGAATGAAAACCTTAGGAATTTAATTCAATTAAATCGATCATTTAATTTGAAAAATAGTAAGTTAAGTTGAGAAAAAAAAATAAGACCGTTTTTAAAAAGTAGATTAATTTGTCAAGTTTGTAGATTAATGCTTTTTTATTTTATTATTATTTTATTTATTTTTAATAACTTAGACTCTCACAAGTCTAAATCTAACCCTTTTCCTTTGTTAGTTTGTTATTATTTTAAATTTTATGTTAAAAATAAAAACAATAGTAGATTTGTGGGCTAACCGCAACAAGTTCAAATTAGTTAAATATTAACCCAATCTATTTCCCCTAAATCCCTCGCTTGACCATACTAATGATGTTTTTTCTTTGGTATGCTTTTTCTGTTTTAACATCAAAGTGTTTTATGCATTTATATAAATTCAGACGCAATATCTCGTACGTCAAAGACCATGTTTTTGTTGAACTAAAATCAAAACCTATTGGTAACTTCTGACCTTCATCCTGGTCTCATTTTAAAAATGAGAGAAATAATTAAGAAATGTTAGATATAGTAAAAAAGGTATTTTTTTTATAACAAACTAGTGTTTAAATTTTTATTAAGAGAAATATTTATATTTAATATCTAAAAATATTTTGAATATGAATATTTCTAATCAGAGAGGATTCTTCTGCTTAGAAAAAAGAGGGATAAAATTACCACCAAAGCTGGTTTAATAATTAATAAATATTTTCTACTCTTACTAATTTGAAAATCTTATAAATGAATAATTTGTAGGTACTTTTCTTTTGTTACAAAAATTTTTAAAAAAGAAGTTAGGTCCATCTATGATTTAAGGGTAAGGAGAAATTTCCTTTTCTCCTAGATGATACTAATATCAGACAAAGCGAGTCGTCTATTACCCTTAGACGTAAACCTAGGCACATAGGATTTATAATACCTCCCTAAATATCACAACTGAAATCATAATAAAATGATACTTTACTGAAATTAAATATACTCTAAATAATTATATATTTTACCTCTTTACTAGTTTAATGTATGAATAATGGGTAATTTGTAGATACTTTATTATGTATATTATATAAAATGAGGACTTGGGCTGTTTAATTATTGAAGCAAGGCCTTCGTAAGCTCTAATATGAAAGATAAGCCACACACACGAGTAGTCCAACCACAGCAACACAAATAGTGTCACACTATTTGGGCTGTTTAATTGACTATTTCTTTGCTGTCAAATAATCTTTATTATTTATTAATAATTATAGACAATTTATTTTATCTGATATTAATATTATTAAAAAAATATTTTATCTTACTCTTTAATCGTAAATAAACCTACCTCTTTTTTAAAAAAAATTTATACAAAAAAAATAATTATATTTCATAATTTCCCTTCCTAACGATCAACCCTATGTTTAGATGGAAAGAAAACTAGCAAAAAAATAATAATAGAAGGAAATATTTTAAAAAATATAGTAATTTTTTTACTATTATTAGAAACTTTTATTCCTAATAAATAAGTCGGTCATATTAAATACAACATTAGTATTAGTGTAAAAATCTCTAGTGAAATTTTGAGCCGGAAAAACCAACCACGGAAACAAATAAAATTAGTCTACAGTCCATGATACTTCAAAAATACAAAACATAAACGAAAGTGACAATCTTTTTCTAGCAAATATACAAAAATATTCATCATCATCCTCAATTAACCTCATTTTCATATACAATCTATATATATATATATATATATATATATATATATATATAACCCTCTTTGTCATGCACATGCACTAATCTAAATATTATCCATCCATCTTCTCTATGCCCTAGGTACAAGTTCCTCATCAAAGGAAATTATTGAAGGCTTGGCCTCTTGCAGGTTAGCTCTGGTAGTTGGAGAGCTCTCAATGAAAGAGTTATTGTAATGAGCATATATCCTTTAGAGAACTTTACTCTGAAAACTAACCATAGGCTTTATAATTATAAGACTCGTGCTCTAGGGTAAACTTTCTGAGTGAGATTCATGAGCCACGAAGTAACTCAATATTGAATTCTCTTGTGAGGGTTATATTTAATGAAGGAGGAAAGGGGTTATATATTTTCATCCCCTGAAATTTATGCTAGTTTTGTATTATGTATACTACCCTTCGAGATAGATCTCTTTCATATCTAAATCCTGGCTCCGTCCCTAGTTATATTGATACACTATTGGGAATGCCTCTACATGTAATGCCAGAATCCGAGCTAGGTGCCAGCAATTCATAAGGTAACACTCCAGCCCCACAACGGTTTCTCAAGTTAGAATTTGAGTTCCTTCTCTCAATCTCATTCTCTATCTCTGTGATCTTCTCTGAGAATCCATGGAAGGCCCTGATCATCTCTGCATCGCCGGTCCAAGACGACTTCGGTCGCCTCTCTCCCAGGTATTCCTCATCGGGCGAGTGAAGAGACAACATGTCCACCACAGCCATGTACCTCGTAGCTTGCAACAAACTAGGCAATGATCTCAAGAAATACTTTTGTGGCTCCGCTACTAAATTTGCATACTCTGGATCACCTTCTTCTGGGATCAATCTTCTCATTAATGGCGGGCGATTTGGGACGTACCCTCCATAAGGGTACTGCCCAAAATTAAGAGCAGCATGTTGTGCAGATGCAATCCAAATCAAGGTACTTAGAATGGAGACAAGATCTTCAGTTTTGTTCAACGTAGGCCACCAGGTTTTGTCGCTAAGGTCAGCATGTCCTTCGTTAATTGCTTCATAGTACCATGATTGGAGCTCCTTGTCGCTGCAAATTTGGCTTGAACTTGGATAGTAATGGTTCACATAGGTTCGTACCCAACTCTCAATAGCAGACCAGATCATAAGACCATCAGAAGCATAAGGGTAGTCTTCTATGAGAAGCTTTATACCATGTGGTTGTGTTGGGTCCGGTTTTGCCATCCCTCTGCAATATTATCGTAATGTCAGATTAATTCTACAACTTCACAAATATATTCCCAAATCCTAAATCTAAAATATCAATATACTTTGTCTCCTAAATTTTAATTTTTTTTTTCTTAGATCTTCCTATTGATTACATATATTAAGGGGATTCTATATCAAGAGAGTAGTTGCCAATGCAAATGATTAAAATGAATACTTTAAAAAAACTAACACACATATTTTATAAATAATTAACTTGATTATTTTTCTTAATATCCATAGATTAGTTATCTCACTCCTATATCTAGGATAAGAGGAGTACCTGTGAATGAGATCAGCGGGTAGGGCCTCCATGTCGAAGCGCCAGAGGTTTTTGTAAACGGAAGAACTGAGCTCCATGCAGTATGGACCAGGAGTGAAGGAAGCCTCAATGATTCCACCTGCATTGATAAGTTTTTGACGAGCCTGAGCATTCATCTCCAATGTGTACCTCATGTGTGGATCTAATAGCTTGAAGATCGGATGCATTGCACTTAATTGTCTATGAGTAGCCAATATAAACGGTTCCAAACACGCATGTGTGCGTAGCCTATATACACAAAAGAGTTAGGAAATATTCATAAATATATCAATTGATTAGTGAAAAAACACAGCAACTTTAATTTGCTTACCAATGGTTAACAAGTTGGTGCACACCAGCATCATTGTTACAGACATGAGCCTTGGCAAGCTGCCATATCCAATTGGTCGTAGCATCAAGTGGGGGTGTAACGACGCGTTTTGATCGGGAATTCGGTGTGCCTGGTGGGAGGCTAAGTTCTATAGCAATGGGCTTGAGTGTTCCAAGGGGAGTTAAGAAGAAAATGGTGCGAGTGGCATAGGATTTTCTGTCATCAAGGGCATTGATTTTATCAAGAAATGGGAGGTAGATATCATGGTAATCTATGATAAACAGCTTATTCTCCTCTATTGCCTGCAAAATTATTCCAAGACACAAGATTAGTACTATTAGTTACTTGTTCATGAAGAAAAGGACTAGGTGTTAATTAAGACTCTTTGCAGCTACCTGCTGAACTGTCATGCCATTAATTTGACCTAAAATGTGCTCTTCTTTAAGGGCTGACTCGAGGTTTCCGTACACTTGAGGGTCAAGTTTGCTTATTGGTGGGAAAACTTGAAGCCTCTCAATGTTAACAGGATTAACTCCCGCTATTGCTTCACGAGCAAACTCATCATCTCTCATCCAAGCGAATTTGTCCTCTGAAAAATAGTTAAAGATCAGAACTTCATGTCACAGTTCTGTTTTAGAATATATTATATTTGTCTTTCTATCAAAATAATTTAAGCTAATTTGATAACAACTAACTCAAGGTTCTTTCAATTAAGACTTTTTATTATATTCTAATAGCAAGTACATAACAACTCACTGGAAATGATCTTGGGAATGTCAAACTTAAGAAGTTTGAGGCTGGTTTCTGGTATTTTTCTGAAAAAGTCTGAATCTTTCAACAATTTGAGGAGAAACCCTTCAGTGATATAAAGGCCATCAACATCAGAGAAGTCATTGAAGTCATGATTATCAGCGGAAAGATTAGCCTTGAAACCAGGGATTAAGTTATGAAACAGAGCTTTGAGCCTCATGTGAGATAAAGCTTGCTTCTTAGACTCTTCAAACTGTTCATCTCTGGGAACATACATTGGCAATGGCTTCTCCACACGAGACTCTGTATTCATGTCTGTATCTGTTACAGGACGACCAGTACGACACCGTCTTGGGTATGGATAGTGTTGAGATCCTCCAAGTGTTGGTCTGGTAAGATCAAGACCAGAATCTGGAAGGCCAAGATCATTGTATACATCAAAATCATAGATTCTATCACTTAGCTTTCGTTCTCCTTTTTTGTCTCCTCTCAGATTTTTCAACTCCTTTTCCCTCAGTGATCTAAGCCCACTTGGCGTTTCATTTGGTAGATATGGCTGCTCACAATCAATCAATTCATCAATATTAACACACTAAATAAAACTACCTTTGTGCTTGTTTTGTTTAATTTACCAAACTTAAGATACTAGAGTATTAGTTTTGGACAATTCTATGCAGCTCAAACAAATATAACAATAAACATAAAAATCACCAAATTTTGTATATATATGGTTATAAAAACAAATTTTCATATATTTTATTTTAAGAATTGAAATTATCATCTTATAATATTAAAAACAGTTAATATTTTTTATATGAAATACTCCCTCCAGTTTAAAATATATAAGTCTAATGTATCTAATTATATAGAGACTAATCAATCAATTTAAAAGGAAATTAACTTCATAAATTTGTCAAAAAGTTAATACATTTTTTTAAAATTATTTTTATTAAATTCCAAGATAACTACTCATAATATTTAACTGTAGATAAGTGTAAATTAGGGAAAAAATAATTATTGCCCCAAATAGACTTTTAGTTTGGACAAAAAAAGCCTAGAGAATATAAATTAGAAAGAAAGTTTTTGTAATAAATATCTGGAGACCAAGGAAAGGTCAATAAGGAATTTCAAAAGTGGGTGGGATTTTGATAATAGTCATTAATGGCTGTTAGTTCATAAGTTCCATCACAAGTTGGAGATTTTCTTCATTGATGAAGACTTGCAAGGATTAAGATATACAAATAAATCAACAAAAAATCAATACTAATATTAAATATGCAACTTGCTTGGCCTTTCAGAAAGCTTTAAAAGAGAACACAAGAGAAGAAAGAAAACAGCTTTGACCTTTCCATGCAAAAATAATAAATAAAGCAGAGGACTGCATAATCTGTTTCAGGGCCACTGTACATTTTAAATGCCCTGACCCTGAAGCAGAGGGCATTCAAAAGAAACATATGAACAAAAAAAGTACTTGAAATTTTTTTATATTTATATAAAAAATCTGAATTAACTTGAGAGTATATGTATCTTCCACTGTAAAATTGAAAATTGAAAAGTAGATTTTACCTTGTTAGAGAAGAAAACTCTTGGATGAGGATGATGTTTTCTGGGTTGAACCCAGGAATTGCAGGGGAAATGAATAGTACCACTGGGAAATCCTTCGATCGTTATAGTTTCCAAAAAGAACTCTTTTTGATGTTTGTTTGTCACAGTAATGGCCCCTGCCTCCATGAAATCAGAGTCCACCATGAATTCTGCTGTGTAATTCACTCTCTCTGCTCGAACATTGGATTTCTCGGACCAGTCCTTCAACACTGCTTCTTTGCTCTTCCTTGGGTTCTTCGTTCCTAATAAAGAACCAAACCAAATCGATTCAAATGAAAAAAGTTCAGTTTTTTGAGATACCCAGAAAGTGAAAAGGTGAAATTCTTTCTTACTTGGGTCTGTCTCTGTGCTGATAAGCTGAAGAACAATGTTCATTCCTATTTTATCAGTGAAAGCATCAAAATGTTTCATAATGGTGTCTTTGAAATCCTCTTTGATCTTGTTCTTCACTGTGACGACAGCTCTCAGCTTGAATTTGACAGCTTTTTCTTGTGCAGACACAGAAGTTCTTACCAAATCCTCGCTAACAGCCGCCACGGGAACATTCAGAGCCTTCTTCTTCAACCTCACGAACCTCGTATTCTTCAAAGGCATCGGTGAAAAACTATGATTCAGAAGCACTTGTGAGGAAGAAACAAATGACGATCTCTCCATCAATGGAGAGATCGTGATTTCTCTGGTAAGGGCCATTTGGCTTTGCTTCTGTGTTTCCCGATTTGTTGATTCTTCAGAAAAAAGATCAGAATTAGGATAGAACAGGGAGAATTTATAAAGGTGGCGACAACGCATTCACATATTTATTTATATTTTTTTGACAAGGATGGGCCGTGTGAACTGATCAGACAAATCACTCGGTTTTACATGAGTTGAATTGTGCTGTTGTTCTGGATTTTTCCAAGGACATTTGAAAAATCAAATTAATGGGGCTGCTGACTAGAAACAATGAGGTTGTAGGAGAAGACTACTTATGAAATCAGTGGCTTCTGATGCTAGATTAGCGTCATGTTCATCGTTTCTTTTTGTCTGTGCATGTTAAAAAATAATAAAGTTTTTAATTTTGAATTTTTTGTGAATTTTAAAAATAATGAGAAAATATCGATGAAAATTTTATTGTCAAAAGATCTTAGTTGGATTATTATTACTCTGTATATCAAATTTTTAAAATTTTGATACTTTTTATATATAAAATTATATCGATTTTTTTTCATTAGTAAAATTTTTACGCAGAGAATTTTTATCAATTTTTTTTCAAATAATCATCTAAGGAGAAAAGATTTCAAACTAATGGGAATGAGATAATTTTTTTATCCTATGTCTCATCCTATTTTAATTTTTTTTTCAGGTTAGTCCTGTCCTATTTCGAAATACCCGAAATAGGAATAGGATGGAAGTGAACACCCCAATATGATTATAATATTATAGTAGAAAAATGATGGAATGATAATAAATTTGTGTGCACTTTTTTTTATTAATATAATCTCTCTTAATTTTCTTATTTGCGAACTAATTAATCAAGCTTTAGGTTTTGAGCTAGTTTGAATTCAACTAGATAAGGGCAACTCATTTTTTATTGTTTCTATTATTGTTTTCCTCTTCTTTCATGTTGGTTCTTCTTTATATTATTCCTTTCATAAAGATTTGGTATTAGTCAATGCTGAATAAATATTAGTTATTTTTTTTAAAAAAAAATCAAAATTATGTACTTTTATTCAAAGTTTTGGTAATTTTCATGTAGATATACATATTTTACACACTCTCTCAAGTGCCTTATAAATATGATCAAATTTTATATTTTATCTTATAAATAAGATCAGAAGAGGATAAATTTTTGTTTATATTTAAAAATTAATCATGTTGAAATATAATTAATTTTCAAGAACCATACAAGACCAAAGTCTAAACACATGATGATGGAATAAAACCAAGATCTATATTAATATAGCTTGAAGTGATCAAATTGAATTTGTTATTATATGCTTTAGACTCACAACAATAATAAGAATATTTCAATAGCATTTGATTATTATAACTATTTTTTTTATAAGAAAGTTTATATGAATTCGACACTAGTCCCTATTAAAACTAATATATAATTTTAAAATTTAGAGAGTACTTATAAAAAATTTATGAGATTATTTATTAAATTAATTATCACAACTATTTATATTTTTGTCAACCAGAGAGGAAACCACGCTGCTTTATTTTGTAGCGTATATCTTTTACTTTTATTATTGTTTTGGTTGAAAATTTTATATCTAATATTGTATAAATGAATTGAGTTTTTCTATGTCATAAAGTAGTTCTTAATATGTTCTGCCTTCAATTAGGAGATTTATATAACTTTAATTTGTTGGCAACAAAATTTAATTTTGCATCAGTTATTCTATATATTTATATTAGCTAGTTAGGATTTGCCTTTAAGAGTTTGGAGAATTATTATGAAGTATTAAACAAGAGATTTAATTATTAAAAAATTATAATAATAAGTGAGCAGCATAAATATTTTATCATTTTTTATATTAAAATTAGTTATTACATGCTTCTCAATTATTGTTAAATTCTTAGGTAAATAAATCATTTCCATATGATCTTATAATAATTTCTTTTTAAGAATTATGATAAATTCTTTAAACTTTTTCTTTTTCCTTGTTTTTTTAATATCATGAATTGTGATCTATTTTTATTTTGTTTAATGGTTGGTTTTTTCTACAGAGCTGAAATTTCACCGTAGAACGTAATACTAATTAGACTAATGTTGTATTTAATATGACCGAAACTTATTGGATGATCTATATATATATATATATATATATATATATATATATATTTGAAAAGCTTTTGGGAAAGGGAATTGAGAAATAATGAAAAATAGAGCTAGTCGACATGCAAAAGTTGAATAATATGCCTTGTTAGGTAGATACTTTCAAGTTTCAATTTTCAATTCTGAAAATCAAAGTCCCACAAACACATAAACAAAAGTCTAATTCAAACAAATAGATATTTTCCTTTTTAGCCAATAAAAAAATATAGTTAACTTAATAAATGCTAAAACTTAATTAACCTCTATTTGGAAAATTTAAATAAATAAATTGTTTATTTTAATTTTACTATGAACTATTAATTATTTAAAAACTTCAACTAAACAAGAAATTGAGGTTTTCTTAAATAATTTCAAAATTTAAGGTTTTCTAACATGAAAAGTACAGACACCTTTATTTTAATATTCTAAATAACAATTTATCTAAGTTGGAATTTCATTTTGCTGTTACAAATTAATTAGAATGAATAGCATGCTATGTACTCAAATATATACTCCATTCGTTTCTAATTATCAGAAAAAAATATTTAAATTCATATAGGGTTGAGTTTGTAAGATTACACATTAAAAAAAAGAAAGAAACTTAAAAAAGTACTTAGTGTCGTCCAGCCAAAATATCCGAACTAAGCTAACTTACTCTTTTAATAAAAAAATGATGACAATTATTAATTTTGGTCGCAATTGAAAAGAAGAAATAAATATTTAGATAAAATAATTTTTTTGATATCTATAAATTATGAAATTACGGACAATGAGAGTATTAATTAACAGTATTAAAAAAATTGTTTTAGTATAAAAATTTTTAAAAAATAATTAAACTCACTTATAATATAAAGGTAGAATAAAATCTTTTTTTTAGACAATACTAATATTAAATAAGGCGAATTATTAATTATTTTTAGGTATAAATTTATATATTTAAGAATTAAAATATCTTTTTAAATATTATAATTATAATTATAATAAATTAATTTTTTTAAAATATTGAATACATTATAAATGATTGTAAATCTCTCATTTTTACCAACTGAACCGGTTATTGGAAAACAAAATGAATCTATGGAATAAGTAAAAGGGGCATGGACCATGCATGGAAGAGACCGGTTCTAAATTCTAATAAAGTTGTGGGAGCTGAAAGTCAAAGTGAGAGTACTTCACCAAACGACGCGTCCACCGCCAGACAAAGACGACACCTACCCAATAAAACGGCAACAAACCTTGGAACCCACTTTTTTATAATATGAGAAGAGTATGACACAAACTCAACCTCATTGACAAAATGCAAGTCAATAACTTGTCACACCTTACTTACTAACCTTATATTTTTAGGTAATTCAAACTTATTGCATTTGATTTTTGAACCCTTCCTTCCTTTCTTTTATAATAATTATTACTCATTCCTCTTAATTAAGAGTTAGATAACTAATTTATAGATATTAAAAAATTAGTTAATTTAATTATGTATAAAAATATATATAAGAGTTTCCTTAAGGTACCATTAGGATAGAAAATTAGTCGTTTAATATGAGTAATTAATAGAAAAAATTTAAAAAAATATAAATTTAAGAGATAAAATTTAAAATAAGATTTTTATGTAAAACCAATACAGAATTTTTTACTAATTATATAGTTATCAAGGCTATAAATTCAATAAATTAATTCGATTTTCATACCCCAAATCTTCATTTGGCTCAGTTCATTAATTAATTTTGACCTCAACTCAGATAAATTCCATTTTATAATTCATCTGTGTGCTTCTGGTTGATATATCAAATTTATGTTCATTGACTTGCTTTGTATATTTTTTTTTTGCTCACCCAATTTATCGAAATTTTACCCCGATTATATTCGCATCTAACCCGCGTCTCGCATCTGGCTATAATAGATGAGTCTCCCAAAGAGAATTTTCTACATACGCCAAAGCTCAAACTTAAGACCTCATTTAAATGATATTGATTCATTTATCAATCTGATCAATTCTATTAATTGCTTTGTATTATTTTTCTCTAAATTTGACTATCACCACTTTTACAAATGGGGCAAAAGATCTGTTCAAACTTTGCCCGACCCACCAATAAATTGAAAAAGGAGAAATAGTGGAGAATTAAAATTGAAAACAAGAATAATAAATAACTTATCATATTTAATATTAATATTACTGATAAAAAAGAGAGATTTTATCTTATTAGATCATATGTAAGTCTAATTCTTCTATAAAAATTTTATAACAAAAAAAACTCTTTTTTTATAACTGTATATATTTAATTCTATATGTATTTTTATGCTATAGTTGGATAAATGTTGTTTATATATTTTCATGTAAACTATGTATGAATTATGTAATCCTCCGTAAAGAGCAAATAATAATCCTCGCAAGAGTAAGATGAGTGCTATTAATGTGGTGATAATATTAAGTTTATAAATTTTAGTGTGGATGTAGTATTACATATGAGTTAGTTGGTAGCTATTTTAGAACCTAACTTTTAAATTTTATTTTTAAAGAGGTTTATAAAATTAAACTAAATTTTTAATTCGAAGAAAATCAATTTTAGATTTTTAATTTTTTCGAAAAATCTCACTGCCTTATAAAAGGGAACAACATTTTGATATTACAAAGTTTTAAAACAACCTTGGCTTTTTGTGTAACTGTTTAAAGTCCTCTGTGGAGAAATATTCTCTCTGTTTTTTTTGTGGGCCACCACACCTAATTCTAATTAGGTAGACAACCCTGAAAGGAAGCGGTTTCTGAATTATTTCCGATATTGCATTATGTTAAATAGGACAAAAAAAGTTCTCTCTTTTCTTAGTTTTTCTTTATTTGTTATTTTCTCATATTTTAAATATTAAAAGTAAATAATTAATTTGAAGATATTTTAAAAAAATTAGTTAAATTAATTATTTATAAAAAAATATGTGTTAGTTTTCTTAAATTATCCTTTTTAATAATTTATATTTTAAATTACTCCCTTAATGAAAAACCTCATTTAATAAGGGCAATCATAGGAAGATTTTAAGAAAAAAAAATCTAGGAGATAAAATTAAATTGAGATTTTACATTTATTTTGTTAACTCTTATATTTAAAATGGGATGGAATATCGTTTTTATCGATCTTTAATTAATTATACCTACAGTTATTCAATGCAAATTATCCAATTAGCTCAGGGGTGATAGAGATAATCAGATAATCTATTACTTAGCAAAGCATATATAGTTTATAAATAGAGAATCGCAAAAAAAAAACAATCTTTTTTCTTATGAATTATGATAAAAGAAGTTTCTAAATAAAGAAGATATAGTAGGGGAATTTCAGACGACATTATGGATGAAACTACAAGATTAATGAATGTGAAAAATGAATGCCCATATAATTAAGAAGATTACTTGTTTGGATCTACCTTAATTCTTAATTCTTATTTTTCGTAGGACATAAACAAAGAAAGAAACAAAATGAAAGAAATGTTCAGAAGCAAAGTTTTTACGCCTAGAATATCGATGTTATGCATGTTTAGATAAGAGTTTAAAAAATGACTTATGAAAAAAAGAGTTTTTGAACAATTTTTAGAAAAAAGCTTTTAGAGAATAGCTTATAAAAAAAATAATTATAAATAAATGACTATTTAGATAGTTTATATCATAAGGACTTTTATAATTAAAAAATTATAATAAATAGTATGATTTTATTAAAAATATGAGAGATAAGAGAGGAGATAGACTATAAGAAAAATTAAGAGTAAAATAGTAATTAAATTGTCCATAAGCTCTTTTACTGTTATAAAAGTTAGTCTTAGTAGTTTATTTAAAACTATAATTTTATCTAAAAGTCTTTTTGACCAAATATGACTATTTATTTTAAAATTTCTTAAAATTAAAATTTGGGTCAAAAACCCTTTTAAAAATTTGTAAACTTTGCAAACATACACGTTGTCATAAAATAGGATTATGAATATTTAAATGTATTTGGTAGAGGCACAAACACATATTTAAATCTATGAGAGATTAACACGTATAATACTCTTGAATTGATCAATTCCTCAAAAAATTTACAACATTTAAGAAAAGAAAAGCATATCATCAAGTGAATTGATAGGCAACGTATATATTTCCAATTTTCCACCATATCGAACAACTTTAATTAACACCCAAAAATTCCATTCATTTCATTTCATGTGTGGCCAAAATAAATTGACCAATCGAGTATTTATTTATTTATTTTTGCTAAAAAGTTATATTCTTAAAATTACTTATGGTGTATGCCCATCTATTTAATTAAGAGTTAATGATATGCGATTACGTAAAAAAGTTCTAATCATGAAGATTAACAAAAGTTAGTCAAATGAGTAAACATGCGACTTACATCTTAATAAAAGCATGAATAGGAATCCTAGTACATGTCATGAATTATATATATATATATATATATATATAATCATTTTTACTCTTTCAACTCAAATTTTATAATTTGCATTATGAATCTTTTCAAATTTGTTCAGTTATCATGTCTTTGTCTAACGACTTTTGCCTTGTGCTATATTACTTACGAATCATGATCTTAAAGCCAAAAAGAAAAGGAAGCCATTATATATATATATATATATATATATATATATATATTAGATCTAGAATTAACCAATACATGCCAATAATAATAATAATAATTAAAGTTCTGATCTAATAATCTTGCCATTGCGTGAGATTATGGCTAGAAATTAGTGGTGGAATGTATTATATCAATTGCGTAGAAATTAATGGCCTTTTATGAATTATTCCAAAAGGGAGATATCGAGGAGATCAACTAGTATTTATTCAGCCTTCATTTAATTTATTGTGTTTAGCCCATGGATTACTTTTAGGAGCTGCTAGCCTACTACGAATACTCTAATTCTAATAGATTTATGTGAGAACTTCAAGTTAGGATTTTTTTGTTGACCAAAACTTAAAGTTAGGGACTAAACATACAATTGCTAAAATGGATAAATATATTGAGAGAACGTGGTAGAGCATATATAGAGACTTAGTGCTCTTGCAATCAATTAAGTAAAGAGTGTCAAAAATTAATCATTCTTCCTTTGTCCTCGTGACATGCACAGGTTCTCATAGAATAAGATTTCTAAGAAATTATGATCCAACTTTTTTTAATTATTATCCCGCCAGTCCATTATATATATATGTATATATATATGCGCCTGTTAACTATTTTTTTATCCACCAAAGTATTATCAGGTTACCTTACTTTTTATTATCAGAGGTCGATGCTGATTCAGATCAAGCCGGACAAGTGTTTGTTAAGCCGATACAACCCTTTTACTAGTTGAACCAAGCGTTCAATGGTTATTAATTAACAACGCAGGTAGGGTATCAAAAAATATATTGTTTTTTGGACATTGTTATTTGATTAGGTCAGATTTAAATATTATTAGGCTAAACAGAAATAGTTCTTATAAAGGTATTTTTTGCAATTCGTATAGACTTAAATTTAAGAATTCATGTTTAAGTGCCCTAAACCCCAGGACAAGGTGAATGGATACTGATACCCTTTATGCTGAAGATGCTGTTGATATTTGATATTGATTGAGTCTTTTTGCCACAACAAAGTAATTATATCCTAGTGAGAACAAATGTAATAAAGCCTAGGATACCAAATTGATTAAACCGGATTCTCTGCAATCTCTGTGAACTGAATATATATACGTACCTTCTTCCTTGCAGATCTTGTTCTTGGATTGTTTACACCTGCTTTCTTTAATGTTCTCAAGAAGCAGGCGCCGGTTTTTATCTTACCATTTAAAATATTATTCTTATTTTTAAATATTTAAATCATATAATCTGAAAAAGTGAATTTTCTTACAAACATAAATAATAAATTGAAAAAAAAATTAAAATCAAAATAATTTCAGTTCGATTTTCTTAAATTGTCATTTTTAGTTTCAGTAAGATATCGTTTAGTTATTTAGTATGTGTTTACAAAACCACGGCTGAAAAAAATATAATAATGGGTTCCAAATTAAAGAATTAACTTTAAAACAAAAGGACTTTCTGGTCTTACAATTTAATCTGAAAATTTGATAGAGCTGGAATTCATCAAGAAATTGATTATGTCGATCATTAATCATCAAATGAGAAGAGAGATAGATATATAGGTATATATACTATGGGATATAAGTACAATTACATTTTTGATCTTGTTCATGAATATGATAAACTACTCTTAACTATATAGCTTCATTTATAACAAACAACAACACAACTCACAAGACCTTGAAGAAGAAGAAAAGGGATCATCAAGCTTAGTTATATATATAAGACATAACACACAGGGAACTTTATACCAGAACTTAATTCAAATTACATGAAGAGAGTTTTATTAGGTTGACGATGATGATGGTATAAGGTGCCGGAGAAGGTGATTCCAATAGGAACAGCGAAAGTGGTTTCCATGAAAAGCCTCTGATGAAAACTCTCAACGCTACCTCCTGCTTCCGCCATATCCTTCACCAAGTTCCTGTAACACTCCTTCAGCTTCTTCTTCACCATGCAAACGTACTTCAGCTTCTGCTTCATCTTCCTCAACACATTCACCAGCGCCACCATCCTCCGCCGTGGCTTCTTCCCCCCCAGCCTCTGCGTCTGCACCCTCCTCCGTCGCCTCATAGGGAATCCACGGCAGCGCTGCCAACTCCAGACTGTGCTCATTCTAGTTTTCTGCTGTTGCTGCTTCTGATCAGCACCATCACATTGAGGATTATGAGCCATGAGAGAGAAAAGGAAATAAATGGATGATAAGAAGATTGAGTAGGGTGAGAGTGAGAGAGAGATGGATGGTGGCGTGTATAAATAGGAAGAATATTTGGGAAAGAGGGTACCCTACGAAACAAGGGGTGAACATGAACAGTGTGATGAGAAGGTTATGGAATAAATAAGGTACACACCACGTGGTGATTCGAGCGATTTAGGGTTACCCCTAAAACATCAAACATGCTTATCTACAGCACTTGTCACATGGGATTTCCCAGGATTCCCTGCCCCTTTTCTTCAACAATCTCTTCTCTTTCTCTCCTCTTTTCAACTCACAGGTTTAAAAAGATGTGAACTTTCTGTGTTCCTTTAGTAACCCACCCTGAACTTCTGTGTTTCTGTTATAATTATGGATTTGGACAACTTTTAAAACTATAGTTTTTACTCAAACCATAATTTTAAAAGCATATTAGCATATTAGACTAATATCCTTTTTTGTTTTCAAAAAACACCTCATTTAAAACTATAGTTTGGGTAAAAAGTTGTGATTTTTAAGAAGAATAAAATTTCTATATTTTTAAAAGTTATTTTTTAAAAAAATAATTTTTATCATTTATTTTTATAAATTATTTTTTAAAAGCTAATACAAACGTACTCTTAATTTAATGATGTTGACTGCCACCTGGCTTCTTGTTAATAAGATCATTAGCAGTGTTGGTGTTGCTTTGATTAATTAAGTCATACCTGTGGAAGAACAACATTCTGATTTTGATTGTAATGACATGACTCCCACACCTTGATTTGGTGGGGACTAGCAAGCTTATATATGGTTGTCATTAATTAATCCAAGTATATATTAATCTTCTCGAGTTTAAGGCTTGAGTGTTTATATAATCTATTGCAATTAATTTATCATGATGATTATGATGTATGTAGGAGTAGCAAAATTGGACTATTTAATTCATAACAACCTTCTTCATAAGTAAACATGGCTCTTTCTTTATAATAAATATTTGGGTTATAAACTATAGACATTTTTTGGAGACCGATTCAACAATCAGAAACTTGAGAGGAACTAATAAGAGTTGATATAGATAATAAAAAATAAGCTTGTATCTTACAAGAATATGAGTCTGATTTCTGTTACCGTTATAAGGGTTAATTTGATAGGCAATCTTGTAAGTTTCTTGTAAGTGATCTCTGAGCATTAGAGCTATACCCTACCCTTAATAGAGGAATGATATTAAATTTATCTAAATTTTTTTTGTATATATATAAAAAAAACTGACAGAATGTTAAACTTCAGCCAATTCTTCTGTTGTTAAGGGTATACATGAAGATTTCTGTTTCTTTTTCTGTTTTCTTTACCGATGATTTAATACACTGAAAATCTAACATTACTTTGCCCTTCTAGCTTCGCAAGACACTTTTGTTGTCTGCTGATAATATTAAAATCACTTTGTTTGTTTCTTCTATCAGTAACTGTAAGTTAACAACATTTAATTGATATATCTGTATCTCAATGCCCATTGACCATGCCTTACCTTAAAGTCAAATGTGTCTACTTTTTTGCAATAAGAATAGTAATTATTAATGATATGATGTTATAAATAGGATCAAACCCTCATCTTTCTATTTACAAAGAAACTTTTATATTAATTGGATCTTCTAAACTTAATTCAATTCGGAGAGATATTGATGGCCCCTGTATGTAATCAGTGGCTTCATAAACTTGAAGCCGACATGCTGTGGATATTCGGATGTCTCTGATTCATCTAACCTTTAAAAAGTTAAAATAATGCTATATCCAACTGGTCTCGACACTACCTAGTCCGTGTTCTGTCCCTTCAATAGTGTTCAGCTTCCACAAATTCAGAAGGCAAATACAATACAATCACGTCAATGTTATACCCTTTTTGGTTCAAATAATTGAACCATTTGCTATTTTCATCTTCATTTGCGTCAATTCTTCCCCTTCTTAATATGCGTGCAATACGAGGCCTTTTCCAATGGATATGGGATAATTTTTTTTTTATATGGCCATTGATTTGAGGTTGAAGCAACCCATGATTATGATCCGACTATACATGGATCAAATATATTAATATGCAGACAAGGGCCTGACACAATATACACTGTACACATGCTTTCTCTGTCAAAGCCAGTGATGTGTGTCAGGTTTTCTTGATTCCTGTTTCCTACGTAGTTTCCTTGAAATTCACTCTTGCTTCTTTCAACTTTCATGTTCCATATCCATGGGTAAGATTTCTTTACTAGGAGTGACAAAGGGACACTTTCTATTCCTTCACAAATAGTTTTGCTGAAGCAGGGAAAACAGCTCAATATACAATACTCTTATAAGATGGGATTTAAAGAGTGATAAATATATGCAGTTTTACCCTATTTCCAACTACTGAAAAAGGAAAGAGAATATATGACCCCCACAACTTGAATTAATATTTGTCATCGCCGGTATCTATGTGGCATGCAGTCAGGTCACTTCTCGTTGGTGCTAGATCATGGGTTTACTTCTGCTTGACACCACTTGCAATAAAAGCAATAATATTGTATTACCAAGCTCTCAATGTATGGTAGGTTTGAGTTGTGAACCTGCAAGTATATTTGCACCAAGAACTTCATTACTGTCTTAACAAATGTCTTCATTTTCTATCAAATTCCATTCTCCATTGCAGGTTTAGTAAATTAATCATCTTAACAGCATTAAACAAATGCCACAAAATTAATAAGTTATATTGGCCCGTAGAGATCTTGTTTTTTGAGATCCACTGAAATTCACAATTACCTATCCAAATCACAAGTGTGAAAGTACAGCTATGTATCAGAATTTTGTGTGACAAGATGGCAAACAATAATCAATTTATGAGGTCCTTTCATGTGGTCTATAAATGAACATAGACAAATTATTAAAATATAAATCATTATAAGGTTGTCTTTTATGGAGTTCTATATTTTCCTGTCCACAAATGAATGTAAAAGTCATTTGAATTAAATCAAACATTAATGCATGGAGTTATAACTTCTTATACTTCCATAAAACCTCTTAAAATCAAGCAACGTAACACCTGTGTTTATTTGTGTCATTTGTTTGCATGTCAAAATCTTCCACTTGAATATAAATCATTATCACCAATCAAATCACTTAAATCTACAGTTTTCTTTAGTACCATAAAAGTCCCCTCAACTGATCATCGCCACATTTTTTCCAGTCATCTTGCAAATGCACACGCACAAACATAAAAGACACAATAACACAAGTCAAACAGGGCCTTATTTTCTCAACATGGCTATCGTCAAGCCTTATATCATAGGTCATGTTTAGCCAAACAATACTAGTTGGAGAAGGCATGTAATTTTTGCACAAGGTAACTGCAAATCTAGCTGCAATCTAAATCCAGAATTAGTACAAAGCTTATTTCAAGTCCCAAATTATAAGCAGAACCTTCATCTACTACAATTTCACAGCTGTTGGTGAGGTTTGCATCAAACAGAACACCCAATAGAGATATTGCACTTTGTTCAATAGAATAACAGAGAGGTTTCAAAACGCAGCCCATAAAAACCTGTGCTTGACGAATTCAAATGCAGCTCCACCAACAACTCCTGAAAGCAATTCATATGGATGAAGACAACCCACTGGTCCCTCTCACAGCAATAGGACTCCTTACATTGTGGCTTCCATCACTCCATTCAATTGAACCATAACTAGCAGATTTAGCATACCCAGATACTTTACCAAAAGTAATCTCATAACTCTGTGTCTTGTTTTGAGCACTGAATACAAGCTCACTTGGGGAGACACTGACTTCAACACCAGGTGGAGCATTCACTTTCACTTTGTAAACGGCATCTTCTGAGCTACCAACGTTGGTAACAACTCTTTTATACTTCACCAAGTCTTTGAAAGAACTAAATTCCACCGAGAAAGATGGGTAGTTCAAATCACCAGGACTAGTCAAGCTTCCTGTCCTAGATAGTTTTCCTCCACAAATGTCTAAACTAGCAGGCTTCCTGATGAAAACTGAAATTCTTCTAGGATCATACCCAATTGAGCAAAGGAAAGCCAAGTAGTCATTTGCATCCAAATCATAAACCAGACCAGGATTTAGAGCCCTATTGGGATCAACATGCCCAGCCCCATGAATGAATGGGGTTGATTCTTTCCCACTTCCAAGATCCTGAATGTTCTTACCAGAATTATCCACATTATAAGCTGTTGTCATTAGAGCAGATTTTACAGCAGCAGGTGACCATTTTGGATAGGCATTCCTAAGCAAAGCTGCAATACCACTAGCATGAGGGCAAGCCATTGAGGTACCTGATATTATGTTAAATTCAACTCTTCTAGGGTCAATGTCCAAATCTGTTGGACCTACACTTCCTGTCCACCCAGCCAAAATGTTAACACCGGGAGCGATAACATCTGGCTTAAGAATCTCAGGCGTGAGATGGTTCGGACCACGGCTAGAAAAGGAGGCAACTTTAGGAGCAGCCGGTAAATTCCCAATTACAGTCCCCTTGAACACTATTGTTGCTGTTGGACAATCACTCGATCTTATGTACTCCTTGATTTGGTCTCCAGCAATTTGACCCACCATTGTTGCTGCTATAAGGTGTGAATCTGCAAGAAGCTCTTCTCCACTATCTTCAAGATTAGCTAAAATCATTCCTAACCCACCTGCAAGCTTCACTGCACTTCCTTTCTCAACCCTAGCATTGCCTCCTCTATCACAAACAACAATTTTCCCTTGGACTTTAGAGTGATCAAGAGACCCCATGTAGCAATATCTGCTTCCGCAATCAGCAGCATACACCAATGGAAGTTTGGAGTCTGGTAATTCATCGCCGTAGTACAGAGACACCCCACCAAGAATCTTACCGTTTCCTAGAACCACATCAGCCGGAAATTCTCTGTCAATAGTAGAAGCACCGACTGTCAAAATCCAGGGAGCTATGTTTACAGAAGTGTATGGACCGGGACCAGAATTGCCAGATGAACAAGACACAAGAACACCGTGCTGAGCAGCACCAAATGCTCCAATCGCTATCGAATCGTGATCGTATTGTGGTGCAAACCCAGTGGCTCCAACAGAAAGGGAAATTATATGGACCCCATCAGCAATTGCTTGGTCCATGGCAGCAAGAATATCGGAATCGAAACAACCCAGTTTCCAACAGATCTTATAAGCAGCAATCCGAGCTTTTGTGGCCATTCCTCTAGCTTCACCTTGAGCATAGTGAAACAAACTCGCATTTGAGACCACAGATCCAGCAGCTGTTGAAGCAGTATGAGTCCCATGGCCTTCTGTATCTCTCGGAGATTTCGATTCCACAGACTCGTCAATAGGTCTCTCCAAATAAGCTTCATACCCTTTATAGAAAAGTCTAGCACCAATAATCTTTCTATTACAAGCTGAAGCAGGGAAATCACGGCCTGTTTCACAAACCCCTTTCCAGGTACTCGGAACTGGGGAGAGCCCAGAATCAGAAAAACTACGCCTTTCCGGCCAAATACCGGTGTCTAGAACTCCGATAAAAACATCATCGGCGTAATCGGCGTTCGGCCACAATCCAAAGCCATTGGACAAACCGAGAAAATCAGGGGTATGCGTGGTGTGAACATGGCGGATTTGATCTGGAACAACAGAGAGGACACCAGGGATGTTGATAAGCTCAGTCGCTTGAGTGGCAGTAAGGCGGACGGCGAAGCCGTGGACGGCGGCGTCATAGGTATAGAGGATCTTGGCGGGATGAGAGGAAGGAGGGAGGGATTTGACGATAGAAGAGTACCAATCGCGATGGGATGAGTAAAGTTTGGGTTTTGATGATTTAGAAACGTGGATGATGAAGGTTTGTGAAGACTCTGACGAGGAGTGTGAAGAAACAGAGACAAGAACAAGAAAAAGGAGGAAGAAGAAAGAAAGAAGGCGAATTGAAACAGCCATAAGAGTCGGGTTTGTGTGCTTCGTGGCTACTTCTTCAGTGTCTGTTGATTGTGCTGTTTGTATGGAGGTGCAAGGAATGGCAATTGACCGTGGCGTTTCTGACTTCCAGGATTTTAGATAAGGGAAGATGCGGGAGGAGTCTTCAATTATTGCTCCTGAGGAATACAGGATCATGATCGTAAAATGATAATATTCTATAATTTGAGAATTACCGAAAAGGACTTGACAATGAAATAATATAAATATATACTAGTACCTAATATAAATATAAAAGCTCATATTATTTATATATTATATATTAGAATTTATACAAACATATTCATATCTAAAATATTGTGATAACTATATTATAAAAAAGGAAAATGGAGAAAAAGCAACCCATTAAAAAAAAATAGTAGAAATGACGGAATAACTCCCAGACATAAAATCCTCAAATACGATTCGAACTAATTTTATTTTGTTTTTTCATGTTTTTTTTTTCCAACAAAACAAGTGATGGTAACGTGGGAGCATATTTGAAGAGGTGAGGGGAGAATATTTGGGTGCATAATTGAAAAAATCCTGTTCGGGTGGTAACAAGTAAGGAAGGTTCAGGTAAACAGCGGGGGGACCCACATGAGTCCCGCGTATGGGCACCCAAACCCACAACCTTATTAGAGGAGTACTAGCTTTCATATTTTCTTGCTTGGCAACAAATTATGGACGGACCCTTGTGACTATCATCTTGGATTTATTTGTGTTTTATTTTCCAAATGAAATAGTGCCCATATTTCCCGCGCAATAGGCCAAAAATCATTATAAATCAATATATTATATTAATGAGTAAATGGCATCATTTTCCATGCAGGAAATAAACACAGACCCATAAGGCCATTTGCCCCAAAAAAGGCAACGTGGTTGGGGACTTTTTTCTTTTTTTTATACAACATAGGGTTAAAATTTAAAAATAAAATAAATTATAATATTAAATAATTTAATTTTAAACACTCTAAATCTATTAAATTTCTCAATATTATAAGACATATATCAAATATAGTACATCTAAAAAGGTCTTTTATAAGTACTTTAACAACTTGATTAGCTTATTTAGAGATAAATTATAATTTTAAATTCCAATATCTACATATGAAGATACTTCTTCTCATGCATTTTATCTTAACAAAATATCTTCAATCAACATTGGCATCATTCTTTAGTCCAACTCTTATGTTCGTGTGCCTTATTATTTGAAGAAACTATACAATCAAATACTAAATAAAAATATTTTTTTAGCTGGATTTAAACTTTGACATACTAGATTATGAAGAATTTTTTCTACTAGACCTACAAATGACTAAATCACAATATATGTTGTATTTACTTTTCTTCAAATAAAAATAAGTTACCATTATATATTGATTAAAAAGTTTTTTTTAAAAAAATTTAAACTTGAGGGCTTTCCGATGAAAAAATTTCAGAGGATCATATCTAATGGAGGCATTGAGTATAGTTAAGCCACACGGATTTAGAGCCCATTGGGATGAAGCCATGAAAAGCATGAATGAGGCTGTCCCCAAAGTATTGTTTTGGCCCACATGAAATGGCCCAGTTAGTTAGGGACATGTAATAGAAGATAAAGAACCACGAGTAACCCATTGTTCACGAGTTTAATTGATAAAAAAATAAGATATACAATTATTTAGAATATATTTTATTCATAGAGAGTATTATTTTGTTATTATTCTAATCACAGCACTTGAAGAAATATTCTAACTCTTAGGTGCTTAAGTTTACGCTTAAAGGTAATAGACAGCTCACTCTACCTGATATTGGTATCGCCTAGGAAGAAGGGAAATTTCGCCATACCTTTAGATTATGAGTGAGTCTAATCCCTTTTTAAAAATTATTATACTAAAAAAAAACAAAAATACGAATAAGGAATCAACAAATACTGGCATAGTTAGTAATAAGTTAGCAAATTAACAAAGTTGTGAGTTTGTACTAAAAAAAAAGTTTGTGAGTTCAAATCCTATTACTGATACTAATATGAGAACTTTATTAGTGAAAAATACGTAACTAATTTTTTTAATATACTTAAATTAATTAAATAGATTTTATATTAAAAGCTGGAGGTAGTATAAAATATATGGGGTCTACATCTAGTTTTTCTTGTTGACAAATCAACTATATTACTCCCTCTAGTCCTAATTATGTGGGGAGGGAGGTTTGAATTAGTTCTAATTATAAGATATCAATTCACCTTTTCTTTTAAAATTATAATTTTTCTCCCGAAGTATTCCTATATGATTATACTATTAATGAGGTCTCTATCAAGGATAACTCAAAATACACATGATTAAAAAGGGTATTTTAAAAAAATTAACACATAATCATTATAAATAATTAATTTATAGTATTTTAAGAAAACTAACACATAATCATTATAAATAATTAATTTAATCAAAATTTTTAATTTACTTAAATTAGTTAAATATATCTTATATTAAAAATAAGAGGTAATACTTTACAAGAACCCCATTCTGCATTACAGGCCACGCCATAAGAATAACACGACAGAGAATAGCATTTCTTGAAGTTAAAACACATGAAAGCTTGACTTATGAGTCACTTGTTTGTTTCTCATTTCTCCTTAAAAAGTTCAACTATGTCCCTGCAGTAGCAAGTGTTGTTTCTAATGTGACCAACTTGCTCAAACAAGATCAGAAAGAGTAATAAGGTGGATAAGTTCATGGAAAAAAGCAATAAACTTTAGGGGACATAGCACATTTATGTCAGTATGTGAGATCCACCACACAACTTTCTTTCTGGCACATTCTGAAAACACAATTTCTGTCCCCCATAACTCATTTCACAAGACATTTATTTAGCTCATCTTAGTTGTCTTTGCCGATGTGTGGTTATAACTTCAAATCATCTGAAATATCAATTCATGGCATCAAATCATGCTACAGATCTTGTTCTGGGTGTTGTGGAGTGCATGCAGCGTCTTTATATAAAACTTCTAAACTAATCATACACTTAACAACATGGGTCTTCTCTCACTTTAGCACATTTCTCATGCACAATCATTCTTTCCATACTGCTGTTGGATATAATCGCCCTTTTGTGTACTAACGGTATTTAATATAAAATAAGAGTTAATTAGATTTTTTTAAATATATTAAATAAACTAAATAAATCAATTATATTTAATATAAAAGTTAGTTGAATAATATGAATACATTAAGAAATATATAATATTAATTTATTTTGAGGGGTTAAATTTGATCATAATTAACTAATTTATTTATTTAATCTATCTAAAAAAATTAATTAACTCTTATATTAAATAAAATAGGATACTATTTCCAATCATCTATATATATATATATAATTTAGTTTCAGTGTGTTCAAAGCTTGATAATGAAGATCTTGAGACTAGTTTATGCTTTACTGATGTGTCAAGAATTTCAATCATTTTTTTAAATTAGAGGAGTAAAGCAGGCACTAAGCTATGTTTAGATAAAAAGAAAAGTGAGAGGAGAATAGGGGAAGAAATATTATAATGGAAACTTTCTTAAAATGTAAAAATTATTTACTATTTTTAAGAGTTTTCCTTATAGTATTCTTTTTTTTTTATAATTTTCTTTTCACCCAAATATAGGGTTAAAGGTATGAGGTTATAAATAAAATTGGACCTATGACCTCCTATTTATAAGAAAGTTTTCATGTTATTATTATAAAACTATTGACAATTTTGTTC
Source organism: Leucaena leucocephala (assembly GCA_037074615.1). Taxonomy (NCBI): domain Eukaryota; kingdom Viridiplantae; phylum Streptophyta; class Magnoliopsida; order Fabales; family Fabaceae; genus Leucaena; species Leucaena leucocephala. Next base: position 3,223,052 of record CM073557.1, on the reverse strand, counting down.
AAATTTTATTTTGCAGTATCCCCACAAGAAATTGCAGAAGATATGATATGATATGGTAGGCAACTTGTAAGCTTCATGGTTGTGTCATACATGGCATGGGAAGATACAGTCCATCAAAGCATTATATTTTGCAGATTTGCTATATATATATATATATATATATATATCAAGGGTTCCAGACCATTAGAGAAATCTATTTTTGGCTTGTTCTTGGTTGAAGTTGAGCGGAAGACACAGGCACCTTGAAATGCGAGATTGAATGTTAATTAAAAGGAAAAATCCAGAAGGTACTGCAAAGTTCAATGCACTGAGGGGCTAAAAAAAATATAGACCAGCCAAATTAATAATTCACCAATCATTACTGGTTAATACCGGCTTGGAGAACTCAATTATTGATATTTCTTTTGTATATAAAAGAATCATAACTGATTTTGACCATATTCTCAATCACAGTTTGCTTAAACACAGGGTTTATATTCTATTCCATGATCAAATTATATTACAGAAAACATGGTAGCTGGTACCAATGAAGCAAATTCTTATATTATAGTTCAAGCACATACCAAAAGCTCTGTACCAGCATAAGTTATATATATAAATGAGCATCTAGCTTCAGCTTGAGCCTTGCATGTCTCTAATTAATTGCCATTATTTTGCTTACACTTGTTACCAATCAAAATGCATATTTCTCCTTTGCAGCTTCTTGTTTTATTCCCATCCCATACATTCCTTCCTTGTACAGCAAAATGCAGATACCCCCACCTTCAACTTTGATCCATGCACAAACATTTTCTTCTAACTTGAAAACTAAAGCAAGAATTATTCCCCTCAACTATCATGTCTCTTGAATTAAACTCCTCATTTTCTTCTCCTCGTTAACCACGCTGACAGAAGATTTGAGTATGGAGGAATGAGCAGCATACAATGACAAATTTCAATTCAGAAAATGACAATTGGTCCATGTTGTTTACTTGATATGATGATGAATTTTCCTTTGAGTTATCTAGTGAGGAGGCAATAAGGAGTTAAAATGCTATAGCTGAGGGATTAAATCACTAATTTCCAAACTTCTGAGGGAGAGATTTCCAAATGTCTCAAAGATGAGAGGGGAGTATCTGCAATTATCAACCCTTTTTCATGAACCAGACAGAGTGGAGAAACAGCCCTCTGCAGAGCTGGCAAAAGCAGGACCATGATGATGATGAATGTCAGAGTTTAGTGAGGAGGGGGACCTCAAAGCCCTAGGAGAATCCAAACTCCTCCTAAGAATCTGTCTCATAGCAGAAATCAAATGAACAGTGGGATTTGCAGGAGGTTCTGAAGTTTTGAACTTTTTGCAGAAATTCATGTGTTTTGTCATTGCCTCTTCTGTACTCACAAGCCTTTCAGATCTCACAATCTCATCCTTCACAGCTTCAGCACATAACCCACAAATCCATTTCCCATAATATCTCTCTCTGATTCTCTCTATGTAAGCTGGTGTGCATTCTTCTGTCAGCCCACAACAATCACAGATTGCAAATTCAACTTCAATCTGCGAAGCTAACATCGTAGCACCAGCCTGAGTTGTTTCTGGTGCTGACATCATCATCGGATCTCCGATCATAGTTGCAGCAGACATTATTGCCAAACACCCTGTGAGATAGTAAAATAGCAGAAAGTTTAAATCTTGACGCTGATGAATAGGGCCCCAAGTTCTTCAAACTTGATTTTCTATTTGGTTCTGTGAGATAACAAATCAACCATGGAAAACGTTCAAGTTTTTTTTTACTGGGTCATTCAGAAAATAAGGTCCACAGATTACAGCAAACGCCTAAGGAACTTGGAATTTCAAGAAGGATATGGTTTCAAAGTGAGAAATAACCTCAATATGTTGAATATATTACATGATTGACACAAACTTTGTATGAATCTGGGACTAAAGAAGGTTTCAGGGTACAATGAAAGAATGGAACTTTTCTGAGAAAACAACATGGGATATTGCAGAAAATGAATAAGCATGAAGAGATGAGAAATCAAAGGAAAAAAGAAGGTCATGAAAATTTACCAGAAGCAGCAGATCAAAATAAATAAAAATCCCCTTGTTTATCCTTTTCTTTTCCGGCTTTCTGGGTATTCCTTCTTCTGTTATCATCTCTCCTTCTCCCACTCTCCCTCCTCAACTTTTTCCAACTCAGCAAACAAAATCTCAGACATGGAAACCATGTCAGACACAATCTCAGCCCTTTTGAATGAATCCTTCAATCTTCTCACAGGAACAAAAAAAAAATGTTTTTTCCCTCAAAGGTGATGACTTTGAAGAAACCCAAGTCTTTATATAAGCAAACAAAGAGATTGCTTTTTTTCCCCCTCCTCCACAGAATCCTGCACTCAACTATATATGAACAGGGGAGAACAGAGAAGAGAGCTCAATTTGTAGAGAGAGAACTTTTGGTAAGGGAAAGGAAGGCCAATGATTGAGGCTTTAAGGAGGCGGTTTGTGTAATGGTGTCAACCACGTCAGCAATAATGTTTTTTGGTAAGCGGATTTTTGGCCGTTGATGATTGGATTGTCAGCTAAGCATCGTATTATTTAATTATTTATTTTGTGATTTGTAATTTGCGGGTGTTTTCTCAGCCAATATGTGCTGTTTCCGGAGAAGTTTTACTTTTTTGACCCATTATTATTCTTTTGACTTCATAATTAAACTTATTAATTAAGCAATAGAGAGGTGCCACGTGTGAATACAATCATGTGAGGTAGAGTAACTTGCCGCATTTTCTCTTCCATAATTTGAATTACTCCTTGTTTTATGCGAATATTATTTTTTTGTCAAGCATATTCCCCACTTTTTATTACAGTAGGACAACTTCTACCAATCCATCGTATTTATAACTAACTCATTAAATTTATTTTAAAATAAAATTTTTAAATATATATATTTAAAATTAACTTGAAGATTATGAGCTAAGTAACCCAATATTTTATAAAGTTTTTCTATTAAGGTGGCATTTCTAATGTAAGAGGCCTTCGTTTAATGTCACCTTTTTAATGGAAGACTCATATATTGTAAAATTGGTTAATTTTTAATGAAAATACCACTATAATGAGTATAAATTATTAAAAGAATCACTCTAAAAATTATCTATTGAAATGTATAAACCTTTATAAGGCACGTTTTTTTAGTGTCACCCATATAATATAGGACTTATAACAGTGTCACTATGTGCATTTAAAAAAAAATTAAGATGGATACGCCTGTATAATAAAATTATTAATCACACCCATTTAAAATATTATATGCATTATTTTTTAAATAAAATAATGATATTATTGTTAGATAAAGTATCGGATTTTGTATTAATCGTGTGAACATAGTTGCGCTTTTGAGCATCAAATCAATAGACAAAGCTTGATCACACGGTCAAATTCACCATTGATCCTTTCAATGTGATAAAATATAATTCATGTTTCCATTTTTATAATAACATAGCTTTAGAAAGAGAGATGAATGATTGCAATAGGAGTGTACATGGGTAGGGCAGGGCAGTTCCCCTGCCCGGTGTCCTGCCCGAAAAAAGTATGGGCTGCATTTTACAGCCCGATGCCCGGCCCGACCCGGTAAAAGCTCTAACTATTTCGGGATGGGCATGGGCGGGCTGGGCATGCCCAAATTGTGATGTTCTGCTCATATTATGAGAAAAAAATCTGTCATCATGAATTTATAAAATAATATTATATTTATATTTTTAAGAGTTAAATAATATATATAATTCACTAAGAATAAGGTAACAAAAAGATAATAATTAAAGTCTCAAAGTCTGTTGCATATATAAAAAAGAAATATTAAAATATGTAGAGGTCGGATATTTGTAGCGTTATTGCAACTAAAAAAATCGAATACTTAGCAAATAAAACAGAGGAACAACTTTGGTATCTACATAAATATAAAAGTTATGTTTAATATTTTAAAAATGAGCAAAGAGAGTTGTCAGCTAAAGTGAAAAGTGTAAAATTACAAATAAAATAAGTTAAGAAAAAAATTAAAAAAATAATAAATATATATATAGGGCCAGGCCAAATGGGCAGGGCAGTGTGCCCGGCCTGGCCCTGCCCAAATATATTTTGGGCAACTTTTTTAGGGTCGGGTCGAGCGATATTTTTACTGGCTCGGGTGGGCGAACCGGGCGACGGGCATTGTGAACACCCCTAGATTGCAAATATCTCTAGCAAGCTAGGGCTTTTCATATGCGAGCCTACATACATACATACATACATACATACATACATACATACGTATATATATATATATATATATATATATCTCATTTTACTTATAAATTATTTTCAATATATTTTATATAAGGTAAGAAAAATTTTAAACACAATTAATTATATTATAAAATTCAATAATTTTTTAATTTTACTTATATCTAATATACATTGTACCAATGAAAACAAAAATAGCATAAATAAAGGGTTACATTGTATATTTATATGAAAATATTCTCTCTCCTCTATAAATAATAACAAAATAAATATTATCTCTCTACCCTATAAATATGAACAAATAAATATATATTTTAAATCCTTTGGACCACATGGTGTCCGTGCTTCTTTTGAATCATATTATCAAGCACTAGAGTAACAAATAATCCAAATTTAAGACTTTATAATTAGGTGATCTTTTTTAATAAGGCAAAATTCAAACATTAATTCTCTCATTTTTATAGTATAGTTAGTCTACCGTTAGACTAAATATCCTTAAGTATGAGCCTATATATATATATATATATATATATATATATATATATATATATATCCATGTGTGTATTGATGTGATTACACATTAGACAACAAATAATATTAAAGTGATGAAGAAACATCATGCAGAAATGTTGGAGTAATAATAGATATATCATAAGACCAAAATAAATGAAGGTATATATCTCAAATTGATTAAGAGACGAGTTTGTCTGTATTATTATATTGGGATGATAAGACAAGGGGGACATGAACAAGAGAGAAAAATAATGGGAAATTAATTAAAGGTGAAATTTGGAGCACTTCAATAATAGCTTTCTTAGATAGTTTTGCTTAAGCCCCCCCATATATCTTCCGTTATTAATTATTCACTCTCCTCATCCTTTTTCTTTCATTTTCTTTTCTTCATCCTATTTCTTTTTTTTAGATTAAACATTAGATAGTTCAGATTTACTATCTCATAAAATTATATTATAATATTATATTAAAAATAAAAATGATTAAAATTAATTTGGACAGTTCACAACTATATATAAACTATTTGAAAATATAACAAATCATTGTTTTATTATAAAATACTAAATTTCAACCGTTTATTTTTCAATGGAGAAAAAAAATCTGGATCCCTCTTCATCTTTCTCCTTTTCTTCTCCTCATCCTCGTCATATTGAAAGGGATATACTTTGTTGCCCTTATCTTATTTGATCTCTCTTCAGCCCTTTCTCGTTGTTTTTGAGGTACTCTTGTTGGTTGGATAAAGTAAATGAACCAATAGAATTAATGGTTAAAAAAACATTATTTAAATCGTTTATCATCATTAGGCTGAGGATTCAGATATTATGGATGGAGAAAAAATTTCATTGAAAGAGATGCCTTCTTTTTTTGAACTTTGACAATATTTGAATATCAAAGATATATCTATCTCAATAATAATTTTTTGTTTGCCCAATTATTTAACATCACAATTCAATAAATAAATTCATTAAATTAGTTAATATAGAATATTTTTGTAAAACGTTATAATTATCTCTCTTAATTCACTCTATCACTCTCTTATTTGATTATTATCGAAAGGATATTAATAGAGGTAATATAAAAAAATTAATAAACATAGGAAATATGTATTATATTTATGATTATATAAATATTATTCAATTTTATTATAATTTATATGGTCAAGTATAGCTTATGTAACTATACGAATGTATATATATCCTTAAAAACTATGTATGTAATGAAATGTACCAAACATTGCCAATAATGCATTAAAGAAATAATTAAAAGGGTCCGTTTGTACTGCGATATTAATGCATTTTCACTCATTGATCTATCTATCGGTTGTTGATGAAGAAGAGGGAGTAACAAAAGCCATTGTTGTCTCCAAATGAATGAATGAGCCAAAACAAATAATTAAGGACCCACAAACGTTTATGTGTTGTTTCAATCTTACGTACGCCTTTTGTTGGTTTGCTTGTTTTCTCGTTGTAAGGTTTGGACGTAGCATGCATTAGCCGTATATGAACATGTTGCTTTGCTTAAACATCATTAAATTCATGGCATGTATGTGAACACGTGTGTGTGTGTGTGTTCACATGGCCAACTATACCTAATTTCATATCAATACGCTAAGACGGCTAAGTCATAGCCAGCATGGTAATCTCTCGTGTTTCAGCTTCTAGGTTTCTTTATATATATAATTAATATGAAGTTTCAATGAAGTACAAAAATTTATTATGGTTATCTCTCTAGTTATTATTGAAATTTTAAATAATTAAATCATTTATTTAAGATCTTATTGTAGGGTTGGGAGGACATTTTACGTCCATTAGAGAGCTTTTCATATTAGTTATTTGAAGGTTGTATTATTTGTATATAAGGGATTTGTACTCTCTAACAAGGACTGGTGAGTACTCTCTAAATGATAATCTATTAATTTGTTCCTCCTATAGTAGTAATTTTGATGGGTATTTGATATGTACATATGAAAAATAGGCAAATCTCATTATTTATCATTATAAATGAATTACTATCAAGGGAAGATTAATGTTCACTATAATTTATATGAATATTTTTACAATTATAATCAGGACAAACTGATTATATGGAGTTCAGGGAATATACGCGTTTAAATGGAGATACGCCCAGTCAAATTTATCGAGCTTAAATCTATTAATACTTTTTTAGCATCTTAATCTTTTTACCAAAACGTAATAATATTCTTTGGTTAAAAGTAGTTTTTGCCTAAGTGGAAATATATATATATATATATATATATATATATATAAACTATTACAAAATTTATAGAAAATTAATTTTGAATTCAAAATCTATTTATTTGACAATGATATATAATAATAATAATAATAATAATAATAATAATATGTTGTAATCTCAAGTTTTGGACTTCTATAAACATGAGAACTGCTCCTCTTTTTAGACGCATATTATTAATGAGGTAAATTATTGATTATATAATTATGCAGCAATCATGTGCTACGTTCATAGGCCTAGCATAAGATACAATAAGCACTTTCAAACCCAAAAATTTTCAACGAAAAGAAATAGTTAAGGAAGAGGATCAACGTTGATATATATATATATATATATATATATTGTTTCTTCCTTCCTCATTTCTTGTTAAGTTGATATGTTTAGAGTTTAGGTCAAACCATAATTTTCCTTACATGTTCTATAGATTGTAACGATTGATGTTAGATGACATAGTGACTGATGAAATTTTCATTAAAAGGATATTAATTTGATAGCAATATAATGATCAAGACTTACGTGTCCCTCACTTATAATCACGTTAATAGTTAATGAATTAATTAATTAAAACTAATCCCATTCATCAGTTACAGCAAAAGAGCAGCGATGCAATTTTCTTTAATCTTTAATTATAATATTCTTCCACGTACGTTTATTGGGTATATGCTTTTGATGTCAATAGTTTCATATCCATTTTTCTCGTATATATAAAAATAAGAATTACCAAGAACAAGATTGACGTGTGTTAATTCTTTGAAAAGGTTCGTCTTAATCTATATTTTCCCATGGATTTTAATCCAATTTTTTGACAGATTGATGAAACGAACCATACTTTATAAATTAAATCAAAAATTGCCTTGAAATGTCGATATGATTTTAATACACACACACACTGAACAAAAGCTGATTGAATACAGTGTAAATGAACTAATCAATTGGATTAGTTGTTTGATATATAGTTGATTAAAGTTCTAGAGAGAGAGAGAGATAGCTTTCGTGAATTGAATTTGTTAACTTCAATGTCTTTCCTTTTTCTAACTAACAAATTTAAACCATAAAATCTACTAAGTTTAGCACTTAGCCATATCTTCTTTAGGTAAAACTTGCATCGGTAAAATTATACGGTTTTATGAAATCATGAGCCAATAAAAGCTATTCCATTTAATAAAAAGTTAATTTATAATTTATAATGCCGTGAATTTAAATCTTACTACTAATATGAGGATTGTTGGTGGCAATATGTAAGTATCTCTCTAAGCTTCAAGGTATGCTTTGATCATGAGATAAACCTCCGAATCTAACTTACCTAAACTTTTAGCTTATCAAACTAAAAGAGCCCATTTTCCCCCCATTATTTTTAGAGTTATATAGTATCTAATATCATGATCTTATTTATTGTATGTATCCAATACCTAATTTTATTTATAATACAATTTTGCCCATAATATTTTTAATTTAGTATAGATCATACTAAAGAGATAAGATCATACTCTTAATTATGCAAAGATAATGAAATAACAATAATTATATTATTCTTTCTCTTTTTATTGATGAAAAATTATATTATTCTTTCAGGTGAACACATATAAGGGGGGGGGGGGAACAACCTTAAAATCATACAAAATTTTTTTAAAAAAAAAGTCGATGAAAAATAAAGGTAAACTGTGTGTGCAGTGATGTCAATCATACGAAAGATAGATAATAATTTGTTAAAAAATGCAACTTCTCTAAAAAATAAAAAAATAAATGTATAATTTTAACAACGAAATTATATGTTATAGAAATCCAATACCACTAATTTTTTTTTTTTGAGTGTAAACATACACAAGGTGCAAAAATACCAGCTCCGACAAATACCCAAGTGTTCCCTTACTTTTATTATATGGTCCCATCTAATCTAACATTTCTCTCTCCTCACCGTCTCCTCTCTCTCCTTGTGGCATATTTCTTCGCTGCAATAGCTGCTTTGCCAAAGGTGGAGAAGGAGCGGTTGGGATAGTGAAGCATGCACTGGCTGTACCAGATTATTGCCTCCTTCGAAGCTTTGCACTCGGAAAGCAATCGTTGGGTTGCCTGAATAAAGACGCATTGGCGGCATAGCTGGAGGGTGACGTCATCCCGGCACATGAAGAGGCAATAGACGGTGTTGCCGCCGCCACCGACAACGGTGGCATTGTAGAAGTGGGTGGTGGCGGAAGTTAAGGAAGAGAGGAGGCGGTGGTCAGGTGCGATTGGAAGGCACTATTTGCGGTGAAGGTTTTATCGTAAGAGCATTTGTGGTAAAGATATAATAGCTGTGCTTGAGTTGAAGGAGAAATTAAAAGACGAAGCGAACAAAAAAGAGAAAGAAAACTTTGGAGGAAGCCATAATCATGGACGTGATGGTATAAGGGTGGTGTCTGACCTATTTTTATTGTGTATTTCAATAGCAAGTTCTCCAGTTTCAGATCAGATTGATGATGGAGAAGCTGGACGAAAGCTTTGGTCAAAGCTTGAGGCCCTCATAGTCATTGGCCAATGAGAGGGGGAGAGAGAAAATTTTAGACTAGGTGGGACCCGAGTAACAAAAGTATACCGGACGTTTGAGATATTTTTGTACCTTTTTTATTGTTTATATATATTTTTTGCATCCATTAATAGTGCTGAATCTCATAACACATAATTTTATTGTTAAAATTGTATATTTGCCCAATAAAAATAGAAAAAATGAGATAGTCGAAAATAAATAAAAAAAGATGCATTGAAAAATAAATATAAAATGTAATTTATTTCTTGTATAAATCACCAAGAAAACGAATTGTAAAACAAAAATTATAAAAAAAATCATTTGGCTTCTATATATGTTTAGATTTATTAAATATTAATGATCAGATCAACTTCAATTATACATTTTTTGGGAATTTAAATAATTCAATTATATACATTCTTTCTTTCTTTCTTTGGTTGATATAAACTCAATTCAATTTTACAAAAGAAGGTGGTGGTGGGGATAGTGGATATAGCATTTAATACATGAATGTGTGGTTTCATTTATAAGCATGTGAAGTGCAGAAAATTTGTATGTAGTGTGATAGAGATTTAAGAACCGATCTAGAATAATAGTTTTTTCATATTTTATTTTCTCCTGCCATAAAACTAAATCATTAAAGTTTTTTATGTTGACCGCTACCAACTAGTCCACTATACTACATTGTACTATCCATTTCTTTCTTTCTTTTTCTGTCAATTTATATCTTTTGATTTTTCTTAAAATTTCACACACGTTTCTTTTATTTCAATATATATATATATATATATATATATATATATATAATTCCTTCAAAATTGAAATGAGATTTGTGTATTTTTAATACAATTTAAGGGATACAATTACCAAGTCTCTTATACTCAATTAACTGCTATTGATTATATTTTCAGGAAAATTTTGCATGAGTTTAAGATAGAAGAGTTTTGTGTAATTTTGACAAAATAAAAAAAAATCATGTAATTTATTTTTTTAAAATTTTTATAAAAGAAATTGTTGATGGGTGTGTTAGCGTGATGATTGGGGCATAATAATAAATTCTGAAATGGGATAAATTGAATGGTGGCCCCAAAAACACCCAATTGCACCCTTGGAGGTAGACTTGTTCGGTCAGGCCAAAAAGTTGTTGAAATATTGTTTTCCAAATGTAAGATCAATCTTATTAACCTCTAAATCAAACCAAATTAATGGCCACACAACGTGACATGCTTTATTATTTTGTCACATGACTCAAAATATCCCATTAATTACTTGGTTATTAGGCAATTCCATGTCTGTTATATCATTATATCAATGTTAGCCCAAACGTAGACTTTCTCACCAATTACTCAAACCAAATTTTGTAGAAAATCTTTGGAATTTGATGCCATCTCAATCAAATGGTTACCACCATAACCTAACGTTTGATCTTTGATTCTTTGAATACCACATCCCTAATGGTTTAACTTCTTTTCAGGTTTTATAATCCCAGTCCGTATAAATGTACATACTATCCTTAAGGGTACAATCATACTAACAATACTAATACACCGGATCAGAACTCTACAATTAAACATGTTTAGAAAATAGTGGTATTATGATGGGTGACTTCTTAAGAAATCTCGTTGTAACCCTATTTTGCTCGCTTGATAATATAAGACTTGTAGTGTCTTCATCAAAGTGTATAGAAAGTAGACTTACTTTTTATGCGTATGGACATGTGAATTTGAGGATCATTTCATCTTGAGATAACGCAAATTTGTTGGCTCTAATATCTCTCCCATTTGAGAAGATTATTCTTTTCATGAAATTTCATACTTGGATTAAGTTGATTATGATATTTCGTTGAAGATTAAGAAGAGCGTTGAATCATACAATGTGAATAGTCTCATATAGTAATATTTATATCGTGCTCGCTTGTGTTTGAATTCTCTGTTTCAGATCATATTTTGACATCGCAGCAGCTTGAAGTTGATGCCATACTCAACAGTGAATTGTTTCTGTGTTTATGACACTAATCAGGTTATTATGAGGTCAATTAAAAGGTCACAGAGTAAGAATGATAGTGGGGAAAAATAGTGAATTAATAATTTCAGAAATAAATTATTACTATCTCCTATCCTTAATATAAGATATACCTAATTAATTTGAGTAGATTAAAGAAGTTAGTTAAATTAGTTATTTGTAATGATTGTGTGTTGATTTTTTCTAAAATACCCCAATTTAATCATGTGTATTTTGAACTATCATTGATAGAAACTCCCTTAATATCTGTAATCATATAGGGATAGTTTATGAAGAAAAATATTATTTTAAGAGACAAAGTAAATTACGGTTTTATAATTAGGATCAAATTAAATTCTCAATCTAGTTCTAGGACCAGAGGGAGTAGTAGATACAGGAGATATATATATTGAGAGAAATATAGAAAATCTTATCATGAAGTGAAGAGGATGAACCGTAAGCCACATAGATAAAGTTATTGGTTAAAGTATCAAAGAAACATTGCTTACATAATATCTTCAATAGTATTTTCTTTAAATAATAATTCAGTCTTCCCTACTCTTATTTGTTCATGATTAAGAATGAGAATAAGGATGATGATGGTAATTGAACATCCATATGATAATTAATTTTCACCTGTATTTTTCTTACATTTAATGCTCTCTGCTTTCTTTGTTCTATGTTTTGTATCAGACAAGCATTATATCATATCATATCACAACCACTCCTACCTTGATGATTATTTCTAAATGTATTTACATTTTGATACCCAATTCAAATCTAGAGGCCATAGGTTTAAATTTTAGAAATAACCTTCTAGAGATACAGTTATTGCTATGAAACAGCGTCCATAGGTTCAAATAATAGAAACAGCCTACCTCTTGCAGGGATAAGACCGCGCACATCGATCATTCTCTAAACCTCACTTGATGGAAGTCTTTATGTACTGGCTGCCTTTTTCTTTATCATAATCTTTTGCAGCCAATTGGGTTGAACATCTGCCCAATACTCTGTTTCCCTTCTCTATTCACATCTAATTTTCCTTCCTAAAACGGAAACAATTCTTGGCACTAATCCTAAATGTATGGCTTCTAACTATAATCCCCATGGAGAATTACTTTCAGTGAAGACCTTATTAAGTCCTCATTAAATTTCTCGTTTTTGGGAATGAACCTCTGTGTCTGACTGAAGTTCTATGTTAAATTGCCATCACTATCAAGGGAGTTCCATCAAGAAATCAAGTCGATTGCTTAAACAGCCACAAAATAGAGTGTGGTCACAACTTGAGAGAATATTTCTTGAGAAGCCTTGGTCCTCACAAACTTTGAAGGTGCAGAATTGTTCATCTGGCTCCATTTTCAAAGTTAATAATTGTGAATTTGTTACCAACTCAATCATGCAAGAACATGACCTAACTCTGCACCAACCTCATAATGATGACAAAAACGAGAAGAATTCACAGCCCTACAACCACTTGCAGAATGGAAATTAACAAATGATTCATTCATGGAGGACATGAAGGTAATAGTCAAACATGCAATTTTAATATCAATGATACATCAAATAATTATTTCGTTCTGATAAGAATGAATCATCTTCTTAGTTTACTTTTCCAGAAAGTTTCTTTACAGAACCTGAACTTGGGAAACCATTTACAATTATATTCAATACAAATCCTTCGCTGAGCAGCCTCCCAAAAATCCCTAATTCTAGTATAGTTACAAGATTGATGATTCAGAAAAACTCAAAATTGCTGCTTCTGTTAGAGTTAGTTCCAAGATTTTTGGGATGAAAAAACGCCCAAACCTCAGCAAACGAATTAAATTCTAGAAACAACCTCTCTGCTTTATTAGGTTAAGGCTACATACATCTGTCCCTCCTCAGACCTCACTGATGGGAACCTTGTGCATCGGGCCGTCTAGATTTTGATTGATGCTGTGAATTTACCTAAAATACTACCTCTGGAGTTCTATGATCCACTTCCACCTCAAGTTCTTTAATTAGCCGTTCGATCTACCTAATATAAATTGGCATGAAGTGATCACTTATCATGGTCTGTGAAAGTCTCGCATTACTATATAAAGACCTTGAAGTTAGGAAAATCCTAATCTTGGTCTCATCATCTGTCTGGCTGTTGTCTGAACTAGAAGAAGAGGTTGGGCTACCTTCACTTACTTCATTTTCTTCACACTTTTCTGGACTCAAGTTTAGCGTAACGATATGCATTATCCTTCCTGGAGGGAAGAATCTGTAAACTTCCTTCACTTTTGGAGGCAAACTCAAGGTTTGGCTATCAGTTTCTTCCTCCATGGTTGCCACTTCTTCTTCTTCTCCTTCTTCTTCCCTTATCTCGTCTGCCACATCAGCCTCGTCTCCTTCAGTTCTGTCACACAATTCATGCTTCAGTTGTTTCCATAACTCAACTTCATTCATTGAATTCCCAGGTCTGTGATGATCCTCGTCGCTGTCATGATCAGAATCTGGATTCATTTTACTGATGCAAGAGCACTTTCTTGCAGGTGAAGATACAAGCAGATCTATCTTCTGAACCGATGCAACCCCATGCATGGTCTTGCAGGAAGATACAAGTGGTTCAGAACTTTCTTCTATGGCAAAGGCTGAACTTTAGAAGAGTTCAAATCTTCAGGATAGTTTGAGTGTGAATCTACATGACCTGGCAACGGGGACCCATACATGACCAAGATGAGAGGCCAAGGGCAGGACGTCTCCATGCTGCCTGAGCCATACTGTGAGCCCTCCTCACCACAACGTGTAGTTGCTCAAAAGTTCAAGTCAATAAGGATGATGAACCAAACTTCTTATACAAAAAGGCCAAACAAACCTAAATCACGATTATGAATGAAATCGTAGTTGATAGTACTTTCTTTTTATATATAAAAGTTTATGTGAGTTGTATCCTGAGGGTTCATTAAGGTTAGGGCATATCTCCAAGCTTAAAAAGCGCTTACATTATTGATTAATAATTATGAAAGTGCTTAAGAAAGAATACCTGGGTGCCATTTGAAACTGGTCGTAAAATTGCACCAGCGCGAGCAACAGTTGCTCTGGAAGTGGCAATGGATGGGAGTTGAGAACCCAATGCTGAAGCAGAACGGTAAACGGTACTAAGGATTCTTGTCTGCTCAATTTGATTCCTCAAGTCATTTATCCATGCTGATGCTGTCACCTGCAAACTCCACAAATGAATCTGTTGTAAAGAATTTGACTTCATGAGACACGGTTAAAGCTTTAGACATAGCAACTCTTTCCAAAATATTCTCCAACTCCTTTCAAACACAGTTCTAAGGGAAATTAAACAAATTCATGACCATCAAGGTGTTCCTAACTACAAAACTAAATTTCACAGTTTTCCCCATAAGGATGTTGATATTGCTACCAGCACAATCATATAAATAATTTGGTGTTCTGGATTTTGTTAGCTACAATAACTTAAACCAGACCAATAAATAGAAACAGCAATCCAGCATTGCAAGGTATGACATGCTGCTCAATACCTCAACATTTTCAAATCTCATATAAAACTGCAAAAAAATAGAAAATATAATTTAAAAATGACACCTCAGCACTCAAGTCATCCACAGAAGCAGCGGAGAAAGTAGGCACCAAATCGACTCCATTTATAACAGAAGTAATAAAACCATCGCCTGACTCTGCTAACTCCCATGTCATACAGGTCCCTGCAATAGTACCATGCAGTAAACCCCAATAAATGATAATACAAGATGTTTAGACAAATATAGTCCTCTGAACCCAAAAGATAGCAGAAAATAAGAACCTCTCAGAATCCCCAGTAAAATTGTTCAACTCTCTGAAGCCAATTAGTCATTCACTATCCCCTTAAAATAAGGAAAAATCATTATGGAGCCTCAAGAAAAGAATGTAGCTATCAAAAAGTTCCACAAGTGAACAGCATACAATGACAAATTACGGTATAAGGTTGTTCACTTGTTGAGGGACTTTTTAGTTATTAGGTTCTTTTTTTAAAACCTAATAGTAATTTTCACTTAAAACAATAGCTTGTCGAGGGACTTTTTAGTTATTACTTTTTTTTTGAAACCTAATAGTAATTTTCACTTAAAACAATAGCATCTAACACTTCAGCCACCCATCCTTCCATGAAAGAAAGGAACGTAAACAATGATATCAATAACATAATTGGTAAAGAGTACCCTGGAAAAGAGAAAAAGAAAAAGCACTTACTCCTGCTTTAGGCTCTTGAAGGAGAACATTCTCTTCAGTGTAGCCAATTTTTCCAAAAACAAAGGAAGTGGCTTCCTTGAGAAATGCCAACAGTGTGTCAGCAGTAATATTAGATCCTGTCAACCCTATACTATCTCTACCACCAAACACACTGTCAAGAAGAAAATTTCCCTACAAAGTTTAACCATGAAATGTTAATATTTAAAGTACTTTAGAAAAAAATAATAAAAGAGGAACAATTGTAAAGATTATTCCATGTAGTCCAAAACATTCTTAGGCCATTGAAAGATAATGAAAGTTCTGTGAACATATAAAGTTCCATAACTTAGTTTCCAAGCCTAAGTTTATAATTGTACAGATATAAGGGCCACATATTAAAAAGACTACAATACTAAAGTTTTGTTACTTTCCCCAACATCAAGCAAATAAGATTGTCAACCTTAGAGAGTGACCTCACAAATCCAATAACTCAGCTCAAGTTCCATAGAAAACATTTATCTTTCTTTGATATCTCTACATCCTACTATCAATAGACGTAATTTAAGGTAAAAATCAATTATGAGATCCTAATAAAAGAACGCAATCACTAAAAGTTTTATATCAAGTGAGCAGTATACAATAATAAGTTATGGTACAAAAAATAATAACAAGTGCATACTACTTACTTGTTATGATGCCTTTTTTGTAATTACATTCGAGATAAGACTAGGGAACCGGTAAAGAAGAAAATTCACTCACCTGTCTCTTCAATAGAAAGCTAATACCAAATGCCAAATCCCAATGGGCCACTTCCCTAGAGTCTCTGAATATGTAAAACGGAGAGTCTCTGACAGTGTTGATATTGTCTCCAACCGCGTACCAGGGGCTCGGATTAATCTATGATAAACACGGTCAATTCCTAATGGCATCTTCATAGATGCATCAGCAATACTAAAATTTTCTTCATTGTCTCTCTTGTTTGTGCATGTCACGTCCCAAAATTTGGACCGTGACCGGCACGGAATATGAATAGTTTCATATTCCGAAAGCCTAAAACCTCAAATACAACGTTTAAAGTTTTCATAACATTTTTCAAAATAGACACAACTTTTCTAAGGTCTATGTATAGCATTTACCTTTTTATCAAAATAACACAAGTACTTAATAAAGATTAAAATCAATCTTGTTCAAAAACAACGCTTCGGATCTGCGACGAGGCTCTTCACTGCTCAGCGGGAGGATTAGGGTCACCTGCACTATCTGAGGCCGAATAATCTACTCGTGAATAATGTCCCAAAAACATGATTAAAAGAATGTAGAAGTCAACAATGCATAATCATACTGAAAAAATGTATTTTCATGATATTTCATAATTTGATGCAAACCTTTCCGTAAGTATTTTCTTTCAGGGAAAACAACAATCTGAAATAACCATTTTAAATCAACCTGAAATAACCATTTCCAATAAATCGTTGACAAATAATCCTTTTAAAACCATAATCTTTCCGTAGAACTTCAACAGAACAAAAGCAGACGTGGACACACAGTCCACGAGGGTAAATAACCAATCTAGCAGCTCAAGGCCACTAGCCGTCGCGAGTACGAGACCCACGTAATAATCTGGTGGCTCGAGGCCACAATCCGTCGCGAGTACGAGACCCACGTATATCCGTCGCGAGTACAAGACCCACGTATATCTGTCGCGAGTATGAAACCCACGTATATCCGTCGCGAGTATGAAATCCACGTATATCCGTCGCGAGTATGAAACCCACGTATATCCGTCGAGCTCGGGTAACCAAGGTGCACCAAGGACTAACAGTACTGCTGTTAGCAACCAGCGTTCTGTATTCCGTCCTAAAACATTTCCATCATGCGTGGGGTTTAATTCACATGAAATAATCTCAATCGTTTTAATGCCATAACCGTTGGTAAAAACCACTTTGAATCTCAAAAACCCCAGCATGTGCATTTAAAATCAAATTACTGTAAAATCATATGAAATTCGCATAAGAATATATTTCATGAATAACATCAGTTCAATGCAACTTTTGCCAAACTCTTTTCAAAAAGCTTATTCATCCATTTTCATGCATAATCATAATTCTTTTGTAAACCAATCGAAAGAAAATCATTTCTAACGATTTAAACCATACTTTCGTAAACCTTGCTTTTCGTAAATCTTATTTGAAATGATAATGCATTTGAAAATGTAAATTTTTAGGGAACGTTATTCACTCACCTGTCCCGCTCCTAAACAGTTACTCTTTTTCGTCGATCACTTTCGATTATTCTCACTTCTCAATTCCCTGATATCCCGAAACAATATATGAATATTCTAATTCAACATTTCAATAAAAATAATCATCATTAAACTACAACCAATCATGAAGGCAAATACTTATATATTTCTACACCTTGAACCTGATCCTTGCACAACTTTATAACTTTCACAATTTCCTCTCTGTGCATACCCATAAATATATATATATATATATATATATATATATAACCACTAGAAATTTCTATTTACTTGCCACCACCACGACAGTCTCACCTCACAAAGGCATATACTCATTTGTCTTTTAAACCTCTATCCTACACTCCTCCATTTTATTTTCATGGGCTCAAGGCCATCATCCCATATCAACACCTCTTCAAAACCTAATTTAAATAAATCATTTTAGCCTCTTAAAACATACTTTTAAATTTCCAAATCAAAATTTTCAAATCAACCAGCAATATCCGCATCTCTCATGAACCCTATTAACTTTCCAAATTTCCCATACATCTATATATACAGGCTTAACAGCAGCCACCCAAACTTCTATTTTCTTTCTTCCCGATTCAAAATAGCAACATCATGACTCAGACCCAGTACTCCTGTTTTATCTTCTTTTTGGCAACATAACCACACATATACACCTCAAGATAGTAGCAGAATTCTCTGAGTACTAATTCATGCCATCATATAAGCATACACATAGCAAGATATATATATATATATTCTTTCCAATCAATCCACACAACCCATTTATGACGTGCTTCTGTCTCCTCTTTCATTGACCACATTATCACATATTATATATATTCTTACACAGTACACACATAAGCAATATATACATATCAACAGCACACCCTTCTCCAATAATTCTTGCTTCCTTCATTTAAATCCCTAACAATGGCACCATATATATACATATTCTTTCACAACGCATGCATACCCAAAATGTATTATTCAAACAGCATAAATGCATAACCTCAATAACCCATTCTTATTCAACCCAGGGCACCATAACTTGACAACAACAGAGTATACATATATAACCATGGTAATACCCACACAACAACATCACCATTCGCGCACCCCCTTTTTCCTCTCTGCTTCCCATACATACACACAACCAAAGATTAGCCAGGCACCAACACCCCAACATCCATATACCCCACATTATAGCCACTACGGTAAGCATACATAGCAATGCAAGTTAATACATTCTAGTTAGCTTTCAAGTCTGAAACAATAACCCCTGGCCAAAACTTCCTAAACCAGACATTATACATGTAAATATACATACCCTCGGCATCCCTTGTCCAACAACAATTCCAATAACACCACAGCACAGCAGTAAGCATCTAATAAAAACAATAGATACATGCACACAGCTTCAAGTTCAAAGGCGACCCCTCAGCCTCTGTCCCTGTCCATTCATCGAATTTTCCCAAAACAGAGAAATCTAACAATGCTCAACTCACGCAATTCACAGTAACTGTACCCAAGAACTAGCACAACCACAGGAGACAAAGTAGGGGCATTACGGAATCATACCTCTCTTATTCAATTCAAAATGCTCAGCCATGGCCTCTGAGAAGAGCTTCAATAGTTTGGAATTTCCATGGTAACGGCAGAGGGGACACGACGGCAGCAATTTACCCCATCAACTCCTTTTACAACATCGACGACTGAAAAAGGAAACTGAGCAAATGAATTTGCTACAGTAACAGAGCATACTCGGCATCGATGACAGCAGAAATCCAGATAAAAGCAGCGATGACTATTCGGCGGCAAAGCAGAACCTCACCCCACAGTCCCTCTGTTTCCACTCTCCTTTCCCCTACCATCAACTGAAACCAGAGGATACCTGAAATAGAGCCGCAGAGGAGTGATGACTGCCGGCGATGATGGAACTACACGATAAGGATACTGACCGAAGGAAAGCTTGAGTATACGGCATCGATAGCGTGTAATAACCTGCCTCATCGTTCGCCTGCCGTCAACTTTCCTCTGCAGCCGCTGATACATTGCAGAAGAAATAAGGGAAAGAGTATGGCGCTCGCAGGGAAAAAGAGAAGGAGGGGTAATATCGACATTTCACGAGCTGAAAAAAATAAAACCTCCTTTTCCTGCAACTTCCCTAGCTCGAGCACGGGACCTCACCAATTACACCAGCGCCTCCAACCATTCAGCTAAAGCCACCCATTTGAAATTTTCTACAACCAAGATATATATATCACTTGCTAAATAAATTTTATCTATTAAATTTTTAGAGCCATAACAGTGCAACAATGTAATATCCGATTCAACGTATAGTATAACAGCGCCACTGCACCGACCGCTGTAGCCACGGTGGCAGTTGCTATGATTCTAAAAAATGCATAATATATTTTACTCACATGAAACCACTGAAAAGGGGGAAACCTCATTTTAAGTATTAAGAAGAATATTTGTGGCATTATCGTGATGTGGAAAATGTTCATGATTATGTAAGAGAAATGAGTATGCTTCTCCAACAGATGAAATCACACACCCTAACACCATTTTAGGTTTCAGATGATTAATTATGGAATCATATAAAATGATACAGTAAAATTAATGAAGCTGTTAAAAAAATGATAATTGGTACCTTAATCTCAGTGGCCTTGAAATCTTCCTGAAGAACTGATTGCAGTGCAGATATAGCAGTATGTGAAAAGTAGCATAGAAATTTAAGAACCATAGCAGAAATTGTAAGTTCATTTTTTCCAAATCTAAATGAGCCACACATTGCTCAATAGTGGAGGGAAGCACCAAACCTGCTGCATTCCTCACCCTTGGTGGGGATTCATGCCACCACCAAGCCATGGCTCAAGTGGGAAAGTGAAGTTACTTTTCCTTCTTTTTTTTGAAAGTTCCTTTTTTATAAATAACTCTTGATTAGGATGATATGATCTTTCAATTACCAAACAGCAGATTTAAAATCTCATGCACAAGTCCAGTTTGCAATATGAGATGGCTATGGTAAGAAATGGTTCCACAGAATAAGGAAGGATCATTCCACGACTCAACCTATGTCATCAGAAAAAGTAATAATACATACCTGTACTGTCTCTTCAAAGGTAAATGAAGGGTCATTTTTCATCTTCTTCTCTAAGAAATTAATTGCCTCTTGATCTTTCAATCCAGCACTTGTAGCCTGAACACATCATGTATTCCAAATAAAAAAACTACCTCATTGCATGCATTCCACGAGTAAATACATCCATGAACAATATAACCCACTTCATCAGTTAATGAATAACATTTTTTTGATTTGGTAAGGCAATAAATTTAAGATTTAAATAACATCAATATATGATCTGAAATGTACCTTATGACCAAAGTAATGGCCAGCTGGGTCACATTTATAAAGTCGAGGTCCATATTCTTCATCAGTTCCCAACACCATAGAAACTTCCAAAGGCAACAGATTGGAAAACAAGGGAGGCAGAAATAAAATCAATAATAGAAAATGAAATTAAGAAAATGACGGCGAATAATTAGATGATTTAATATTCAACCAAAACGAAAAAACATGAAAGAAAACTTTTGGCAGAAAGAAGTAATACAAACCTACTCCAAGTGGTCTTATGTAAGCATGCTGATCAGTATAGACTTGTGACTTATCAGCAATCCTGTGCAACAAAAGGTTTCAACAACAATTAGATACGGGAGGAGATACAAGAAATATGTATGACAGCTCAAAAGGAGTAACCCTTGGAAAATGTTATGATAAGATTCATTTGAAAGATTAAGAAATCTGTGATCTATCAAAGGAAGTGTGTTTGAACTATGTAGCTACTGCTCATTCTTTAAAACTTTATTTCAAGTCTGTTTGGGATGACTTGTCCTCAAAATCTTACCCAAAGGTCCCAAACATACATTGTGATTCCAATCGAACTATCCTTAAATGTAATTTTCAAAGCAGAATATAAACAGAAGTATAAGAACTGCCTAGCAACTAACAATGTTCTCTAATACATAAGAGAAATTGACTGAGTATCAGATAGGTGTATTGAATTAACTTACTTCTCTTCTGTCCTTGAATAACATATTAATGTGTGAAGACTGCATCATAAGGGGGCAGCTAACACTTATTAAAAGTTGGTTCATGTTTCAACATATATATATATAGTAGTATGAGTTGCAGATGCAGAAATGAAACAAAGCAATAAATTCCAGACAATACTTGCTGAATATCTTGTTCAAAAATAAATAACATACCACTTAGCTAATACATCCACGGGCATCTCATATCCGTATGTAAAGTGAAACTCAGCTGCTTCATTCCTTGCTTGCTGAACCAATGTCCTTGCATCAGAAAGACATATTATAAAACAAAAGTTAACTTGCAGCGCTAATAACAGTATATATTCAACTTATGTCTTTCCTGAAATGTTAAACTTATGTAACTAAAAGTTTACTTTCACTACAGATACTCTTATTAATGTCCCTACTGTAACCACACATAAAGTATACTCCAAAGAAATTTTGCCAGACAAATTGGGTCTAGAAGAACATCTACCCCATAATTTATGAGTTCAACTTATCATATTTTAATAGTCCCCTTGGTTTCAAATTACTAGTAAAAGAGAAAAGGGTCATTAGTAAAAGAGAAAAGGGTCATCTTTATATGTCAAGGCCGAACTTTCAAAAGGATCATATTTGACATTCCCAACAAATACGAACCTACATGTAAACCATTATTGTCCATTTCAACATAACCCCTTTGTCTTGTGCTCTCACTGAGAAGCCGTCAGCTACTCTGCTAATAGAAACTTAGAATCATAAATTTACCAGGATGGAATAGAATACAATCATAAAATGGCCACTAAGTAGCTGCTCAAATTAATGAAGCACCAACCTAGTTCAATCAATTAACTGAGACGTCCGTAAATTCATTAGAGTGTATGAAACAAAGAAGCATTATTGAGAGTATAGACTTTGAAAATTTTCCAACATGTCAGGCCAGTGGCTAATAAACCAAGGTACTCGGTGACGGGAAAGAGATGTGTAACACTAGTCTGATCCAAGAGCTTGTCCTACAGTAAGATTTTAAGGCCAAGCATCTCGCACCACTACTGTAATGTTGTCACGTATCTATTTTTGAACCGTGACCGGCACAGAATATAAATACCTCATATTCTAAAAGCCTAGCATTTTAAATAAAACCTTTAAATTCTCCATAGCATTTTTCAAAATCATACGAAATCTTTCCTAGGGTTTATGCAGAGCATTATCCTTTCCAAAATAATACAAGTTCTTAAGAAAACAATTACATCAATAGTAGTATTTATCAAATGAAGCTCCGGATCAACAGCGAGGCTCTTTACCGCTCAACTGGAGAATTAGGGTCATCTGCACTATCTGAAGCCAAATAATCTACTCGTGAATAACGTCCCAAAAACATGATTTAAAGAATGCGGAAAATAAACAATGCATAATCATATTAAAAATGTATTTCATAATGCTTCGTAATCTAATACAAACCTTTTTTGTCAACATTTGTATTTCAGGGAAAATAATAATATGAAATAACTATTTCAATTAAATCATTCAAAATAATCCTTTCAAAACCATGATCTTTCTGTAGGACTTTAACAGAACAAAAATAGACGTGGACACACAGTCCACGAGGGTAACTAACTATTCTGGTGGCTCGAAGCCACAAACTGTCGTGAGAATAAATCCCACGAAATAATTCTGGTGGCTCAAGGCCACAAACTTTCGTGAGAATAAATCCCACAAAATAATTCTGGTGGCTC
Source organism: Leucaena leucocephala (assembly GCA_037074615.1). Taxonomy (NCBI): domain Eukaryota; kingdom Viridiplantae; phylum Streptophyta; class Magnoliopsida; order Fabales; family Fabaceae; genus Leucaena; species Leucaena leucocephala. The sequence goes on along the minus strand of CM073557.1, from coordinate 3,199,272 downwards.
AAGGCCACAAAATGTCGCGAGAATAAATCCCACGAAATAATTCTGGTGGCTATGCCACAAACTATCGAGCTCGAGTAACCAAGGTGTACCAAGGACTAACAGTACTGCTGTTAGCAACCAGCGTTCTGTATTTCGTCCTAAAATATTTCCATCATGCGTGGGGTTTATTTCACATGAAATAATCTCAATCGTTTCAATGCCATAACCATTGGTAAAATCACTTTAACTTTCCAAAAACCCCAGCATGTACATTTGAAATCAGATTACTGTGAAAACATATGAAATTTGCAAAAGAATATATTTCATGAATAACATCAATTCAATGCAACTTTTGCCAAACTATTTTCAAAAACTTATTCATCCATTTTCATACATAATCATAATTCTCTTGTAAATCAATCAAAAGAAAATCATTTTCAATGATTTAAACCATACTTTCATAAACCTTGCTTTTCGTAAATCATATTTGAAATTCAACATTTTCAATAAAATAACAATGTATTTAAAATATAAATTTTTTTTAGGGAACGTTATTCACTCACCTGCTACGCTCCTAAACCGTTACTCCTCCCACCAAACACTTGCTACAAGATTACTTCTCGACCCCTGGTATTCCAAAATAGTATTAATATTCTATTCAAAGCTCCAACATAAATAAATCACCTTGAAACTACAGTTAAACATAAAGGCAAACACTTAATCATTTCTAAACTTTGAACACACCCTTTGCACAACTTTGTAACTTTCAAAATTCCTCTCCAAACTACTTAATTCTAATACTCCAACTCCATAAACTTTCTATTTCATTTTTACATATGTATCTATGTGTATATGCATAACAGTAGCAATCCTAAATCATCGACATTCTTCTTTCATTTTAAAAGCAACTTTCACGCTTATATGCAAATAGCAATAATGCCCAATCTCCTCCCCACAGCAGCAGATTTCATATATACTATGACAGTATAATACATTCCCATACCTATATGCACATAGCATTTCCTGACTCAGCCCAATCCTGCAACAATACCCCAAAACATATACACTACACACCCAGAATACACACAGCGACAGCGACCACCATGCATACACATATACTCATGCATTTCCTTCAACCAAGATCATAGCCTCCATTCATTATTGATTCACATCAGCAGCATAACAGTATATACACGGCAGCAACAAACCAGGATAACCATGGATTATCTATATTACCATAGAAACCTTTCCAACAGAGCAAACCATATCTAGAATTGCCAAAATAGCAGTCCACAACACAAGCAATGACAGCCACGGTTGCAGAGAAAACAAGGAAAAAGGGTGAAACTTACCACCGGTACCGCACTTGGGATTCACAGCAATAACACCACAGAACAGAGCAGGAAAATGACCGAGCCTAGCTTCTCACTTCCTTCTTTCCTTCTATCAACTACAACAAACATCCTGATACGGGGAATGATGATGACACCAAAGAACAGAGTGAGCTTAGCTGCTCATGGTAGAAATCCAGGAATAGAAGAAAGAACATGAGTATGGAATATGGTTCAAGAAGCTTACCCACATCGCCCACCGAACTGACCACTACGGAGGAAAACAGAAATAAAATTCAAAGACTTGCTACAGTAGCAGAGAATGGCGACGGATGACTGCTCTCCGGCGACTGCGATGACCACGAGAATGGTCTACGGGAAGAAGCATTCACCGGCGCTAGAACCCAACTCACAGAGCTCGCGACACCCCTGCCTTCCACTCTCACTCTCACAGTGACCTCACAGATGACAGAAAGAGAAGGAGAGCGGGGCAGGTTGCTTCTTAAGGATAACGGCAGAGACCTCTCTTGCTGTGTACTCTCCTCCCGCGCCGCACGCTGAACCTCTGCCACTCTTCACCTATGCCCCGCTGCTGCTCTGCCATCTCTACTCGCAAGGAAAGAAAGAAGAAAAAAAAATGGGGGAGACGGTCGGGATTGGGTGAAAGTGAACAGAGGGAAAAAGGAAATTCACAGAATAACTTACGCTTCTGCACCAGCTGGGATTCGAACATGGGCCAAACGTTTTCTTATTGTCTTTTGAACCATTCAGCCAACGCTTCCCATACGAGTTATTCTACAAGGAATATACATATATTCATTAATTAAAATTCCTGCTCATAACAAATATCCTTAAAAAAAATGTTTGATATGTCAATAATATATTTAAGATATATATATTCATGAAGTGAAATTACAAGAGAAAGTGGCTAGATAAATGGTTGATGGTAGTGCAGGTAAAGATGAGGTCCCCAGTTTGAATCCTAGCACATGCAGAAGTAGAATTTTATTTTGATTTCCAGATGTGTGAAATTACCAAATTACCCTCTGTCCTTTTCATTTCTGCCATACGTTTTCCCTGTCATTTTTTGTGTGTGCAGAGTTTCCATGAATGAGTGAGATGAGAGGTAGGCACAGCGAAGCTTTATGACACCTAGCCACTGCTGCTGGTACAAAAGTCATCGCCTTGCATCTGTCACCTTTCCTCCATCTGTGTTATCACCAATGGTGTGTCATTCCTTCTACAGATATTGTCGTTATTTAAGGAACAGAGCAAGAGCGGGGATAGAAAAGGGTTGTAGAAGGTGGAAGAAAAGGAAAGGCCATTGGTGAGTGCTAAAGGAGTAGGTTAATTTTAGCCATCGGTCATTTAGGGAGTCACCGACAAGAGTGGTTGCCATTTCCGTCGCTACTATCTGCTGTCACTGTAGCATCTTTATCTTTGCCTCTTTTTTTTTTCGTTCAGGTCACAGTGTGTGAGTGGGAGAATATGAGGAGAAAGAAGCAACGCCTATCACCTTGTTAATGCAGAAAATCACACACTTCGTATCTTTGACGAGTTCCCTTTGATGAGCCTTATCTGTAGTAGATCTGTGTACTAGAGCAACTTCATATCCCTGGCGTTCTTCTCAGTCGTTGCTGCTGAATGCTACTCAGTGGGGGAAGGGAAGGAAAATGGAAGAATGGTGGATGTTTGAGTTAAGGAAATCTCAATGGAATTGAGACCATGCATGGTAAGTTCTTTTTAGCTTTCTTCCTCTATTGTGTGAATGTTGCTGTTGTAGGTGGATATATATAGGTTGCAGTTTGGATATGTGTGTGTGAGACGCTGGCGCTACTGTGAATTTTGAACAGTATATGCTTATATATATACATGACGATAGTTAACAGAATAGAAATAGAAAATGTTGAAGATGCTGTTTTGATCACTGACTTGTATAGAATATATATATATTAGCTGCTGCTGCCATGAGGAGTTGGACAATAAATATGCATGCGTATGAAGCCCTCATGTCATATGTGTGTCAGTTTGAGTATAAGTGCTTGAAAAAAAAGGGTGAGGAACTAAGAAGTGATAATGGACACTACTGTTAAGACACAAATTATACTTGGTGCTGCTGTTAGTGTACATGTATGTGCATAACTTGTGATCTTGGTCGATATATATATGTGTAAAGATGGGGTTCTGGGATCAGAGACTTTTGCTCCTGTTATTAGAAGCTAAATGATATATATATATAGGGTAGTGCTGTTATAAATTTCAAGAAGAAAGTAAGAAGAATAAAAGAAGAAAAGGATTGCTGTTAGTATGCATATCTATACATGTGTGTGTGTAAATGAATTGTGAAGTTAATGAAAATATAATGATAGAGGTAAAGAGAGGAGATGATGATTTTACGTTTTTATGAGGTAAAATATTGGAATGAAGATTAAAATTTCAGATTGGAAATAAAGAAGAAATAGTGTAAATCTTTGAGATTACTAAATGTTAGTATGTGGACATGAATGAGTGGAGGCTATTACATCCAATAAAGGGGTGATGGATATATATATACACAGAGATAAATTGTGAAAGTCATGAAGCTGTGCAAAGGTAGTATTCAAGATATAGAAATGAATAATTGTTTAATCACTTTCTTGGTGGCTAATGCATGTTAACATTGATGTATCCATGATTAGTTGTAGATTTAGGATGATTACTTGTGCTGAGACTTTGAATAGAATATTAATATGTTGTTTCGGGATACCAGGGGATTGAGAAGCGAAATTAATCGAAAGTTTTTGGCTGAAAAGAGTAACGGTTTTTGAGCGTGGAAGGTGAGTGAATAACGTTCCCTAAAATTTACATTTTCAAATGCATTGTCATTTCAAATATGAATTTTGAAAAGCAAATTTTACGAAAGTATGGTTTAAATTGTTAGAAATGATTTTCTTTCGATTGTTTTACAAAAGAATTATGATTATGTATGAAAATGGATGAATAAGCTTTTGAAAAGAGTTTTGACAATAGTTACATTGAGCTGATGTCATTCATGAAATATATGTTTATGCGAATTTCATATGTTTTCATAGTAATTTGATTTCAAAGGTATGTGCTGGGGTTTTTGGAAAGTTAAAGTGATTTTACCAATGGTTATGGCATTGAAATGATTGAGATTATTTCATGTGAAATAAACCCCACACATGATGGAAATGTTTTAGGACAGAATACAGAACGCTGGTCGCTAACAACAGTACTGTTAGTCCTTGGTGCACCTTGGTACTCGAGCTCAACAGTTTGTGGCCTCGAGCTACCAGAATTATTTTGTGGGATTCATTCTCGTGACAGTTTGTGTCCTTGAGCCACCAGAATTATTTTGTGGGAATCATTCTCGCGATAATTAGTGGCTTTGAGCCACGAGACTGGTTAGTTACCCTCGTGGACTTAGTGTCCCGTCTATTTTTGTTTTGTTGAAATCCTACAGAAAGATTATGGTTTTGAAAGGATTATTTTTAAACGATTGATTTGAAATGGTTATTTCAGGTTGATTGAAATGGTTATTTTATATTGTTTTTTCTTGAAATACAAATGTTTACAGAAATGTTTGCATCAAATTAAGAAATATTATGAAATACATTTTCAGCATGATTATGCATTATTGACTTACGCATTCTTTTAATCATATTTTTGGGACGTTATTCACTAGTAGATTATTTGACCTCAGATAGTGCAGGTGACCCTAACCCTTTCGCTGAGCAGTGAAAAGCCTCGTTGCCGATCCGAACTGTCATTTTTGACAAATACTACTTTTGATGTACTTACTTTTCTAAAGAACTTGTATCATTTTGAAAAGAAGGTAAATGCTCCACATAGACCTTAGAAAAGAGTCTATTTATTTTGAAAAACATTATGAAAACTTTAAACGTTGTATTTGAGATTTTAGGCTTTCAGAATATGAAATTATTCATATTCTATGCTGGTCACGGTCCAAATTTTGGGACGTGACAACTACTCAAAAGAATACACGACAAACTAAATGCACTCAACGGAACCTTTTTCTGGGTAACAACACAGATTATAAGCCGTGCACATTAAAAAAATACTTTATTATAAGAGACAAAACTCACTTCGGTGATCTCTATGCCGAAGAAGATTAATCTCTAAACTATCAACTAGGGGATACGTCATGATTTCTATCAATGAAAAAATTAGGCTACTTCATTGATAGTTTCTTTTCCTAAAGCTGACATACCTAAATTTTGGGAATATATAATCACTCGCCAATATATTTTTCTATAGGGGATATTCAATTGTATGAACGTCTAATTTTGCTTTGAAAGTTTTAATGTAGAAGCTATAGGTATTTAAAAATTTTTTGTGGATTAGTATCACCTCAAAAATATTAAAAAGTGAGTAAAGTCACCCTACCTATTAAAAATCTAACGTTGACTTTAAGAATATGTTTGGATGGAGAGAAAAGTGAGGGAAAAATATGAGGAGGAAATACTAAGAAGAAAAATTTTCTAAAACAATAATATTCTTTTTACTATTTTTAAGAGTTTTTCTCTCAGTATTCTTTATTCCCTAATTTTTTTCCCGTACAAACACAAAGGAAATTTTAGAAAGATAATCATTAATTGTTAATATTTTAAATTGATTTCATCTAAATTCTAAGATCAAAATTGATTCCAACTATTTATTTGTGCTTAATGGTAATTTTATTGTTATGATACTGAAATTGATAGATAAAAATTTAGTCAACAAGGTATATATATTTATTCTTTGTAGAAAATGGCAATAGAAAGCGTCAGTTGAGTGGCCATTGGGACGGGAGTAAATCCAGCTTACCTGTGTTCGAATCTTGGCAGTTGCAAAAGTGTGGGTTTTTTTTTTCAAATTTTCAGTGTGAAATTCCCATTTTGCCTTCCCTCCTTTATCCTCCAGCAACCGTACCATTTCTTTATTCTTCTCAGTTGTGGGTCAGTGAGACAGCAGGGAGCCAGGGAGAGTAGCGGCCAATGCTCCACGCCATCGATGCCGTGTCCGTCAATTTTCCCTCTGTAACATTGCCTGGGTCGTGGTGCCTGTGTTGTCACTTTACCACAGATCTGTTGGCTGATCGATAAATAAAGCTTGGGGAGGGGATTGCTGAAGGAAGTTGCTGGCGAGGAAAGAGTGGTCTGGGTGTCGCAAAATCATATTTCCAATAGTCTTTTGGCCAGTGGTGGTGCCATCGTTGAGTTCTATCGCTGTCGCCATTGCTTTCAAGTGCACTCTGTACTGTATCAAGTATCCACCTTCAAGTTTTACTCCTGTCGCCGATAGCTTCTAGGATAGTCGAGTGGTTGCCTTAGTTTCCTCAAATCCCACCATCCCTGCTACTGCCATCGGTATTGCCATGCTTTCTGAAATTTCTACCTTTGTGGAAGAGCAAAGTGAGAATGGCAGTGAGGGAGTAATTTGTTTACTTTGGTTGTGCAATTCATTGAGATCCTTTATCCTGTTCCTTTTAGTTGGGGGCATATGAAAGATTTCTCTTCTTTCCCTCAGAACTTGGCAGCTATTTTGGAGACTTCTCTGGTTTCTCTATTCTATAGACGTAGCCTTTCTGTTGCCGTTAGAATGCCTGCTTGAGCTTTTATTCGCTGCTACTGTAAGTATTGGAATGTTAATGGGATTTTTTCTTTTCTGTTTGGGTAGTGATGTTTTAATTTTGGATATAAACATTTTGCCACTGCTTTATTGCAAAGTATGAGCCCTGTTGCTGTAAATGTTTCTGGGTGATTCCCAACGCTGCTGTGTCAATGTGTATATGTATGTTAGTGCTGGTTTTAGAAATGATGCTTATGGATATATGCCTTGTATGCGTGGGCTGTGATGGTTAATGAATACTCTGACTCTGTTTGTGGTATTATTCTGAGAATCATGATTTTGGGTTAGTTAGCTGAGTAGGAACATTTTTAGGCTTGAATTATACTATATATGGCTGTTATTGTGAATGATTGAATATATTCATATCCTGTGCTCATGGGTGCTATGAAGATATACATGTGTGTGCATGCCGTGATGTTGGTTGGCAGTTCTGGGGCTCTGGTTGAGGGAGATTGATATGTATATGTATGTATAATTGAGCTTTATGTGCACTATGAAGCTGTATTTATATGTGTGTATAGATACTGTGTGAATGAGCTATGAATGAATATATATATATGTTCAGTGTGTGTGTTGTGAAGAATATATATATATTCATATATGGGAAATGCAGTTGGATGAAGGAAGAAGAGCTAATGGATGTCTCTATCTCGACTTATACATAGGGTATTGCTGTAGGTGAACATGTATATGTATATGCATAGTTATTGTTGGTCCTGGAAATTATGCTTATGGACAGATTTATGTATGTATAATGGATTTGAGAAATTGACAGCAATGGATTAATGGAATTAGTAAATGAAGAAGAAATTTGGAGCAATAGTTGGTATTCTTGGGAATCTAATTCATATGTGTAGCATATATTAGTTGAAGGAAAGAAAGGGGTTTTGTTGCTATGCATATGCGTATGTGCTATTGTTTTGGCTTAATGTATAGTTATATATATATCGTTGTTGTGTGCAAACTGAATTTGGGTTTAAGCTTTGGAAGGAAAGAAAATTTGGGGAAAAAAAAGAAATAAAGAAAAACTATGTTTTGGTATTAAGTGAAATGTGCTTAAATTGAGATTTTTGCTGAGTTTGATATTTGAGCAATTGTTGAGATCTGGGTGTTAAGTTGAATAGAAGAATATGATATTGGTAGGAACTTTTATAACTAACCATGGTTATAAAGTTTGGATTTTTTTTCATAGTTAAAGGCTATGGTTTTCATATTTCAAGCATTATAAAGGAAATAGGAATGGTGATAAAAGAAATCGTTGGAATATTTCAATATTAGCAAGTGTATATGGGATTGTGGTGATGGTGGCAAATGAATAGAAATTTTTTATGGATATATATGTATGTGTGCGTATGCACAGAGATGAAGTGTGAAAGTCATAAAGTTGTGCAAGGGTTATGTTCAAGGATTAGAATTGAACAAGTGTTTGCCTTCATGATTGGTTGTGGTTTAAGAATGATGAATTTTTGTTGCAATGTTGATTAGAATGTTAATATATTGTTTCGGGATATCAGGGAATTGAGAAGTGAGAATAATCGAAAGTGATCGACTGAAAAGAGTAACAGTTTAGGAGTATAGCAGGTGAGTGAATAATGTTCCCTAAAAAGATTTACATTTTTAAATGTATTATCATTTCAAATGATAAATTTCAAATATGAATTACGAAAAACAAATTTTACGAAAGTATAGTTAAATCGTTAGAAATGATTTTCTTTCGATTGGTTTACAAAATAATTATGGTTATGTAAGAAAATGAATGAATAAGCTTTTGAAAAGAGTTTGGCAAAAGTTGCATTGAATTGATGTTATTCATGAAATATATTATGTGAATTTCATATGATTTTATAGTAACTTGATTTTAAATGTACATGATGGGGTTTTTGAAATTTAAAGTGGTTTTTACCAACGATTATGGTATTGAAACTGTTGAGATTATTATATGTGAAATAAACCCCATGCATGATGGAAATATTTTAAGAAGGATGGAATACAGAATGCTAGTTACTAACAGCAGTACTGTTAGCCCTTGGTGCACCTTGGTTATCCGAGTTCGATGGATATTTCGTGGGTTTCGTGCCTGCGTCTGTTATTCGTGGGTTTCGTACCTGTGTCTGTTATTCGTGGGTTTCATACCTGCGTTTGATGGTTATTTATCCTCGTGGATTGTGTGTCCACGTCTGTTTCGTGGCTTCGAGCCGCGTCTGATAGTTAGTTACCCTCGTGGACTGTGTGTCCACGTCTGTTCTCGTTCTGTTGAAGTCCTACGAAAAGATTATGGTTTTGAAAGGATTGTTGTTAAACAATTGATTGAAACTATTATTTCAGATTGTTTTTTTCCTTGAAATACAAACGTTTACAGAAAGGCTTGCATCAAATTACAAAATATCAAGAAATACATTTTCAGCATGATTATGCATTGTTAACTTCCGTATTCTTTTAATCATATTTTTTGGGACGTTATTCACGAGTAGATTATTTGGTTTCAGATAGTGCAGGTGACCCTAACCCTTTCGCTGAGCAGTAAAGAGCCTCGTTGCCGATCTGAAGTGTCGTTTTTGGCAAAACTACTTTTGATGAAATTATCATTTAGAAAGTGTTTGTATTATTTTAAAAAGAAGGTAAATGCTCCACATAGTCATTAGAAAATATTCTATTGATTTTGGAAAATGTTATAGAAACTTGAATGTTTGCAGTATGTTTTACGATCATCGGGAGATCAGTTATACATCGATTATCTTACCGAGATTCCTAACAGAGAACTTGCTTTTGATTTATGAAATGTAATTTATTATGGTTTTCATTTCAAATGTTTTATTTAAGGTTTAGTGCTTTTGGAATGTGAAATTATTCATATTCTGTGTCGGTCACGGTCCAAATTTCGGGACTTGACATTTATTTACTCAATCTTTGTTTATTTCTTGTCTTGCTAATGCCTGAGTTTGGACGATTTAGATTAGCATTGGAAAATTAAAGGAACTCGACGCCATGGGACATATAATAGAAACACCTTAAGTACTGTAAGGAAAATTTGTCTCATCAGCTTAATTACCTTCCCAAGGGTTGAGTTATTAGTGTATATGTCTGCATATATACGGTGGCACCTGGTTAACGTACGTAAGGAGAGGATGCAACAAGGAACGTGGCAGGTGGCACATGACAATAATTGGCGATATTTAAATTGAAAGATGCCTATTGATATCCAGTAGTCAAGATAAATAATGCAAGTAAACGATGGTATATTAATAATTAAAATGGCGCATGCATTCACAGTGTCCACTAAATAAAGTCAATCGATGAAGATGATCAGTTAATATCGGCGCGAATATTGTGTAACTGAGGCATGTGACAATTATATATATATATTCCTGTGGCGGACTAAGAACAAGGTGGCACGTACCGATATTTAAATTGGAAGACGCGTATAGGTAGATCTGAATCGTGCAAGTGAAGGGTCGTCTATATATGAATAAATTAAGATATGGAACCATGACGCCACGGTGTTGATGACGCGGGGCGAGTGACGTCACTGGAGAACACATTGGTGTATATAAGGAAGTCGAATCGACACATGAGAACTCACCAAGAATCCTAGCATTAGCATTAATATATCCGAGAGAGAGAGAGAGAGAGACTCTGGAAACAAATTAAATGGCGAGCTTGTCTGCTTATCGTGTTTACGCCAGCACCGACAGCTCCGTCAAGAGTCTCCCAAAGGCGAGCCTCCAGGATGAAGTGCACATCGTGCTGGCCTTCGCCAGAGATTACGATGGTGCCGGAAGTTACCAGACGGGGAATTTCTTCCCCTATTTCGATACGAGCACCTTAACTCCCGAGGAGATCCAAAACATCAGGGACGGTGGAACGGCCACGGCGGTCAAGTTCTTCTTGAGCATCGGAGGCCGTGACGTGAGATTCCCGTTCGCCGTCACTTCCGCCGATGTATCCAAATGGATCCAGAATGCCACCCGGACTCTGGGAGCGTTGGTGAAGCAGTACAAATTCGATGGCATCGACGTCTATTACGAGCACATAAACCCTAATGCGCTGCATCAGTTCCCCAAGTCGATAAAGCAAGTGATATGGAATCTCAAGAGCGAAAATATCATCACCCAAGCTTCCATCACCGTCTCGGCTCCTCTCAAGAAGTACTATCACGATCTGTACAATGCCAACAAGAGCCTTTTCGACTACGTGGTCTACCAGTCCCACACTGAGCAATCTCCCATTTCCACTTTCGTCGCTCTCCAGCGCGCCTTCGAACCCCTCTATCCTGATTATCCCGTCGGCAAGACCTTCGCCGGCCACAGCGACGTCCGCCCCAGCGACTGGGCCACCGTCCCCCCTCCCGTCTTCCTCGGCGCCGTCCCTCGGCTCCTGGGCGACGGCCTCTTTGGCGTTTCAAAGTGGATCGTCACCCCCAACGATTACAACCCTGAGGCTCCATAAGATGCATGACGGCTCTCGTCTTCCTGTCCATTTGTGCTGCCCGTCGTGTGTTAGTTGGCTCTTTAATTTGTATCCTTCGATATCGTGTACGTTCGTGCGGTGCTTTATTTTCCCTTGCTTCGCCTTGCCCGAGTGAGTTTCCCTTCCGAATGATAAGCTAATATCGCTCTGCTTCCTGCAATGCGGCCTACCTGCTGGGTCTTGTTTCATGCATGCTTCATCCAGTCCCAATAATCAATAAAACTTGCTTTTGTTTTCATGCCTCCTCCATACGTTATTATTTTATATGTGTGTGTGTGTGTATCTTGTGTTATATGCTCCTATTGTGATCGTTATATATATCTCCTTTTATGCATCACGATATATAGCCATCTACCCCGTGATTCTGATCAATATTTACTGCTACATCAATCAGTTATTATAAGAGTAAAATACTCTAACAGTCCATCATTTTTGCCTTAATTACACCAATCTCTCCTCTATTTTGTAAACGCATATGAATCGCCCTTAAAATTAAAATACATATTACACTAAGCTCTCTTCCATATATAAAATTCTATTTCTATTCACCCAAACTGTCAGTCAACCGTTAAGTTTATTTTGGAACCTCTGTTTTTTTTTTTTTTTTATCAAAATACCCCTCTTTATCATAAGAATTAATTAAACTTTTATATTCCCATAAAAATTTATACAACCAGAAAATAATTTTAATTTTTCAAACTTTTAATATATTGTAAAATTTTATAGTTCTAATTTTTCATCGTATTAAGCAAATAACTATTTGCAAATTTTATAGTTCTAATTAACATCTTATTATAAATTTTTGACACTTAAATTTTGTAAAGTTGGGCTTAATTATATTGTGCGTATTTGTGTTTGCTTCAATCACTAACTTGTATATAATTAAATAGGTGTATATTTAGATCCATAAAGATTTTGTACCTATTTGATTTGTTACTCTTCTTTCCAAATTTAATTTTAGTGAATCTCTATTATTAATTAGCGCATATTTCTATGATTAAATAGCTAATTATGTAAATGCATAATTAGGTTCTGTATGAATTAAGAAGGGGATGGAGTGAGGGGAATTGATCGTTGTTGTGCCATATACCTATGCCAGCATAGACAAGGAGCTGGTAAAATAGTAACGAGAAAAGATCTTTTTTACGGAGATTGGAATAAAACTATTCACTGTGCACGTACAAGACCTTAGCTTGTGAATTCAATCGAGTTAAACTAAACAAATTTTCAACGTGAACTGTGATATAAAACCATTTTTTAAATTTAAAATTAATAAAAACCATTATATTAATTATTTGATTTCAAGGATTAATTGAAATCTCGGATTATTTATCCCCTTATATTTCAAGAGCACTCAATTAAATCTATCCAGTTGTTTCTTAATGATAGAAAATGTTAGTCTGGGATAGTTTTTCTGGGGAAAGAATATTAATTCGACAGAACTTGAATATAGGCCCAAAAAAATATCATCATTACTAAAAACTTGTCCTCCTATTATTTTGCCAATTTCCCAGTATCACTCAATCATGTTATTCGACTTCATCCATTTTTTGATAAAACGGATAGATATTAAAAAATAATTTAAATTATATAATTAAGCATCATTTCCCATAATTAAGCACGTCCCATTTTGTTAATATATACTAGTACTTATTAACTCTTGAGATCAATGGGCATTTTTAATTAATTCAATTATTTAAACACGTTTATCTAGACCGAATCAAGATAATGTATTAAATCTCTCTCAGCTCTTCTGTTAAGAATGCAAGTAAACCGCCCTATCTTAATCATTTGCTAATACACTAGCTATTTTTAGTATTTACGACAAACTTTCAAACTTCCACACGCTCGCAATTATTGATCAATTATCAATATAGAATTGATTATAAAATCCTGATAAATCTCTCTATATCTTAAGTTTAATTCGTAGAAAGAATATCTATGCTGAGGAGAATAGTCGAACAACAAAATTAGATATTGGTAATAAGATCCATTCAAAGATATTAAAATAATTGCGCATGTGTGTGAGCCATTTGGATAGGTAATCAACATGTATGACATTATTGACGAGGATGGGTAATAACTAGCCAATATATTTTTCTGCAGCGGATATTCAATTGTGTCAATATCTAATTTTGCTTTGAAAATTTTCGTTTAGAAGCTATGAGTAGTTAAAAAAATTATAAATTAATATCACTTCGAAAGTATTAAAAAAATAAGTAAAGTTATCATAACTATTAAAAATATAATGTTAACTTTAAGGTTATGTTTGGATGGAGAGAAAGGTGAAGGAAAAATAGAGGGAGGGAATACTATGAAGAAAAAAAATTTAAAATAATAATTTCTTTTACAAGTTATCATAATTTATTGTTTTTTATAATTTTTTATCCTGTTATTAAAAATATATAAAATATTTATTTTATTTAACAAGTTATTACTTCATACATATTAAAATTATTTTAAAATTTGTTTTTATATGTATAACAAAATTCCAAATAATAAAAAATTCAATCCAGCAGCTGTTTGTTTTTATCGTTTTCGTAAAATCAATTGTGTTATTTTATTGTGGGTCTCATACAATTGTTTTTTTTCACTAATCCACCATCATTCATCCATTTGATTTAAAAAGAAAAATAAAAGTTACTACTCAAACGGCTATTCGCCTAAAATAATTTCTATCCTACTTTACTATATATATTGATAATTATTTTTGTAGCAAAAAATTAAAATATTTTTATTTTGGCATATTTTAAAATAAATATATTCAAAAATAATTAGGTAGACAGGGGAAAATAATTTTTTAATTCAAATAAAAAACATTCACTATTTGAAAGATTTTGTTTGTACAATAATGGAAAGTCTGCTCTCATGTTAAACTCTCGTGGGAAACACTATTTTTCTTAATGGTGAAAATTGATCAAAAAGGAAGAGGCTTCTCGTTAAAAAAGAATAATAGAAAAAAAGAAAGAAAGTAGAAAGTATTAGTGATGATGATGGCGATGTGGTATAGAAGAAAGATGGGTTTAGGTAGGAAATGGTTCCATCAGAATAAGGAAGGATCGTTCCCCCGACTCAACAAGGGAGGCAGAAATAAAATCAATAATAGAAAATTAAATTAAGAAAATGACGGTGAATAATTAGATGATTTAATATTCAACCAAAAAGAAAAAACAGAGAAGAAAACTTTTGGCAGAAAGAAGTAATACAAACCTACTCCAAGTGGTCTCATGTAAGCATACTGAGTATAGACTGTTAGAAAATAAACATCTCAATCATAATATAATCAATCCAGATTATAATACATATAAGTATAAAACATATATGAGATGCAGCGGAAGACTTAAAGTTACCACTCACCATTAGCTTGATTGATATGGAAAGAATTGGAACTCAAACGAGATACCTGTCAATCACAAAATACTGTTAGATAAATAACAGGTTCTTCTAGCTGGTAATTAGGCACAGTGATAGAAACTTGTGTATTATCGTAACTAGTGAAGAACCTTTAAAAGGGAGCTGAGAAAATAGGTTTCGCTCTGGACTCAGAAAACAATCGCACGATTAACTCAATTGTTAATTTCCACCATGAGAAAATTAACCTTAAATAAATTGAGTCAACAATCCACCTTATACTGTACCCAATAACTATGGGCCACACTCATAAATATTTATTAATTATCCTAATTAATATATAAATAGGTTATATAATAATAAATATCTTACATTCTCCCACTTGGCCGGTATACTCAATGCCATTGCTTTGTCTAGGTAAACTGATGTCATGCTACAAGAATCAAGGCGATAAGTCCCCTTTTACCGGGTATTACCTTCCATGTATTACAGGTAGCACCATCACTTAATGGGTATCACATTATACATGAACTCAATGTTCATCGGTTCATGTCTCAATGTTTATCAATTTCAATAACATAAATGTATACAATCAATATTTGAAATGATAAACCACAAAATACAATTTCATTGCTCATACCTCCACTAATCAAAAGTAAGACGAAGTCCCATAGAGGTACATGTGTGACAAAATGTTCATCTTCAATTCTTTCATCAAAGGATCAGTCAACATATCCAATATACTGATGCGTTCAACAGAAACTTGGCAATCCTGAACTCTTTCTCTCAAGCAAAGGAATTTAAGTTTGACAAACTTGTTACGACTTTTATTCCTTTTATTGTTCGCTATGGCCACCGCAGCTGCGTTATCACAGTACATTCTGATTGGCTTAAAGACTGAATCTACAATCTTAAGTCCAATAATGAAATTCCTTATCCAAATGGCTTGTAAACTTGCTTCAAAACAAGCAATGCACTCAACATCACCGGTAGAAGGAGCTCTTTGAGTTTGCTTAGCGCTTCTCCACGATATAGCTCCTTCTGCCAATAGGAAGATGTAACCAGATGTAGACTTATTCATATCTACACATCCTCTAAGATCTGAATTTGAGTATCCAATTACATCAAGACTGTCTATTCTCCTATATGTGAGCATGTAGTGTTTAGTGCCTTGTAGGTACCTAAACACTTTCTTTGCAGCTGTCCAATATACTTCCCCAGGATTACTTTGGTATCTTCCCAACATACCCACAGCAAAAGCAATGTCAAGTCTTATACAAACATATGCATACATCAAGCTTCCTACTGCTGAGGCATATGGGACCCTTTCCATATGTTTCCTATCAAGCTCGGTTTCAGGACATTGACTTAAATTAAACTTGTCTCCCTTTTCAATAGGAGCCATGTTAGATGAACAGTTATGCATTATGAATCGTCCAAGAATTTTAACAATGTAAGTTTCTTGAGATAAGCCTACAAGACATTGGGTTCTATCTTTATAGATCTTTATGCCAATAACATAAGAAGCCTCACTTGTGTCTTTTATATTAAAACTCTTAAACAGAAACTGCTTCACCTCACGCAATAGTTCCAGATCATTAGTAGCAAGTAATATGTCATCCACATACAATTTAATTTGATGTCATCCACATCCACTGTGATCAAATATAATTCACGTTTCCATTTTTATAATAACACAGTTTTAGAAAGTGAGATGAATGATTCATTTGGTGGCAAATATCTCTAGCTAGCTAGGGCTTTTCATATGCGAGCCTACATATATATATATATTATCTCATTTTACTTATAAGTTATTTTCAGTATATTTCATATAAATTAAGAAAAATTTTAAACATAATTAATTATATTATAAAATTTAATAATTTTTTAATTTTACTTATATTTACTATATATTGCACTAATGAAAACAAAATCAAAATACATTTATATGAAAATGTTCTCTCTCCTCTACCACATGGTGTCCCGTGCTTCTTTTGAATCATATTATCAAGTACTAAAGTAACAAAATAATCTAGATTTGACTAGGATATTTCTCTTGGGTAGTCTTTTTTAATAAGGCGAGATTCAAATATTAATTCTCTCAATTTTATAATATAATTGGCCTACCGTTAGACTAAATATCCTTAAGAAGCATGAGCCTATATATATATATATATATCCGTGTGTGTATTCATATGATTACACATTAGACAACAAATGATATTAAAGTGATGAAGAAACACATCATGCAGAAATGTTGGAGTAATAATAGATATATCATAAGACCAAAATAAATGTAGGTATATATCTCAAATTGATTAAGAGACGAGTTTGTCTGTATTATTATATTGGGATGATAAGACAAGGGGGACATGAACAAGACTACAAGAGAGAAAAAGAATGGGAAATTAATTAAAGGTGAAATTTGGAGCACTTCAATAATAGTTTTGTTAGATAGTTTTGCTTAAGTTGTGTTTCCTACGCAACCACTAATAGCCCCCACATATATCTTCCATTATTAATTATTCACTCTCCTCATCCTTTTTTTTCATTTTCTTTTCTTCATCCTATTTCTTTTTTTAGATGAAAAATTAAATAGTTAAGATTTACTATCTCATAAAATTATATTATAATATTATATGAAAAATAAAAATGATTAAAATTAATTTGGACAGCTCACAACTATATATAAACTATTTGAAAATATAACAAATCATTGTTTTATTATAAAATACTAAATTTCAACCGTTTATTTTTCAATGGAGAAAAAAAATCTGGATCCCTCTTCATCTTTCTCCTTTTCTTCTCGTCATCCTCTTCATATTGAAAGTGATATACTTTGTTGCCCTTATCTTTCTTATTTGATCTCTCTTCAGCCCTTTTCCCTTGTTTTTGAGGTACACTTGTTGGTTGGATAAAGTAAATGAACCAACAGAATTAATGGTTAAAAAAATGATATTTAAATCGTTTATCATCATTAGGCTGAGGATTCAAATATTATGAGTGGACAAAAAAAATTATTGAAAGAGATGCCTTCTTTATTTAAACTTTGACAATATTTGAATATGAAAGTATCTATCTCAATAATAATTTTTTGTTTGCACAATTATTTGCATCACACTAGATCAATAACTAAATATTTGATCTTACTCGTTCTTATATATGTCTTGGCCCTACACTACAAAAAGATATAGATTTGGCCACGACTTTTCAGCGGCGACAAAAAAAGTTGCCGCTGAAAGTCTTGAGTTTCTGCGGCGACAAAAAAGTCACCGCGGAAAAAGGACTTTTAGCGGTGACTTTACTTTGTTGCCATTGAAGGGAACACTTTCAGCGGCGACATTTCTTTGTCGCCGCAGAAGCAATAAAAATAAAAAATTTTGGCTACACTTTTCTGTGGTGATAACACAAAGTCGCCGCTAATACGTTTTATAATACTTTGCCGTGCCCCTCCTCGCGACTCATTTCTTCAGTTAGGTTGAAACCTCAGCGGCACTGTCTAGCTCCTTTCCTCATGCAATCGGTCATCGTGCTCCTAGTTGGTCATCGCCGTCGTTCACGAAGTCGGTCCTCACTGTCATTCTGCAAGTCATCATCTGACTCTTCCTTCCTTGACGAGTGCGAGTTCCCCTCACCGTTGGCAATCGGCGCTCCGTTGAGGCTCAAATACACGTCACTCATTCGTCGATCATCTGTCGCTCCTCCTCAGCTTCAGAGTCGCTTCTCCTGAAAAATTGGTCTCTTCCTCGTCGATCACCTCAGACCATCACTGTCATTCATAGTAAGGTACAGTCATTTTCACCTCAGACCTTCGCTGTCGTTCTTGGGAAATTTAGGAATTTTTTGTGAATTTGGGAAATATGTGCAGTCGTATTGTGCCTATTTTGTAATGCCGCCGACTATGTACTTCTTCATTTGGCCGACAGACGTAAGTGCTATATGTTTTGTAATGCCGCCCACTATATGTACTCGTTGATGAATTTATTCACAGCTTCTGAAGTTGCCCGACAGACTGAAGTGTTATGTGGTTCAATAGATTTGTTTTTGTTTATGTTCTGTGGCATTTTGGATTCATAGGTGTCCATACAACCATGATCTCGATCATGAGAATGAATTGGAAGCAAAACTGAAGGAAATAAATGTTGGTTAAGCTTTGCATCTTGTATATTGATTTGATGGGCCATTGGGATCTCGGGTATATGATTGGAACCTCTTTTTATTAACTTTTTCAAATTGATATACATTCAGAAGTAGCTTAGTTGGGCAACATTTCTAACCATGGATCCCAGGGTTTATCTTAGTCAAAGAAACTAATCAAACCGAAAAATATGGTGTGCATTTATGTTAGTTGGGGAACTAATCATTTGCAGGACATTAATTGCAAGCTGAAGTTGATGACTTCAGCTTATCTTTGCGATTTTCCACTATATATATATTGATACAAGTTATACTTGTATTCAGTTTGGAAAAGGGTTTCCTTTGATTTCTCCACGATTGGGGGTTAATTACATTGAACTTAAAACTTGAAAAAAAAATTCATCATATGGAAAGAGATCGAGCTAAGAATTAAATTTAGTGATTAGCATTGAGCATTCATTAGTCTCTGCACTTTGTTTATGGTGTTGATTGTTATGTTGTAAGACATATTTTAATGAGTGTTATGAATTAAAATAGTTTAGCTTTACATTTTGTATTCTTTGATGTGAAATGGTGTCTCTGTTCTTTTAAACAACCTTGTATCCTAATTGTAATTGCAGTTGGGAAATAGTTCAGCTTTTTTTGCACGTAAGGGAAGTTCATTTTCACAATGAGAAAGTTCATTTGTACACTAGGGAAGTTCGTTTACATAATAAGGAAGTTTATAATATGCAAGTGACTTTTCTAAAATATGCAATATGAACCAATATGTAAGTCATCTTTGTAAGATGAAACTAGCTTTCATGATATGCAAGTTACTTTCGGCAAGTGTAATTAATTTTCATCATGTGCAATTACATTTCCTTTGGCATCTATTAACTATTAAGAGTATTTTGGTATTTTCCCCTTAAATTAATTGAAGTTAAGGACTTGAAGTTTCAAATCTATTACCCAATTAACTTGTCAAGTAGAGCGGTCAGGGTATGTAAGAGGGAAAGGGTATGGAGCAGAACCTTCAAGGAAGAGAAATCACCCTCAATCTACTGATAGTTCAGTTGTGGAGAGTGTGCGTGCCTAACTGCAGGAAGAGTTTAATAAAAAATTTCAAGAGAGAGAGAAAAAATAGAGGTTGAGCGTGCAGTAGAGCGTGCAAAGATGAAAGAAGAGCGTGAAAAGATACAACAAGAGCGTATGCAGTTCGAGCAAAGACTAATGGAACAAATGGAGCAAAGAATACAAACTCAATTCGTTGCCTTGATGCAGAAGGGACAACCACATGGGGCTACTTTTAGTCATAGTATTGAACCTTCTACATAAAATTTATATATAAATTAAACAATTTTATTGTAATTTTAAATATCTTCATATTTTAGATGATAATGAAAAAATTTATTAATATTATTATATTATAGTTTATTTAATTATTTATTATATTATTTTTTTTCATATTACATAAAATATAGGAAAAAATATAAAAAATAATTTTCATTTTTGTATCTTTAGGTGTCGCCGCATTATCATCTTTAGACGGCGACATCTTTGTCGCCGCAGAATCATCTTTAGGCGGCAACATCTTTGTCGCTGCAGAATCATCTTTAGGTGGCGACAAAACTAATTCATCTTTAGGCGGCAACTTTTATTTGTCGTCGCCAATATGTATAGATGACAGTCTCATAGGCGGCGACTTAGCGGCGACAAAATGTCGCCACTATAGTGATTTAGCGGCGACTTTTAAACCTTCTGCGGCGACAAATGTCGCCGCTGAAACTCATTTTTTTTGTAGTGCTAAGACACTTGTATATTACTTAAAATTAATTACCCCAGTCATTAATATAAAATCTATTTAACTAATTTTGATTATATTAAGAAATTTTATTAAGTTAGTTAATATAGTATAATTTTTTTAAAATATCATAATTATCTCTCTTAATTCACTATATCTCTCTCTTATTTGATTATTGTCGAAGGGATATCAATATGAATAATATGAGAAAAAAATTGATAAATATAGAAAATATATTTTATATTTATGAGTAATATCAATTTCTCAATTAAATAATATATTATGGACTAGACGAGTATTATTCAATCTTATTACACTTTATATGGTTAAGTTAGCTTATGTAACTATATGAAGGTATATATCCTTAAAATCTATGTATGTAATGAAATGTACCAAACATTGACAATAATGCATTAAAGAAATAATTAAAAGGGTGCATTTGTACTGCGGTATTAATGCATTTTTACTCATCGATCTATCTATCGGTTGTTGATGAAGAAGAGGTAGTAACAAAAGCCATTGTTGTCTCTCGTGTGTGTGTGAACACGTGTGTTTGTTCACATGGCTAACTATACCTAATTTCATATCAATACGCTAAGACGGCTAAGTCATAGCCAGCATGGTAATCTCTCGTGTTTCAGTTTCTAAGTTTCTTTTTATATATATATAATTAATTAATATGAAGTTTCAATGAAGTACAATAATTTATTATTGTTATCTCTCTAGTTATTATTGAAATCTTTAAATAATTAAATCGTTTATTTAAGATGTTATTGTAGGGTTAAGAGGACATTTTACGTACATCAGAGAGCTTTTCATATTAGCTATTGGAAGATTGTCTATAAGGGATTTGTACTCTCTATCAAGGACAGGTGAGTACTCTCTAAATGATAATCTATTAATTTGTAGTAATTTTGATGGGTATTTGATATGTACATATGAAAAATAGGTAAACTCATTATTTATCATTATAAATAAATTACTATCATGAGAAGATTAATGTTCACTATAATTTATATTAGAAAGTACATGCTTGACATGCATGTTAATTGTTCGTGTTTAGGGTATATTCTAATGAATATTTTTACAATTATAATCAGGACAGACTGATTATATGGAGTTCAGGGAATATACGCGTTTAAATAGAGATACGCCAAGTCAAATATATTGAGATTAAATCTATTAATACTTTTTTAGCATCTTAATCTTTTTACCAAAACGTAATAATATTCTTTGGTTAAAAGTAGTTTTTGCATAAGTGGATATATATATAAACTATTACAAAATTTATAGAAAATTAATTTTGAATTCAAAATTTATTTATTTGACAATGATATATAATAATAATAATTATGTGTTGTAATCTCAAGTTTTGGACTTCTATAAACTTGAGAAACTACTCCTCTGTTTAGACGCATATTATTAATGAGGTAAATTATTGATTATATAATTATGCAGCAATCATGTGCTATGTTCATAGGCCTAGAATAAGATACAATAAGCACTTTCAAACCCAAAAATTTTCAACGAAAAGAAATAGTTATTCAACGAAAAGAAATAGTTAAGGAGGAGGATCAACGTTGATATATATATATATATATATATATATATATATATATATATATATATATTTGTTTCTTTCTTCCTCATTTCTTGTTAAGTTGATATGGTTAGAGTTTAGGTCAAACCATAATTTTCCTTACATGTTCTATAGATTGTAACGATTGATGTTAGATGACATAGTGACTGATGAAATTTTCATTAAAAGAATATTAATTTGATAGCAATATAATGATCAAGACTTACGTGTCCCTCACTTATAATCACGTTAATAGTTAATGAATTAATTAATTAAAACTAATCCCATTCATCAGTTACAGCAAAAGAGCAGCGATGCAATTTTCTTTAATCTTTAATTATAATATTCTTCCACGTACGTTTATTGGGTATATGCTTTTGATGTCAATAGTTTCATATCCATTTTTCTCGTATATATAAAAATAAGAATTACCAAGAACAAGATTGACGTGTGTTAATTCTTTGAAAAGGTTCGTCTTAATCTATATTTTCCCATGGATTTTAATCCAATTTTTTGACAGATTGATGAAACGAACCATACTTTATAAATTAAATCAAAAATTGCCTTGAAATGTCGATATGATTTTAATACACACACACTGAACAAAAGCTGATTGAATACAGTGTAAATGAACTAATCAATTGGATTAGTTGTTTGATATATAGTTGATTAAAGTTCTAGAGAGAGAGAGATAGCTTTCGTGAATTGAATTTGTTAACTTCAATGTCTTTCCTTTTTCTAACTAACAAATTTAAACCATAAAATCTACTAAGTTTAGCACTTAGTTGAGTTATTTAAGTATTTCGTTAAAGGTTCAATCTTTAGCGGTATGTATGGAAATGATTTCATCGTCAATACTAAAGCCTTTTCCTAGAATTCTATGGTACGAAATAATTAATTACTATTTTTGACAGTAAATAGCTTAAATTTACCTAAACTGACAAATGTAGGCTTATAAAAAAATATAGATTTAGGCTTTAATTTAGTTCCCTGTATTAATATAGTCTCTAGCTTTGTACAATGTATATCTGATTGAATCTGTCGAAAATAGATATAGAAAAAAGATGAGTCAATGAAAGTAATCAAATAGAGTGAGCACTAAAAGTTTAATTGTATATTGATCATTACACCAGTGGTGTCTTTGTTAGATATTTATTATTATTATAACCTATTTAGATATTAATTAGGATAATTAATAAATATTTCTGAGTGTGGCTCGTAGTTATTGGGCCCAGTCTAAGGAGGGTTATTGACTCAGTTTATTTAAGGTTAATTTTCTGATGGTGAAAATTAACAACAACAACAATTTATTGAGTGTGAGATCTCTTTTCTGAGTCCAGAGCGAAACCCTATTTTTAGCTTGCTTCTAAAGGTTCCCCACTGGTGACGGCTAAGAAAAAGTTGCCATCGCTATGCCTAATCACTAGTTGGAAGAACCTGTTGTTTATCTGACAGTGTTCTCTTTTGACAGGTATCCTATTTGGATCTCAGTTTTCCTCAGATCAATAAAGCTAATGGCGAGAGGTAACTTTAAGTCTTATGTTGCATCTCATATAGGTTTATATTTGAGTATGATACAATCTGGATTGATTGTATTACTTTAGAGATGCTTATTTTCTAACATGTGGTATCAGAGCCTTGTTTGATATCACTCTTACTTTGCTCATTGATTTGTTGTGTTCATGAGATGAATATGGAATACTATGAATTTATCTTATTTTATTTTTATTATTCCTTTAACCCCTTTCTTTTCTGCGACGGCGAGAGAAGGAAAGAATTTGGTACTGTAGCGACAAAGACACGGGAGCTGCCGTCGATGTTCTGTCACAGAAGGTTACGGTGGCCATAGCGTCGCTGCATCTAAGGAGTCTCATTACTGTCACTGAACTTCTGAGAGGACGCTGGGCTATCGCGCAGCGGCAGTGTCACTGATTCACCGTGAGTATCACCGTGAATCACCATCAGAGGAGGAGAGGGTCGGTGAGATTATTGGGCGGTGACCAGTCGTACTGGGTAACGTGCAGAAGCCCATAATCGCCAG
Organism: Leucaena leucocephala; assembly: GCA_037074615.1. Taxonomy (NCBI): domain Eukaryota; kingdom Viridiplantae; phylum Streptophyta; class Magnoliopsida; order Fabales; family Fabaceae; genus Leucaena; species Leucaena leucocephala. The sequence goes on along the minus strand of CM073557.1, from coordinate 3,174,973 downwards.
CGTTGAGGCTTCACTGTGCGTCATGGCTGCACTGCATTCAGGTACTCTGTCGGGTTTCTGGGTCACTGCGTCGAGTTGACCTAACCTGACCCAGCTACTGTGCACCGTCTCATTAAAAAAGATTGCTGCAACAATTTGGGCCACCGAGTTTTTGGGCTGTACAGTGATTTCAAGTCTACTGGGCCGACTCGTTGCTAGGCTGTTATTAAAAAAAAAGGTTGCTGTTGGGCCGTTTGAGTTATGGGCCGCAGGGTTATTTTTATTTTTATTTTTCCCTTTTTCCTGCTGGGTTGACGGAAATTGGGCCTTTTCTATCAAAAAAAAAAAACTATTCTGGGCTGCTGTTTCTGGGCCTTCACTATTCATTTTTGGGCTTGCAGCATATAATTTATTTATTTTTATAGAAAATGTTTTTGGGCCTGAATTTTGGGTTTAATTTCTGGAAATTATTTTGGACCCTATTTTTGGACTTTTGTGTATGCGCCACTTGGTTTTATTTCCAGAAAATTATTTTTGGCCAATTTAATTTGATTTTCCAGAAAATCAAAATTACTATTTCATGCACAATAAATGTTTAAATTAATTTCTCTATTATTTTAATTTTTGAAAAAAGGAATTTACAAATTTTAATTTTTATGTTATTTAATTACCTATTTTTTTCAATTTCTCCCTTGGCAATTAAATTAACGGTTTAATTTTTGTAAAAACTTTTTTGAGTTGAAATTAATTTGTTGGACATTTTTTGGGTGCATGAAATAGTGGGAGAATTTTAGTTAAATTGTTTAGTCACTTTTATTGATTAAATTAATTTATTAAATACTCCATTATGTTGTGCATATTTGGATTTATATGCACGTTATTTATATTTGTGATTAGCATGCAGTTTTGTGAGGAGTAGCCACAACATCCTCATTTGTTTGTGTTCCGTGCACTAATTAATCACATATGGATTTAAAATATCTTTACCCACAGGTAGATATATCATGATTGTACATTTAATTAGGGGAGAATTAATTTCTCCATTAAGTTGTGCATATTTGGATTTTCAATGCACATGAATGATATTTGTGGTTAGCGTGCAGTTCTTTGAGGAGTAGCCACATCATCCTTGTTTATTGAATCTGTTGCATGCCTTCATTAATCATATCTAGATTTGAAATATCATTTATAATTAAATGTATAGCTATGATTTATCTTTGCCCATAGGTAGATATCTCATAATTGTACATTTAATTAGGGTGGGATAGAATGGCCTCGTTATTTTCTAATTAGCCCACAGGCATTGGGAAATTACGAATGCGTTCTAATTCTACCATTTGAGATAAATACCTGGTTATGCTAATGTCTTTACCCACAGGTAGACACTAGTGATACGTATTTATATTGCTTGCATGCTGCATTTGAGCTAAGCATGCATACATGGCACAGTGACTTGTGATTGCTTCAAATTATTACTGTGAGCTTATTTGTACATTTGTCTGTTCTCATTTTGCAGATTCGATTGCTGCTCTCAGGATTATGGATTATGTTAGCAACAAAACAATCTTAGATGGCATCATTAACTATGCTGACTGGAGAGACGATATTTTGCTGCAGCTTGGTTTATTGGACTTGGATTATGCCTTGAGGTTTGATAAACCTCTGAGACCTGATGATGCCTCTGATGACAGAGAGGCAAAGGAAAGGTATAATTTGTGGGAGCGGAGTAACCGCTCATAAGCGGAGTAACCGCTCATCTCTTCTGCTTATAAAACAAAGGATCTCTAGGAGCATTAGGGCAGCAGCAGTCCCTAAGTGTGACACAGCTAATGGATACCTGGAAGCCTTAGATAAGCAATTCAAGCTAACAGATGAGTAGCTGGGTGGTGCCATCATGTCTGAACTATGTGCTGTGAGGCTTACAGGTATTGGCAGTGTGGGGCAACATATTATGGAAATGAGAAGTATGCTTTCATCGTGTGTTACTTTTGAGTATAACTTTTCTAGCGTTAATGATGACACTTGGTGGATTGACACTAGTTCGATGATCCAAATTTTGACTACCATGCAGGGCTTTCTGTCAAGCAGGTATCCACATCCCAATGAGGAAACTGTCATTTCAGGCAATGGGAGAGGAGATCCTGTGAAAGCCATTGGAACCTTTCGTATTCATCTTTCAAATCAAAATATTTTAGAACTTTATGATGTTTTTTATGTTCCCTCTTACAAGAGAAATTTGATTTCTATGTCAAAGCTCATTCCATTTGATTATCATCTAGTTCTTTCTAAGAAACGTATGACTTTGACAAAGAATTCAGTTTTGATTGCGAACTTGGTTATGATTGATGGCTTGTTTAAAATTGTTTCTAATTCGCCTCAATCTTTTTCTGTTTCGCATGGTACTAAGAGAAGTGTTATCGATGAGAATTCTTATAGCCTGTGGCATAGGAGATTGGGTCATATCTCCGTTGATAGAATCAAAAGGTTAAATAAAGAAAGAATTCTTCTGTCTTTAAACCATTCGGAGTTTGATTCTTGTGTGGACTGCATAAGGGGAAAGCAGACCAATAAGTCACATAAGGGGCTAAAAGAAGTTCTGAGTTGCTAGAAATTATACACACGGATATTTATTGCCCTGATTTGACTGCGCATGGTCAAAAGTACTTCATCACCTCTATTGATGATCACTCACGATACATGTATGTCTACATACTTTATAATAAAAGTGAGGCACTAGATGCTTTCAAGGATTATAAAGTAGAAGTAGAAAAATAGATTGGGAAACCAATCAAGATCATGAGATCAGACTGTGGTAGTGAGTATTATGGCAGATACACTAGTGAAGGACAAGCAGCAGGTCCATTTGCTAAATTTCTTCGAGAGCAAGGTATAGTGGCTCAATACACTATGCCTAGATCACCTGACATGAATGGTGTAGCTGAGAGAAGAAATAGGACCTTACTAGACATGGCTAGGAGCATGATGAGTAGCTCCAAACTGCCATCTTCTCTGTGGAAGGAAGCACTCAAGACAGCCACATACATATTGAACAGGGTTCCAACAAAGGCAATGTCCAAGACACCCTTTGAAATTTGAAAAGGATGGAAACACGGTTTAAATCATTTCAAGGTATGGGGTTGTCCTGCGGAAGTAAGAGTGTATAATCCACAGGAGAAGAAGTTGGATCCTAAGACCATCAGAGCTTACTTTGTAGGCTATGCAGAGAGGTCTAAGGGTTATAAGTTTTATTGTCCTCCACCTTCTACAAGGTTTGTAGAGTCTAGGAATGCCAAGTTTCTTGAGAATGATGTGATTAGTGGGAGTGATTGTCTATCAGATGATCACATAGAGCAAACCACTGATATCATTCATGAGGGGATGTTAATAGTCAATGTTTATCCCACTGTTGGGATTAGCATTGAACGTGATGTAGACCCTGTGGCTCAAGTTGACGGTGCTGAACAAGATGGACACATACTTGATAGTCAACCTATCACACAAGTGGAACCACCACAAGATGTGATAGAGGATGTCATTGTTCAGCAACCTGGTTCAACCCAAGAGGTTGAATTGAGGAGGTCAACTAGAGAGAGAAGACCGGCATTACCTAATGACTATGTAGTGTATTCTGCTGAGGTTGACTGTGATATAAGTGTTGAGAATGATCATTTGTCGTTTACTCAGGCTGTAAGGAGTGTGAACTCCAAGTTGTGGCATGATACTATGATTGATGAAATGAATTCCATGGCAAACAACCATGTTTAGGAACTTGTAGAGTTGCCTAGTGGGTCTAAGGCCATTGACTGTAAGTAGGTTTACAAAACCAAGAGAGACTCACAAGGTAACATCGATAGATACAAGGCTAGGTTGGTTGCAAAGGAATTCACTCAAGTGGAAGGAATCGATTACAATGAAACATTTTCACCTGTATCTAAGAAAAATTTATTCCGTATCATCATGGCATTGGTTGCCTATTTCAATCTGGAGTTGCACTAGATGGATGTTAAGACTGCTTTCCTCAATGGTGAACTGGAGGAAGAAGTTTACATGAAGCAGCCTGAGGGTTTTATTGCAGAAGGTAAAGATCAATTGGTGTTCAAGCTGAAGAAATCAATATATGGTTTGAAACAGGCTTCACGACAATAGTACTTGAAGTTCCATGAAGTGATCACGTCATTTGGTTTTGTTGAGAACATCATGGATGATTGTATATACCACAAGGCTAGTGGGAGTAAAATTGTATTCTTGATTTTGTATGTGGATGACATACTACTTACTACCAATGATCTGGGACTATTACGTGAGGGGAAACAGTTTCTGTTCAAGAGCTTTGACATTAAAGACAAGGGTGAGGCTTCTTATATCATTGGCATAAAGATCCATAGAGATAGAACCCAATGTCTTGTAGGCTTGTCTCAAGAGGCTTACGTCGTCAAAATTCTTGAACGATTCAGGATGCAGAACTGTTCATCTAACGTGGCTTCTATTAAAAAAGGAGACAAGTTTAGTCTAAGTCAATGTCCTGAAATCGAGCTTGATAGAAAACAGATGGAAAAGGTCCCATATGCCTCAGCGATGGGAAGCTTGATGTATGCACAGGTTTGTACAAAACTTGACATCGCTTTTGCTGTGGGTATGTTGGGAAGATACTAAAGTAATCCTGGGGAAGCACATTGGACAGCTGCAAAGAAAGTGTTTAGGTACCTACAAGGCACTAAATACTACATGCTCACATACAGGAGAACAGACAGTTTGGACGTGATTGGATACTCAGATTCAGATCTTGGGGGATGCGTAGACTCGAACAAGTCTACATCGGGTTACATCTTCCTATTGGTAGAAGGAGCTATATCGTGGAGAGAAGCGCTAAGCAAACTCAAACAGCTCCTTCTACCGGTGATGCTGAGTACATTGCGTGTTTTGAAGCAAGTTCACTAGCTATTTGGATAAGAAATTTCATTGTTGGGCTTAAGATTGTGGATTCAGTCTCTAAGCCAATTAGAATGTACTGTGATAACACAGCTGTGGTGGCCATAGCGAACAACAAAAGGAATAAAAGTCGCAGCAAGTTTGTTGAATTTAAGTTCCTTTGCTTGAGAGAGAGAGAGTTCAGGATGGCTAAGTTTCAGTTGAAAGTATCGGTACATTGGACATGTTGGCTAATCCTTTGACGAAAGGATTGAAACCGAACATCTTTGTCACACATGTACCTTATATGGGACTTCGTCCTACTTTTGATTAGTGGAGGTATGAGCAATGAAATTATATTTTGTGATTTATTATTTTAATTTGTGATTGTATACATTTTATGTTATTGAAATTGATAAACATTAAGACAGGAACCTATGAACATTGAGTTCATGTATATTGTGATACCTATTAAGTGATGGTGCTACCTGTAATACTTGGAAGGTAATACCCGATAAAAGGGGACTTATCGCCTTGATTCTTGTAGCGTGACATCAGTTCACCTAGATAGGGCGATGACATTGAGTATACGAGCCAAGTGGGAGAATGTTAGATATTTATTATTATTATAACCTATTTAGATATTAATTAGGATAATTAATAAATATTTCTGAGTGTGGCCCGTAGTCATTGGGCACAGTCCAAGGAGGGTTATTGACTCAGTTTATTTAAGGTTAATTTTTTGATGGTGAAAATTAACAACAACAATAATTCATTGAGTGTAAGATCTTTTTTCTGAGTCCAGAGTGAAACCCTATTTTCAGCTCACTTCTGAAGGTTCCCCACTGGTGATAGCTAAGAATAAGTTGCCATCGCTGTGCCTAATCACCAGTTGGAAGAACCTGTTATTTATCTGACAGTATTCTCTTTTGACAGGTATCCTATTTGAATCTCAGTTCTCCTCAGATCAATAAAGCTAATGGCGAGAGGTAACTTTAAGTCTTCCGCTGTATCTTATATAGGTTTATATTTGAGTATGATACAATCTGGATTGATTGTATTACTTTAGAGATGTTTATTTTCTAATAGTCTCAACCTCCTTATTTCTTCGGGCAAATAAGTTCTCACTTGTTTTTTTTACTAAAAGACAAAAACCTAAATTTGTACGATTAATTAGGTAAAATCCTTATAGTCATGCGCATCCACCAGTAGCATATAAGATCAAGATGACTTCAATACTTTCGAATTAATTATATTTTTAAAAGGTTATTACTTGAATATCGTCCACGCATATTTTGGCTTTCAGTAAACTAGAAAAACTAGAGCATAATTGTGATTATAGCTAACCTCCATTACACTAGTGGGGAGATTAGCAATCATAATAAATTTGATGAGCCTTTATAAAAAGCAATTTGATGAGCCTTTGAAAAAAAACCATTTGATGAGCCAGATCTTCTTTAGGTAAAACTTGCACCGATAACATTATACGGTTTTATGAAATCATGTGTCGGATTTATGAAACCATGTGTTATTGCTTAAATATGCAGTCAATCCTATCTTAAAAGAAATAGTTGACAATAGAATCCATTTTTTTAGCCAAAAAAATTGCTCAATTTAATAACAAGTTAATTTATAATTTATAAAGTCGTCGGTTTAAATCTCACTACTAATATGAGGATTGTTAGTGGCAATATGTAAGTATCTCTTTAAGCCTTAAGGTATGATCTGATTATGAGATAAACTCCCAAATCTAACTTACTTAAACTTTTAGCTTATCAAACGAAAAGAGTCCATTTTTTCCCATTACTTTTAGGGTTATATAGCATCTAATATCATAATTTTATTTCTCATATGTATCTAATATTTTAATTTTATTTGTGATATAATTTTGCCCATAATCTTTTTAATTTGACGTAATTTTACATATATAATCTTCTTAATTTGGTGTAATTCTTAGTACTTGCGAAATAAGATTATGTGTAAAATTGTATCATAAATAAAATTAGGATACTGAATATATATATGAAAAATAAGATTAGGATATTATGTATTATATAATGATATTATTCTTATACCCTTAAATCGGAATAATGGGGGCAAACTCACAACGAAACTTCATTTTGTACATTTAACGCGCGTGAGCAATCATTTATGGGATATGGGATATGATATTAGTAAGAGATATCCCACGTATATCATAATCTCAATATCTAAATAATAAAGTAATAAAGAGATAAGATCCTAGTCTTAATTATATAAAGATAATGAAATAACAATAGTTATATTATTCTTTCTCTTTTGTTGATGAAAAATTATATTACTCTTGCAGGTTAACACATATAAAGGGAGAAAAAAAACAACCTTTAAATCATACAAAATTATATAAAAAAAGTCGAAGAAAAATAAAGGCAACTGTGTGCAGTGATGTCACTCGTACGAAAGATAGATAATAATTCGTTAAAAATGTGGCTTCTCCAAAAAATAAAAATAGAAATAATTTACAGAGGACATCATAATAAAAAGGAAAAATGTATAATTTTAACAACGAACTTGTATGTTATGGGCATCGAATACTATTAAATTTTTGAGTGTAAAAATATACATAAATATTATAAAATGTGCAAAAATACCATCTCCGACAAATATGCCAAGTGTCCCCTACTTTTATTATATGGTCCCATCTAATCTAACATTTTCTCTCTCCTCATCGTCTCCTCCCTCTCCTTGCGGCTTGTTTCTTAGCTTCAATAGCTTCTTTGCCTGCCTCAAAGTTAAGTGTGTCCAACAATAACTGTAAGGATACGGTGTTCAAGAGGCTGAGTCTAGGCCTTTTTCCAAGGATGGAGAAGAAGGAGCGGTTGGGATAGTGAAGTATGCACTGGCTGTACCAGATTATTGTCTCCTTCGAAACTTTGCACTCGGAAAGTAATCGTTGGGTTGCCTGAATAACGACGCATTGGCGGCATAGCTGGAGCGTGACGTCATCCCGGCACATGAAGAGGCAATAGACGGTGTTGCCGCCGCCACCGACAACGGTGGCATTGTAGAAGTGGGTGTTGGCGGAAGTTAAGGAAGAGAGGAGGCGGTGGTCAGGTGCGATTGGAAGGTACTATTTGCGGTGAAGGTTTTATCGTAAGAGCATTTGTGGTAAAGATATAATAGCCTTGCTTGAGTTGAAGGAGAAATTAAAAGACGAAGCGAACAAAAAAGAGAGAGAAAACTTTGGAGGAAGCCATAATCATGGACGTGATGGTATAGGGTGGTGTCTGACCCATTTTTATTGTGTATTTCAATGGCAAGTTCTTCAGTTTCAGATCAGATTGATGATGGAGAAGCTGGACGAAAGCTTTGGTCAAAGCTTGAGGCCCTCATAGTCATTGGCCAGTGAGAGGGGGAGAGAGAAAATTTTATAGTAGGTGGGACCCTATACCGGACGTTTGAGATTTTTTTGTACCTTTTTTATTGTTTATATATATATATATTTGCATCCATTAATAGTGCTGAATCTCATAACACAAAATTTTATTGTTAAAATTGTATATTTGCCCAATAAAAATAGAAAAAATGAGATAGTCGAAAATAACTAAGAAAAGATGCATTGAAAAATAAATATAAAATGTAATTTATTTCTTGTATAAATCACCAAGAAAACGAATTGTAAAACAAAAATTATAAAAAAAAATCATTTGGCTTCTATATATGTTTAGATTTATTAAATATTAATGATCAGATCAACTTCAATTATACATTTATTGGGAATTTAAATAATTCAATTATATACGTTCGTTCTTTCTTTCTTTCTTTAGTTTTTTTTTGGTTGATATAAACTCAATTCAATTTTACAAAAGGTGGTGGTGGGGATAGTGGATGTAGCATTTAATACATGAATGGGTGGGTTCATTTATAAGCATGTGAAGTGCAGAAAATTTGTATGTAGTGTGATAGAGATTTAAGAACCGATCTAGAACAACAGTTTATTCATATTTTATTTTCTCCTACCATAAAACTAAATCATTAAAGTTGTTTATGTTGACCGCTACCAGCTAATCTACTATACTACATTGTACTGTCCATTTCTTTCTTTCTTTTTCTGCCAATTTATATCTTTTGATTTTTCTTAAAATTTCACACACGTTTCTTTTATTTCAATATATATATAATTCCTTGAAAATTGAAATGAGATTTGTGTCTTTTTAATACAATTTAAGGGATACAATTACCAAGTCTTATACTCAATTAACTGCTATTGATTATATTTTCAGGAAAATTTTGCATGAGTTTAAGATAGAAGAGTTTTGTGTAATTTTGACAAAATAAAAAAAAATCATGTAATTTATTTTTTTTAAATTTTTATAAAAGAAATTGTTGATGGGTGTGTTAGCGTGATGATTGGGGCCTAATAATAAATTCTGAAATGGGATTAATTGAATGGTGGCCTCAAAAACACCCAATTGCACCTTTGGAGGTAGACTTGTTAGGTAAGGCCAAAAAGTAGTTGAAATATTGTTTTCCAAATGTAAAATCAATCTTATTAACCTCTAAATCAAACCAAATTAATGGCCACACAACGTGACATGCTTTATTATTTTGTCACATGACTCAAAATCTCCCATTAATTACTTGGTTATTAGGCTATTCAATATCTGTTATATCATTATATCAATGTTAGCCCAAACGTAGACTTTCTCACCAATTAATCAAACCAAATTTTGTAGAAAATCTTTGGAATTTGATGCCATCTCAATCAAATGGTTACCACCATAACCTAATGTTTGACCTTTTGATTCTGTGAATATCACATCCCTAATGGTTTAACTTCTTTTCAGGTTTTATAATCCCAATCCGTCAAAATGTACATAACATCCCTAAGAGTGCAATCACACTAGTACTAATATACCCAATCCTATTAGAACTCTGCAATTAAACATATTTAGGAAATAGTAGTACTATGATAAGTGATTTCCTAAAAAATCTCGTGCTATAACCCTATTTTTCTCATTTAATAGTCTGAAACTTGTCGTGTCTTTATTGAAATGTATAGAAAGTAGACTTACTTTTATTGGACATATCAATACGAGGATCATTTCATTTTGAGAGAACCCAAATTTGCTAGCTCTAATATCTCTCCCATTTGAGAAGATTATTCATTTCATGAAATTTCATATTTGGATTAAGTTGATTATGATATTTTGTTGAAGATTAAGAAGAGTGTTGAATTATACAATATGAGAGTTGTCATGTAGTAATATTTATATTGTGCAAGCTTGTGTTTGAATTTTCTGTTTCAGATTATATTTTGACATCACAGCAGCTTGAAGTTGATGCCATACTCAACAGTGAATTGTTTCTGTGTTTATGACACTAATCAGGTTATTATAGGGTCAATTACAAGGTCACAGAGAAAGAATTTTAGCCGGAAAAAAAATGGTGAATGCTTAATTTTACACATAAATTATTACTACTTCTTATACGACTTGTAATCATTAATATAAGATCTACTTAATGAATTTGGGTAGATTAATTAAGTTAGTTATTTGTAATGATTGTGTATTAGCTTTTCTAAAATACCCCATTTAATCATATGCATTTTAAACTATTCTTGATAGAAACTCCTTTAATATGTGTAATCGTATAGGAATATTTTGAAAAAAGTTATTCTTTTAGGAGACAAAATGGATGTGATTTTATAAGTAGGACCAAATTAAACTCCCATCTAGCTTTTATGATTAAGACATGAGGAGTAACAGATACAAAAGATATATATATTGAGAGAAATATAGAGAATCTTATCCTGAAATGAAGAGGATGAACCGTAAGCCACATATAAAATTATTGGTTAGACTATCAAAAAAACATTGGTTACATAATATCTTCAATAGTATTTTCTTTAAAATATAATTCAGTCTTCCCTACTCTTATCTGTTCATGATTAAGAATGAGAATAAGGATGATGATGGTAATTGAACATCCGTATGATAATTAATTTTCACCTACATTTTTCTTACATTTAATGCTCTCTGCTTTCTTTGTCCTATTTTATGTATCCGACAAGCACTATATCATATCCTATCATATCACAGCCACTCCTACCTTGATGATGATTTCTAAATATATTTACATTTTTATACGCAATTCAAATCTAGAGGCTTCAGGTTCAAATCTTAGAAATAATATTCTCTTTGTAGAGATACGGTTACTGCTATGAAACAGCGTTCACAAGTTTAAATCATAGAAACAGGCTACCCTTTGTAGGGATAAGACCGCGTACATCAATCTTTCTCTAAATCTCACTTGATAGAAGTCTTTATGTAGTGGCTGCCTTTTTCTTTATCAAAATCTTTTGCAGCCAATTGGGTTGAACATCTCCCCAATACTCTGTTTCCCTTCTCTATTCACATCTAATTTTCCTTCCCAAAACGGAAACGATTCTTGGCACTATTCCTAAATGTATGGCTTCTAACTATAATCACCATGGAGAATTACTTTCAGTGAAGACCTTATTAAGTCCTCATTAAATTTCTTGTTTATGGGAATGAACCTCTGGGTCTGACTGAAGTTCTATGTTAAATTACCATCATTATCAAGGGAGTTCCATCAAGAAATCAAGTTGATTGCTTAAACAACAACAAAATAGAGTGTGGTCACAACTTGAGAGAATTTTTCTTGAGAAGCCTTGGTCCTCACAAACTTTGAAGGTACAGAATTGTTCATCTGGCTCCATTTTCAAAGTTAATAATTGTGAATTTGTTACCAACTCAATCATACAACAACATGACCTAACTCTGTACCAACCTCATAATGATGACAAAAACAAGAATAATTCACAGCCCGACAACCACTTGCAGAATGGAAATTAACAAATGATTCCTTCATGGAGGACATGAAGGTAATAGTCAAACATGCAATTATAATATCAATGATACATCAAATAATTATTTCTTTCTCATAAGAATGAGTCATCTTCTTAGTTTACTTTTCCAGAAAGTTTCTTTACAGAACCTGAACTTGGGAAACCATTTACAATTATATTCAATACAAATCCTTCGCTGAGCAGCCTCCCAAAAATCCCTCATTGTAGTATAGTTACAAGATTGATGATTCAGAAAAACTCAAAATTGCTGTTTCTGTTAGAGTTAGTTCCAAGATTTTTGGGATGAAAAAACGCCCAAACCTCACAAACGAATTAAATCCTAGAAATAACCTCTTTACTTTGTTGGGTTAAGGCTAGATACATCTGTCCCTCCTCAGACCTCACATGATGTGAACCTTGTGCATCGGGCCATCTAGGTTTTTATTGATGCTGTGAATTTACCTAAAACACTACCTCTGGTGTTCTATGATCCACTTCCACCTCAAGTTCTTTAATTCGCCGTTCGATCTACCTAATATAAATTGGCATGAAGTGATCACTTATCATGGTCTGTGAAAGTCTCACGTTACTGTATAAAGACCTTGAAGTTAGGAAAATCCCAATCTTGGTCTCATCATTTGTCTGGCTGTTGTCTGAAATAGAAGAAGAGGTTGGGCTAGCTTCACTTACTTCATTTTCTTCACACTTTTCTGGACTCAAGTTTAGCGTAACGATATGCATTATCCTTCCTGGAGGGAAGAATCTGTGAACTTCCTTCACTTTTGGAGGCAAACTCAAGGTTTGGCTATCAGTTTCCTCCTCCATGGGTGCCACTTCTTCTTCTTCTTCTTCCCTTATCTCGTCTGCCACATCAGCCTCGTCTCCTTCAGTTCTGTCACACAACTCATGCTTCAGTTGTTTCCATAACTCAACTTCATTCATTGAATTCCCAGGTCTGTGATGATCCTCGTCGCTGTCATGATCAGAATCTGGATTCATTTTACTGATGCAAGAGCACTTTCTTGCAGGTGAAGATACAAGCAGGTCTACCTTCTGAACTGATGCAACCTCATGCATGGCCTTGCTGGAAGATACAAGTGGTTCTGAACTTTCTTCTATGGCAAAGGCTGAACTTTAGAAGAGTTCAAATCTTCAGGATAGTTTGAGTGTGAATCTACATGACCTGGCAACGGGGACCCATACATGACCAAGATGAGACGCCAAGGGCAGGACGTCTCCATGCTGCCTGAGCCATACTGTGAGCCCTCCTCACCACAACCTGTAGTTGCTCAAAAGTTCAAGTCAATAAGGATGATGAACTACACTTCTTATACAAAAAGGCCAAACAAACCTAAATCACGATTATGAATGAAATCGTAGTTGATAGTACTTTCTTTTTATATGTAAAAGTTGATGTGAGTTGGATCCTGAGGGTTCATTAAAGTTAGGGCATATCTCCAAGATTAAAAAGCGCTTACATTATTGATTAATAACTGGTTGTATGAAAGTGATTAAGAAAGAATACCTGGGTGCCATTTGATTCCTCAATAACCCAATGCTGAAGCAGAAAGGTAAACGGTACTAAGGATTCTTGTCTGCTCAATTTGATTCCTCAAGTCATTTATCCATGCTGATGCTGTCACCTGCAAACTCCACAAATGAATCTGTTGTAAAGAATTTGACTTCATGAGACACGGTTAAAGCTTCAGACATAGCAACTCTTTCCAAAATATTCTCCAACTCCTTTCAAACACAGTTCTAAGGGAAATTAAACAAATTCATGACCATCAAGGTGTCCCTAACTACAAAACTAAATTTCACAGTTTTCCCCCTAAGGATGTTGATATTGCTACCAGCACAATCATATAAATAATTTGGTGTTCTGGATTTTGTTAGCTACAATAACTTAAACCAGACCAATAAAAAAAGTAAATACATCCATGAACAATATAACCCACTTCATCAGTTAATGAATAGCATCACAAAGAAGCAATGGGACCATGACCATAATTCATCGACTAGAACTTGTGCTTAAAAATAACTGCGGTCCCCATGCATTGGCATTCTTTTTTTGATTTGGTAAGGCAATAAATTTAAGATTTAAATAACATCAATATATGATCTGAAATGTACCTTATGACCAAAGTAATGGCCAGCTGGGTCACATTTATAAAGTCGAGGTCCATATTCTTCATCAATTCCCAACACCATCGCAACTTCCAAAGGCAACAGATTGGAAAACAAGGGAGGCAGAAATAAAATCAATAATAGAAAATGAAATTAAGAAAATGACGGCGAATAATTAGATGATTTAATATTCAACCAAAACGAAAAAACATGAAAGAAAACTTTTGGCAGAAAGAAGTAATACAAACCTACTCCAAGTGGTCTCATGTAAGCATGCTGAGTATAGACTTGTGACTTATCAGCTGTTATGGCCAGGAGTGTTATTTGGATAAATCAATGTAATTAAGGAATATATATTATGATCCGCAGAGAATTTGTCATGTGTGTGTGGTAGCCAAGTGGTTATTGTGGATGGGGATTAACCAGTGTACCCGCTTTCGAATCCTAAGTGTTGCTGAAGGATTTTTTTTCAGGCACGCAAATTTCACTTTTTCCCCTCCTTTTTCTTTTCTTCTGGTCACCGTACGCAGCCCTCATTTCTTCTGCAAATTTTGCAGCAACAGCAGGGGAAAGGGAGGCGGCTGGTGAGCGACGAAGGAGGTAACTTCACGCTATTGATGCCATGTGAACAGACTCTGTTGTGTCATCGCCGTTGGAGTTGACCCATCGCCTGAAGTTCCCATCTTTTGTTGCTTTTAAAATGCTGGGAGCAGAGGAAGCAGGGGAAGGACGCGGGAGGCATAGTTGGTGTGTGTGGAGATCGACGCTGGGGGTAGACTCAGTGGTGGGTATTCAGACAGCTTTGTCATCATCTTTCTTTGCAGATTATGCGTCATTGCCGAAAACACCAAGGTACTGTAGCAAGTCTGTTTGTGCAATCTCCCTCTTATCATCGCCGTCGCTATTCAGGGCATTTCTGTAGTCAGCCATGGGTGTCACGTCTCCTCTATTGTCATTGAGGAAATTTCATATTTCTGGTGTCCTTCTCGGTTTCCATTGTTGGGTGTTGTGGCTGAAGGTAAGATTCCTTGATGACTTTCTATCCTATTTTCTGTGGTTTGCCTTTATGCTGTAAAGACTGTTGTGGTGAGCTTGAAGTTGAAGTATATAGGGGTATATATATGCTTGTAGGATGTGATTGTTGTTGTTGTGTGTTTGGGGTTTGCTGACTCCCCTGCCTTGAAACTTTAGCCATGTAATTGATTGCCACTGCACTCTTCTTGACTGAATCATGTCTAGAAATGATAAGGATTAATCTATGGGAATGATTGACGAGTTGTGATGGGTTGGTTGTAAGAATGTTAGTGAAGTCTGGTTTGCAAATTTCCCCTACTTGCTGTTCTTACATTCACATTGTTGTCGTTGTATTGTTGGGGGTGGTACTTAGGTGAACTATCATAAATTGGGACTGTGATGCATGGTTGTAAGGGAATACAGGGATACACTGAGGTCGTTGTTGCTCTCTGTGCGTGTGGGTGTTCCTTGTGCAGTATATGCGTTGGGGGTATTATTGCAGGATAATCTTGGCCAGGGAATGTCATGAGCAAATCTGCATAAGTGTATATACATTCTTGTGAGGGAATCAGATGGCTGTGAGTGGTCATGGATTTGATTGGGTTGGAACTTTGGGGATATGATGGTCAAACTAGGAACCTGGGATCTAACCAAATATCATAAGTCTTGGTTTGGGCATATTCTGTTTTAAATTTTCCAGTGGGTGGTAGTGGTCATGACAAGTTTTAAATCTGAGTTAATCAAAGAAGAACGTTTGTGAAAAGAAGCTAGTATTAAACTTAGCATATTGGAACCAAGTTTAAGTTGCCAAGTTTGGAAATTCTTGCTTTGAGAAATCATATCTGTTAAGGGTGAATGGTGGTTTTAGGTGTATGTCTTAGTCTCTGTTTGGCATATCATTGGGTTATAAGCTTGTCAGGATTTCAAGTAACTAAATTTGATGTTGGGTAATGCTTGTTATCTGGGATAGTTGAAAACATGTACCGTATGGTTGTATGTATATTCGATTGAAATAATGTTGGTTGCTTGGTGGTTTAGGAGTTTATGTATTAAATCTTTGTGAATGATTAATAGCGGGAAATGAAATGGAATCTTAGGTTAAAGATGAATTGATTCTGTTGAGACTTTATTTAGAGCGTTAATGTATTGTTTCAGGATGCCAGGAAATTAAAAGGTGAAAGTAATCGAAAGAGTTTGGCTGAAAAGAGTAACATTTTAGGAGCGTGGAAGGTGAGTGAATAACGTTCCCTAAATTTTATATTTTCAAATGCATTGTCATTTCAAATGTTGAATTTCAAATATGAATCTTGAAAGGCAAATTTTACGAAAGAATGATTTAAATCGTTAGAAATGATTTTCTTTCGATTGACTTACAAAAGAACTTCGAGTAAGTATGAAAATGGATAAATAAGTTTTTGAAAAGATTTTTGGCAAAAGTTACATTGAATCGATTTTATTCATGGAGCTTTCCTACTGGAATTTCATGTCTTCATTGTAACATGATATTTGATGTTCATGCTGGGGTTTCTGAGATTTAAAGTGGTTTTACCAACGATTATGTCATTGAAACGATTGAGATCATTACATGTGAAATGAGCCCCACGCATGATGAAAACATTTTGAAAGGACAGAATACAGAATGCTGATTGCTAACAGCAGTACTGTTAGTCCTTGGTGCACCTTGGTTATACGTGGGTCTCGTACTCGCTACGGATTGTGGCCTCGAGCCACCAGATTATTATGTGGGTCTCGTACTCGCGATGGCTAGTGGCATTGAGTTGCTAGATTGGTTATTTATCCTCGTGGACTGTGTGTCCACGTCTATTTTCTGTTGAAGTCCTATAGTAAGATCATGGTTTTGGAAGGATTGTTGTAAGCGGATTGTTTTGAAATGACTATTTCAAATTGTTTTGCCTGAAAGAAAATGTTTATGGAAAAATTGCATTGAAATACGAAATGTTATTTGAAATATGTTTATGCATTGTTTACTTTGGGACGTGACATCAGCAATCCTGTGCAACAAAAGGTTTCAACAACAATTAGATACGGGAGTAGATACAAGAAATATGTATGACAGCTCAAAAGGAGTAACCCTTGGAAAATGTTATGATAAGATTCATTTGAAAGATTAAGAAATCTGTGATCTATCAAAGGAAGTGTGTTTGAACTATGTAGCTACTATTCATTCTTTAAAACTTTATTTCAAGTCTGTTTGGGATGACTTGTCCTCAAAATCTTACCCAAAGGTCCCAAACATACATTGTGATTCCAATCGAACTATCCTTAAATGTAATTTCCAAAGCAAAATATAAACAGAAGTGCAAGAACCGCCTAGCAACTAACAATATTCTCTAATGCATAAGAGAAATCGAACTGAATATCAGACATGTATATTTAATTAACTTACTTCTCTTTTGTCCCCGAATAACATATTAATGTGTGAAGACTGCATCATAAGGGGCAGCTAACACTTATTAAAAATAGGTTCATGTTTCAACATATATATATATAGTAGTATGCGTTGCAGATGCAGAAATGAAACAAAGCAATAAATTCCAAACAATACTTGCTGAATATCTTGTTCAAAAATAAATAACATACCACTTAGCTAATACGTCCACGGGCATCTCATATCCATATGTAAAGCGAAACTAGCTGCTTCATTCCTTGCTTGCTGAACCAATGTCCTTGCATCAGCTGGAAAGACATGTTATAAAACAAAAGTTAACTTGCAGCGTTAACAACAGTATATATTTAACTTATCTCTTTCCTGAAATGTTAAACTTATGTAACTAAAAGTTTACTTTCACTACAGATACTCTTATTAATGTCCCTACTGTAACTACACATAAAGTATACTCCAAAGAAATTTTGCCAGATAAATTGGGTCTAGAAGAACATCTACCCCATAATTTATGAGTTCAACTTATCATATTTCAATAGTCCCCTTGGTTTCAAATTACTAGTAAAAGAGAAAAGGGTCATTAGTAAAAGAGAAAAGGGTCATCTTTATATGTCAAGGTTGAACTTTCAAAAGGATCATATTTGACATTCCCAACAAATACGAACCTACATGTAAACCATTATTGTCCATTTCAACATAACCCCTTTGTCTTGTGCTCTCACTAAGAAGCCGCCAGCTACTCTGCTAGTAGAAACTTAGATGTCATGGCCTAGAAAAAAAAATTATTAGATAAAATTAATTTATCAGAGGGATTAAAATATTTTCATTGCATAAAATTTCGCAGTGGAAGCATTGGTTGAATGGCTCAAGGCGGAAGGGAAAATCAGGTGGTCTTGTGTTCGAACCTTGGTGACTGCAAAGGTGAATTTTTTTTTCTTTCTTCAGCTCATGAAATTACAGAACTGCCCCTCTTTCCTTTTATCCCTAGAGAGCCGTACCTTCACCATTTTTCTGCTGAAACCCGTGACGATTCAGAGCTTCTCAGCAGCTTCAGAGGATCGGAGCAGTGGAGAGCGGCGGAGAGGAAGGCCTCATGCAAACGATGCCATATAATCAGACCTTGCCTTCCTTCTATCCATCCCTCTGCCCATGTGTCACGCTATAGTCATCTTTTCATTCGTAGTTCCTGTCTGTGCCCGTTAAATAGAGCAAAGGAAGAAAAGAATAGGGGGCGTGACGGGAAGAGAGTAATACATAGCAACGTGAATGAAAGAGGAAGGAAGCCTGAGCTCGCGACGATACTAGCTAAGTTGCGAAGTCGACGACGGTGAGCGGTGAGTTGGTTTCATTTCCAATTCCTATGCTTTCTTTGATCTTGTTCCGTCGGGTTCACCGATTAAATTGAGGGATTTTGGTTTTAAATCACGGATTCAGATAAGAAAGAATGAGATTTAAAGCTTTTAAACTTGGAATATAACTTGAACCATGGATCTTGGCTGCTGCGTGTTCCACCTCCTACTGTGAACCATGATTTTTGAATTGGGTGCTCTGTGATCTTTGTTGGTTAGTTTCAGTTTCTGGATTGAAATAATAAATAAATAAAATAATAATAATAGCTAACCGAAGATTACATATTTCCTGTTCTCTCTGTTTCAGTTCACGCTTGCCAAAGGTATGAGTTTAATGCTCTGTTTCTGTAATTTGAGTTTGAAATTCTGAGTTCTGGCTGCTAAAGGTGTTTTCTGTGTTGGGGGTGGCGATTTTATAAAATAGGAGAACTTATGATGTAAGCTTTATAGTCCCAGTTTCCATGAAATTTTGGTTGTACAGAAATAAGCTTGGATGAGTTTTAAAAATGGATGCACGAAAGGATGGAAGGGAGAATTGAACTTAGTTAATGTCTTTAAATTGGTGCTGTCCAAACAGAGAATCATTTCGGTTATTAAAGGAAAAATTGGGAAGGTGCATTGAAATAATGTATGGATGCATATATAAACACCTACGTGTTTATAATGGGTGAAAAGGAGACTAGTTAAATGAAAAATTCGCTAATAAGTTTGAAGTCATTTTCGGAACTAAAGCAAGTTTTGGGTATGAATTGAAGTAAGGTCAATCTCATAAGTATTTTAACTTAATGAGAAGAATGCTTATTTGCATTTGTGTTTCTATAGTATTTTGATAGTGGAGAAGGATTAGACACCATGGAGTTGAGTATGATGTGAAATTTATCTTAGCATACAGATTTGAAATTATTATAAAATGAAGGTAGAAAATATAGAAAAGAAGCACCATGGTTGGTATATTTAAATACTTTCTGTTGTGGTTTTGGTGATTAAATTTGAGCACTGGAATATGATATTGGACTTTCAAAAAAAAAAAATATACAAATAGAATGTTAATATATTATTTCGGGATACCAGGGGATTGAGAAGTGAATGTAATCGAAGTTGTTGGGCTGAAAGGAGTAACGGATTAAGAGCGTGGCAGGTGAGTGAATAACGTTCCCTAAAATTTATATTTTCAAATGCATTACCATTTCAAATGTTGAATTTTAAATATGAATTTTGAAAAGCAAGTTTTACGAAATTATGGTTTAAATCGTTAGAAATGATTTTCTTTCGATCGATTTACAAAAGATTACGATTATGCATGAAAATGAATAAAGAGGCTTTAGAAAGAGATTTGACAGTGAACTGATATTATTCATGAAATATTCCTATGTGAATTGCATACGTTTTACAGTAATTTCATTTTGAATGTTCATGCTGGGGTTTTTGAAATTCAAAGTGGCTTTATCAATGATTATGGTATTTGAAACGATTGAGATTATTACATGTGAAAAGGACCCCATGCATGATGGAAATGTTTTAGGACAGAATACAGAACGCTGGTTGCTAACAGCAGTACCATTAGCCCTAGGTACACCTTGGTTACCCCGAGCTACCAGACTATGCCGTGGGTTTCATACTCACGAAGGGTAGTGGTTGAGCTACCAGACTATGCCGTGGGTTTCATACTCGCGAAGGGTAGTGGTTGAGCTACCAGACTATGCCGTGGGTTTCATACTCGCGAAGGGTAGTGGTTGAGCTACCAGACTATGCCGTGGGTTTCGTACTCGCGAAGGGTAGTGGTTGAGCTACCAGACTATGCCGTGGGTTTCGTACTCGCGAAGGGTAGTGGTTGAGCTACCAGACTATGCCGTGGGTTTCGTACTCGCGAAGGGTAGTGGTTGAGCTACCAGACTATGCCGTGGGTTTCGTACTCGCGAAGGGTAGTGGTTGAGCTACCAGACTATGCCTTGGGTTTCGTACTCGCGAAGGGTAGTGGTTGAGCTACCAGACTGTGCCGTGGGTTTCGTACTCGCGAAGGGTAGTGGTTGAGCTACCAGACTATGCCGTGGGTTTCATACTTACGAAGGTTAGTGGCCTTGAGCCACCAACAGTTAGCGGCTTCGAGCTGCCAGATTGGTTAGTTACCCTTGTGGACTGTATGTCCACGTCTGTTTTTGTTCTGCTGAAATCCTACAGAAAGATCATGGCTTTGAAAAGATTATCTTGAATGAGTTATTTGAAATAGTTATTTCATACTGTTATTTTCCCTGAAATACAAATGTTGACAAAAAGAAAAAAAGAGGTTTGCATTAGATTACGAAGCATTATGAAATACATTTTCAATATGATTATGCATTGTTTATTTGCCGTATTCTTTAAATCATATTTTTGGGACGTTATTCACGAGTAGATTATTTGGCTTCAGATAGTGCAGGTGACCCTAATTATCCAGCTGAGCGGTAAAGAGCCTTGCTGTTGATCTGAAGCTTCGTTTGATAAATACTACGGATGTAATTGCTTCTTAAGAACTTTTATTATTTTGGAAAGGATAATGCTCTGCATGAACCTTAGAAAATGTTTGTATGATTTTGAAAAATGCTATGGAAAATTTAAAGGTTTTACTTAAAATGCTAGGCTTTCAGAATATGATGTATTTAGATTCTGTGCCGGTCACGGTCCAAAAATAGGGACGTGACATTAGAATCATAAATTTACCAGGATGGAATAGAATACAATCATAAAATGGCCACTAAGTAGCCGCTCAAATTAATGAAGCACCAACCTAGTTCAATCAATTAACTGAGACGTCCATAAATTCATTAGAGTGTATGAAACAAAGAAGCATTATTGAGAGTATAGACTTTGAAAATTTTCCAACATGTCAGGCCAGTGGCTAAAAAACCAAGGTACTCGGTGATGGGAAAGAGATGTGTAACACTAGTCTGATCCAAGAGCTTGTCCTGCAGTAAGATTTTAAAGCCAAGCAACTCGCACCACTACTCAAAAGAATACACGACAAACTAAATGCACTCACCGAAACCTTTTTCTGGGTAACAACACAGATTATAAGCCGTGCGCATTAAAAAAATACTTTATTATAAGAGACAAAATTCACTTCAGTGATCTCTATACCTAAGAAGATTAATCTCTAAACTATCAGATAGGGGATACCGCATGATTTCTATCAACAAAAAAATTAGGCTACTTCATTGATGGTTTCTTTTTCTAAAGCTGACATACCTAAATTTTGGGAATATATAATCACTCGCCAATATATTTTTCTATAGGGGATATTCAACTGTGTGAACGTCTAATTTTGCTTTGAAAGTTTTAACGCAGAAGCTATAGGTATTTAAAAGTTTTTTGTGGATTAGTATCACCTCAAAAATATTAAAAAAATGAGTAAAGTCACCCTAACTATTAAAAATCTAACGTTGACTTTAAGAATATGTTTGGATGGAGAGAAAAGTGAGGGAAAAATATGAGGAGGAAATACTAAGAAGAAAAATTTTCTAAAACAATAATATTCTTTTTACTTTTTTTAAGAGTTTTTTCTCAGTATTCATTATTCCCTAATTTTTTTCCCGTACAAACATAAAGGAAATTTTAGAAAGATAATCATTAATTGTTAATATTTTAAATTGATTCCATCTAAATTCTAAGATCAAAATTGATTCCAACTATTTATTTGTGCTTAATGGTAATTTTATTTACTCAATCTTTGTTTATTTCTTGTCTTGCTAATGCCTGAGTTTGGACCATTTAGATTAGCATTGGAAAAATTAAAGGAACTCGACGCCATGAGACATATAATAGAAATGGAAGGAATTGAAAGACACGCAGCGAAAATTATCTTAAAAATTTTTCATTCCTTGCCAGGATCTACCATATGTGTTTAAGTCAAGTGGGAAGAAGCATTACCCTCAGTGTGTCTCAGCGACTTCCACAGCTTTCGGTCACGACGTTCACAGCTTCTCTCTGCGGCTCGTGCTCCTTTTCTGATCACAAGAAGTCGACGACTCAGGTCGGCTTCCTCTACTGGTATCCACACGAACACCTTTTCAACCACGAACGACGTGCTAGCGTCTCTTGTCCCTCCAGGGCTTTCTCAAGAGTTCGTCCTCTCCGTCTCTATTTCGGCAGTTTCTTATCTGCAAACCTTTTGCAGAGTCCCCTTCGGCCTTTCTGTGTTCTATGTGTGTGTCTATCCCAAAATGTAGCTCCTAATATTAGATATATAGGATGCTCTGCGTTTTCCCTAACCGAAAAGGATTTTAGGAGTTAATCTTATATTAATTCTGAAAATAATACAATATCATATATTGTATAATTTTATAAGAAACTAATTAAATAAATAATATTAAATTCGTCCCACAGATTTAATTACCTATTTATTTAACTTTAAATAAAGATGAGACTGAACTATATTTGATTTATTCTCATAAAACAAATTTGAGATATCCTATCAATTTGAATTTCAAATTCAAACATGATAGGGATTTAATTTATCCTTAAAATTAAATCTTATAAATATCTCTTATATGAGATATCCTATCAATTTGAATTTCGAATTCAAACGTGATAGAGATTTAATTTATCCTTATAAATTAAATCTTATAAATATTTCTTATATGAGATATCCTATCAATTTGAATTTCGAATTCAAACGTGATAGAGATTTAATTTATCCTTATAAATTAAATCTTATAAATATCTCTTATATGAGATATCCTATCAATTTGAATTTCAAATTCAAACGTGATAGGGATTTAATTTATCCTTATAAATTAAATCTCATATATCTCATATATATAATATATATATACGAATTTATATATATACGAATATAAATATAAATAAATATATATACATTCACCTGGATCATTCATTGAATCTGGACATGTCTTAGATTCAATGAATCTGGATATCATAGCTCGTGTTGGGCTATTTTGTGTGCGACCCTGTAGGCCCATATGAAGTTGGCAGTGGGCCATTTGCTATACTAGCCCACAAGTCGCAAGCGGTCTCTAGCAAGACATAACGACTACCCAAATCATATGAGGATCGATAAACGATGTAACCTTTTATACAACCATATCATGTCCCTTCTGTCACACGATATTTTGGTCATGGATGAGGCATGGGAGATGTCATCCTCCTATTCCCGACCGTTACTTTCTCGATCCCTGAGTAGTCTGACTATAGAAATGGAACTACCTTTCCATTATAGTATGGCCATACATTTCTCAGACTCACTCATCGATGGGCCCAGTAATATCTCTCCACGAATGTGAGGGACAAATTCCATCTTGACCATTCACATTCCTCCGCATGAAAAACCACTAAGCCCGAACATAGTCTTTGTGATCACTCGGTCAAAAGTGACTTTTGACTAGGTCAAAGCTGAGCGTTTTGTCATGTAGGAATCCATGATGATCTCAGGTCAAAGGGCATATTGACATGGTTTGTATATGAGAGAAGCTTATGACGTTACCCATGCAGTTCTCTCATAGCGGGTCGGTCCAACACCCTATACTCTTACATGTGCTTATGACTTTGATTTATATCTCTATACATTTTTAAAGTCATACTGGTCTTATTTCATCTGTGCTCCCACATAGATGATCGACCAGGGACATTTAGGATAATATCATGAATTATCCAAGGATGGTCATCATAGTAAACATGCAAATAATATGATAACTCAATTAATAAATTCATAAATCAATAATGTTCATAAGACAATGATTGGCCCCTAGGGCACGATTTCTAACAAGAAACACCTTAAGTACTGTAAGGAAAATTTGTCTCATCAGCTTAATTACCTTCCCAAGGGTTGAGTTATTAGTGTATATGTCTGCATATATACGGTGGCACCTGGTTAACGTACGTAAGGAGAGGATGCAACAAGGAACGTGGCAGGTGGCACATGACAATAATTGGCGATATTTAAATTGAAAGATGCCTATTGATATCCAGTAGTCAAGATAAATAATGCAAGTAAACGATGGTACAGTAATAATTAAAATGGCGCATGCATTCACAGTGTCCACTAAATAAAGTCAATCGATGAAGATGATCAGTTAATATCGGCGCGAATATTGTGTGACTGAGGCATGTGACAATTATATATATATTCCTGTGGCGGACTAAGAACAAGGTGGCACGTAGCGATATTTAAATTGGAAGACGCGTATAGGTAGATCTGAATCATGCAAGTGAAGGGTCGTCTATATATGAATAAATTAAGATATGGAACCATGACGCCACGGTGTTGATGACGCGGGGCGAGTGACGTCACTGGAGAACACATTGGTGTATATAAGGAAGTCGAATCGACACATGAGAACTCACCAAGAATCCTAGCATTAGCAGTAATATATCCGAGAGAGAGAGAGAGAGACTCTGGAAACAAATTAAATGGCGAGCTTGTCTGCTTATCGTGTTTACGCCAGCACCGACAGCTCCGTCAAGAGTCTCCCAAAGGCGAGCCTCCAGGATGAAGTGCACATCGTGCTGGCCTTCGCCAGAGATTACGATGGTGCCGGAAGTTACCAGACGGGGAATTTCTTCCCCTATTTCGATACGAGCACCTTAACTCCCGAGGAGATCCAAAACATCAGGGACGGTGGAACGGCCACGGCGGTCAAGTTCTTCTTGAGCATCGGAGGCCGTGACGTGAGATTCCCGTTCGCCGTCACTTCCGCCGATGTATCCAAATGGATCCAGAATGCCACCCGGACTCTGGGAGCGTTGGTGAAGCAGTACAAATTCGATGGCATCGACGTCTATTACGAGCACATAAACCCTAATGCGCTGCATCAGTTCCCCAAGTCGATAAAGCAAGTGATATGGAATCTCAAGAACGAAAATATCATCACCCAAGCTTCCATCACCGTCTCGGCTCCTCTCAAGAAGTACTATCACGATCTGTACAATGCCAACAAGAGCCTTTTCGACTACGTGGTCTACCAGTCCCACACTGAGCAATCTCCCATTTCCACTTTCGTCGCTCTCCAGCGCGCCTTCGAACCCCTCTATCCTGATTATCCCGTCGGCAAGACCTTCGCCGGCCACAGCGACGTCCGCCCCAGCGACTGGGCCACCGTCCCCCCTCCCGTCTTCCTCGGCGCCGTCCCTCGGCTCCTGGGCGACGGCCTCTTTGGCGTTTCAAAGTGGATCGTCACCCCCAACGATTACAACCCTGAGGCTCCATAAGATGCATGACGGCTCTCGTCTTCCTTTCCATTTGTGCTCCCCGTCGTGTGTTAGTTGGCTCTTTAATTTGTATCCTTCGATATCGTGTACGTTCGTGCGGTGCTTTATTTTCCCTTGCTTCGCCTTGCCCGAGTGAGTTTCCCTTCCGAATAATAAGCTAATATCGCTCTGCTTCCTGCAATGCGACCTACCTGCTGGGTCTTGTTTCATGCATGCTTCATCCAGTCCCAATAATCAATAAAACTTGCTTTTGTTTTCATGCCTCCTCCATACGTTATTATTTTATATGTGTGTGTGTGTGTGTGTCTTGTGTTATATGCTCCTTATTGTGATCGTTATATATATCTCCTTTTATGCATCACGATATATAGCTGCCATCCACCCCGTGATTCTGATCAATATTTACTGCTACATCAATCAGTTATTATAAGAGTAAAATACTCTAACAGTCCATCATTTTTGCCTTAATTACACCAATCTCTCCTCTATTTTGTAAACGCATATGAATCGCCCTTAAAATTAAAATACATATTACACTAAGCTCTCTTCCATATATAAAATTCTATTTCTATTCACCCAAACTGTCAGTCAACCGTTAAGTTTATTTTGGAACCTCTGTTCTTTTTTTTTTTATCAAAATACCCCTCTTTATCATAAGATTTAATTAAACTTTTATATTCCCATAAAAATTTATACAACCAGAAAATAATTTTAATTTTTCAAACTTTTAATATATTGTAAAATTTTATAGTTCTAATTTTTCATCGTATTAAGCAAATAACTATTTGCAAATTTTATAGTTCTAATTAACATCTTATTATAAATTTTCGACACTTAAATTTTGTAAAGTTGGGCTTAATTATATTGTGCGTATTTGTGTTTGCTTCAATCACTAACTTGTATATAATTAAATAGGTGTATATTTAGCATATGCTGGGTTAGATTAGATCCATAAAGATTTTGTACCTATTTGATTTGTTACTCTTCTTTCCAAATTTAATTTTAGTGAATCTCTATTATTAATTAGCGCATATTTCTATGATTAAATACCTAATTATGTAAATGCATAATTAGGTTCTGTAAGAATTAAGAAGGGGATGGAGTGAGGGGAATTGATCGTTGTTGTGCCATATACCTATGCCAGCATAGACAAGTAGCTAGTAAAATACTAATGAGAAAAGATCTTTTTTACGGAGATTGGAATAAAACTATTCACTGTGCACGTACAAGACCTTAGCTTGTGAATTCAATCGAGTTAAACTAAACAAATTTTCAACGTGAACTGTGATATAAAACCATTTTTTAAATTTAAAATTAATAAAAACCATTATATTAATTATTTGATTTCAAGGATTAATTGAAATCTCGGATTATTTATCCCCCTTATATTTCAAGAGCACTCAATTAAATCTATCCAGTTGTTTCTTAATGATATAAAATGTTAGTCTTGGATAGTTTTTCTGGGGAAAGAATATTAATTCGACAGAACTTGAATATAGGCCCAAAAAAATATCATCATTACTAAAAACTTGTCCTCCTATTATTTTGCTAATTTCCCAGTATCACTCAATCATGTTATTCGACTTCATCCATTTTTTGATAAAACGGATAGATATTAAAAAATAATTTAAATTATATAATTAAGCATCATTTCCCATAATTAAGCACGTCCCATTTTGTTAATATATACTAGTACTTATTAACTCTTGAGATCAATGGGCATTTTTAATTAATTCAATTATTTAAACACGTTTATCTAGACCGAATCAAGATAATGTATTAAATCTGTCTCAACTCTTCTGTTAAGAATGCAAGTAAACCGCCCTATCTTAATCATTTGCTAATACACTAGGTATTTTTAGTATTTACGACAAACTTTCAAACTTCCACACGCTCGCAATTATTGATCAATTATCAATATAGAATTGATTATAAAATCCTGATAAATCTCTCTATATCTTAAGTTTAATTCGTAGAAAGAATATCTATGCTGAGGAGAATAGTCGAACAACAAAATTAGATATTGGTAATAAGATCCATTCAAAGATATTAAAATAATTGCGCATGTGTGTGAGCCATTTGGATAGGTAATCAACATGTATGACATTATTGACGAGGATGGGTAATAACTAGCCAATATATTTTTCTGCAGCGGATATTCAATTGTGTCAATATCTAATTTTGCTTTGAAAATTTTCGTTTAGAAGCTATGAGTAGTTAAAAAAATTATAAATTAATATCACTTCGAAAGTATTAAAAAAATAAGTTATCATAACTATGAAAAATATAATGTTAACTTTAAGGTTATGTTTGGATGGAGAGAAAGGTGAAGGAAAAATAGAGGGAGGGAATACTATGAAGAAAAAAAATTTAAAATAATAATTTCTTTTACAAGTTATCATAATTTATTGTTTTTTATAATTTTTTATCCTGTTATTAAAAATATATAAAATATTTATTTTATTTAACAAGTTATTACTTCATACATATTAAAATTATTTTAAAATTTGTTTTTTATATGTATAACAAAACTCCAAATAATAAAAGATTCAATCCAGCAGCTATTTGTTTTTATTGTTTTCGTAAAATCAATTGTGTTATTTTATTGTGTGTCTCATACAATTGTTTCTTTTACTAATCCACCACCATTCATCCATTTGATTTAAAAAGAAAAATAAAAGTTACTACTCAAACAGCTATTCGCCTAAAATAATTTTTATCCTACTTTACTATATATATTGATAATTATTTTTGTAGCAAAAAATTAAAATATTTTTATTTTGGCATATTTTAAAATAAATATATTAAAAAATAATTAGGTAGACAGGGGAAAATAATTTTTTAATTCAAATAAAAAACATTCACTATTTGAAAGATTTTGTTTGTACAATAATGGAAAGTCTGCTCTCATGTTAAACTCTCGTGGGAAACACTATTTTTCTTAATGGTGAAAATTGATCAAAAAGGAAGAGGCTTCTAGTTAAAAAAGAATAATAGAAAAAAAGAAAGAAAGTAGAAAGTATTAGTGATGATGATGGCGATGTGGTATAGAAGAAAGATGGGTTTAGGTAGGAAATGGTTCCATCAGCATATGGAAGGATCGTTCCCCCGACTCAACAAGGGAGGCAGAAATAAAATCAATAATAGAAATTAAATTAAGAAAATGACGGTGAATAATTAGATGATTTAATATTCAACCAAAAAGAAAAAACAGAGAAGAAAACTTTTGGCAGAAAGAAGTAATACAAACCTACTCCAAGTGGTCTCATGTAAGCATACTGAGTACAGACTGTAGACTGTTAGAAAATAAACATCTCAATCATAATATAATCAATCCAGATTATAATATATATAAGTATAAAACATATATGAGATGCAGCGGAAGACTTAAAGTTACCTCTCATCATTAGCTTGATTGATATGGAAAGAATTGGAACTCAAACGAGATACCTGTCAATCACAGAATACTGTTAGATAAATAACAGGTTCTTCTAGCTAGTAATTAGGCACAGTGATAGAAACTTGTGTACTACCGTAACTAGTGGAGAACCTTTAAAAGGGAGCTGAGAAAATAGGTTTTGCTCTGAACTCAGAAAACAATCGCACGATTAACTCAATTGTTAATTTCTACCATTAGAAAATTAACCTTAAATAAATTGAGTCAACAATCCACCTTATATTGTACCCAATGACTACGGGTCACACTCATAAATATTTATTAATTATCCTAATTAGTATATAAGTAGGTTATATAATAATAAATGTCTCACATTCTCTCACTTGGCCGGTATACTCAATGCCATTGCTTTGTCTAGGTAAACTGATGTCATGCTACAAGATCAAGGCGATAAGTCCCCTTTTATCAGGTATTACCTTCCATGTATTACAGGTAGCACCATCACTTAAAGGGTATCACATTATACATGAACTCAATGTTCATCGGTTCATATCTCAATGTTTATCAATTTCAATAACACAAATGTATACAATCAATATTTGAAATGATAAACCACAAAATACAATTTCATTGCTCATACCTCTACTAATCAAAAGTAAGACGAAATCCCATATGAGGTACATGTGTGACAAAATATTCAGCTTCAATTCTTTCATCAAAGGATCAGTCAACATATCCAATATACTGATGCGATCAACATAAACTTGGCAATCCTGAACTCTTTCTCTCAAGCAAAGGAATTTAAGTTTGACAAACTTGTTACGACTTTTATTCCTTTTATTGTTCGATATGGCCACCGCAGCTGTGTTATCACAGTACATTCTGATTGGCTTAAAGACTGAATCTACAATCTTAAGTCCAATAATGAAATTCCTTATCCAAATGGCTTGTAAACTTGCTTCAAAACAAGCAATGTACTCAACATAACCGGTAGAAGGAGCTCTTTGAGTTTGCTTAGCGCTTCTCCACGATATAGCTCCTTCTGCCAATAGAAAGATGTAACCAGATGTAGACTTATTCATATCTACACATCCTCTTAGATCTGAATTTGAGTATCCAATTACGTCCAGACTGTCTATTATCCTATATGTGAGCATGTAGTGTTTAGTGCCTTGTAGGTACCTAAACTCCTTCTTTGTAGCTGTCCAATGTGCTTCCCTAGGATTACTTTGGTATCTTCCTAACATACACAACAAAAGCAATGTGAGGTCTTATATAAACATGTGCATACCTCAAGCTTCCTACCACTTAGGCATATGGGACCTTTTCCATATGTTTCCTATCAAGCTCGATTTCAAGACATTGACTTAGATTAAACTTGTCTCCCTTTTCAATAGGAGCCATGTTAGATGAACAGTTATGCATTCTAAATCGTCCAAGAATTTTGACAATGTAAGTTTCTTGAGATAAGCCTACAAGACATTGGGTTCTATCTTTATAGATCTTTATGCCAATAACATAAGAAGCCTCACATGTGTCTTTTATATCAAAACTCTTAAACAGAAACTGCTTCACCTCACGCAATAGTCCCAGATCATTGGTAGCAAGTAATATATCATCCACATACAATTCAATTTGATGTCAACCACATCCACTGTGATCAAATATAATTCACGTTTCCATTATCCGCAATTTCAGATACAACTCCTTCTTGCTTCACTTTATAAAGTTCTTATACCAACAGTTTCCTTTCAACCTTTACATGGGCTAAACTACCCATAGACTTTTTGCTTAGAGCATTAGCCACCACATTCGTTTTTCCCAGATAATCCATAATCAAACAATCATAATCTTGTAACAATTCTATCCACCTTCTTTGTCTGAGATTCAAATCCTTCAGTTCAAACAATGTACTTAAGACTCTTGTGATCAGTGAAAATCTCACAAGTTTCACAGTATAGATAATGTCTCCAAATCTTTAAGGCAAACACCATTGCAACCATTTCCAAATCATGGGTTGGATAATTTTGCTCATGCATTTTAAGCTTTCTAGAGGCATAAGTAATCACTCGTCCATTCTACATCAACACACATCCTAACTCGATTCGAGAAACATCACAATACACTGTATACCCTCCCACTCTTGAAGGTAAGCTTAACACTGGAGCAGAAGTCAAAGATTCCTTCAACTTTTGAAAACTTTCTTCACACTTAACATCTCACACAAACTTCACATTCTTCTAAGTTAATCTTGTCATCAGAGCCGCTATACTTGAGAAATCTTGCACAAAACAACCATACCATCCTACAAGACCTAAGAAACTTCAAATCTTGACAACTGTAGTAGGGTGCGGCAAATTTTTGGCTGCCTCAACTTTGCCAGAATTAATCTAAATACCATCTTTCAACACCACCTGCCCAAGAAAGTGACATCAAACAACCAAAACTCACTTAGAAAACTTAGCATAAAGCTATCGTTCTCGCAACCTTTGCAACACTATCCGAAAATGATGTTCATGTTTCTCTGCACTCTTGGAGTTACTGAACAACTATTAAGATAACTGTATATGAAATCCTTAAACCAATCTCCATCTTTATAATTAACCTTCTAAAGTCCTTAATCATACCGTAACACTTGAACATTGTTTTAAACCTTCTTAAAACATTAAAACAACAATTAACAATCAATTACAAGTTTTATTAACTAAAAATTCAGACCTTTGAAACTATCCATAACCCATCCAGGTAATTCATACCATACAGCTTTAAATGCTCACTATGTCTTAGTTCGCTCTTGAATACACTTGCAATACATGTTTAAGTTTTAAAACATGGGTATCTTCAACCCTAACTCCCATATTCAAAAATCCCAATGCATTTAACATCAGTCAACCTATTGTACTGTGAAATACTCAAATAATATTTTTTTTAATATAGCTCCAATCGTTTCTTTACGGTCAAAATAATTAAATTCACCCAAAAAATTCCCTTCAAAATCTCATATTAGAGTTATAATATTTAAAATACTTTACATACTTCACTTAAAATCTGGAATCAATACTTATTTATTCCAAACCCTTTTAACTCATGTCTCGACCTTGGCTAACCAGAGTAATCAGAGGTTTACAACCCTAAACAAACATTAAAACAAATTTTACTTTTCTTAGCTGACCAATGTAAGTTTCATAGAGTTTTAAAATTAGTTTTCAAGCTCTAACTCATAACCTTTAACATTTCAGAGTGCTTTCGAGAGAACCTGAAATCATAATATCAAACAATAATTTTTAGCTTGATCAAAGCGTCAAAATCTATCCGAACAAGTTCTTTACCTCTTTTTAATACCCTCGTACAAAATTCTACAGATTCCTTTCAAGAACAAAAACCTGTGAACTTAGGAATATCCAACTTAATGCATTCTAATAACTTGACTAAGATATTATCCTTTTCAATAATGCTATGGGTTTCTTTACAGGTTCATGCCTATATAATATAGAAATAACTAGAGATAGTGGATTTGATGGTTTGACTTTAAATAAAGTTCTTATAGAGGTCTAAGGTCGACTTTCCCCAACACCTAACTCTCCTATGACCCTGTCTTCTCCCTCTATGGGACAATTCTCTTTGCTGAGTAGAGCCTCAATCTGAAGTCTTATCACTTCTAGAGCTTCTTCCAACATGGTTGACGTCTAGGCGTCATTTAACTATACGCGAAAAACATGGAAAATATTCAATTTTTGAGGAAAATATGGTTCCAAAATCATAAGAAAACCAAAATACTTTTGAATTTCCCATAGAGATCTTCAGAAATGCCTCGACTATAGTTATGCCCGGGTTCATAACGATAATTGAGACCCCACCGAAGTATCCCTACTCCACTTAGCCCTATAAAAACTTAGGCTTTGATACCAAACTGTCACGTCCCAAAATTTAGACCGTAACCAGCACAGAATATGAATAATTTCACATTCTAAAAGCCTAACGCCTTAAATAAAACATTCAAATTTTCCATAACATCTTTCAAATTAACAGAATCTTTTCTAAGGACTATGTGGAGCATTTACCTTCTTTTCAAAATAATATAAGCACTTTCTAAATGTTAATTACATCAAAAGTAGTTTTGTCAAAAAATGATGCTTCGAATTGACAACGAGGCTCTTCACTGCTCAACAGGAGGGTTAGGTTCACCTGCACTATCTGAGGCTAAAATAATCTACTCGTGAATAATGTCCCAAAACATGATTTAAAAGAATGCGGAAATAAACAATGCATAATCATGTTGAAAATGTATTTCATAACATTTCGTAATCTAATGCAAAACCTTTCCATAAATATTTATATTATTTCAGGGGAACAACAATCTGAAATAACCATTTCAAATCAATCATTTAAAAACAATCATTTCAAAACCATAATCTTTCTATAGGCATCATTGTTTCAGAGAAATAATTTGAAATAACAATTCCAAATCAATTGTTGTAAAACAAATCCTTTCAAAATCTTAATCTTTTCCGTATGACTTTAACGGAATGAAAACAAACGTGGACACACAGTCCATGAGGATAAATAACCAATCTAGCAGCTCAAGGCCACTAGCCGTCGCGAGTACGAGACCCACGTAATAATCTGATGGCCAGAGGCCACAATCCGTCGCGAGTACAAAATCCACGTATATCCGTTATGAGTACAAGACCCACGTATATCCATCGCAAGTACAAGACCCACGTATATCCGTCGCGAGTATGAAACCCACGTATATCCGTCGTGAGTATGAAACCCACATATAT
The DNA here is from genome assembly GCA_037074615.1 of Leucaena leucocephala. Classification (NCBI taxonomy): domain Eukaryota; kingdom Viridiplantae; phylum Streptophyta; class Magnoliopsida; order Fabales; family Fabaceae; genus Leucaena; species Leucaena leucocephala. Next base: position 3,140,961 of record CM073557.1, on the reverse strand, counting down.
TCTTCAAGCTCGGGTAACCAAGGTGCACCAAGGGCTAACAGTACTGCTGTTAGCAACCAGCGTTCTGTATTCCATCCTAAAATATTTCCATCATGCGTGGGGTTTATTTTACATAAAATAATCTCAATCGTTTCAATGACATAACCATTGGTAAAATCACTTTAACTTTCCAAAAATCCCAGCATGTACATTTGAAATCAAATTATTGTGGAAACATATGAAATTCACATAGGAATATATTTCATAAATAACATCAGTTCAATGCAACTTTTGCAAACTCTTTTCAAAAGCCTCTTTATCCATTTTCATACATAATCATAATTCCTTTGTAAACCAATCGAAAGAAAATCTTTTCCAACGATTTAAACCATACTTTCGTAAACTTGTTTTTCAAAATTTATATTTAAAATCCCACATTTGAAATGACAATGCATTTAAAAATATAACTTTTAGGGAACGTTATTCACTCATCTGCCACGCTCCTAAACCGTTACTCTTTTCAGCCCAACAACTTCGATCACATTCGCTTCTAAATCCCCTGGTATTCCGATATAGTATATTAACATTCTATTTAAAGCTTTAACAAAAGTAATCATCCTTAGTCTGATATTTCCTTTCATTACATGCCATTAACCATTCAATCAAAGATTCAATACATATGCTTCTAACCAACAACCAATGCTCCCTTACACTATAACCCATCATGAAAGCAAACACTTATTCATTTATAAATCTTAAACATGGCCTTAGCACAGATTTATGACTTCCACAATTCATTTATATATATATAAGAGTATGTTTTTAATACCCCACTTAAGCTAAAGTAACTATACATTACCTTAAGGCCTTTATGTCTGTTTTAATTATACCTAACATAAGCTTCCAAAACAACAAATTCTTCATTCCCCCAAAACCAGGTACAGTGAACACAATAATTCCCTCAAACAATATACACATCCTATATATATTCCTTGACCATTTGAAAACTTTACTTGACAAGTTCTTAAAACTATGGGTCCTTGCTTTCATCTCAAATCGAATTTCCATCCACCAGAAATTTTGTAACTACAATATATACACAAAAATAGTCAATGCTTTGCACCTTCAGTATCAATATTTTGGCTCAACATCTCATTCTATCCACTCTCTATATCCAATCACATACTGCAAGCCACTCTTCTCTCTTTTCTTTCTTTTCTCCACTAAATCAGAAAGCTACCATATGACACTGACAGAACAACAGTCAACAATGTCCTCATCTCTCCTCAATTCTATATATTCCCAATTTCCAATTCATCTATGCATATACATACATGCGCCATGAAACTTCCCACCCCCAAACAATATATCATGAACATATAATGAGACAACAGTGATTTATGCATTCTTCCTCCCATCAAAACCAAATCCATGGCATTAATCAACAAATCTGATTCACCCACATATATAAACACAGATACAACACACGTAATGCGCGCACACACACACATATATATACATATATCCTTCACATCAGCAGCAACGAATAGCAATAACAACTTCAATCACATACACCCCCTCTTCCTTGCAGTTTCACACACAGACATAGCACCCGGAGAAAATAAAATCATCACCCAATAGCACAGCGTCCAAACAACCAATTTATGCATCCATATATTATTAGAATGAAGATCCTAACTTCAATAATTTGATGGCTAAGCCACTATTTTTGCTCTTCTCTTTATTCTCATATATTAACAGAATATTTGATCAGAAAATTACAAGTTGCCAGAGAATTATGCAGAGGAGTAGAAAAAACTTACGGTGTTCCACCCACGGCGGACTTCATGATGGCAGGATGAAGAACAACTACTAAACAAAGAAAGAATGCAGAAAAGCTTTCAACTTCCTTGGCCTCTTCCCCAGTGACGCTAAAACAGTGCAGATCAGGGAGAATGACGGCAAGCGATTGATAACATATGCACGCGACAACAGCCTAAACTATGGAAAGGGATGAAATTGGAATGGGTTCCTCTCTCACTTCTGGTGTGTGCATATAGACGACACAGTCGCTGGACAAATAAGGAAGGAAGGGAACGACGGTGATGGATGCCAGAATGAGCAACAAAAATGGCCAATTCCAGAGTCGCTTGAATAGTGAGCTCGCGTCCCCCTCTCTTCTCTCTCGCTGTCGATGCCCCAGAAAAGATATAGCCAGGCAGAGGGAAAATAGGGGTCGGTAATGATGGAACAAGGCAGAGGAAGCACTGGCGAAAGCAATCAATTGGAACACGGCATCAGTGGCGTGGAGCGTTCGCCGCTGCTCTCACTAGCTCCCTGCTATCTCGCTAGCTTGCCGCTGAGAAAATTGAAGAAATGGTACGGTGGCTGCAGGATAAACGAGGGAGCGCAAAAGTGGAAAATTCAAGCTGGAAAATTAAAAAGAGAAAAAAAAACACTCTTGTAGTTGACAGGGTTCGAACACGGGTAAGTTGGATTTACTCCTGTCCCAATAGCCACCCAGCTAACACTCCCTAATTTTTTCCCGTGCAAACATAAAGGAAATTTTAGAAAGATAATCATTAATTGTTAATATTTTAAATTGATTCCATCTGAATTCTAAGATCAAAATTGATTCCAACTATTTATTTGTGCTTAATGGTAATTTTATTTACTCAATCTTTGTTTATTTCTTGTCTTGCTAATGCCTGAGTTTGGACCATTTAGATTAGCATTGGAAAATTAAAGGAACTCGACGCCATGGGACATCTAATAGAAACACCTTAAGTACTGTAAGGAAAATTTGTCTCATCAGCTTAATTACCTTCCCAAGGCTTGAGTTATTAGTGTATATGTCTGCATATATACGGTGGCACCTGGTTAACGTACGTAAGGAGAGGATGCAACAAGGAACGTGGCAGGTGGCACATGACAATAATTGGCGATATTTAAATTGAAAGATGCCTATTGATATCCAGTAGTCAAGATAAATAATGCAAGTAAACGATGGTACAGTAATAATTAAAATGGCGCATGCATTCACAGTGTCCACTAAATAAAGTCAATCGATGAAGATGATCAGTTAATATCGGCGCGAATATTGTGTGACTGAGGCATGTGACAATTATATATATATTCCTGTGGCGGACTAAGAACAAGGTGGCACGTAGCGATATTTAAATTGGAAGACGCGTATAGGTAGATCTGAATCATGCAAGTGAAGGGTCGTCTATATATGAATAAATTAAGATATGGAACCATGACGCCACGGTGTTGATGACGCGGGGCGAGTGACGTCACTGGAGAACACATTGGTGTATATAAGGAAGTCGAATCGACACATGAGAACTCACCAAGAATCCTAGCATTAGCAGTAATATATCCGAGAGAGAGAGAGAGAGACTCTGGAAACAAATTAAATGGCGAGCTTGTCTGCTTATCGTGTTTACGCCAGCACCGACAGCTCCGTCAAGAGTCTCCCAAAGGCGAGCCTCCAGGATGAAGTGCACATCGTGCTGGCCTTCGCCAGAGATTACGATGGTGCCGGAAGTTACCAGACGGGGAATTTCTTCCCCTATTTCGATACGAGCACCTTAACTCCCGAGGAGATCCAAAACATCAGGGACGGTGGAACGGCCACGGCGGTCAAGTTCTTCTTGAGCATCGGAGGCCGTGACGTGAGATTCCCGTTCGCCGTCACTTCCGCCGATGTATCCAAATGGATCCAGAATGCCACCCGGACTCTGGGAGCGTTGGTGAAGCAGTACAAATTCGATGGCATCGACGTCTATTACGAGCACATAAACCCTAATGCGCTGCATCAGTTCCCCAAGTCGATAAAGCAAGTGATATGGAATCTCAAGAACGAAAATATCATCACCCAAGCTTCCATCACCGTCTCGGCTCCTCTCAAGAAGTACTATCACGATCTGTACAATGCCAACAAGAGCCTTTTCGACTACGTGGTCTACCAGTCCCACACTGAGCAATCTCCCATTTCCACTTTCGTCGCTCTCCAGCGCGCCTTCGAACCCCTCTATCCTGATTATCCCGTCGGCAAGACCTTCGCCGGCCACAGCGACGTCCGCCCCAGCGACTGGGCCACCGTCCCCCCTCCCGTCTTCCTCGGCGCCGTCCCTCGGCTCCTGGGCGACGGCCTCTTTGGCGTTTCAAAGTGGATCGTCACCCCCAACGATTACAACCCTGAGGCTCCATAAGATGCATGACGGCTCTCGTCTTCCTTTCCATTTGTGCTCCCCGTCGTGTGTTAGTTGGCTCTTTAATTTGTATCCTTCGATATCGTGTACGTTCGTGCGGTGCTTTATTTTCCCTTGCTTCGCCTTGCCCGAGTGAGTTTCCCTTCCGAATAATAAGCTAATATCGCTCTGATTCCTGCAATGCGACCTACCTGCTGGGTCTTGTTTCATGCATGCTTCATCCAGTCCCAATAATCAATAAAACTTGCTTTTGTTTTCATGCCTCCTCCATACGTTATTATTTTATATGTGTGTGTGTGTGTGTGTGTCTTGTGTTATATGCTCCTTATTGTGATCGTTATATATATCTCCTTTTATGCATCACGATATATAGCTGCCATCCACCCCGTGATTCTGATCAATATTTACTGCTACATCAATCAGTTATTATAAGAGTAAAATACTCTAACAGTCCATCATTTTTGCCTTAATTACACCAATCTCTCCTCTATTTTGTAAACGCATATGAATCGCCCTTAAAATTAAAATACATATTACACTAAGCTCTCTTCCATATATAAAATTCTATTTCTATTCACCCAAACTGTCAGTCAACCGTTAAGTTTATTTTGGAACCTCTGTTCTTTTTTTTTTTATCAAAATACCCCTCTTTATCATAAGATTTAATTAAACTTTTATATTCCCATAAAAATTTATACAACCAGAAAATAATTTTAATTTTTCAAACTTTTAATATATTGTAAAATTTTATAGTTCTAATTTTTCATCGTATTAAGCAAATAACTATTTGCAAATTTTATAGTTCTAATTAACATCTTATTATAAATTTTCGACACTTAAATTTTGTAAAGTTGGGCTTAATTATATTGTGCGTATTTGTGTTTGCTTCAATCACTAACTTGTATATAATTAAATAGGTGTATATTTAGCATATGCTGGGTTAGATTAGATCCATAAAGATTTTGTACCTATTTGATTTGTTACTCTTCTTTCCAAATTTAATTTTAGTGAATCTCTATTATTAATTAGCGCATATTTCTATGATTAAATACCTAATTATGTAAATGCATAATTAGGTTCTGTAAGAATTAAGAAGGGGATGGAGTGAGGGGAATTGATCGTTGTTGTGCCATATACCTATGCCAGCATAGACAAGTAGCTAGTAAAATACTAATGAGAAAAGATCTTTTTTACGGAGATTGGAATAAAACTATTCACTGTGCACGTACAAGACCTTAGCTTGTGAATTCAATCGAGTTAAACTAAACAAATTTTCAACGTGAACTGTGATATAAAACCATTTTTTAAATTTAAAATTAATAAAAACCATTATATTAATTATTTGATTTCAAGGATTAATTGAAATCTCGGATTATTTATCCCCCTTATATTTCAAGAGCACTCAATTAAATCTATCCAGTTGTTTCTTAATGATATAAAATGTTAGTCTTGGATAGTTTTTCTGGGGAAAGAATATTAATTCGACAGAACTTGAATATAGGCCCAAAAAAATATCATCATTACTAAAAACTTGTCCTCCTATTATTTTGCTAATTTCCCAGTATCACTCAATCATGTTATTCGACTTCATCCATTTTTTGATAAAACGGATAGATATTAAAAAATAATTTAAATTATATAATTAAGCATCATTTCCCATAATTAAGCACGTCCCATTTTGTTAATATATACTAGTACTTATTAACTCTTGAGATCAATGGGCATTTTTAATTAATTCAATTATTTAAACACGTTTATCTAGACCGAATCAAGATAATGTATTAAATCTGTCTCAACTCTTCTGTTAAGAATGCAAGTAAACTTTCAAACTTCCACACGCTCGCAATTATTGATCAATTATCAATATAGAATTGATTATAAAATCCTGATAAATCTCTCTATATCTTAAGTTTAATTCGTAGAAAGAATATCTATGTTGAGGAGAATAGTCAAACAACAAAATTAGATATTGGTAATAAGATCCATTCAAAGATATTAAAATAATTGTGCATGTGTGTGAGCCATTTGGATAGGTAATCAACATGTATGACATTATTGACGAGGATGGGTAATAACTAGCCAATATATTTTTCTGCAGCGGATATTCAATTGTGTCAATATCTAATTTTGCTTTGAAAATTTTCGTTTAGAAGCTATGAGTAGTTAAAAAAATTATAAATTAATATCACTTCGAAAGTATTAAAAAAATAAGTAAAGTTATCATAACTATGAAAAATATAATGTTAACTTTAAGATTATGTTTGGATGGAGAGAAAGGTGAAGGAAAAATAGAGGGAGGGAATACTATGAAGAAAAAAAATTTAAAATAATAATTTCCTTTACAAGTTATCATAATTTATTGTTTTTTATAATTTTTTATCCTGTTATTAAAAATATATAAAATATTTATTTTATTTAACAAGTTATTACTTCATACATATTAAAATTATTTTAAAATTTGTTTTTTATATGTATAACAAAACTCCAAATAATAAAAGATTCAATCCAGCAGCTATTTGTTTTTATTTTTTTCGTAAAATCAATTGTGTTATTTTATTGTGTGTCTCATACAATTGTTTCTTTTACTAATCCACCACCATTCATCCATTTGATTTAAAAAGAAAAATAAAAGTTACTACTCAAACAGCTATTCGCCTAAAATAATTTTTATCCTACTTTACTATATATATTGATAATTATTTTTGTAGCAAAAACTTAAAATATTTTTATTTTGGCATATTTTAAAATAAATATATTAAAAAATAATTAGGTAGACAGGGGAAAATAATTTTTTAATTCAAATAAAAAACATTCACTATTTGAAAGATTTTGTTTGTACAATAATGGAAAGTCTGCTCTCATGTTAAACTCTCGTGGGAAACACTATTTTTCTTAATGGTGAAAATTGATCAAAAAGGAAGAGGCTTCTAGTTAAAAAAGAATAATAGAAAAAAAGAAAGAAAGTAGAAAGTATTAGTGATGATGATGGCCATGTGGTATAGAAGAAAGATGGGTTTAGGTAGGAAATGGTTCCATCAGAATACGGAAGGATCGTTCCCCCGACTCAACAAGGGAGGCAGAAATAAAATCAATAATAGAAAATTAAATTAAGAAAATGACGGTGAATAATTAGATGATTTAATATTCAACCAAAAAGAAAAAACAGAGAAGAAAACTTTTGGCAGAAAGAAGTAATACAAACCTACTCCAAGTGGTCTCATGTAAGCATATTGAGTACAGACTGTAGACCGTTAGAAAATAAACATATCAATCATAATATAATCAATCCAGATTATAATATATATAAGTATAAAACATATATGAGATGCAGCGGAAGATTTAAAGTTACCTCTCACCATTAGCTTGATTGATATGGAAAGAATTGGAACTCAAACGAGATACCTGTCAATCACAGAATACTGTTAGATAAATAACAGGTTCTTCTAGCTAGTAATTAGGCACAGTGATAGAAACTTGTGTACTACCGTAACTAGTGGAGAACCTTTAAAAGGGAGCTGAGAAAATAGGTTTCGCTCTGAACTCAGAAAACAATCGCACGATTAACTCAATTGTTAATTTCTACCATCAGAAAATTAACCTTAAATAAATTGAGTCAACAATCCACCTTATATTGTACCCAATGACTACGGGCCACACTCATAAATATTTATTAATTATCCTAATTAGTATATAAGTAGGTTATATAATAATAAATGTCTCACATTCTCCCACTTGGCCGGTATACTCAATGACATTGCTTTGTCTAGGTAAACTGATGTCATACTACAAAAATCAAGGCGATAAGTCCCCTTTTATCGGGTATTACCTTTCATGTATTACAGGTAGCACCATCACTTAAAGGGTATCACATTATACATGAACTCAATGTTCATCGGTTCATGTCTCAATGTTTATCAATTTCAATAACACAAATGTATACAATCAATATTTGAAATGATAAACCACAAAATACAATTTCATTGCTCATACCTCCACTAATCAAAAGTAAGACGAAGTCCCATATGAGATACATGTGTGACAAAATGTTCAGCTTCAATTCTTTCATCAAAGGATCAGTCAACATATCCAATATATTGATGCGTTCAACAGAAATTTGGCAATCCTGAACTCTTTCTCTCAAGCAAAGGAATTTAAGTTTGACAAACTTGTTACAACTTTTGTTCCTTTTATTGTTTACTATGGCAACCGCAGCTGCGTTATCACAGTACATTCTGATTGGCTTAAAGACTGAATCTACAATCTTAAGTCCAATAATGAAATTCCTTATCCAAATGGCTTGTAAACTTGCTTCAAAATAAGCAATGTACTCAACATCACCGGTAGAAGGAGCTCTTTGAGTTTGCTTAGCGCTTTTCCACGATATAGCTCCTTCTGCCAATAGGAAGATGTAACCAGATGTAGACTTATTCATATCTACACATCCTCTAAGATATGAATTTGAGTATCCAATTACGTCCAGACTGTCTATTATCCTATATGTGAGCATGTAGTGTTTAGTGCCTTGTAGGTACCTAAACACCTTCTTTGCAGCTGTCCAATGTGCTTCCCCAGGATTACTTTGGTATCTTCCCAACATACCCACAACAAAAGCAATGTCAGGTATTATATAAACATGTGCATATATCAAGCTTCCTACCGCTGAGGCATATGGGATCCTTTCCATATGTTTCCTATCAAGCTCAGTTTCAGGATATTGACTTAGATTAAACTTGTCTCTCTTTTCAATAGGAGGCATGTTAGATGAACAGTTATGCATTCTGAATTGTCCAAGAATTTTGACAATGTAAGTTTCTTGAGATAAGCCTACAAGACATTGGGTTCTTCTATCTTTATAGATCTTTATGCCAATAACATAAGAAGCCTCACCTGTGTCTTTTATATCAAAACTCTTAAACAGAAACTGCTTCACCTCACACAATAGTCCCAGATCATTGGTAGCAAGTAATATGTCATCCACATACAATTCAATTTGATGTCATCCACATCCACTGTGATCAAATATAATTCACGTTTCCATTTTTATAATAACACAGTTTTAGAAAGTGAGATGAATGATTCATTTGGTGGCAAATATCTCTTGCTAGCTAGGGCTTTTCATATGTGAGCCTACATATATATATATTATCTCATTTTACTTATAAGTTATTTTCAGTATATTTCATATAAATTAAGAAAAATTTTAAACATAATTAATTATATTATAAAATTTAATATTTTTTTAATTTTACTTATATTTAGTAGATATTGCACTAATGAAAACAAAATCAGAATACATTTATATGAAAATGTTCTCTCTCCTCTACCACATGGTGTCCCGTGCTTCTTTTGAATCATATTATCAAGTACTAAAGTAACAAAATAATCTAGATTTGACTAGGATATTTCTCTTGGGTAGTCTTTTTTAATAAGGCGAGATTCAAATATTAATTCTCTCAATTTTATTATATAATTGGCCTACCGTTAGACTAAATATCCTTAAGAAGCATGAACCTATATATATATATATATATATATATATATATCCATGTGTGTATTCATATGATTACACATTAGACAACAAATGATATTAAAGTGATGAAGAAACACATCATGCAGAAATGTTGGAGTAATAATAGATATATCATAAGACCAAAATAAATGTAGGTATATATCTCAAATTGATTAAGAGACGAGTTTGTCTGTATTATTATATTGGGATGATAAGACAAGGGGGACATGAACAAGACTACATGAGAGAAAAAGAATGGGAAATTAATTAAAGGTGAAATTTGGAGCACTTCAATAATAGTTTTGTTAGATAGTTTTGCTTAAGTTGTGTTTCCTACGCAACCACTAATAGCCCCCACATATATCTTCCATTATTAATTATTCACTCTCCTCATCCTTTTTTTTCATTTTCTTTTCTTCATCCTATTTCTTTTTTTAGATGAAAAATTAAATAGTTAAGATTTACTATCTCATAAAATTATATTATAATATTATATGAAAAATAAAAATGATTAAAATTAATTTGGACAGCTCACAACTATATATAAACTATTTGAAAATATAACAAATCATTGTTTTATTATAAAATACTAAATTTCAACCGTTTATTTTTCAATGGAGAAAAAAATCTGGATCCCTCTTCATCTTTCTCCTTTTCTTCTCGTCATCCTCTTCATATTGAAAGTGATATACTTTGTTGCCCTTATCTTTCTTATTTGATCTCTCTTCAGCCCTTTTCCCTTGTTTTTGAGGTACACTTGTTGGTTGGATAAAGTAAATGAACCAACAGAATTAATGGTTAAAAAAATGATATTTAAATCGTTTATCATCATTAGGCTGAGGATTCAAATATTATGGGTGGACAACAAAATTCATTGAAAGAGATGCCTTCTTTATTTAAACTTTGACAATATTTGAATATGAAAGTATCTATCTCAATAATAATTTTTTGTTTGCCCAATTATTTGCATCACAATAGATCAATAACTAAATATTTGATCTTACTCGCTCTTATATATGTCTTGGCCCTACACTACAAAAAGATATAGATTTGGTCATGACTTTTCAGTGGCGACAAAAAAAGTCGCCGCTGATTCAAGATTTTCAACGACGACACTAATTGTCGCCGCTGAAAGTCTTGAGTTTCTACGACGACAAAAAAGTCGCCGCATAAAAAGGACTTTTAGCGACGACTTTACTTTGTCGTCGCTGAAGGGAACACTTTCAGCGGCGACATTTCTTTGTCGCCGCAGAAGCAATAAAATTAAAAAATTTTGGCTACACTTTTCTGCGGTGACAACGGCGACAACACAAAGTCGCCTCTAATACGTTTTATAACGCTTTGTCGTGCCCCTCCTCGCGACTCATTTCTTTAGTTAGGTTGAAACCCCAGTGGCGCTGTCTAGTGCGAGTTGGTCCTCACTGTCATTCTGCAAGTCATCATCTAACTCTTTCTTCCTTGACGAGTGCGAGTTCCCCTCACCGTTGGCAGTCGATGCTCCGTTGAGGCTCAAATACACATCGCTCATTCGTCGCTCCTCCTCAGCTTCAGAGTCGCTTCGCCTGAAAAATTGGTCTCTTCCCCGTCGATCACCTCAGACCATCGTTGTCATTCACAGTAAGGTACAGTCATTTTTACCTTAGACCATTGCTGTTGTTCTTGGGAAATTTGGAAAAATTTTGTGAATTTAGAAAATATGTGCAGTCGTATTGTGCCTGTTCTGTAATGCCGCCGACTATGTACTTCTTTATTTGGCCGACAGACACAAGTGCTATCTGTTCTGTAATGCCGCCCACTATATGTACTTGTTGATGAATTTATTCACAGCTTCTAAAGTTGCCCGACAGACTGAAGTGTTATGTGGTCCAATAGATTTGTTTTTGTTTATGTTCTGTGGCATTCTGGATTCATAGGTGTCCATACAACCATGATCTCAATCATGAGAATGAACTGGAAGCAAAACTGAAGGAAATAAATATTGGTTAAGCTTTGCATCTTGTATATTGATTTGATGGGCCATTGGGATCTCGGGTATATGATTGGAACCTCTTTTTATTAACTTTTTCAAATTGATATACATTCAGAAGTAGCTTAGTTGGGCAACGTTTCTAACCATGGATCCCAGGGTTTATGTTAGTCAAAGAAACTAATCAAACCAAAAAATATGGTGTGCATTTATGTTAGTTGGGGAACTAATCATTTGCAGGACATTAATTGCAAGCTGAAGTTGATGACTTCAGCTTATCTTTGCGATTTTCCACTATATATATATATTGATACAAGTTGTACTTGTATTCAGTCTGGAAAAGGGTTTCCTTTGATTTCTCCATGATTGGGGGTTAATTACATTGAACTTAAAACTTGAAAAAAAATTTCATCATATGGAAAGAGATCGAGCTAAGAATTAAATTTAGTGATTAGCATTGAGCATTCATTGGTCTCTGCACTTTGTTTATGGTGTTGATTGTTATGTTGTAAGACATATTTTGATGAGTGTTATGAATTAAAATAGTTCAGCTTTACATTTTATATTCTTTGATGTGAAATGGTGTCTCTGTTCTTTTAAACAACCTTGTATCCTAATTGTAATTGCAGTTGGGAAATAGTTCAGCTTTTTTTGCACGTAAGGGAAGTTCATTTTCACAATGAGAAAGTTCATTTGTACACTAGGAAAGTTCGTTTACATAATAAGGAAGTTTATAATATGCAAGTGACTTTTCTAAAATATGCAATATGAACCAATATGTAAGTCATCTTTGTAAGATGAAACTAGCTTTCATGATATGCAAGTTACTTTCGGCAAGTGTAATTAATTTTCATCATGTGCAATTACATTTCCTTTGGCATCTATTAACTATTAAGAGTATTTTGGTATTTTCCCCTTAAATTAATTGAAGTTAAGGACTTGAAGTTTCAAGTCTATTGCCCAATTAACTTGTCAAGTAGAGCGGTCAAGGTATGTAAGAGGGAAAGGGTATGGAGTGGAACCTTCAAGGAAGAGAAATCACCCTCAATCTACTGATAGTTCAGTTGTGGAGAGTGTGCGTGCCTAACTGTAGGAAGAGTTTGATAAAAAATTTCAAGAGGAGAGAGAAAAAATAGAGGTTAAGCGTGCAGTAGAGCGTGCAAAGATGGAAGAAGAGCGTGCAAAGATACAACAAGAGCGTATGCAGTTCGAGCAAAGACTAATGGAACAAATGGAGCAAAGAACACAAGCTCAATTCGTTGCCTTGATGTAGAAGGGACAACCACATGGGGCTACTTTTAGTCATAGTATTGAACCTTCTACATAAAATTTATATATAAATTAAACAATTTTATTGTAATTTTAAATATCTTCATATTTTAGATGATAATGAAAATATTTATTAATATTATTATATTATAGTTTATTTAATTATTTATTATATTATTTTTTTTCATATTACATAAAATATAGGAAAAAATATAAAAAATAATTTTCATTTTTGTATCTTTAGGCGGCGACACTATGTCGCCGCATTATCATCTTTAGACGGCGACATCTTTGTCGCCGCAGAATCATCTTTAGACGGCAACATCTTTGTCGCTGCAGAATCATCTTTAGAACTGTCGCCGCTAATTCATCTTTAGGCGGCAACTTTTATTTGTCGCCGCCAATATGTATAGACGACAGTCTCATAGGCGGCGACTTAGCGGCGACAAAATGTCGCCACTATAATGATTCAGCGGCGACTTTTAAACCTTCTGCGGTGACAAATGTCGCCGCTGAAACTCATTTTTTTTGTAGTGCTAAGACACTTGTATATTACTTAAAATTAATTACCCCAGTCATTAATATAAAATCTATTTAACTAATTTTGATTATATTAAGAAATTTTATTAAGTTAGTTAATATAGTATAATTTTTTTAAAATGTCATAATTATCTCTCTTAATTCACTATATCTCTCTCTTACTTGATTGTTGTCGAAGGGATACCAATATGAATAATATGAGAAAAAAAATTGATAAATATAGAAAATATATTTTATATTTATGAGTAATATCAATTTCTCAATTAAATAATATATTATGGACTAGACGAGTATTATTCAATCTTATTACACTTTATATGGTTAAGTTAGCTTATGTAACTATATGAAGGTATATATCCTTAAAATCTATGTATGTAATGAAATGTACCAAACATTGACAATAATGCATTAAAGAAATAATTAAAAGGGTGCATTTGTACTGCGGTATTAATGCATTTTTACTCATCGATCTATCTATCGGTTGTTGATGAAGAAGAGGTAGTAACAAAAGCCATTGTTGTCTCTCGTGTGTGTGTGAACACGTGTGTTTGTTCACATGGCTAACTATACCTAATTTCATATCAATACGCTAAGACGGCTAAGTCATAGCCAGCATGGTAATCTCTCGTGTTTCAGTTTCTAAGTTTCTTTTTATATATATATATAATTAATTAATATGAAGTTTCAATGAAGTACAATAATTTATTATTGTTATCTCTCTAGTTATTATTGAAATCTTTAAATAATTAAATCGTTTATTTAAGATGTTATTGTAGGGTTAAGAGGACATTTTACGTACATCAGAGAGCTTTTCATATTAGCTATTGGAAGATTGTCTATAAGGGATTTGTACTCTCTATCAAGGACAGGTGAGTACTCTCTAAATGATAATCTATTAATTTGTAGTAATTTTGATGGGTATTTGATATGTACATATGAAAAATAGGTAAACTCATTATTTATCATTATAAATAAATTACTATCATGAGAAGATTAATGTTCACTATAATTTATATTAGAAAGTACATGCTTGACATGCATGTTAATTGTTCGTGTTTAGGGTATATTCTAATGAATATGTTTACAATTATAATCAGGACAGACTGATTATATGGAGTTCAGGGAATATACGCGTTTAAATAGAGATACGCCAAGTCAAATATATTGAGATTAAATCTATTAATACTTTTTTAGCATCTTAATCTTTTTACCAAAACGTAATAATATTCTTTGGTTAAAAGTAGTTTTTGCCTAAGTGGATATATATATATAAACTATTACAAAATTTATAGAAAATTAATTTTGAATTCAAAATTTATTTATTTGACAATGATATATAATAATAATAATAATAATAATAATAATAATAATAATAATATGTTGTAATCTCAAGTTTTGGACTTCTATAAACATGAGAAACTGCTCCTCTGTTTAGACGCATATTATTAATGAGGTAAATTATTGATTATATAATTATGCAGCAATCATGTGCTATGTTCATAGGCCTAGAATAAGATACAATAAGCACTTTCAAACCCAAAAATTTTCAACGAAAAGAAATAGTTAAGGAGGAGGATCAACGTTGATATATATATATATATATATTTGTTTGTTTCTTCCTCATTTCTTGTTAAGTTGATATGTTTAGAGTTTAGGTCAAACCATAATTTTCCTTACATGTTCTATAGATTGTAACGATTGATGTTAGATGACATAGTGACTGATGAAATTTTCATTAAAAGAATATTAATTTGATAGCAATATAATGATCAAGACTTACGTGTCCCGCACTTATAATCACGTTAATAGTTAATGAATTAATTAATTAAAACTAATCCCATTCATCAGTTACAGCAAAAGAGCAGCGATGCAATTTTCTTTAATCTTTAATTATAATATTCTTCCACGTACGTTTATTGGGTATATGCTTTTGATGTCAATAGTTTCATATCCATTTTTCTCGTATATATAAAAATAAGAATTACCAAGAACAAGATTGACGTGTGTTAATTCTTTGAAAAGGTTCGTCTTAATCTATATTTTCCCATGGATTTTAATCCAATTTTTTGACAGATTGATGAAACGAACCATACTTTATAAATTAAATCAAAAATTGCCTTGAAATGTCGATATGATTTTAATACACACACACACTGAACAAAAGCTGATTGAATACAGTGTAAATGAACTAATCAATTGGATTAGTTGTTTGATATATAGTTGATTAAAGTTCTAGAGAGAGAGAGAGATAGCTTTCGTGAATTGAATTTGTTAACTTCAATGTCTTTCCTTTTTCTAACTAACAAATTTAAACCATAAAATCTACTAAGTTTAGCACTTAGTTGAGTTATTTAAGTATTTAGTTAAAGGTTCAATCTTTAGCGGTATGTATGGAAATGATTTCATCGTCAATACTAAAGCCTTTTCCTAGAATTCTATGGTACGAAATAATTAATTACTATTTTTGACAGTAAATAGCTTAAATTTACCTAAACTGACAAATGTAGGCTTATAAAAAAATATAGATTTAGGCTTTAATTTAGTTCCCTGTATTAATATAGTCTCTAGCTTTGTACAATGTATATCTGATTGAATCTGTGAAAAATAGATAAAGAAAAAAGATGAGTCAATGAAAGTAATCAAATAGAGTGAGCACTAAAAGTTTAATTGTATATTGATATTTACACCAGTGGTGTCTCTGTTAGATATTTATTATTATAACATATTTAGATATTAATTATGATAATTAATAAATATTTCTGAGTGTGGCCCGTAGTCATTGGGCCCAGTCCAAGAAGGGTTATTGACTCAGTTTATTTAAGGTTAATTTTCTGATGGTGAAAATTAACAACAACAATAATTCATTGAGTATGAGATCTCTTTTCTGAGTCCAGAGCGAAACCCTATTTTCAGCTTACTTCTGAAGGTTCCCCACTGGTGACGGCTAAGAACAAGTTGCCATCATTGTGCCTAATCACTAGTTGGAAGAACCTATTGTTTATCTGACAGTGTTCTTTTTTGACAGGTATCCTATTTGGATCTCAGTTCTCCTCAGATCAATAAAGCTAATGACAAGAGGTAACTTTAAATTTTCCGTTGCATCTCATATAGGTTTATATTTGAGTATGATACAATCTGGATTAATTGTATTACTTTAAAGATGTTTATTTTCTAACATGTGATATCAGAGCCTTGTTTGAGATCACTCTTACCTTGCTCATTGATCTGTTGTGTTCATGAGATAAATATGGGATACTATGAATTTATCTTATTTTATTTTTATTATTCCTTTAACCCCTTTCTCTTCTACGACAG